>CM050454.1:40212648-41412648 GCA_027563935.2 Costus lasius | reverse complement strand
TTTGTTCATATTAAAGTTAATAATGAACGCGTCGAATGAAGGCGGGAGAGACTGTAGAATAATATCCACAGCAAGCTCCTGGTTGATGGTATGCCCCAGTTTCTCTAGAGCCTCCTTGTGCCCAATCATCTTGAGCACGTGAGCTCCCACTGGGCTCCCTTCAGCCAGTTTGCTCTGAAAGAAGAGCTTCGTCAAATTGTAGCGCTCTGTCCTCGCCTGTGCAGCATACAGCATCTTGAGGTTTGCTATCATGTCTATAGCAGACATATCCTCATGCTGACGCTGCAGCGGTGGCGTCATAGACGCTAGCATCAGGCAAGCGACATCAATGCTATCATTGACGTGCTTTTCATAGGCTTCCCGAACCGCCCTTGCGGCGTTCGGAGCGGGCTGCAGCGGTATTGCCGTCTCGAGGACATACAGTTTCCTCTCTGCCTTAAGAACGATCTTAAGGTGTCCAAACCAGTCAGAGAAGTTCGGCCCACCAAACTTCTCCCTTTCCAGTAGGGATCGCACATTGAAGTTCATGGTGTTCGTTGCTGCAGGTATCTACAACAATGCAAGAACAGCAAGGTCAGTATCAATGTATAAGAATCAATCAGGACTTAAGAAAGATTCCTTTTCTCACTATTTTATCTGACTGAAAAATCCATTAAACAGTCCGAAAGAGTAGACACTCTTTTAGTGAGATGGGATCCGGATTTCATACTTGGTCTCCGCGTCCCGCTCAGGCGAGATAAGATACACAGAGAGTACAAGCACTAATCTCCGGTAGGCAGTCCCTGCCGATCGCCAACCCGTGCGATTCCCCTTCATCTGGGCAGTCCAGCAGACTGTGCCAACTGAGTTGGTACAACACAGTCTCTGACCCCACAGATGGCTGCCTCCATGTGCTACCATATGCGCCACATATGTAGCCTACACGGTCAAGCTGACCCGACCTACTCCCTGGACCACCATGTGCTATGCTGAGCAACGAGAAGGGATAAATCCCTACTCTGTAACACACAGGTGTAATCCCACACCGTCTGAAGATAGATGGACGTGCCCACTGAGTGGGTACAACACGGCTCCAACGATAATCAGAACAGTGAGGTTTCGCGTCAGAAGGCTTACGAGCTTGATATTTTAGCGTTGGATTTTAACGGTCTTTTATCTTCTTCACTATCATACAATTCCTATGGTGATAGCAGAAGATAAATTAAAACATGCTGTTCTACTTATATAAGCAATAAAAGAAAGCATGGTTCTTATGTGGTAAAAGCCCATAGCCCTAGAAGACCTTAACCTAGTTTAAGTCTTCACTTGCTCTTCATGGGTCTTTTGCTGCTCATCTGGCCCATACCAGGGCCCAAGCGCCAATTGCAGCTCTGGTGCGCCCACCAGGAAAATGCGCCAGGTCCTAGGGTCGAACCCTAGACCTCCCACCTGGTCAAGCCACTGCTGCATGCGCCTCTGCCAAGTGTGCTCTGTGCTCTTGTCTAATTAAATTACAAATTTAACTATCTAGACAAGATTGACACGCAGGTCAATAACATTTTATAAATTAAAGCAATGTGATGCGCAGATCACAATAATTAATTTACAACAATTTTAAATCCCAGGCACGCAGGCCCCAGCACAGCACACAATTAATATGGGCAGCCCACATAAGACTAAATAGACAAACATATGCATCCAATCAGCAATCATGTGATCCATCATAAAAAATTAAAATTTTTCGAAAAACCCCATGGGATCAATTTTAATTTTTCCTTATTTGCCCTACAACCTTACAACGGTCCATTACTAGGGATCCACTCAACCAACCTAGTCAGATCCTCTGCCCTTGCATGCACCAAGTCCTAACTGACTTGAGTCGACCATAAGGTCAACCATGCATGCGCCAGGGCTGAACAACCACACTGAGGTCTGGCAAGCGGGTGTGACCCCGGGCCTAACTCAGGTGCGTTCATGGGTCGTCTCAATCAGACATCGCTACACGCCTGTCTACAGTCGACCTGTAGCCACCTCAAGCTTGCGCCAAGGTGCTATCCAGTCGACCCATCAAGGCTGTCAGATAGACTGATCAGACTGATTGGATCTGACCTAGGGGGTGATTTCAACCCTAATAACCCGTCTAAGGGTTTATAGCAGGGCCTTAGATCTAATGTTAAGCGCGCATGTGATATTTCCTTTTGAGAAAACTTAAGCTACAACATGCGCCAACATAGATGCGCAAAAAGAAAAGCATAAACTAGTTTCGCACATATAAGATCTAAGCATATATGGATTCACAATCAAAGCAATCATATGAACATATAACCCTAGCTCTGATACCAATTGAAGGGAACCCCTAACTAAGGGGTAGAAACCCTAATGGTGGCGCAACAAAATTTTGCATGGGATATTAGGATTTCAAAGGATCTATATATGTCATATAACTAGCTTTCGAATATTTGAATAGATGAAGATAAACTCATACCATTGCCATCGGTTTGATGAAGCTTTGGAAGGAAAGACGCAAGCGAGCCTTCTCCTAAGTTTCACACACAAGATGATCAATGCGCCTACCCTTGGTGCTCCTTGTGCTAGCAAGGTTCCTTGGAGTCCTTGATCGAGTGAAAAGGGATGGAGATGTGTTGATCTCTTTTGGCCAAAAACCTCCTCTATCTTCCAAGCGTCGCCACACACAACGAGTGTCGAGAGAGAGGTCGCTTGAGAGGCGAGAATAGCAAGAGCTATTCGAACGTGAGCGTTATCTCCAAGTGGAGATCGTGGTTACTAAAAATAGCCACACCACTCGCTCCAATGTTCACGCCAAGTGAACAAGTCGCCAAGCCTTGAACCATGCGCTCATTTCATGAGCCGGTTCATATTGGTTCGGTTTAAGAACCAATCAAGCCAATGATCTAGTCTAGATCTCAAATAAACCCTAAGGCTCCAGATCTGACCGTTAATCTCTTGATGCTTCTGATCTGCCCGATCTACCAATCATTCTCTCGATCGAAGCTTACCGATCTCAAGCCCTAATCAATCAAACATGATCAGACTAGATCTCACTTACAATCAGAGATTAAATCCCTTTAAACTGAACCCAAACAATTCAGTCCACACGATCTGACTGAAGTAAGCCATATCATCAAATTGTGCGACCCTAAGGGTTTCCTTTAAATGTCGGTAACGATAATTCACATTATCACGATCAGTGAGGGGTATCTAGCAACACATCACTGTCTCCCGATATAAAGGAAAGAGTCTTCCAAGACTACACCCAAACCATAGCACAAGTGTGAATCAATTCACAAGGCATGCATATTTCCTTTGCCACTGGATGTTCTTATTGGACAAGCGTGTCAAGCTTGTAGCTCCAATATGATGAGCATGATTAGATCAGATGAACACTGTCACCTGGGTATGGCCATACTCTTTTTCTCAATCATCTCATCCAGGGGGCCCCTTTAGAACATCACACTCCTTGAACAAGGAGACGGCAATCCTATGTCTATCACTAGTGCCCTAACCTGATTCAAGCTCACCATCCAAGATAGTCTATAATCATTATGTTTCAAATGATATTGAACTATCTCAAAACAATGACAATCATCATTTAGAAAACACAAGTGATCTCAAGTCAGAGGAAATGTGCCACTTGTCATATTCAAGGATTATTCACATTGTGACAAACAATTGAATAACCTAGTAGGGTCTGTCCAGCACATCCAATGTACCCATGAGTCTACATCTTATTCCATGCTCGAAGCATCCTATAAGATTAGAACACATATTAGTCTTAACCATATCAAGGCTGTCTCATGTTCACCAAGATATATCGACTAAGGACATAACAGCATGTCAGCCCAGCTGAACAGCTTTGAGACATTATTCAGAAGAACATATATTGCAGCAGACAATGTAAACAACTGAATAATAACCATGCCTTTATAAACATAACAGTTTATTACATGATACAGATACATTCCCACAGGCCTCAAACATTAGCCTTAAGGGCATACCCCAACACAAGGCTCTAAAACAAAAGGTGAAGCGGTCGAAGAACAACAGATGCTTCCATTGTGGCCAGCTGGGTCACTGGAAGAAGGACTGTAAAGCGCTCCAAGGAGACAAGAAGGGAAGCAAGGCTTTCACTTCTGGCTCAGGTATTTTTGTGACTGAAGTCATGGTATCTTCTTCTATTTCATGGGTATTGGACACTGCATGTGGAGTTCACATTTGTTCAAATGTACAGGAACTCAAGAGAAGAAGACAGGTGGGACAGCATGAGGTGGACCTAGGAGTTGGAATCGGGGCACGGGTTGCTGCTGTTGCTGTAGGACAATATAACATCTCTTTACCATTTGGTCTTGTATTAGAACTGGACAATTGTTATTTTGTACCGAGCATAACTAAGAATATTATCTCTATTCCTGCTCTTGTCAGGAAAGGGTTTTCCTTTGAATGCAAAACTTTAAAGTGTTGTATTTCATTTGATAATATTGTTTATGCTACTGGGTCGATTAACAATGGGTTATTCATGTTGGACCTGGAATGTTCTGTACAACAAACTGATAATAAGAAAGCCAAGTATGCTGATGACAGCACCTTGCTATGGCATAGTCGTTTAGGCCATATTAACAAGAAGCGCATTAAGCGGTTGCATGACCATGGACTGCTGGGATCATTCTCCTATGAGGAGCTTGATACATGCAAAGCTTGTTTAATGGGTAAAATGACGAAGTCTCCTTTTTCTAATAAAGGTCAAAGGGCTTCAGGTTTACTTGACCTCATTCACAGTGATGTGTGTGGGCCGTTTAGTAAACATGCCAGAGGTGGCTATTTATACTTCATTACTTTTACTGATGATTTCAGTAGATACGGTTATGTCTATCTTATGAGACATAAGAGTGCATCTTTTGACAAGTTTAAAGAGTTCATAAATGAAGTACAGAATCAGTTAGGCCGAAATATCAAGGCACTTCGTTCAGATCGAGGTGGAGAATACTTGAGTCGAGAGTTTACTGACTATCTGAAGGAGTGTGGGATTATCTCACAGCTCACTCCGCCAGGAACACCGCAATGGAATGGTGTGTCCGAGAGGAGAAATAGAACCTTATTGGATATGGTTCGTTCAATGATGAGTCAGGCTACTCTACCTTACTCCTTTTGGGGATTTGCACTGGAAACAGCTGCAAAGGTACTAAACCGAGTGCCATCCAAGGCCGTTTCTAAGACTCCATATGAGTTATGGTATGGGAAACAGCCGAGCTTGACATTTATTAAAATCTGGGGTTGCGAGGCTTATGTCAAAAAGCTCGCCTCTGGGAAACTGGAGAGCAGATCTGATAAATGTATCTTTGTCGGTTACCCTAAGGAAACTAAGGGTAATTATTTCTTTGATCCCAAGGAGAACAAAATATTTGTTGCTCGAACGGCTATTTTTCTTGAGAAGGAATTTCTTCTGCAAGAGGTCAGTGGGAGAGAAATAAAGTTGGATGAGAATCCAGAAGAAGGACAAAGTAGTCAAACTCAGTTGGATGTGCCTGAGCCAATAAAACAGGTTACTGAACAACCTGAGGCTCAGATATCACGGGAACCGCGAAGATCGGGAAGGATCCGTCGACAGCCTGAGCGCAATGACGGAGTCTACATCATTAATGATGAACCCCTCACTTATGCGGATGCGGTCAGTGGACCGGAATCAGCGAGATGGCTTAGAGCTATGCGAGCCGAGATGGACTCCATGTCAGATAACCAAGTCTGGGATTTGGTTGATCCGCCACAGGGAGTAATCCCTATAGGCTGTAAATGGATCTTCAAAAAGAAGATTAACATGGATGGTAACGTGGTTACCTATAAAGGCAGGCTAGTTGCGAAAGGTTTCAAACAAATCTACGGGATAGATTATGATGAAACTTTCTCTCCTGTAGCCATGTTCAAGTCTATTCGGATTATTCTCGCGATAGCAGCATATTATGATTATGAGATCTGGCAAATGGATGTGAAGACCGCTTTCCTTAATGGAAAACTAGAAGAGGATGTGTATATGACACAACCTGAAGGTTTCATCAATCCATCAGATCGTCATAAAATATGCAAATTAAAGAAGTCCATTTATGGACTTAAGCAAGCATCGAGAAGCTAGAATATTCGTTTTGATGAATCAATCTGTGAATTTGGTTTCATCAAGAATGAAGATGACCCGTGTGTATATAAGAGGTTTAGTGGGAGCGTGATTACTTTCCTAGTCCTCTACGTCGATGATATCTTAATCATTGGAAACGATATTCCTGAACTGCATGCTGTTAAAGCATGGTTAGGAAAATGTTTTCAGATGAAAGATCTAGGAGAAGCAGCCTATGTATTAGGTGTGAAGATCTACAGGGATAGATCTAAGAGGCTTCTCGGGCTGTGCCAGAGTACTTACATCGATAAAGTCCTGGAGAGATTCCATTTAGAAAATTCTAAAAGAGGATATCTTCCAGTCAGACATGGTCTGAATCTTTCTAAGAGCCAGTGTCCTCAAACACAGTCTGAGAAAGATGAAATGGACAATACGCCTTATGCTTCGGCTATTGGATCCATTATGTATGCGATGTTGTGTGCTCGCCCAGACATCGCTTACGGGTTAAGCATCACCAGTCGATTCCAAAGTAATCCAGGTAAGGCACACTGGATTGTAGTCAAGAACATTTTGAAATATCTTCGGAGGACCAAAGATATGTTCTTGATATATGGAGGTCAGGAAGAACTCAGTATTGAAGGATATACTGACGCTTCGTTCCAATTTGACCAGGATGATTTCCGATCGCAATCAGGCTATGTTTTTAGCTTGAATGGAGGAGCAGTGGTGTGGAAAAGTTTCAAACAATCAATTGTTGCTGATTCCACAACAGAAGCCGAGTATGTTGCAGCCTCAGAAGCATCAAAGGAGGCAGTGTGCATTCGTAAGTTCGTTCAAGAACTTGGTGTTGTTCCTTCGAGTGCAGATCCTTTGGTTATCTTCTGTGATAACACTGGAGCAATAGCACAAGCAAAGGAACCACGGTCGCACCAGAAGTCCAAGCACATACAGAGAAGGTTTCATTTGATCCGTGAGATCATAGATCGAGGAGAGATCAAGATCTGCAAGGTTCATACAGATGACAATCTAGCTGACCCGCTTACAAAGCCTCTGGCGCAGCAGAAGCATGAGAAGCACTGTAATAATATGGGTTTGAGATTTCTCAACCATTAGATTAAGTGCAAGTGGGAGATTGTTGGAGTAAGCCCTTAAGGCTAATGTTTGAGGCCTTGGGTTATTATCAGTATCATGTATAAACTATGTTTATAAAGGCAATGGTTGTTATTCAGGTTGTTGCATTATCTGCTGCTACATGTATACTTCTGAATAATGTCTCAATGGTGTTCAGCTTGGCTGACATGCAGTATAGTCCTTAGTCGAGATATCTTGGTGAACATGAGACAGCCTTGATATGATTGAGACTAATATGTGTTCTAATCTTATAGGATGCTTCGAGCATGGAATAAGATGTAGACTCATAGGTGCATTGGATGTACTGGACAGACCCTACTAAGGATGTTCGATTGTTTGTCGCAATGTGAATAATCCTTATATGCAAACAAGTGGCATATTTCCTCTGACTTGAGATCACTTGTGTTTCTAAATGATGATTGGCATTGTCTTGAGGTAGTTCAATATCATTTGAAATATAATGGTTATAGATTATCTTGGATAATGGGCATGAGTCATGTTAGGGTATTAGTGATAGATATAGAATTGCCTCTCCTAGTTGGAGTGTGATGTTCTAAAGGGGCCCCCTGTATGAGATGGTTGAGAAAGTGTATGGCCATACCCAGATGACTATGTTCATCTGATCTAACCACTCTCATCATGTTGGAGTTACAGGCTTGACACGCTTGTCCAACGAGAACATCCAGTGGCAAAGGAAACACATATGTCAAGTGACTTGGGTTCACACTTGTGCTATGGTTTGGGAGTAGTCTTGGAAGACTCTTTCTGAAGAGTCCCCTTCGAGGGGGAGCGCAAGCAGATGAAAAACCCTAATTCAGGGGGCGCATGCATTTTGCTAGGGTTTCATCAAGACAATCGCTTATATGCTCATATAATCAACTTAGATCTATTGATTGGATCAAGAAGGAGATTCATACCAACGCCATTGCCTTGGAGGTCGGCTTGGAAGAAGAGAGCAACTTAGATCTCCTCCAAAAGTTCACACACAAGATGAAGAGCGCTTACTTCCTTGGCGTCCCTTGTGCTAGCAAGGCACCCAAGCTTTCATGTCGAATGGAAGGGGATGATGAGAGATCAAGCTTGGCCGAGAGCTCCACACCTTCGTCCACCACTTCTTTTACACGCAAAAATTGCAAGAAGCCAAGTGAAGTTCGATCAGCCCCCATTTACCACATGGAGGCGTTTTGGTTTTCAACATAGAAAACCGCCATCCACAAATGGTAAGTGTTTATGGCTCATGCGTTCACTCCAAGTGAATGCTCGAAACTTCTTACTAATTGAACCACACGTTCACATAGTGAACCGGTTCTATTAGATTTGGTTCAAGATCTCAATTAAGCCAAGCCACTTGGTCTAGACCACATTGAACCCAAAGGCTCAAGATCTAACCGTTCATCTCCTGATGCCCCTGATCTCACCGATCTAGCATCATCTCTCTCGATCGAAGCTTACCGATCTCAAGCCCTAATCAATCAAACATGATCAGACCAGATCTCACTTACAATCAGAGATTAAATCCCCTTTAAACTGAACCCAAAGAATTCAGTCCACACGATCTGACTCAAGTAAGCCATATCATCAAATTGTGCGACCCTGAGGGTTTCCTTTAAATGTCGGTAACGATAACTCACGTTATCACGATCAGTGAGGGGTATCTAGCAACACATCACTGTCTCCCGATATAAAGGAAAGAGTCTTCCAAGACTACACCCAAACCACAGCACAAGTGTGAATCTATTCACAAGGCATACATATTTCCTTTGCCACTGGATGTTCTTATTGGACAAGCGTGTCAAACCTGTAACTCCAATACGATGAGCATGATTAGATCAGATGAACATAGTCATCTGGGTATGGCCATACACTTTCTCAATCATCTCATATAGGGGGGCCTTAGAACATCACACTCCTTAAACAAGGAGACGGCAATCCTTTATCTATCACTAGTGTCCTAACCTGACTCATGATCATTATCCAAGATAGTCTATAACCATTATATTTCAAATGATATTGAACTACCTCAAAACAATGACATTAATCATTTAGAAACGCAAGTGATCTCAAGTCAAACGACATGTGCCACTTGTAGCATACAAGGATTATTCACATTGTGACAAGCAATTGAATATCCTAGTAGGGTCTGTCCAGTACATCCAATGTACCCATGAGTCTACATCTTATTCCATGCTCGAAGCATCCTATAAGATTAGAACACATATTAGTCTTAACCATATCAAAGCTGTCTCATGTTCACCAAGATATATCGACTAAGGACATTACTGCATGTCAGCCTAGCTGAACAGCTTTGAGACATTATTCAGTAGTACACTTATTACAGCAGACAAGGTAACAACCTAAATAACAACCATTGCCTTTATAAACTTAAGAGTTTATACAATGATACTATTACAATCCCAAGGCCTCAAACATTAGCCTTAAGGGCATACCCCAACAATCTCCCACTTGCACTTAATCTAATGGTTGAGAAACCTCAAACCCATATTATTACAGTGCTTCTCATGCTTCTGCTGCGCCAGAGGCTTGGTAAGCGGGTCTGCCAGATTGTCATCTGTATGAACCTTGCATATTTTGATCTCGCCACGATCTATGATCTCCCGGATCAAGTGAAACCGTCTCTGTATGTGCTTGGACTTCTGGTGCGACCGTGGTTCCTTTGCTTGTGCGATGGCTCCAGTGTTATCACAGAAGATAACCAAAGGATCGACACTCGAAGGAACAACACCAAGTTCTCACACGAACTTACGAATCCACACTGCCTCCTTGGATGCTTCCGAGGCTGCAACATACTCGGCTTCTGTTGTGGAATCAGCAACAGTTGACTGTTTGAAACTCTTCCACACCACTGCTCCACCATTCAAGCTAAAAACATAGCCTGATTGCGATCAGAAATCATCCTGGTCCGACTGGAACGAAGCGTCAGTATATCCTTCTATACTGAGTTCTTCCTGACCACCATATATCAAGAACATATCTTTGGTCCTCCGCAGATATTTTAAAATGTTCTTGACTGCAATCCAGTGCGCCATACCTGGATTACTTTGGAACCGACTGGTCACGCTTAACCCGTAAGCAACGTCTGGGCGAGTACATAACATCGCATACATAATGGATCCAATAGCCGAAGCATAAGGCGTATTGTCCATTTCATCTTTCTCAGTCTGTGTTTGTGGACACTGACTCTTCGAAAGATTCAGACCATGTCTGACTGGAAGATACCCTCTTTTAGAATTCTCTAAATGGAATCTCTCCAGGACTTTATCGATGTAAGTACTCTGGCACAGCCCGAGAAGCCTCTTAGATCTATCCCTGTAGATCTTCACACCTAACACATAGGCTGCTTCTCCTAGATCTTTCATCTGAAAACATTTTCCTAACCATGCTTTAACAGCATGCAGTTCAGGAATATCGTTTCCAATGATTAAGATATCATCGACGTAGAGGACTAGGAAAGTAATCACGCTCCCACTAAACCTCTTATATACACACGGGTCATCCTCGTTCTTGATGAAACCAAACTCAGAGATTGATTCATCAAAACGAATATTCCAGCTTCTAGATGCTTGTTTCAGCCCATAAATGGACTTCTTTAACTTGCATATTTTATGACGATCTGATGGATTAGTGAAACCTTCAGGTTGTGTCATATACACATCCTCATCCAGTCTTCCATTAAGGAAAGCCGTCTTCACATCCATCTGCCAGATCTCATAATCGTAATATGCTGCTATCGCGAAAAGAATCCGAATAGACTTGAACATGGCTACAGGAGAGAAAGTTTCATCATAATCTATCCCGTAGATTTGTTTGAAACCTTTCGCTACTAGCCTGCCTTTATAGGTAACCACGTTACCATCCATGTCAATCTTCTGTTGGGGTATGCCCTTAAGGCTAATGTTTGAGGCTTTGGGATTGTATCAGTATCATGTAATAAACTCTTGTGTTTATAAAGGCATGGTTATTATTCAGGTTGTTACCTTGTCTGCTGTAATAAGCGTACTTCTGAATAATGTCTCAATGCTGTTCAGCTAGGCTGACATGCTATAAAGTCCTTAGTCGAGATATCTTGGTGAACATGAGACAGCCTTGATATGATTGAGACTAATATGTGTTCTAATCTTATAGGATGCTTCGAGCATGGAATAAGATGTAGACTCATGGGTACATTGGATGTACTGGACAGACCCTTCTAGGACATTCAATTGCTTGTCACAATGTGAATGATCCTTGATTGCAACAAGTGGCACATGTCCTCTGACTTGAGATCACTTGTGTTCCTAAATGATGAATGTCATTGTTTTGAGGTAGTTCAATATCATTTGAAATATAATGGTTATAGACTATCTTGGATAATGATCATGAGTCAGGTTAGGACACTAGTGATAGATAAAGGATTGCCGTCTCCTTGTTTAAGGAGTTTGATGTTCTAAGGCCCCCCCTATATGAGATGATTGAGAAAGTGTATGGCCATACCCAGATGACTATGTTCATCTGATTTAATCATGCTCATCGTATTGGAGTCACAAGCTTGACACGCTTGTCCAATAAGAACATCCAGTGGCAAAGGATACATGCATGCCTTGTGAAGTGGATTCACACTTGTGCTATGGTTTGGGTGTAGTCTTGGAAGACTCTTTCCTTTATATCGGGAGACAGTGATGTGTTGCTAGATACCCCTCACTGATCGTGATAATGTAAGTTATCGTTACCGACATTTAAAGGAAACCCTTAGGGTCGCACAATTTGATGATATGGCTTACTTAAGTCAGATCGTGTGGACTGGATTGTTTTGATTCAGTTTAAAGGAGTTTAAACTCTGATTGTAAGTGAGATCCAGTCTAATCATGTTTGATTGATTAGGGCTTGCGATCGGTAAGCTTCGATCGAGAGGATTGATGCTAGATCGGTGAGATCAAGAGCATCATGAGATGAACGGTTAGATTGGAAACCTTAGGGTTTAGTTGATCTAGACCGATTGGCTTGGGCTGGCTTGGTTTGGCCTTTGGACCGAACACATTTACTTTGAACCGGTTCAAGAGCTTGAACGTATGGTTCATTGTTTTGGCGTTTTGATCGATTTACTGATCATGAACGCATGGCTTAATGGATTTTCCAATTTTGGAAAATCATTTAGCGCATGTTCCCTTGAACGCCAAATGACTTGAACACTCCATTCAACTCTCGTCTCCTTGCTCTTGCTTGACGAGACTTGAAAGTCCCCTTCAAGGGGGAGCGCAAAAGGGGGTGAAACCCTAATAAAGGGGGCGCATGAAATATTATAGGGGTGTCACCCTCAAGACCGCATGTAGATCATATGATTAACTTGGTTATATTGCAAAGATCAAGTTGAGATCTATTACCATAGCCATGAGGAAGGAGGCGGCTTGGAAGCAAGAGGGCAAATGAGCTCTCCTCCAAAGAAGACGCACACAAGGATGATGAAGGCTTCCTCCTTGCCCAATTCTTGTGCTAGCAAAAATCACCAAGTTCTCCTTGCGTGTGTCGAAGTCAAGAGATGCTTGGCCGAACTCTCTTCTCGTCAAGGAAGAAGCTCTTTCTCCTCTCAAGCCAAAGCGACAATCGAATTCAATTCACCATCATCATTTAGGCGTTTTTCAAGTGATGGCGTTTCATGACTTCCAAATATGGCAAGTCATGAAGCCATGCGCTCACCCATAAGAAAACCGCCCAAATATGATTGAGCCTTGAACCATGCGTTCACATATGTGAACCGGTTCAAGCTAATTCAATTCAATTCAATTCGGTCCAAAGACCAAACCAAACCGGCCCATGGTCTAGATCTCTCTGAACCAAAATGGCTCAAGATCTAACCGTTCATCTCATGATGTTCCTGATCTCACCGATCTAGAATCATCTCTCTTGATCGAAGCTTACCGATCTCAAGCCCCAATCAATCAAACATGATCAGACCAGATCTCACTTACAATCAGAGTTTAAACTCCTTTAAACTGAACCCAAAGAATTCAGTCCACACGATCAGACTTAAGTAAGCCATATCATCAAGTTGTGCGACCCTAAGGGTTTCCTCTAAATGTCGGTAACGATAACTTACATTATCACGATCAGTGAGGGGTATCTAGCAACACATCACTGTCTCCCGATATAAAGGAAAGAGTCTTCCAAGACTACTCCCAAACCACAGCACAAGTGTGAATCCACTTCACTAGGCATACATTTTTCCTTTGCCACTGGATGTTCTTATTGGACAAGCATGTCAAGCTTGTTATTCCAATATGATGAGCATGATTAGATCAGATGATCATAGTCACCTGGGTATGGCCATACACTATCTCAATCATCCCATCTAGGGGGCCCCTATAGAACATCACACTCCAATTAAGGAGATGGGAATCCTTTATCTATCACTAATGCCCTAACCTGACTCAAGATCATTATCCAAGATAGTCTATAATCATTATGTTTCAAATGATATTGAACTACCTCAAAACAATGATAATCATCATTTAGAAACACAAGTGATCTCAAGTCAGAGGACATGTGCCACTTAGTGCAAACAAGGATTATTCACATTGTGACAAGTAATTGAATATCCTAGTAGGGTCTGTCCAGTACATCCAATGTACCCATGAGTCTACATCTTATTCCATGCTCGAAGCATCCTATAAGATTAGAATACATATTAGTCTCAATTATATCAAGGCTGTCTCATGTTCACCATGATATCTCGACTAAGGACTTTATAGCATGTCAGCCCAGCTGAACAGCTTTGAGACATTATTCAGAAGTACACTAATTGCAGCAGAGAAGGTAACAACCTGAATAATAACCATGCCTTTATAAACACAAGAGTTTATTACATGATACTGATACAATCCCAAGGCCTCAAACATTAGCCTTAAGGGCATACCCCAACAATCTCCCACTTGCACTTAATCTAATGGTTGAGAAATCTCAAACCCATATTATTACAGTGCTTCTCATGCTTCTGCTGCGCCAGAGGCTTGGTAAGCGGGTCAGCTAGATTGTCATCTGTATGAACCTTGCATATTTTGATCTCGCCACGATCAATGATCTCCCGGATCAAGTGAAACCGTCTCTGTATGTGCTTGGACTTCTGGTGCGACCGTGGTTCCTTTGCTTGTGCGATTGCTCCAGTGTTATCACAGAAGATAACCAAAGGATCTGCACTCGAAGGAACGACACCAGGTTCTCTCACGAACTTACGAATCCACACTGCCTCCTTGGATGCTTCCGAGGCTGCAACATACTCGGCTTCTGTTGTGGAATCAGCAACAGTTGACTGTTTGAAACTCTTCCACACCACTGCTCCACCATTCAAGCTAAAAACATAGCCTGATTGCGACCGGAAATCATCCTGGTCCGACTGGAACGAAGCGTCAGTATATCCTTCTATACTGAGTTCTTCCTGACCACCATATATCAAGAACATATCTTTGGTCCTCCGCAGATATTTTAAGATGTTCTTGACTGCAATCCAGTGTGCCTGTCCTGGATTACTTTGGAAACGACTGGTTACGCTTAACCCGTAAGCGACGTCTGGGCGAGTACACAACATCGCATACATAATGGACCCAATAGCCGAAGCATAAGACGTATTGTCCATTTCATCTTTCTCAGTCTGTGTTTGTGGACACTGACTCTTCGAAAGATTCAGACCATGTCTGACTGGAAGATATCCTCTTTTAGAATTCTCTAAATGGAATCTCTCCAGGACTTTATCGATGTAAGTACTCTGGCACAGCCCGAGAAGCCTCTTAGATCTATCCCTGTAGATCTTTACACCTAACACATAGGCTGCTTCTCCTAAATCTTTCATCTGAAAACATTTTCCTAACCATGCTTTAACAGCATGCAGTTCAGGAACATCGTTTCCAATGATTAAGATATCATCGACGTAGAGGACTAGGAATGTAATTACGCTCCCACTAAACCTCTTATATACACACGGGTCATCCTCGTTCTTGATGAAGCCAAACTCAGAGATTGATTCATCAAAACGAATATTCCAGCTTCTTGATGCTTGTTTAAGTCCATAAATGGACTTCTTTAACTTGCATATTTTATGACGATCTGATGGATTAGTGAAACCTTCAGGTTGTGTCATATACACATCCTCATTAAGATTTTCATTAAGGAAAGCTGTCTTCACATCCATCTGCCAGATCTCATAATCGTAATATGCAGCTATCGCGAAAAGAATCCGAATAGACTTGAACATGGCTACAGGAGAGAAAGTTTCATCATAATCTATCCCGTAGATTTGTTTGAAACCTTTCGCAACTAGCCTGCCTTTATAGGTAACCACGTTACCATCCATGTCAATCTTCTTCTTGAAGATCCATTTACAGCCTATAGGGATTACTCCCAGAGGCGGATCAACCAAATCCCAGACTTGGTTATCTGACATGGAGTCCATTTCGGCTCGCATAGCTTCAAGCCATCTAGCTGACTCCGGTCCACTGACCGCATCCGCATAAGTGAGGGGTTCATCATTATCAATGATGTAGACTCCGTCATAGCGCTCAGGCTGTCGACGGATCCTTCCCGATCTTCGCGGTTCCCGTGATATCTGAGCCTCAGGTTGTTCAATAACCTGTTCTACCGGCTCAGGCTCATCCATCTGTGCTTGACTACTTTGTCCTTCATCTGGATTCTCATCCAGCTTTATTTCTCTCCCACTGGCCTCTTGCAGAAGAAACTCCTTCTCAAGAAAAATGGCCGTCCGAGCAACAAATACCTTGTTCTCTTTGGGATCGTAGAAATAATAACCCTTAGTTTCCTTAGGGTAACCGACAAAGAAGCATTTCTCAGATCTGCTCTCCAGTTTCCCAGAGGCGAGCTCTTTGACATAAGCCTCGCAACCCCAGATCTTAATAAATGTCAAGCTAGGCTGTTTCCCATACCATAACTCATATGGAGTCTTTGAAACTGCTTTGGATGGCACTCGGTTTAGTACCTTTGCAGCTGTCTCCAGTGCAAATCCCCAAAAGGAGTAAGGTAGAGTAGCCTGACTCATCATAGAACGAACCATGTCAAGCAACGTTCTATTTCTCCTCTCGGACACACCATTCCATTGCGGTGTTCCTGGCGGAGTGAGCTGTGAGATAATTGAAAGATCCCCTAGAATAAGGGGAGGTAAAACCCTACAGGCGCATATGGAGATATAGATGCAGCGGAAAAAAGGGTTTCAATGATCTTTGCATGCATTATGATTAGCTTATAAAATCAGCATGAATAAAACGATTCATACCATAGCCATTTCTAGATGGCGCCTTGGAAGAAAAATCGCAAATGCCACTTCTCCAAAGTCTCGCACACAAGAGGATGATGGCAAACTCTTTGTTGCTCCTTGTGCTAGCAAGGCTACAAAGTGTCCTTGATCGAATGGAAAGGGATGATGAACTTCTTGGCCGAATCCTCCTCAACCTCCAAGACGTCGCCACACACGAAAGCGTCAAGAGAGGAGGTCGCTTGAGAGGCGAGAGTAGTAAGCACTATTCGAACGTGAGCGTTATCTCCAAGTGGAGATCATGGTTACTAAAAATAGCCACCACGTTCGCTCCAATGTTCACGCCAAGTGAACAACTCGCCAAGCCTTGAACCATGCGCTCATTTCATGAGCCGGTTCACATTGGTTCGGTTTAAGAACTAATCAAGCCAAGCAACCAGTCCAAATCATAATTAAACCACAAGGTTCTTGATCTGACCGTTGATCTCTTAATGCTTCTGATCTGACCGATCTAGCATTCATTCTATCGATCGAAGCTTACCGATCTCAAGCCCTAATCAATCAAACATGATCAGACCAGATCTCACTTACAATCAGAGATTAAATCCCTTTAAACTGAATCCGAACAATACAGTCCATACGATCTGACTTAAGTAAGCCATATCATCAAATTGTGCGACCCTGAAGGTTTCCTTTAAATGTCGGTAACGATAACTCACATTATCACGATCAGTGAGGGGTATCTAGCAACACATCACTGTCTCCCGATATAAAGGAAAGAGTCTTCCAAGACTACACCCAAAAACAGCACAAGTGTGAATCAAATCACAAGGCATGCATATTTCCTTTACCACTGGACGTTCTTATTGGACAAGCATGTCAAGCTTGTAACTCCAATATGATGAGCATGATTAGAACAGATGAACACTGTCACCTGGGTATGGCCATACTCTTTTCTCAATCATCTCATCCAGGGGGCCCCTTTAGAACATCACACTCCTTAAACAAGGAGACGGCAATCCTATGTCTATCACTAGTGTCCTAACCTGACTCAAGCTCACCATCCAAGATAGTCTATAATCATTATGTTTCAAATGATATTGAACTACCTCAAAACAATGACAATCATCATTTAGAAAACACAAGTGATCTCAAGTCAGAGGAAATGTGCCACTTGTCATACTCAAGGAATATTCACATTGCGACAAACAATTGAACATCCTAGTAGGGTCTGTCCAGTACATCCAATGTACCCATGAGTCTACATCTTATTCCATGCTCGAAGCATCCTATAAGATTAGAACACATATTAGTCTTGACCATATCAAGGCTGTCTCATGTTCACCAAGATATATCGACTAAGGACATAATTGCATGTCAGCCCAGCTGAACAGCTTTGAGACATTATTCAGAAGAACATATATTGCAGCAGACAATGTAACTAACTGAATAACAACCATGCCTTTATAAACATAAGAGTTTATTACATGATACAGATACATTCCCATAGGCCTCAAACATTAGCCTTAAGGGCATACCCCAACAATAATCCCACACTCTTTCAGATAGTCAGTAAACGCATGACTCAAGTATTCTCCACCTCGATCAGAACGAAGTGCCTTGATATTTCGGCCTAGCTGATTCTGTACTTCATTTTTGAACTCTTTGAACTTGTCAAAAGATTCACTCTTATGTCTCATCAAATAGACATAACCATACCTACTGAAATCATCAGTAAAGGTAATGAAGTACTGATAGCCACCTCTGGCATGTTTACTAAATGGCCCACACACATCACTGTGTATAAGGTCAAGTAAACCTGAAGCCCTTTGACCTTTGTTAAGAAAAGGAGACTTCGTCATTTTACCCAATAAACAAGCTTTGCATGTATCAATCTCTTCATAGGAGAATGATCCCAGCAGTCCATGATCATGCAACCGCTTAATGCGCTTCTTGTTAATATGGCCTAAACGACTATACCATAACAAGGTGCTGTCATCAGCATACTTGGCTTTCTTATTATCAATATTTTGTATAGAATATTCCATGTCCAACATGAATAACCCATTGTTAATTGAACCAGTAGCATAGACAATATTATCAAGAGTAAGATAACACTTTGAAATCTTGCATTCAAAGGAAAACCCTTTCCTGACAAGAGCAGGAATAGAGATAATATTTTTGGTGATACTAGGTACAAAATAACAATTGTTTAATTCCAATACAATTGCAGATGGTAAAGAAATGAAATAGTCTCCTACAGCAACAGCAGCAACCCGTGCCCCGTTTCCAACGCGTAGGTCCACCTCATGCTGTCCCACCTGCCTTCTTCTCTTGAGTTCCTGTACATTTGAACAAATGTGAACTCCACATGCAGTGTCCAACACCCATGAAATGGAAGAAGAAGATAACATGACCTCAGTCACATATATACCTGAGCCAGAAGCAATGCTTCCCCTCTTATCTCCTTGGAGCGCTTTACAGTCCTTTTTCCAGTGACCCAGCTGGCCACAGTGGAAACACCTGTTGTCCTTCGACCGCTTTACCTTCTGTTTCAGAGCCTTACTGTAGTTCTTGACAGGGGCTTTGCCCTTCTTCCCCTTCTTCTTGTTCCTGGAAGGAACCATTAAGACAGAGGTTGAAGGCTTTCCCTTCAGAGTTTCCTCAGTAGTCAAGAGCATATTCAGCAGCTCTGCCGGAGTACAATCGATTTTGTTCATATTAAAGTTAATAATGAACGCATCGAAAGAAGGCGGAAGAGACTGCAGAATAATATCTACAGCAAGCTCCTGGTTGATGGTATGCCCCAGTTTCTCCAGAGCCTCCTTGTGCCCAATCATCTTGAGCACGTGAGCTCCCACTGGGCTCCCTTCAGCCAGTTTTCTCTGAAAGAAAAGCTTTGTCAGATTATAGCGTTCTGTCCTCGCCTGTGCAGCATACAGCATCTTGAGGTTCGCTATAATCTCTATAGCCGACATATCCTCATGCTGACGCTGCAGCGGTGGCGTCATAGACGCTAGCATCAGGCAAGCGACATCAATGCTATCATTGACGTGCTTTTCATAGGCATCACGAACCGCCCTTGCGGCGTTCGCAGCGGGTTGAGGCGGCACAGCCGTCTCGAGGACATACAGTTTCCTCTCTGCCTTAAGAACGATCTTAAGGTGTCCGAACCAGTCTGAGAAGTTTGGCCCAGCAAACTTCTCCCTTTCCAGTAGGGATCGCACATTGAAGCTCATGGTGTTCGTTGCTGCAGGAATCTACAACAATGCAAGAACAGCAAGGTCAGTATCAATGTTTAGAATCAATCCAGGACTTAAGAAAGATTCTTTTCTCACTATTTTATCTGACTGAAAAATCCATTAAACAGTCCGAAAGAGTAACACTCTTTTAGTGAGATGGGATCCAGATTTCATACTTGGTCTCCGCGTCCCGCTCAGGCGAGATAAGATGCACAGAGAGTACAAGTACTAATTTCTGGTAGGCAGTCCCTGCCAATCGCCTACCCGTGCGATTCCCCTTCATCTGGGCAGTCCAGCAGACTGTGCCAACTGAGTTGGTACAACACAATCTCTGACCCCACAGATGGCTGCCTCCATGTGCTACCATATGCGCCACATATGTAGCCTACATGGTCAAGCTGACCCGACCTACTCCCTGGACCACCACGTGCTATGCTGAGCAACGAGAAGCGATAAATCCCTTCTCTGTAACACGCAGGTGAAATCCCGCACCGTCTGAAGATAGATGGACGTGCCCACTGAGTGGGTACAACATGGCTCCAACGATAGTCAGAACAGTGAGGTTTCGCGTCAGAAGGCATTACGTGCTTGATATTTTAGCGTTTGGATTTTAACGGTCTTTTATCTTCTTAACTATCATGCAATTTCTATGGTGATAGCAGAAGATAAACTCATGCAGTTCTAATTATATAATCAATAAAAAGAAAGCATGGATCTTATGTGGTAAAAGCCCATAGCCTAAGTAAGACCTTAAGATACTTAAGTCTTCACTTGCTCTTCTTGGGTCTTTAGCATCTCATCTGGTCCAACCCAGGGCCCTTGCGCCAAGAGCACCTCAGGTGCGCCACCAGCTGAATGCCCCTCTGGGATGTGTGCCTTTGTGCTCTTGTCTAATCAAAATACATTTTGATCTATCTAGACAAGCTTGACTCGCAGGTCAATTATACAATTAATTAAAAATGTGATTCGCAGATCACAATAATAATAATTTACCAGGCTCGCAGGCCCCAGCACAGCACACATTAAGGGCAACCCACATAAGATTAAATAAACAAGCATCATGGCATCATTCAATCAACATGTGATCCATTATAAAGAAAATAAAATTTTGAAAACCCCATTGGCATCAATTTTAATTTCCTTATGTGCCCTACAACCTTACAATGGTCCATTGATAGGGATCCACTCAACAATCTAGTTAGATCCATGCCCTTGCATGCACCAAGTCCTAACTGACTCGAGTTGACCTAATGGTCAACCATGCATGCGCCAAGGGCTGAACAACCAACATGAGTTCTGGCAAGCGGGTGTGACCCTGGGCCTAACTCATGTGTGTTCACTGGTTGTCTCAACCAGACCTCGCTACACGCCTGTGATGCAATCGACCTATAGCCACCTTGTGCTTGCGCACAGGTGCCATATGGTCGATCCATCTAGGCTGTCAGACGGTCTGATCAGACTATTGGATCTACACTAGATGATGCTTTCAACCCCATCAACCCATCTAAGGGTTTATAGTAGGCGCTTATAGATCTAGATGGAGCGCGCAAGATGTTACAAAGTTTTTAGGGAAAAACAACTTACAACATGCGCAACAACAAAGTAAGAAGCTTTCATCTACATTACCATGCGCAACTATGATGAAACTTCAATATAGATCTATAACATGTAATGACATACACGGATCACAAACAAGCAACATGAAGCAATCATATGATTCTACAAGAAAACCATGCTCTGATACCATTTGAAAGTCCCCTTCAAGGGGGAGCGCAAAAGGGGGTGAAACCCTAATAAAGGGGGCGCATGAAATATTATAGGGGTGTCACCCTCAAGACCGCATGTAGATCATATGATTAACTTGGTTATATTGCAAAGATCAAGTTGAGATCTATTACCATAGCCATGAGGAAGGAGGCGGCTTGGAAGCAAGAGGGCAAATGAGCTCTCCTCCAAAGAAGACGCACACAAGGATGATGAAGGCTTCCTCCTTGCGCAATTCTTGTGCTAGCAAAAATCACCAAGTTCTCCTTGCGTGTGTCGAAGTCAAGAGATGCTTAGCCGAACTCTCTTCTCGTCAAGGAAGAAGCTCTTTCTCCTCTCAAGCCAAAGCGACAATCGAATTCAATTCACCATCATCATTTAGGCGTTTTTCAAGTGATGGCGTTTCATGACTTCCAAATATGGCAAGTCATGAAGCCATGCGCTCACCCATAAGAAAACTGCCCAAATATGATTGAGCCTTGAACCATGCGTTCACATATGTGAACCGGTTCAAGCTAATTCAATTCAATTCAATTCGGTCCAAAGACCAAACCAAACCGGCCCATGGTCTAGATCTCTCTGAACCAAAATGGCTCAAGATCTAACCATTCATCTCATGATGTTCCTTATCTCACCGATCTAGAATCATCTCTCTTGATCGAAGCTTACCGATCTCAAGCCCCAATCAATCAAACATGATCAGACCAGATCTCACTTACAATCAGAGTTTAAACTCCTTTAAACTGAACCCAAAGAATTCAGTCCACACGATCAGACTTAAGTAAGCCATATCATCAAGTTGTGCGACCCTAAGGGTTTCCTCTAAATGTCGGTAACGATAACTTACATTATCACGATCAGTGAGGGGTATCTAGCAACACATCACTGTCTCCCGATATAAAGGAAAGAGTCTTCCAAGACTACTCCCAAACCATAGCACAAGTGTGAATCCACTTCACTAGGCATACATTTTTCCTTTGCCACTGGATGTTCTTATTGGACAAGCATTTCAAGCTTGTTATTCCAATATGATGAGCATGATTAGATCAGATGATCATAGTCACCTGGGTATGGCCATACACTATCTCAATCATCCCATCTAGGGGGCCCCTATAGAACATCACACTCCAATTAAGGAGATGGCAATCCTTTATCTATCACTAGTGCCCTAACCTGACTCAAGATCATTATCCAAGATAGTCTATAATAATTATGTTTCAAATGATATTGAACTACCTCAAAACAATGACAATCATCATTTAGAAACACAAGTGATCTCAAGTCAGAGGACATGTGCCACTTAGTGCAAACAAGGATTATTCACATTGTGACAAGTAATTGAATATCCTAGTAGGGTCTGTCCAGTACATCCAATGTACCCATGAGTCTACATCTTATTCCATGCTCGAAGCATCCTATAAGATTAGAATACATATTAGTCTCAATTATATCAAGGCTGTCTCATGTTCACCAAGATATCTCGACTAAGGACTTTATAGCATGTCAGCCCAGCTGAACAGCTTTGAGACATTATTCAGAAGTACACTAATTGCAGCAGAGAAGGTAACAACCTGAATAATAACCATGCCTTTATAAACACAAGAGTTTATTACATGATACTGATACAATCCCAAGGCCTCAAACATTAGCCTTAAGGGCATACCCCAACAAGACTTTGGCGTGGAGAAGGCGAGGTCTTGGTGGAGGTTCGGCAAGCCTAGACATCATCTCTCATTTCCTTATCATACGAGAGGGACCCTTGAAGGACCTTGCTAGCACAAGGATCTCCAAGGAGCAAGCACATCATCTTGTGTGCGTCAACTAGGGAGAAGATCCCTTTCGATCTTTCTCTTCCAAGTCGCCATCTTCCTCATGGCTTTGGTATGGATCTAAACTTCATCAAGTTGATCATATTATCTTGCTAAGATCCATGAAAAACCCTTGCTTCCGCTTGCAATTATTATGCGCCACCCTTAAGGGTTTTTCGCCCCCCTCTTGAAAGGGGTTTCATCTGCTTGCGCTCCCCCTTGAAGGGGACTCTTCATCTTCTTCTTGAAGATCCATTTACAGCCTATAGGGATTACTCCCGGAGGCGGATCAACCAAATCCCAGACTTGGTTATCTGACATGGAGTCCATCTCGGCTCGCATAGCTTCAAGCCATCTAGCTGACTCCGGTCCACTGACCGCATCCGCATAAGTAAGGGGTTCATCATTATCAATGATGTAGACTCCGTCATAGCGCTCAGGCTGACGACGGATCCTTCCCGATCTACGTGGTTCCCGTGATATTTGAGCCTCAGGTTGTTCAATAACCTGTTCTACCGGCTCAGGCACATCCAACTGTGCTTGACTACTTTGTCCTTCCTCTGGATTCTCATCCAGCTTTATTTCTCTCCCACTGGCTTCTTGCAGAAGAAACTCCTTCTCAAGAAATATGGCCGTCCGAGCAACAAATACTTTGTTCTCTTTGGGATCGTAGAAATAATAACCCTTAGTTTCCTTAGGGTAACCGACAAAGATACATTTCTCAGATCTGCTCTCTAGTTTCCCAGAGGCGAGCTTTTTGACATAAGCCTCGCAGCCCCAGATCCTGATAAATGTCATGCTCGGCTGTTTCCCATACCATAATTCATATGGCGTCTTTGAAACGGCCTTGGATGGCACTCGGTTTAGTACCTTTGCAGCTGTTTCCAGTGCAAATCCCCAAAAGGAATATGGAAGAGTAGCCTGACTCATCATAGAACGAACCATATCAAGTAACGTTCTATTTCTCCTCTCGGACACACCATTCCATTGCGGTGTTCCTGGTGGAGTGAGCTGTGAGATAATCCCACACTCCTTTAGATAGTCAGTAAACGCATGACTCAGGTATTCTCCACCTCGATCAGAACGAAGTGCCTTGATATTTCGCCCTAGCTGATTCTGTACTTCATTTTTGAACTCTTTGAACTTGTCAAAAGATTCACTCTTATGTCTCATAAGATAGACATAACCATACCTACTGAAATCATCAGTAAAGGTAATGAAGTACTGATAGCCACCTCTAGCATGTTTGCTAAATGGCCCACACACATCACTGTGTATAAGGTCAAGTAGACCTGAAGCCCTTTGACCTTTGTGAGGAAAAGGTGACTTCGTCATTTTACCCATCAAACAAGCTTTGCATGTATCAATATCCTCACAGGAGAAAGATCCCAGCAGTCCATGATCATGCAACCGCTTAATGCGCTTCTTGTTAATATGGCCTAAACGACTATGCCATAACAAGGTGCTGTCTTCAGCATACTTGGCTTTCTTAACATCAACATTTTGTATAGAACTTTCCATGTCCAACATGTATAACCCATTGTTAATTGAACCAGTTGCATAAACAATATTATCTAAAGATAAAACACACTTTGAAATATTGCATTCAAAGGCAAATCCTTTCCTGACAAGAGCAGGAATAGAGATAATATTTTTAGTAATACTGGGAACAAAGTAACAACTGTTTAGTTCTAATACAATGCCAGATGGTAATGAGATGAAATAGTCTCCTACAGCAACAGCAGCAACCCGTGCCCCGTTTCCAACGCGTAGGTCCACCTCATGCTGTCCCACCTGTCTTCTTCTCTTGAGTTCCTGTACATTTGAACAAATGTGAACTCCACATGCAGTGTCCAACAACCATGAAATAGAAGAAGATGATATCATGACCTCAGTCACAAATATACCTGAGCCAGAAGCGATGCTTCCCCTCTTATCTCCTTGGAGCGCTTTACAGTCCTTTTTCCAGTGACCCAGCTGGCCACAGTGGAAACACCTGTTGTCCTTCAACCGCTTTACCTTCTGTTTCAGAGCCTTACTGTAGTTCTTGACAGGGGCCTTGCCCTTCTTCCCCTTCTTCTTGTTCCTTGATGAAACCATTAAGACAGAGGTTGAAGGCTTTCCCTTCAGAGTTTCCTCAGTAGTCAAGAGCATATTCAGCAGCTCTGCCGGAGTACAATCGATTTTGTTCATATTAAAATTAATAATGAACGCATCGAAAGAAGGCGGGAGAGACTGCAGAATAATATCTACAGCAAGCTCCTGGTTGATGGTATGCCCCAGTTTCTCCAGAGCCTCCTTGTGCCCAATCATCTTGAGCACGTGAGCTCCCACTGGGCTCCCTTCAGCCAGTTTGCTCTGAAAGAAAAGCTTTGTCAGATTATAGCGTTCTGTCCTCGCCTGTGCAGCATACAGCATCTTGAGGTTCGCTATAATCTCTATAGCCGACATATCCTCATGCTGACGCTGCAGCGGTGGCGTCATAGACGCTAGCATCAGGCAAGCGACATCAATGCTATCATTGACGTGCTTTTCTTAGGCATCACGAACCGCCCTTGCGGCGTTCGCAGCGGGTTGAGGCGGCACAGCCGTCTCGAGGACATACAGTTTCCTCTCAGCCTTAAGAACGATCTTAAGGTGTACGAACCAGTCTGAGAAGTTTGGCCCAGCAAACTTCTCCCTTTCTAGTAGGGATCGCACATTGAAGCTCATGGTGTTCGTTGCTACAGGAATCTACAACAATGCAAGAACAGCAAGGTCAGTATCAATGTTTAGAATCAATCCAGGACTTAAGAAAGATTCTTTTCTCACTATTTTATCTGGCTGAAAAATCCAGCAAAACAGCCCGAAAGAGTAGAACTCTTTTAGTGAGATGGGATCCAGATTTCATACTTGGTCTCCGCGTCCCGCTCAGGCGAGATAAGATGCACAGAGAGTACAAGCACTAATCTCTGGTAGGCTGTCCCAGCCAATCGCCAACCCGTGCGATTCCCCTTCATCTGGGCAATCCAGCAGACTATGCCAACTGAGTTGGTACAACACAGTCTCTGACCCCACAGATGGCTGCCTCCATGTGCTACCATATGCGCCACATATGTAGCCTACATGGTCAAGCTGACCCAACCTACTCCCTGGACCACCACGTGCTATGCTGAGCAACGAGAAGCGATAAATCCCTTCTCTGTAACACGCAGGTGTAATCCAGCACCGTCTGAAGATAGATGGACGTGCCCACTGAGTGGGTTCAACACGGCTCCAACGATAGTCAGAACAGTGAGGTTTCGCGTCAGAAGGCATTACGTGCTTGATATTTTAGCGTTTGGATTTTAATGGTCTTTTATCTTCTTACTATCAGGCAAATCCTATGGCTATAGCAGAAGATAAATAAATCATGCTGTTCTACTTATATAAACAATAACCGAAAGCATGGATCTTATGTGGTAAAAGCCCATAGCCTAAGTAAGACCTTAAGATACTTAAGTCTTCACTTGCTCTTCTTGGGTCTTTAGCATCTCATCTGGTCCAACCCAGGGCCCTTGCACCAAGAGCACCTCAGGTGCGCCACCAGCTGAATGCCCCTCTGGGATGTGTGCCTTTGTGCTCTTGTCTAATCAAAATACATTTTGATCTATCTAGACAAGTTTGACTCGCAGGTCAATTATACAGTAAATTAATTAAAGTGATACGCAGATCACAAAAATAATAATTTACAATTTACCAGGCACGCAGGCCCCAGCACAGCACACATTAAAATGGGCATCCCACATAAGATAAAATAAACAAGCATATGGCATCAAGCAATCATCATGTGATCCCTTACAAAGAAAATAAAATTTTGAAAACCCCATTGGCATCAATTTTAATTTTCTTATGTGCCCTACAACCTTACAACGGTCCATTGATAGGGATCCACTCAACAATCTAGTTAGACCCATACCCTTGCATGCACCAAGTCCTAACTGACTCGAGTTGACCTAATGGTCAACCATGCATGCGCCAAGGGTTGAACAACCAACATGAGTTCTGGCAAGCGGGTGTGACCCCGGGCCTAACTCATGTGTGTTCAGTGGTTGTCTCAACCAGACCTCGCTACACGCCTGTGATGCAATCGACCTATAGCCACCTTGTGCTTGCGCACAGGTGCCATCTGGTCGATCCATCTAGGCTGTCAGATGGTCTGATCAGACTAGGTTGATCTAAACTAGATGATGCTTTCAACCCCATCAACCCGTCTAAGGGTTTACAGTAGGCGTAACTTAGATCTAGTCAAAGGCGTGCAAGTAAAGTTTTGATAAAACAACAACATGTAACATGCGCAATAATGTAAGCAATATACATGCATCAACAAAATCAACCTTACACATGCGCCACCAAAACAATCTCATATATGCACCACAAAAAAATACTTTCAACTAGTATTATCGCATGACGAGAAAACTTAGATCATAAGCGCAAACAAGGATCACCTTAAGCAATCATATGAACCATATAAGATCCTAGCTCTGATACCAATTGAAGAGTCCCCTTCGAGGGGGAGCGCAAGTAGATGAAAAACCCTAATTCAGGGGGCGCATGCATTTTGCTAGGGTTTCATCAAGACAATCGCTTATATGCTCATATAATCAACTTAGATCTATTGATTGGATCAAGAAGGAGATTCATACCAACGCCATTGCCTTGGAGGTCGGCTTGGAAGAAGAGAGCAACTTAGATCTCCTCCAAAAGTTCACACACAAGATGAAGAGCGCTTACTTCCTTGGCGTCCCTTGTGCTAGCAAGGCACCCAAGCTTTCTTGTCGAATGGAAGGGGATGATGAGAGATCAAGCTTGGCCGAGAGCTCCACACCTTCGTCCACCACTTCTTTTACACACAAAAATTGCAAGAAGCCAAGTGAAGTTCGATCAGCCCCCATTTACCACATGGAGGCGTTTTGGTTTTCAACATAGAAAACCGCCATCCACAAATGGTAAGTGTTTATGGCTCATGCGTTCACTCCAAGTGAATGCTCGAAACTTCTTACTAATTGAACCACACGTTCACATAGTGAACCGGTTCTATTAGATTTGGTTCAAGATCTCAATTAAGCCAAGCCACTTGGTCTAGACCACATTGAACCCAAAGGCTCAAGATCTAACCGTTCATCTCCTGATGCCCCTGATCTCACCGATCTAGCATCATCTCTCTCGATCGAAGCTTACCGATCTCAAGCCCTAATCAATCAAACATGATCAGACCAGATCTCACTTACAATCAGAGATTAAATCCCCTTTAAACTGAACCCAAAGAATTCAGTCCACACGATCTGACTCAAGTAAGCCATATCATCAAATTGTGCGACCCTGAGGGTTTCCTTTAAATGTCGGTAATGATAACTCACGTTATCACGATCAGTGAGGGGTATCTAGCAACACATCACTGTCTCCCGATATAAAGGAAAGAGTCTTCCAAGACTACACCCAAACCACAGCACAAGTGTGAATCTATTCACAAGGCATACATATTTCCTTTGCCACTGGATGTTCTTATTGGACAAGCGTGTCAAGCCTGTAACTCCAATACGATGAGCATGATTAGATCAGATGAACATAGTCATCTGGGTATGGCCATACACTTTCTCAATCATCTCATATAGGGGGGCCTTAGAACATCACACTCCTTAAACAAGGAGACGGCAATCCTTTATCTATCACTAGTGTCCTAACCTGACTCATGATCATTATCCAAGATAGTCTATAACCATTATATTTCAAATGATATTGAACTACCTCAAAACAATGACATTAATCATTTAGAAACACAAGTGATCTCAAGTCAAAGGACATGTGCCACTTGTAGCATACAAGGATTATTCACATTGTGACAAGCAATTGAATATCCTAGTAGGGTCTGTCCAGTACATCCAATGTACCCATGAGTCTACATCTTATTCCATGCTCGAAGCATCCTATAAGATTAGAACACATATTAGTCTTAACCATATCAAGGCTGTCTCATGTTCACCAAGATATATCGACTAAGGACATTACTGCATGTCAGCCTAGCTGAACAGCTTTGAGACATTATTCAGTAGTACACTTATTACAGCAGACAAGGTAACAACCTGAATAACAACCATTGCCTTTATAAACTTAAGAGTTTATACAATGATACTATTACAATCCCAAGGCCTCAAACATTAGCCTTAAGGGCATACCCCAACACTTTCCTTTATATCGGGAGACAGTGATGTGTTGCTAGATACCCCTCTCTGTTCGTGATAACGTAAGTTATCGTTACCGACATTAAAGGAAACCCTTAGGGTCGCACAATTTGATGATATGGCTTACTTATGTCAGATCGTGTGGACTGAATTGTTTTGGTTCAGTTTAAAGGAATTTAAACTCTGATTGGAAGTGAGATCTGGTCTGATCATGTTTGATTGATTAGGGCTTGAGATCGGTAAGCTTCGATCGAGAGAATTGATGCTAGATCGATGAGATCAAGAGCATCAAGAGATGTGTGGTTAGATCTTGAGCCTTTCGGTTTAATAAGGTCTAGACCAAGGCTTGGTTTGATTTGGTCTTTGAACCAAATTCAATTGAACTGGTTCATCATATGAGCGCATGGTTCAAAGGGAGAAGGAGTTGCGAACGGTTCACTTGGAGTGAACGCTTGAACGCATGAGCGCTTACTATATTTGGAAATCGGTTTTCCAAATTGAAGACGCCTCCACGTTCGAAGACTCTCGCCTCTCTCTTGCTCTTCCTCTCGTGTGACTCGCCTCCACGAGTGCTGAAGGAGGGATTCGGCCAGCCAAGGAAAGAAATCATCTCATCTCCTTCACGCATCAAGGACACCTTGAAGAGCTTTGCTAGCACAAGGTTCATGCCAAGGGAGGAAGCCATCGCCCTCTTGTGTGCATCCACTTTGGAGGAGAGCCGCATCGCCCTCTTGCATCCAAGTCGCCTTCCGACCAATGGCAATGGTAAGATCACAACTTGATCTTTGCAGACATTAAGTTGATCATATGTTCATGCCACATGCGATCTTCATGAAATCCTTATTTCCGCCCATGCAAAATTTTAGAAGTGCATGCGTTTTGGGTTTCACCCCCCTTTTCACTGACTTGGCCCAACTAAAGTCCCCTTGCTTCATGCAATTGGTGATAGGAGCTACTATGGTGCTAAAATTCCATATGAACCTACGGTAGAAGGTAGCAAGGCCATGGAAACTCCTAACTTCTATAAGGGTTTTGGGCTCAGGCTAGTGTAGGATGGCTTGGACCTTAGATGGATCGGCTTGAAGCCCTAAGTTAGAAACAATGAATCCTAGAAAGACAACTTTAGGGGATAGGAAAGAACACTTCTTCAGGTTGGCATAAAGCTTTTCATCTCTAAGAAAGGTTAGGGTTTGCCTTAAGTTCCCTAGGTGCTCCTCTTGTGACCTACTATAGATAAGTATATCATCCAAGTATACAACTAAAAATTTCCCTATGTAGGGTCTAAGCACTTGGGTCATGAGCCTCATAAATGTGGAAGGGGCATTGGTTAGTCCAAAAGGCATGATTAACCATTCATAAAGACCATCTTTTGTTTTGAAAGCGGTCTTCCACTCATCCCCTTCTCTTATCCAAACCTAGTGGTATCCACTCCTAAGGTCAAGCTTAGAAAACCATTTGGATCCCACTAACATATCTAGCATGTCATCAAGTCTAGGTATGGGAAACCTATACTTAATGGTGATCTTGTTAATAGCTCTACAATCAATACACATGCGCTAGCTGCCATCCTTCTTTGGGGTAAGAAGGGCTGGGACGGCGCAAGGGATTAGGCTTTCCCTTATGTAACCATTACACAATAAGTCATCCACCTATCTCTTAAGCTCCTCATGTTCAGTAGGGTTCATCCTATAGTGAGGTAGGTTGGGAAGGGAGGATCCAGGTACTAAGTCTATGGCATGTTGTATATCCCTAAGAGGTGGCAGTCCTTCAGGGAGATCCTCGGGGGTGAGCTCACTAAATTCTTGGAGCAAGGCTTCTACTTCTGGGGTAGGCTTCTCTTCTACTTCAGGGTTGGCCTCTTTGATGACTAGGGTATAGAGGGGTTGGTCTTCTATGATCTCCTTAGTGAAGGCTTGGGGCCTTATCAGTTGAACAGTGGGCTGACTCTGCTTGGGCTCCTCTACCTTAGCCTTACTAGTGGTGGCTCTAAGTTCTTTGGGAAGGGAAGGCTTTAGCCTAATCTTTTGATCCTTATGGTTAAAGACATAGGTGTTAGTCCTACCGTAGTTGACAACATCCATGTCATAAAGCCAAGGGCGGCCTAAAAGGATTTGGGCTACATCCATAGTGAGGGCATCACACCAAACCTTGTCATCATAAGTATCGAATTGGGTAGGCACAAGGCATCTATGGGTCACAGGGACACTAGTTTGGTTAACCCAGGAAATGTTGTAAGGGATAGGCCGGGGTTCCATTTTAAGATTCAATTTAGTGGTAACTATGTGGGAGACAGCCTTGAGGCTGCTTCCTCCATCAATTACCACCTTACACATGTGACCATGGCATTTGGTGTAAGTGTGGAAGATGCTGGTCCGACGCCAATCTTCAGTGCGAGTAGGCTTAACAAGGGTACATCTAACTACCCCTAATGTGTTGAAGATGTCATCACTATTGTCATAGTCATTGATTTCAATCTCCTGATCAGGGTCTCCCTCAAGGGTGAGTTCAGGGTCCATGTCTCCCTCAGTTAGGACCATGACCTTCTTAGTGCAATCCTTAGCGAGGTGTCCCCTTTGCCTACAATTGTAACAAGTGATGGTGGAGTTGTCTATAGGTTGGGCAGGTCTAGGCTTGGCGGGGGTTGAGCTAGAAGGTTGGTGCATAGGAGCAGGCCTATAGATAGGTCGGGAACGGAGGGTCTCCTTCCTATTCTTAAGTTCATGCTCCACCTCTATGGCCCTTTGATAAGCTATCTCTGGGGTATCTAATTGGAAATAGGTCAAAGCTCTCTTAATGTTGGGTCTAAGGCCATTCTTGAACCTACTTAGAATCATGCCTGGGTCTTCAATGACCTCACACCTAATGAGAAGTTCTTTTAGCTTGGTTTGATAGGCTTCTACAGTAGAGGATCCTTGAGTGTGACTACCGAGCTCATCCTTAAGTTTTTGCATGAAGCTGGGAGGGACATACTTTTGCCTAAGTAGGAGTTTCATTTCATCCCAAGACTCTGTTGGGGTATGCCCTTAAGGCTAATGTTTGAGGCCTTGGGATTATATCAGTATCATGTATATAAACTCTATGTTTATAAAGGCAATGGTTGTTATTCAGGTTGTTACATCATCTACTGCAATATGTATACTTCTGAATAATGTCTCAATGCTGTTCAGCTAGGCTGACATGCAGTATTGTCCTTAGTCGAGATATCTTGGTGAACATGAGATAGCCTTGATATGATTGAGACTAATATGTGTTCTAATCTTATAGGATGCTTCGAGCATGGAATAAGATGTAGACTCATGGGTACATTGGATGTACTAGACAGACCCTACTAGGATATTCAATTGCTTGTCACAATGTGAATAATCCTTATATGCAAACAAGTGGCATATTTCCTCTGACTTGAGATCACTTGTGTTTCTAAATGATGATTGGCATTGTTTTGAGGTAGTTCAATATCATTTGAAACATAATGGTTATAGACTATCTTGGATGATGAGCATGAGTCATGTTAGGGCACTAGTGATAGATATAGGATTGCCGTCTCCTTGATTGGAGTGTGATGTTATAAAGGGGCCCCCTTGTATGAGATGATTGAGAAAGTGTATGGCCATACCCAGATGACTATGTTCATCTGATCTAATCATTCTCATCATATTGGAATTACAGGCTTGACACGCTTGTCCAATAAGAACGTCCAGTGGCAAAGGAAACATATATGTCAAGTGACTTGAGTTCACACTTGTGCTGGTGTTTGGGTGTAGTCTTGGAAGACTCTTTCCTTTCTATCGGGAGACAGTGATGTGTTGCTAGATACCCCTCATTGATCGTGATAACGTAAGTTATCGTTACCGACATTTAAAGGAAACCCTTAGGGTCGCACAATTTGATGATATGGCTTACTTGAGTCAGATCGTGTGGACTGAATTGTTTTTGGTTCAGTTTAAAGGGATTTAATCTCTGATTGTAAGTGAGATCTGGTCTGATCATGTTTGATTGATTAGGGCTTGAGATCGGTAAGCTTCGATCGAGAGAATTGATGGTAGATCGGTGAGATCAAGAGCATCAAGAGATCAACGGTTAGATCTTGAATCATTTGGTTCAGTAAGATCTAGACCATGGCTTGGGCTGATTTAACTTGGTCTTTGTACCAAATTGAAATGCATCGAATTGGCTTGAACCGGTTCACATGAGTGAACGCATGGTTCAAAGCTTGAAGGCGTTTTTGGTCGGTTATGAGATCATGGGCGCATGGCTTCATGTTTTTCTATTTTTGGAAAGTCATGAAGGCCATTTTTCGCTCAACGCCTCAACGCCAAAAAAAAATGTTTTTGCCTTTTCTCTCGACGCCCTCGCTCTCTCGTGAGGTGTCTTCTTCACGCCTTGGAGAGAATTCGGTGAAGCCCGAGAACAAGGAGATCTCATCCCTTCCATTCGACAAGGATTCTTGGAGAACTTTGCTAGCACAAAGATCAACAAGGAGTAGGCGATCACATCTTGTGTGCGCATCTTTTGGAGGAGATACCTTTCGCTCTCTGCTTCCAAGGCGCCATCCAAAGCAATGGCTATGGTATGAATTTTCTTCATGTATCTTTAACAAGTTGATCATATAACAAGCATGTGATCCTAAGAAACCCTTGCTTCCGCTTCGAAAATTTTTATCATGTGCCTATTAGGGTTTCGCCCCCCCCCCCCCCCCCAAGTATAGGGGACTTTCAAATGGTATCAGAGCCGCATGTTGCTATGATCATATGATTGCTTGACATTGTGTGATCCTTGTTTGCTCAAATGTTTAGATCTAAAGGTTACATGCGAAACTACATAATATGCGAAAATTGTTTATGTTGGTTGGCGAAAATACATGCTTATCTTAGATGTATTCTTTCTCCTTCGCGCATGTATGTTGTTTGGCGCATCTTGTTGTTTTTATAAAAACTTCTCTTGCGCGCATACACTAGATCTAAGTGGCGCCTACTTGAAAAACTTAGACGGGTTATTAGGGTTGATGTCATCGTCTAGTTAAGATCCAACCAGTCTGATCAGACCATCTGACAGCCTAGATGGGTCGACTAGATGGCACCTGTGTGCTAGCACGAGGTGGCTATAGGTCGACTGCAGACAGGCGTGTAGCGATGTCTGGTTGAGACAACAAGTGAACGCTCTTGAGTTAGGCCCGGGGTCACACCCGCTTGCCAGAACTCATGAAGGTTGTTCAGCCCTTTGCGCATGCATGGTTGACCATTAGGTCAGCTCAAGTCAGTTACGACTTGGTGCATGCAAGGGCAGTGGATCTGACTAGGTATGATGAGTGGATCCCTATTAATGGACCGTTGTAAGGTAGTAGGGCTAATAAGGAAAATAAAAATTGATGCCAATGGGTTTTCGAAAATTTTATTTTCTGATTTGGATCACATGATGTATGTATACCATATTGCTTGTTTATTTAATCTTATGTGGGCTGCCTATTTAATGTGTGCTGTGCTGGGGCCTGCGTGCCTGGATTAAAATTGTAAATTAATATTTATTGTGATCTGCGCATCACATTTTAATTAATTTATAAAGTGTAATTGACCTGCGTGTCATTCATGTCTAGATAGATTAAATTGTATTTTAATCAGACATGAGCACAGAGCACACTTGGCAGAGGCGCATGCAGCAGAGGCTTGACCAGGTGGGAGGTCTAGAGTTCGACTCTGGGACAGGCGCATTTACCTGGTGGGCGCACCTGAGCTGCAGTGGGCGCTTGGGCCCTGATTTGGGCCAGATGAGATGCAAAAGACCCATCAAGAGCTCAAGTGAAGACTTAAGTTTAAATTAAGGTCTTACCTAGGCTTAATGGGCTTTTAACACATAAGATCATCATGCTTTCATTTACTGTTTAAGTAATTTAGTAATTGCATGATTTATTCTTCTGCTATCACCATAGGATTTGAATGATAGTAAGAAGATAAAAGGACCGTTAAAATCCAACGTTAAATATCAAGCACGATAGCCTTCTGACGTGAAACCTCACTGTTCTGACTATCGTTGGGGCCGTGTTGTACCCACTCAGTGGGCACGCCCATCTATCTTCAGACGGTGTGTGATTACACCTGCGTGTTACAGAGAAGGGATTTATCGCTTCTCGTTGCTCAGCATAGCACGTGGTGGTCCAGGGAGTAGGTCGGGTCAGCTTGACCGTATAGGCTACATATGTGGCGCATATGGTAGCCATATGGAGGCAGCCATCTGTGGGATCAGAGACTGTGTTGTACCAACTCAGTTGGCACAGTCTGCTGGATTGCCCAGATGAAGGGGAATCGCACGGGTTGGCGATTGGCAGGGGTTGCCTACCAGAAATTAGTGCTTGTACTCTCTGTGCATCTTATCTCGCCTGAGCGGGACGCGGAGACCAAGTATGAAATCTGGATCCCATCTCACTAAAAGAGTTTTACTCTTTCGGACTGTTTTATTGGATTTTTCAGTCAGATAAAAATAGTGAGAAAAGAATCATTCTTAAGTCCTGAATTGATTCTAACATTGATACTGACCTTGCTGTTCTTGCAATGTTGTAGATTACTGCAGCAACGAACACCACAGCGTTCAATGTGCGATCCCTACTGGAAAGGGAGAAGTTTGCTGGGCCAAACTTCTTAGACTGGTACGGACACCTTAAGATTATTCTTAAGGCTGAGAGGAAGCTGTATGTCCTCGAGACGGCAATACCGCCTCAACCCGCTCCGAACGCCGCAAGGGCGGTTCGGGAAGCTTATGAAAAGCACGTCAATGATAGCATTGATGTCGCTTGCCTGATGCTAGCGTCTATGACGCCACAGCTGCACCGTCAACATGAAGATTTGTCTGCTATTGAAATAATAGCAAATCTCAAGTTGTTGTATGCTGCACAGGAAAGGACTGAACGCTACAATTTGACTAAACTTTTCTTTCAGAGCAAACTGGCTGAAGGGAGTCCAGTGGGAGCTCACGTACTCAAGATGATTGGGTACAAAGAGGCTCTAGAGAAACTGGGATACACCATCAATCAGGAGCTTGTTGTAGATATCATCCTGCAGTCTCTCCCGGCTTCTTTCGATCCATTCATTATTAATTTTAATATGAACAAGATCGACTGTACGCCGGCAGAGTTACTGAACATGCTCTTGACTACTGAGCAGACTCAGTCTCGTGAGAAGGGAACGCCTTCATCCTCTGTCCTAATGGTTCCTTCTAGGAACAAGAAGAAGGGGAAGAAGGGCAAAGCCCCTGTCAAGAGCTACAACAAGGCTCTGAAGCAAAAGCTCAAGCGGTCAAAGGAATACAGATGCTTCCATTGTGGCCAGCTGGGTCACTGGAAGGAGGACTGTAAAGCGCTCCAAGGAGATAAGAAGGGAAGCAAGCCTTTCGCTTCTAGCTCAGGTAGTTTTGTGACTGAGGTCATGTTTTCTTCTTCTATATCATGGGTGTTCGACACTGCATGTGGAGTTCACATTTGTTCAAATGTACAGGAACTCAAGAGAAGAAGACAGGTGGGACAGCATGAGGTGGACCTACGAGTTGGAAACGGGGCACGGGTTACTGCTGTTGCTGTAGGAGAATATCACATCTCATTACCATCTGGTCTTGTATTAGAACTGAACAATTGTTATTTTGTACCGAGCATAACCAAAAATATTATCTCTATTCCTGCTCTTGTCAGGAAAGGGTTTTCCTTTGAATGCAAATTTTCAAAGTGTTATATTTCTCTTGATAACATTGTTTATGCTACTGGGTCGATTAACAATGGGTTATTCATGTTGGACATGGAATGTTCTGTACAACAAATTGATAATAAGAAAGCCAAGTATACTGATGACAGCACCTTGCTATGGCATAGTCGTTTAGGCCATATTAACAAGAAACGCATTAAGCGGTTGCATGACCATGGACTGCTGGGATCATTCTCCTATGAGGAGCTTGATACATGCAAAGCTTGTTTAATGGGTAAAATGACGAAGTCTCCTTTTTCTAAGAAAGGTCAAAGGGCTTCAGGTTTACTTGACCTCATTCACAGTGATGTGTGTGGGCCATTTAGTAAACATGCCAGAGGTGGCTATTCATACTTCATTACCTTTACTGATGATTTCAGTAGGTATGGTTATGTCTATCTAATGAGACATAAGAGTGAATCTTTTGACAAGTTTAAAGAGTTCAAAAATGAAGTACAAAATCAGCTAGGCCGAAATATCAAAGCACTTCGCTCAGATCGAGGTGGAGAATACTTGAGTCGAGAGTTTACTGACTATCTGAAGGAGTGTGGGATTATCTCACAGCTCACTCCGCCAGGAACACCGCAATGGAATGGTGTGTCCGAGAGGAGAAATAGAACCTTACTGGATATGGTTCGTTCTATGATGAGTCAGGCTACTCTACCTTACTCCTTTTGGGGATTTGCACTGGAAACAGCTGCAAAGGTACTAAACCGAGTGCCATCCAAGGCCGTTTCTAAGACTCCATATGAGTTATGGTATGGGAAACAGCCAAGCTTGACATTTATTAAGATCTGGGGTTGCGAGGCTTATGTCAAAAAGCTCGCCTCCGGGAAACTGGAGAGCAGATCTGAGAAATGTATCTTTGTCGGTTACCCTAAAGAAACTAAGGGTTATTATTTCTACGATCCCAAGGAGAACAAGGTATTTGTTGCTCGGACGGCTATTTTTCTTGAGAAGGAATTGCTTCTGCAAGAGGCCAGTGGGAGAGAAATAAAACTGGATGACAATCCAGAAGAAGGACAAAGTAGTCAAGCACAGTTGGATGAGCCTGAGCCAGTAGATCAGGTTATTGAACAACCTGAGGCTCAGATATCACGGGAACCGCGAAGATCGGGAAGGATCCGTCGACAGCCTGAGCGCTATGACGGAGTCTACATCATTGATGATGAACCCCTCACTTATGCGGATGCGGTCAGTGGACCGGAATCAGCGAGATGGCTTGAAGCTATGCGAGCCGAGATGGACTCCATGTCAGATAACCAAGTTTGGGATTTGGTTGATCCGCCTCCGGGAGTAATCCCTATAGGCTGTAAATGGATCTTCAAAAGGAAGATTGACATGGATGATAACGTAGTTACCTATAAAGGTAGGCTAGTGGCGAAAGGTTTCAAACAAATCTACGGGATAGATTATGATGAAACTTTCTCTCCTGTAGCCATGTTCAAGTCTATTCGGATTATTCTCGCGATAGCGGCATATTATGATTATGAGATCTGGCAAATGGATGTGAAAACCGCTTTCCTTAATGGAAAATTAGAAGAGGATGTGTATATGACACAACCTGAAGGTTTTATCAATCCATCAGATCGTCATAAAATATGCAAATTAAAGAAGTCCATTTATGGACTTAAGCAAGCATCGCGAAGCTGGAATATTCATTTTGATGAATCAATCTGTGAATTTGGTTTCATCAAGAATGAAGATGACCCGTGTGTATATAAGAGGTTTAGTGGGAGCGTGATTACTTTCCTAGTCCTCTACGTCGATGATATCTTGATCATTGGAAACGATATTCCTGAACTTCATGCTGTAAAAGCATGGTTAAGAAAATGTTTCCAGATGAAAGATTTAGGAGAAGCAGCCTATGTATTAGGTGTGAAGATCTACAGAGATAGATCTAAGAGGCTTCTCGGGCTGTGCCAGAGTACTTACATCGATAAAGTCCTGGAGAGATTCCATTTAGAAAATTCTAAGAGAGGATATCTTCCAGTCAGACATGGTCTGAATCTTTCAAAGAGTCAGTGTCCTCAAACACAGACTGAGAAAGATGAAATGGACAATACGCCTTATGCTTCGGCTATTGGGTCCATTATGTATGCGATGTTGTGTACTCGCCCAGACGTTGCTTACGGGTTAAGCGTGACCAGGACAGGCACACTGGATTGCAGTCAAGAATATTTTGAAATATCTTCGGAGGTCCAAAGATATGTTCTTGATATATGGAGGTCAGGAAGAACTCAATATTGAAGGATATACTGACGCTTCGTTCCAATCTGACCAGGATGATTTCCGATCGCAATCAGGCTATGTTTTTAGCTTGAATGGAGGAGCGGTGGTGTGGAAGAGTTTCAAACAGTCTATTGTTGCTGATTCCACAACAGAAGCCGAGTATGTTGCAGCCTCGGAAGCATCCAAGGAGGCAGTGTGGATTCGTAAGTTCGTTCAGGAACTTGGTGTTGTTACTTCGAGTGCAGATCCTTTGGTTATCTTCTGTGATAACACTGGAGCTATAGCACAAGCAAAGGAACCACAGTCGCACCAGAAGTCCAAGCACATACAGAGAAGGTTTCATTTGATCCGGGAGATCATTGATCGTGGCGAGATCAAAATCTGCAAGGTTCATACAGATGACAATCTAGCTGACCCGCTTACTAAGCCTCTGGCGCAGCAGAAGCATGAGAAGCACTGTAATAACATGGGTTTGAGATTCCTTCACCATTAGATTAAGTGCAAGTGGGAGATTGTTGGGGTGTGCCCTTAAGGCTAATGTTTGAGGCCTTGGGATTATATCAGTATCATGTATATAAACTCTATGTTTATAAAGGCAATGGTTGTTATTCAGGTTGTTACATCATCTGCTGCAATATGTATACTTCTGAATAATGTCTCAATGCTGTTCAGCTAGGCTGACATGCAGTATTGTCCTTAGTCGAGATATCTTGGTGAACATGAGACAGCCTTGATATGATTGAGACTAATATGTGTTCTAATCTTATAGGATGCTTCGAGCATGGAATAAGATGTAGACTCATGGGTGTTGGGGTATGCCCTTAAGGCTAATGTTTGAGGCCTTGGGATTCTTTCCGTATCATGTATAAACTCTTATGTTTATAAAGGCAATGGTTGTTATTCAGTTTGTTACATTGTCTGCTGCAATAAGTGTGCTTCTGAATAATGTCTCAAAGCTGTTCAGCTAGGCTGACATGCTGTAATGTCCTTAGTCGAGATATCTTGGTGAATATGAGACAGCCTTGATATGATTGAGACTAATATGTGTTCTAATCTTATAGGATGCTTCGAGCATGGAATAAGATGTAGACTCATGGGTACATTGGATGTACTGGACAGACCCTACTAGGATATTCGATTGTTTGTCACAATGTGAATAATCCTTGTTTGCAACAAGTGGCACATGTCCTCTGACTTGAGATCACTTGTGTTTCTAAATGATGATTGTCATTGTTTTGAGGTAGTTCAATATCATTTGAAACATAATGGTTATAGACTATCTTGGATAATGATAATGAGTCAGGTTAGGACACTAGTGATAGATATAGGATTGCCGTCTCCTTGTTTAAGGAGTGTGATGTTCTAAAGGGCCCCCCCCGAATGAGGTGATTGAGAAAGTGTATGGCCATACCCAGGTGACTATGTTCATCTGATCTAATCATGCTCATCATATTGGAGCTACAGGCTTGACACTCTTGTCCAATAAGAATATCCAGTGGCAAAGGAAACATGTATGCCTAGTGAAGTGGATTCACACTTGTGCTGTGGTTTGGGTGTAGTCTTGGAAGACTCTTTCCTTTATATCGGGAGACAGTGATGTGTTCCTAGATACCCCTCACTGATTGTGATAACGTAAGTTATCGTTACCGACATTTAAAGGAAACCCTTAGGGTCGCACAATTTAATGATATGGCTTACTTAAGTCAGATCGTGTGGACTGAATTGTTTGGGTTCAGTTTAAAAGGAGTTTAAACTCTGATTGTAAGTGAGATCTGGTCTGATCATGTTTGATTGATTAGGGCTTGAGATCGGTAAGCTTCGATCGAGAGTATTGATGCTGGATCGGTGAGATCAAGAGCATCGAGAGATGTACGGTTAGATCTTGAACCTTCATGGTTCATATGAGATTTAGACCATGGCTTGGCTTGGTTCAATTTGGTCTTTGAACCAATTGCAATTGGACCGAACACAATTGAACCGGTTCACATATGTGAACGCATGGTTCAATTGAATTGGCGTTTTGGATGGGTTCACATGACATAAGCGCATGGCTTCATGACTTTCCAATTTTGGAAGTCTTGTAACGCCTAACGCAAAAACGCCAATTTGCCTAAACGCCTCTTGTCTTCGAAGATCTCTTGTGCGTGGTGTATCGTTGAGATGAAGAGGAGAGCTTTCGGAAAAGAGAGGATCATCTCATCTCCTCCATACGAAAGGATAACTTGGCATTTTTGCTAGCACAAGAATTGCGCAAGGAGGAAGCCATCATCACCTTTGTGTGCGTCTTCTTTGGAGGAGAGCCAATTCGCCCTCTTGCTTCCAAATCGCCATCCACTCATGGCCATGGTGAGATCTTCTCTTGATCTATGAAATGAATCAAAGTTGATTATATAGACATACTACATGCGATCCTATGGAAACCCTAATTCCGCCCATGCAAGTTTTGAAATTGCGCATGCTTAGGGTTTCAACCCCTTTCGCTCCCCCTTGAAGGGGACTTTCAATTGGTATCAGAGGATGGGTTTTCGGTATGAATCTATATGATTGCTTTGATCTGATTGTGATCCATATATGATGCCATGTTTACATGCGCTTACTTGATGCTATGTTTACATACTTTGTTTGCGCTTGTATCATTGCTACAAGTTGTTTGCGCTTATGCATAGATCTAAGGGTTATCAACATGCGAAGATTAGCATGCTAGATATTACATGTATCTTGTTTTTCTTAAGTTGCGCATGTTCTTTGTTTGCGCTTGTTGAAGATGTTTTTACCAAAACTATCATCTTGCGCGCCCCCTCACATAGATCTATAGGCGCCTACTATAAACCCTTAGACGGGTTGATAGGGTTGAAGTCATCCTCTAGGTAAGATCCAGATAGTCTGATCAGACCATCTGACAGCCTAGATGGGTCGACCAGATGGCACCTATGCGCAAGCATGAGGTGGCTATAGGTCGACTGCAGATAGGCGTGTAGCGAGGTCTGGTTGAGACAACCAGTGAACGCACTTGAGTTAGGCCCGGGGTCACATCCGCTTGCCAGAACTCATGATGGTTGTTCAGCCCTTGTCGCATGCATGGTTGACCATTAGGTCAACTCAAGTCAGTTAGGACTTGGTGCATGCAAGGGCAGTGGATCTGACTAGAGATGATGAGTGGATCCCTATTAATGGACCGTTGTAAGGTAGTAGGGCTCATAAGACAAATAAAATTGATTCCAATGGGATTTTGAAAATTCTATTTTGTTGATGGATCACATATTGATTGGATGCCATGATGCTTGTCTATTTCATCTTATGTGGGCTGCCTGTTTTAATGTGTGCTGTGCTGGGGCTTGCGTGCCTGGATTAAAAAATTGTAAATTATTATTATTGTGATCTGCGCATCACATTTTAATTAATTTATGAAATGTAATTGACCTGCGTGTCAATCTTGTCTAGATAGATTACATTGTAATTCAATCAGACAAGAGCACTGAGCACACTTGGCAGAGACGCATGTAGCACTGGCTTGACCAGGTGGGAGGACTAGGGTTTGACCCTATGACAGGTGCCTTTACCTGGTGGGCGCACCTGAGCTGCACTGGGCGCTATGGCCCTGGGCTGGGCCAGATGAGAGGCAAAAGACCCAAGAAGAGCTCAAGTGAAGGCTTAAGTTAACTTAAGGTCTTACCTAGGCTTAATGGGCGTTTACCACATAAGATCATCATGCTTTCTTTTTATTGTTTGAATAATTAGACTTGCATGATTTATTTATCTTCTGCTATCACCATAGGTTTTGCATGATAGTTAAGAAGATAAAAGACCGTTAAAATCCAACGCTAAAATATCAAGCTCGATAGCCTTCTGACGCGAAACCTCACTGTTCTGACTATCGTTGGAGCTGTGTTGTACCCACTCAGTGGGCACGTCCATCTATCTTCAGACGGTGTGTGATTTCACCTGCGTGTTATAGAGAAGGGATTTATCGCTTCTCGTTGCTCAGCATAGCACATGGTGGTCCAGGGAGTAGGTCGGGTCAGCTTGACCATGTAGGCTACATATGTGGTGCATATGGTAGCTATATGGAGGCAGCCATCTATGGGATCAGAGACTGTGTTGTACCAACTCAGTTGGCACAGTCTGCTGGATTGCCCAGATGAAGGGGAATCGCACGGGTTGGCGATTGGCAGGGACTGCCTACCAGAAATTAGTGCTTGTACTCTCTGTGCATCTTATCTCGCCTAAGCGGGACGCGGAGACCAAGTATGAAATCTGGATCCCATCTCACTAAAAGAGTTTTACTCTTTCGGGCTGTTTTGCTGGATTTTTCAGCCAGATAAAATAGTGAGAAAAGAATCTTTCTTAAGTCCTGGATTGATTCTAAACATTGATACTGACCTTGCTGTTCTTGCATTGTTGTAGATTCCTGCAGCAACGAACACCATGAGCTTCAATGTGCGATCCCTACTGGAAAGGGAGAAGTTTGCTGGGCCAAACTTCTCAGACTGGTACGGACACCTTAAGATTGTTCTTAAGGCTGAGAGGAAACTGTATGTCCTCGAGACGGCTATACCGCCTCAACCCGCTCCGAACGCCGCAAGGGCGGTTCGGGATGCCTATGAAAAGCATGTCAATGATAGCATTGATGTCGCTTGCCTGATGCTAGCGTCTATGACGCCACAGCTGCAGCGTCAGCATGAGGATCTATCTGCTATAGAAATTATAGCAAACCTCAAGATGCTGTATGCTGCACAGGCGAGGACTGAACGCTATAATTTGACCAAGCTTTTCTTTTAGAGCAAACTGGCTGAAGGGAGTCCAGTGGGAGCTCATGTGCTCAAGATGATTGGGCACAAAGAGGCTCTAGAGAAACTGGGGCATACCATCAATCAGGAGCTTGCTGTAGACATTATTCTGCAGTCTCTCCCGGCCTCTTTCGATCCGTTCATTATTAATTTTAATATGAACAAGATCGACTGTACACCGGCAGAGTTGCTGAATATGCTCTTGACTACAGAGGAAACTCTAAAGGGAAAGCCTTCAACCTCTGTCTTGATGTTTCCTTCTAGGAACAAGAAGAAGGGGAAGAAGGGCAAAGCCCCTGTCAAGATTTACAACAAGGCTCTGAAACAAAAGGTGAAGCGGTCGAAGGACAACAGATGTTTCCACTGTGGCCAGCTGGGTCACTGGAAAAAGGACTGCAAAGCGCTCCAAGGAGACAAGAAGGGAAGCATCGCTTCTGGCTCAGGTATTTTCGTGACTGAAGTCATGATATCCTCTTCTTCTATTTCATGGGTGTTGGACACTGCATGTGGAGTTCACATTTGTTCAAATGTACAGGAACTCAAGAGAAGAAGACAAGTGGGACAGCATGAGGTGGACCTACGAGTTGGAAACGGGGCACGGTGAAGGTCCCCTACAAGGGGCGAAACGCTAAAACATGCGCTAAATAAAACTTGCATGGGCGGAATCTAGGGTTTCCTAAGATCGGATAGCATGTATTATGATCAACTTTAACAACAGAAAAGGAATTCATACCGAAGCCATATGAAGGATGTCGCCTTGGAAGCAAGAGAACAAAAGAGGTCTCCTCCAAATCGTCACACACAAGATGATGTCGCTTTCTCTTTTGGTGCTCCTTGTGCTAGCAAGGTTCCAAGAGGTCTTGATCGAATGGGAGGGAAGATGATCTCCTTGCTTGGCGAAACTTTCTCCTCTTGTCGTCTTAGCTTTTTCACACGAGAATGCTTCTCCAAAGAAAACCAAGGAGGCGACAAAGGTGTGAAGAGGCGAGAGAGAGGCGACGTGAGATCATGGACACGTTTGAGAACATGCTATCTAAAAATAGCAAAGTCCAAACGTTCATGCGACCATGCATTACCCCAATCGCAAATGCCTCACCACCTGAACCATGCGCTCATCCAATGAGCTGGTTCAAATCGATTTGGTTCAACAACCAAATAAACCAAGCAATTAGTCCAGATCATAATAAACCACTGAGGCCTAAGATCTGACCGTTGATCTCTTAATGCTCTTGATCTGACCGATCTAGCATCTATTCTCTCGATCGAAGCTTACCGATCTCAAGCCCTAATCAATCAAACATGATTAGACCAGATCTCACTTTTATTCAGAGAGTAAATCCCTTTAAACTGAACTCAAACAATTCAGTCCACACGATCTGACTTAAGTAAGCCATATCATCAAATTGTGCGACCCTAAGGGTTTCCTCTAAATGTCGGTAACGATAACTTACGTTATCACGATCAGTGAGGGGTATCTAGCAACACATCACTGTCTCCCGATATAAAAGAAAGAGTCTTCCAAGACTACACCCAAACTACAGCACAAGTGTGAATCCAATTCACAAGGCATGCATATTTCTTTTGCCACTGGATGTTCTTATTAGACAAGCGTGTCAAGCTTGTAGCTCCAATATGATGAGCATGATTAGAACAGATGAACACAGTCACCTGGGTATGGCCATACACTTTCTCAATCATCTCATCCAGGGGGCCCCTTTAGAACACCACACTCCAATTATAGAGACGTCAATCCTTTGTCTATCACTAATGCCCTAACCTGACTCAAGCTCACCATCCAAGATAGTCTATAACCATTATGTTTCAAATGATATTGAACTACCTCAAAACAATGACAATCATCATTTAGAAACACAAGTGATCTCAAGTCAGAGGAAATGTGCCACTTGTTACATTCAAGGATTATTCACATTGTGACAAGCAATTGAATATCCTAGTAGGGTCTGTCCAGTACATCCAATGTACCCATGAGTCTACATCTTATTCCATGCTCGAAGCATCCTATAAGATTAGAGCACATATTAGTCTCAATCATATCAAGGCTGTCTCATGTTCACCAAGATATCTCGACTAAGGACTTCACAGCATGTCAGCCTAGCTGAACAGCTTTGAGACATTATTCAGAAGTACACTTATTGCAGCAGATAATGTAACAAACTGAATAACAACCATGCCTTTATAAACATAAGAGTTTATTACATGATACTGATACAATCCCAAGGCCTCAAACATTAGCCTTAAGGGCATACCCCAACAATCTCCCACTTGCACTTAATCTAATGGTTGAGAAATCTCAAACCCATATTATTACAGTGCTTCTCATGCTTCAGCTGCGCCAGAGGCTTAGTAAGCGGGTCTGCCAGATTGTCATCTGTATGAACCTTGCAGACTTTGATCTCGCCACGATCAATGATCTCCCTGATCAAATGAAACTGTCTCTGTATGTGCTTGGACTTCTGGTGCGACCGTGGTTCCTTTGCTTGTGCGATTGCTCCAGTGTTATCACAAAAGATAACCAAAGGATCTGTTGGAGTATGCCCTTAAGGCTAATGTTTGAGGCCTTTTGGATTGTAAAAGTATTATGTAATAAACTCTTATGTTTATGAAAGGCATGGTTATTATTCAGGTTGTTACCTTGTCTGCTGCAATGAGTGTGCTTCTGAATAATGTCTCAAAGCTGTTCAGCTAGGCTGACAGGCTGTATGTCCTTAGTCGAGATATCTTGGTGAACATGAGACAGCCTTGATATGATGGAGACTAATATGAGTGCTAATCTTATAGGATGCTTCGAGCATGGAATAAGATGTAGACTCATGGGTACATTGGATGTACTGGACAGACCCTACTGGGATATTCCATTGCTTGTCACAATGTGAATGATCCTTGTAAGCAGCAAGTGGCACATGTCCTCTGACTTGAGATCACTTGTGTTTCTAAATGATGATTGTCATTGTCTTGAGGTAGTTCAATATCATTTGAAACATAATGATTATAGACTATCTTGGATGGTGAGCTTGAGTCAGGTTAGGGCACTTGTGATAGATAAAGGATTGCCGTATCCTTGTTTAAGGAGTGTGATGTTCTAAAGGGCCCCCTTTATATGAGATGATTGAGGAAGTGTATGGCCATACCCAGATGACTATGTTCATCTGATCTAATCATGCTCATCGTGTTGGAGTTACAAGCTTGACATGCTTGTCCAATAAGAACATCCAGTGGCAAAGGATAAATGTATGCCTTGTGAATAGAGTCACACTTGTGCCTTGGTTTGGGAGTAGTCTTGGAAGACTCTTTCCTTTATATCGGGAGACAGTGATGTGTTGCTAGATACCCCTCACTGATCGTGATAACGTAAGTTATCGTTACCGACATTTAGAGGAAACCCTCAGGGTCGCACAATATGATGATATGGCTTACTTGAGTCAGATCGTGTGGACTGAATTCTTTGGGTTCAGTTTAAGGGGATTTAATCTCTGATTGTAAGTGAGATCTAGCCTGATCATGTTTGATTGATTAGGGCTTGAGATCGGTAAGCTTGGATCGAGAGAGATGATGCTAGATCAAAGAGATCAGGGGCATCAGGTGATGAACGGTTAGATCATGAGCCTTGGGGTTCAATATGGTCTAGACCACATGGCTTGAGCCATTTCGGTTTGGTTCATGAACCAAAGTCGATTGAAACGGTTTAGCTTGAACCGGTTCACAATTGTGAACGCATGGTTCAATGCTCAAATGCGTTTGAGGTTGGCTTGAGCGCATGGCATGATGAGCTTCCATTTATGGAAAGTCATCATGGCCGGTTTCACAAAAAAACGCCTAAACGCATAAGCGTTTGTGCTCTTCTCTTGAACGCCTTGGACAATTTGGTTGAGGTGTGGTTGACGACGAGAAGGAGAGGCTAGGCAAGTGAAGCTCTCGGCAACAAGGAGATTCATCATCCCCTTCCATTCGATAAGAAGGCTTGAGGGTCTTGCTAGCACAAGAGATCTCAAGGAAGTGAGCATCTTCATCTTGTGTGTGGGCTTGTGGAGGAGACCTAGTTTGATCTCTTCTTCCAAACCGACTTCCAAATCCATGGCGTTGGTATGATTCCTTTTCATAACATAAGTTGATCTTATAGATTCATATGCGATCTTGAAACCCTTTTTCCGCAAAGCTTGTTAGAATTGCAAGTTTAGGGTTTCTCCCCTATAACTAGGGGTTCCTACAATTGGTATCAAAGCTAGGCTCTTGATATGATCTATATGATTGCTTATTTGTGATCCATACATTCAAGTTGCGCTTACTTTTACTTGAAGCATGCTTTGTTTTCATGAGGTTGAGCATGCTTTGTTTTCATGAGGTTGCGCATGTATCTTGTTTTCATGAAGTTGCGCATGATATCATGCTTTAAGTTGCGCTTGTATCATGGCTTTGATAAAGTATGCGCTCCCCCTTGAAGGGGACCCCCTAAAGTATGCGCTCCTCCTTGAAGAGGACCCCCTTAGATCTAAGGGTTATATGCAAGCATGTTGTTTGTTTGTATCATTGCGCATGTTCTAAATGTTTTCTAAAACCTTACATCTTGCGCGCATAATTAGATCTAAGGTGCCACTACATTAAACCCTTAGATGGGTTGATGGGGTTGAAGTCACCACTAGGTTAGATCCAAGTCTGATCAGACCATCTGACAGCTCAGATGGGTTGACCCAATGGCACCTATGCGCAAGCACAAGGTGGCTATAGGTTGACTGCATCTAGGGCGTGTAGCGAGGTCTGGTTGAGACAACTACTGAACACACTTGAGTTAGGCCCGGGGTCACACCCGCTTGCCAAAAACTCATGGGGTGGTTCAGCCCTTGGGGCATGCATGGTTGACCATTAGGTCAACTCGGGTCAGTTAGGACTCGGTGCATGCAAGGGCAAAGGATCTAACTAGATGGATGAGTGGATCCCTATCAATGGACCATTGTAAGGTTGTAGGGCTCGTAAGGAAATTAAAATTGATGCCATGGGGTTTTTCAAAATTTAATTTCTTGATTGGATCACAAGATGATTTGATGCCATGATGCTTGTCTATTTAGTCTTATGTGGGTTGCCCTATTGTGTGCTGTGCTGGGGCCTGCGTGCCTGGGTTTAAATTGTAAATTAATTTGTGATCTGCGAATCACATTGTTTTAATTTATGAAATGTTGTTGACCTGTGTGTCAACCTTGTCTAGATAGATCAAATGTACTTTGATTAGACAAGAGTACAAATGCACACATCATAAAGGGGCATTCAGCTGGTGGCGCACCTGAGGTGCTCTTGGCGCTAGGGCCCTAGGTTGGACCAGATGAGATGCCAAGGAGCTCAAGTGAAGACTTAAGTAAAATTAAGGTCTTACTAGGGTTCATGGGCTTTTACCACATAAGATCATGCTTTCTACTTATTGCAAATAATTAGAGTTGCATGTTTATGTTTATCTTCTGCTATAGCCATAGGATATGCCTGATAGTAAGAAGATAAAAGACCGCTAAAATCCAACGCTAACATATCAAGCTCGTAAGCCTTCTGACGCGAAACCTCACCTTTCTGACTATCGTTGGAGCCGTGTTGAACCCACTCAGTGGGCACGTCCATCTATCTTCAGACGGTGCCGGATTTCACCTGCGTGTTACAGAGTTGGGATTTATCCCCTCTCGTTGCTCAGCATAGCACGTGGTGGTCCAGGGAGTAGGTCGGGTCAGCTTGACCATGTAGACTACATATGTGGCGCATATGGTAGCACATGGAGGCAGCCATCTCTGGGATCAGAGACTGTGTTGTACCAACTCAGTTGGCACAGTCTGCTGGATTGCCAAGATGAAGGGGAATCGCACGGGTTGGCGATTGGCTGGGACAGCCTACCAGAAATTAGTGCTTGTCATCTCTGTGCATCTTATCTCGCCTGAGCGGGACGCGGAGACCAAGTATGAAATCTGGATCCCATCTCACTAAAAGAGTGTTACTCTTTCGGACTGTTTACTGGATTTTTCAGTCAGACAAAATAGTGAGAAAAAGAATCTTTCTTAAGTCCTAGATTGATTCTGAACATTGATACTGACCTTGCTGTTCTTGCTTGTTGTAGATTCCTGCAGCAACGAACACCATGAGCTTCAATGTGCGATCCCTACTGGAAAGGGAGAAGTTTGCTGGGCCGAACTTCTCTGACTGGTTCGGACACCTTAAGATTGTTCTTAAGGCAGAGAGGAAACTGTATGTCCTCGAGACGGCGATACCGCCGCAGCCCGCTCCGAACGCCGCAAGGGCGGTTCGGGATGCCTACGAAAAGCACGTCAATGATAGCATTGATGTCGCTTGCCTGATGCTAGCGTCTATGACGCCACCGCTGCAGCGTCAGCATGAGGACATGTCGGCTATAGAAATTATAGCGAACCTCAAGATGCTGTATGCTGCACAGGCGAGGACTGAACGCTATAATCTGACGAAGCTCTTCTTTCAGAGCAAACTGGCTGAGGGGAGCCCAGTGGGAGCTCACGTGCTCAAGATGATTGGGCACAAGGAGGCTCTGGAGAAACTGGGGCATACCATCAACCAGGAGCTTGCTGTGGACATTATTCTGCAGTCTCTTCCGCCTTCTTTCGATGCGTTCATTATTAACTTTAATATGAACAAGATCGATTGTACGCCGGCAGAGCTGCTGAATATGCTCTTGACAACTGAGGAAACTCTGAAGGGTAAGCCTTCAACCTCTGTCTTGATGGTTCCTTTTAGGAACAAGAAGAAGGGGAAGAAGGGCAAGGCCCCTGTCAAGAATTACAGCAAGGCCCTGAAACAGAAGGTGAAGCGGTCGAAGGACAACAGGTGTTTCCACTGTGGCCAGCTGGGTCACTGGAAAAAGGACTGTAAAGCGCTCCAAGGAGATAAGAGGGGAAGCATCGCTTCTGGCTCAGGTATATATGTGACTGAGGTCATGTTTTCATCTTCTTCTATATCATGGGTGTTGGACACTGCATGTGGAGTTCACATTTGTTCAAATGTACAGGAACTCAAGAGAAGAAGGCAGGTGGGACAGCATGAGGTAGACCTACGCGTTGGAAACGGGGCACGGGTTGCTGCTGTTGCTGTAGGAGACTATTTCATTTCTTTACCATCTGGCATTGTATTAGAATTAAACAATTGTTATTTTGTACCAAGTATCACAAAGAATATTATCTCTATTCCTGCTCTTGTCAGGAAAGGATTTGCCTTTGAATGCAAGATTTCAAAGTGTGTTTTATCTCGTGATAATATTGTGTATGCAACTGGTTCAATTAACAATGGGTTATACATGTTGGACATGGACAATTCTATACAAAATATTGATAATAAGAAAGCCAAGTATGCTGATGACAGCACCTTGTTATGGCATAGTCGTTTAGGCCATATAAACGAGAAGCGCATTAAGCGGTTGCATGATCATGGACTGCTGGGATCATTCTCCTATGAGGAGATTGATACATGCAAAGCTTGTTTGATGGGTAAAATGACGAAGTCTCCTTTTCCTCACAAAGGTCAAAGGGCTTCAGGTTTACTGGACCTAATACACAGTGATGTGTGTGGGCCTTTTGGTAAACATGCCAGAGGTGGCTATCAGTACTTCATTACCTTTACTGATGATTTCAGTAGGTATGGATATGTCTATTTAATGAGACATAAAAGTGAATCTTTTGACAAGTTCAAAGAGTTCAAAAATGAAGTACAAAATCAGCTAGGCCGAAATATCAAGGCACTTCGTTCAGATCGAGGTGGTGAATACCTGAGTCATGCGTTTACTGACTATCTGAAAGAGTGTGGGATTATCTCACAGCTCACTCCGCCAGGAACACCGCAATGGAATGGTGTGTCCGAGAGGAGAAATAGAACGTTACTTGATATGGTTCGTTCTATGATGAGTCAGGCTACTCTTCCATACTCCTTTTGGGGTTTTGCACTGGAAACAGCTGCAAAGGTACTAAACCGAGTGCCATCCAAGGCAGTTTTAAAGACGCCATATGAGTTATGGTATGGGAAACAGCCTAGCTTGACATTTATCAGGATCTGGGGTTGCGAGGCTTATGTCAAAAAGCTCGCCTCTGGGAAACTAGAGAGCAGATCTGACAAATGCATCTTTGTCGGTTACCCTAAGGAAACTAAGGGTTATTATTTCTACGATCCCAAGGAGAACAAGGTATTTGTTGCTCGGACGGCCGTATTTCTTGAGAAGGAATTTATTCTGCAAGAGGCCAGTGGGAGAGAAATAAAGCTGGATGAGAATCCAGAGGAAGGACAAAGTAGTCAAGCAGAGTTGGATGTGCCTGAGCCGGTAGAGCAGGTTATTGGACAACCTGAGGCTCAGATATCACGGGAACCGCGAAGATCGGGTAGGATCCGTCGACAGCCTGAGCGCTATGACGGAGTCTACATCATTGATAATGATGAACCCCTAACTTATGCGGATGCGGTCAGTGGACCGGAGTCAGCTAGATGGCTTGATGCTATGCGAGCCGAGATGGACTCCATGTCAGATAACCAAGTCTGGGATTTGGTTGATCCGCCTCCGGGAGTAATCCCTATAGGCTGTAAATGGATCTTCAAGAAGAAGATTGACATGGATGGTAACGTGGTTACCTATAAAGGCAGGCTAGTTGCGAAAGGTTTCAAACAAATCTACGGGATAGATTATGATGAAACTTTCTCACCTGTAGCCATGTTTAAGTCTATTCGGATTCTTTTCGCGATAGCTGCATATTACGATTATGAGATCTGGCAGATGGATGTGAAAACAGCTTTCCTTAATGGAAATCTGGACGAGGATGTGTATATGACACAACCGGAAGGTTTCACTAATCCATCAGATCGTCATAAAATATGCAAGTTAAAGAAGTCCATTTATGGACTGAAACAAGCATCAAGAAGCTGGAATATTCGTTTTGATGAATCAATCTCTGAGTTTGGTTTCATCAAGAACGAGGATGACCCGTGTGTATATAAGAGGTTTAGTGGGAGCGTGATTACATTCCTAATCCTCTACGTCGATGATATCTTGATCATTGGAAACGATATTCCTGAACTGCATGCTGTTAAGGCATGGTTAGGAAAATGTTTTCAGATGAAAGATCTAGGAGAAGCAGCCTATGTACTAGGTGTGAAGATCTACCGGGATAGATCTAAGAGGCTTCTCGGGCTGTGCCAGAGTACTTACATCGATAAAGTCCTGGAGAGATTCCATTTAGAGAATTCTAAACGTGGATATCTTCCAGTCAGACATGGTCTGAATCTTTCGAAGAGTCAGTGTCCACAAACACAGACTGAGAAAGATGAAATGGACAATACGCCTTATGCTTCGGCTATTGGGTCCATTATGTATGCGATGTTGTGTACTCGCCCAGACGTCGCTTACGGGTTAAGCGTGACCAGTCGATTCCAAAGTAATCCAGGTTTGGCGCACTGGATTGCAGTCAAGAACATTTTAAAATATCTGCGGAGGACCAAAGATATGTTCTTGATATATGGTGGTCAGGAAGAACTCAGTATAGAGGGATATACTGACGCTTCGTTCCAGTCGGACCAGGATGATTTCCGATCGCAATCAGGCTATGTTTTTAGCTTGAATGGTGGAGCAGTGGTGTGGAAAAGTTTCAAACAGTCAACTGTTGCTGATTCCACAACAGAAGCCGAGTATGTTGCAGCCTCGGAAGCATCCAAGGAGGCAGTGTGGATTCGTAAGTTCGTGAGAGAACTTGGTGTCGTTCCTTCGAGTGCAGATCCTTTGGTTATCTTTTGTGATAACACTGGAGCTATAGCACAAGCAAAGGAACCGCGGTCGCACCAGAAGTCCAAGCACATACAGAGACGGTTTCACTTGATCCGGGAGATCATTGATCGTGGCGAGATCAAGATTTGCAAGGTTCATACAGATGACAATCTGGCAGACCCGCTTACCAAGCCTCTGGCGCAGCAGAAGCATGAGAAGCACTGTAATAATATGGGTTTGAGATTTCTCAACCATTAGATTAAGTGCAAGTGGGAGATTGTTGGAGTATGCCCTTAAGGCTAATGTTTGAGGCCTTTTGGATTGTAAAAGTATTATGTAATAAACTCTTATGTTTATGAAAGGCATGGTTATTATTCAGGTTGTTACCTTGTCTGCTGCAATGAGTGTGCTTCTGAATAATGTCTCAAAGCTGTTCAGCTAGGCTGACAGGCTGTATGTCCTTAGTCGAGATATCTTGGTGAACATGAGACAGCCTTGATATGATGGAGACTAATATGAGTGCTAATCTTATAGGATGCTTCGAGCATGGAATAAGATGTAGACTCATGGGTACATTGGATGTACTGGACAGACCCTACTGGGATATTCCATTGCTTGTCACAATGTGAATGATCCTTGTAAGCAGCAAGTGGCACATGTCCTCTGACTTGAGATCACTTGTGTTTCTAAATGATGATTGTCATTGTCTTGAGGTAGTTCAATATCATTTGAAACATAATGATTATAGACTATCTTGGATGGTGAGCTTGAGTCAGGTTAGGGCACTTGTGATAGATAAAGGATTGCCGTATCCTTGTTTAAGGAGTGTGATGTTCTAAAGGGCCCCCTTTATATGAGATGATTGAGGAAGTGTATGGCCATACCCAGATGACTATGTTCATCTGATCTAATCATGCTCATCGTGTTGGAGTTACAAGCTTGACATGCTTGTCCAATAAGAACATCCAGTGGCAAAGGATAAATGTATGCCTTGTGAATAGAGTCACACTTGTGCCTTGGTTTGGGAGTAGTCTTGGAAGACTCTTTCCTTTATATCGGGAGACAGTGATGTGTTGCTAGATACCCCTCACTGATCGTGATAACGTAAGTTATCGTTACCGACATTTAGAGGAAACCCTCAGGGTCGCACAATATGATGATATGGCTTACTTGAGTCAGATCGTGTGGACTGAATTCTTTGGGTTCAGTTTAAGGGGATTTAATCTCTGATTGTAAGTGAGATCTAGCCTGATCATGTTTGATTGATTAGGGCTTGAGATCGGTAAGCTTGGATCGAGAGAGATGATGCTAGATCAAAGAGATCAGGGGCATCAGGTGATGAACGGTTAGATCATGAGCCTTGGGGTTCAATATGGTCTAGACCACATGGCTTGAGCCATTTCGGTTTGGTTCATGAACCAAAGTCGATTGAAACGGTTTAGCTTGAACCGGTTCACAATTGTGAACGCATGGTTCAATGCTCAAATGCGTTTGAGGTTGGCTTGAGCGCATGGCATGATGAGCTTCCATTTATGGAAAGTCATCATGGCCGGTTTCACAAAAAAACGCCTAAACGCATAAGCGTTTGTGCTCTTCTCTTGAACGCCTTGGACAATTTGGTTGAGGTGTGGTTGACGACGAGAAGGAGAGGCTAGGCAAGTGAAGCTCTCGGCAACAAGGAGATTCATCATCCCCTTCCATTCGACAAGAAGGCTTGAGGGTCTTGCTAGCACAAGAGATCTCAAGGAAGTGAGCATCTTCATCTTGTGTGTGGGCTTGTGGAGGAGACCTAGTTTGATCTCTTCTTCCAAACCGACTTCCAAATCCATGGCGTTGGTATGATTCCTTTTCATAACATAAGTTGATCTTATAGATTCATATGCGATCTTGAAACCCTTTTTCCGCAAAGCTTGTTAGAATTGCAAGTTTAGAGTTTCTCCCCTATAACTAGGGGTTCCTACAGGATCTGCACTCGAAGGAACAACACCAAGTTCTCTCACGAACTTACGAATCCATACTGCCTCCTTGGATGCTTCCGAGGCTACAACATACTCGGCTTCAGTTGTGGAATCAGCAACAGTTGACTGTTTGAAACTCTTCCACACCACCGCTCCTCCATTCAAGCTAAAAACATAGCCTGATTGCGATCGGAAATCATCCTGGTCAGACTGGAACGAAGCGTCAGTATATCCTTCAATACTGAGTTCTTCCTGACCACCATACACCAAGAACATATCTTTGGTCCTCCGCAGATATTTTAAAATGTTCTTCACCGCAACCCAGTGCGCCATACCTGGATTACTTTGGAACCGACTGGTCACGCTTAACCCGTAAGCGACGTCTGGGCGAGTACACAACATCGCATACATAATGGATCCAATAGCCGAAGCATAAGGCGTATTGTCCATTTCATCTTTCTCAGTCTGTGTTTGTGGACACTGACTCTTTGAAAGATTCAGACCATGTCTGACTGGAAGATATCCTCTTTTAGAATTCTCTAAATGAAATCATTCCAGGACTTTATCGATGTAAGTACTCTGGCACAGCCCGAGAAGCCTCTTAGATCTATCCCTGTAGATCTTCACACCTAATACATAGGCTGCTTCTCCTAAATCATTCATCTGGAAACATTTCCTTAACCATGCCTTAACCGCATGCATTTCAGGAATGTCATTTCCAATGATCAAGATGTCATCGACGTAGAGGACTAGGAAAGTAATCACGCTCCCACTAAACCTCTTATATACACACGGGTCATCCTCGTTCTTGATGAAACCAAATTCACTGACTGATTCATCAAAACGAATATTCCAGCTTCTCGATGCTTGTTTAAGTCCATAAATAGACTTCTTTAATTTGCATATCTTATGACGATCTGATGAATTAGTGAAACCTTCAGGTTGTGTCATATACACATCCTCTTCCAGATTTCCATTAAGGAAAGCTGTCTTCACATCCATTTGCCAGATCTCATAATCGTAATATGCTGCTATCGCGAAAAGAATCCGAATAGACTTAAACATGGCTACAGGTGAGAAAGTTTCATCATAATCTATTCCGTAGATTTGTTTGAAACCTTTCGCAACTAGCCTGCCTTTATAGGTAACCACGTTACCATCCATGTCAATCTTCTTCTTGAAGATCCATTTACAGCCTATAGGGATAACTCCTGGAGGCGGATCAACCAAATCCCAGACTTGGTTATCTGACATGGAGTCCATCTCGGCGTGCATAGCTTCAAGCCATCTCGCTGAATCCGGTCCACTGACCGCATCCGCATAAGTAAGGGGTTCATCATTATCAATGATGTAGACTCCGTCATAGCGCTCAGGCTGTCGACGGATCCTTCCCGATCTTCGCGATTCCCGTGATGTCTGAGCCTCAGGTTGTTCAATAACCTGATCCACCGGCTCAGGCTCATCCAACTGTGCTTGAGCACTTTGTCCTTCCTCTGGATTCTCATCCAGCTTTATTTCTCTCCCACTGGCCTCTTGCAGAAGAAACTCCTTCTCAAGAAATATGGCCGTTCGAGCAACAAATACCTTGTTCTCTTTGGGATCGTAGAAATAATAACCCTTAGTTTCCTTAGGGTAACCGACAAAGATACATTTTTCAGATCTCCTCTCTAGTTTCCTAGAGGCGAGCTTTTTGACATAAGCCTCGCAGCCCCAGATCCTGATAAATGTCAAGCTCGGCTGTTTCCCATACCATAACTCATATGGCGTCTTAGAAACTGCCTTGGATGGCACTCGGTTTAGTACCTTTGCAGCTGTCTCCAGTGCAAATCCCCAAAAGGAATATGGAAGAGTAGCCTGACTCATCATAGAACGAACCATATCAAGTAACGTTCTATTTCTCCTCTCGGACACACCATTCCATTGCGGTGTTCCTGGCGGAGTGAGCTGTGAGATAATCCCACACTCCTTTAGATAGTCTATAAACTCTCAACTTAGGTATTCACCACCTCGATCAGAACGAAGTGCCTTGATATTTCGGCCTAGCTGATTCTGTACTTCATTCTTGAAGTCTTTGAACTTGTCAAAAGATTCACTTTTATGTCTCATCAGATAGACATAACCATACCTACTGAAATCATCAGTAAAGGTAATGAAGTAAAGATAGCCACCTCTGGCATGTTTACTAAATGGCCCACACACATCACTGTGTATAAGGTCAAGTAAACCTGAAGCCCTTTGACCTTTATGAGGAAAAGGTGACTTCGTCATTTTACCCATTAAACAAGCTTTGCATGTATCAATCCCCCCAAAGGAGAATGATCCCAGCAGTCCATTATCATGCAACCGCTTAATGCGTTTCTCGTTAATATGGCCTAAACGACTATGCCATAACAAGGTGCTGTCATCAGCATACTTGGCTTTCTTAATATCAATATTTTGTATAGAACATTCCATGTCCAACATGAATAACCCATTGTTAATTGAACCAGTAGCATAAACAATATTATCTAAAGAAAGAACACACTTTGAAATATTGCATTCAAAGGAAAATCCCTTCCTGACAAGAGCAGGAATGGAGATAATATTTTTAGTAATGCTGGGAACAAAGTACAACTGTTTAGTTCTAATACAAGTCCAGATGGTAATGAGATGAAATAGTCTCCTACAGCAACAGCAGCAACCCGTGCCCCGTTTCCAACTCGTAGGTCCACCTCATGCTGTCTCACCTGTCTTCTTCTCTTGAGTTCCTGTACATTTGAACAAATGTGAACTCCACATGCAGTGTCCAACACCCATGAAATAGAAGAAGAGGATATCATGACTTCCGTCACATAAATACCTGAGCCAGAAGCAAAGCTTCCCCTCTTATCTCCTTGGAGCGCTTTACAGTCCTTTTTCCAGTGACCCAGCTGGCCACAGTGGAAACATCTGTATTCCTTTGACCGCTTAACTTTTTGCTTCAGAGCCTTGCTGTAACTCTTGACAGGGGCCTTGCCCTTCTTCCCCTTCTTCTTGTTCCTAGAAGGAACCATTAAGACAGAGGTCGAAGGCTTTCCCTTCAGAGTCTCCTCAGTAGTCAAGAGCATATTCAGCAGCTCTGCCGGAGTACAGTCGATTTTGTTCATATTAAAGTTAATGATGAACGCATCGAAAGAGGGCGGGAGAGACTGCAGAATAATGTCTACAGCAAGCTCCTGATTGATGGTATGCCCCAGTTTCTCTAGAGCCTCCTTGTGCCCAATCATCTTGAGCACGTGAGCTCCCACTGGGCTACCTTCAGCCAGTTTGCTCTGGAAGAACAGCTTTGTCAGATTATAGCGTTCTGTCCTCGCCTGTGCAGCATACAGCATCTTGAGGTTCGCTATAATCTCTATAGCCGACATATCCTCATGCTGACGCTGCAGCGGTTGTAACGCCCTCGATTTTTCTGAATTATGATTTAAGGTTAGAAATTCTGTTTCTGTATTTTTATCTGTTAAAATTTTGGGATTTTTGCCTAAGTGTAGGAATTTTTCCTACAGGGCAAAAATAATTATTTTGGTTGGGGATTCGAACCCTCAACCTTGATTCTTTGCTCCTGGAATTCCTTCCACCATGGTGGCGCATATTTTTGATGTTATTGGAGTGGCGCAGGGTGGTTAAGCCCAGGTAAGCCCATAAAACCGATTTTTTTCACTTAAGTTAACTGGGTTATTGGATCTTGGATCCGTTTGGGGTGGGAGAAAAAGAAGAATTTCGTGAGGGCTCCTCTCCCTCACGACTTTTGTTGGTTTTCTTGCCCTAGCCGCCTTTGGTTGTCGCCCCTCACTGTGCTTGGCGCCTCCTGAAATTCCTGACGCTGGTGGTGGCAGACTGGTGGTGGACGAATTTCCTGGTGATCCTTGATCCTCTGTCTTGGCGTTTTTCTCTGTGGACAATTTTTCTGGTGAGTAATTCGATCCTAAGGAGTCTAATCCGCTAAATTGTAGATTATCAGTCAATTAAAATTCGTTATTTGCAACGATTATCTGTATGAACCAAAAATCTACAAGTAAATTTGTGCATATGTGAAATTCGAAATTTACCTGTGCCGGACGAATATTCCTTTGTGAGAAAAATTTATCCTGTATGGTTTAATCTCTTAAATTGTGGTCTATAGTTCTTCTAAAATTTATTTGCTTGATGAGAAATTTTAGAGAAAATAAAATTTTAGGATTTAACTAAGAACTTAGGGATTTTCGAAAATCATGGTTCGGGCCAATTTTGGGGCTTTTGTCATTTTCCTTCACAAACGTGCAATTAAAATTATCTGTAGTGGGGGACTGAAATTATTTTCATGAAATTTGTATGTTCTGCAAGGATTCTGAAAATTTCGCCCCTTGCAGCGATTTTTATGGCTCACGGTTTTTAGAAATTTTAGGGAAGAATTGTGCAATGAGTATCTATATATATTTTCCTATAATTTCTAGGCTTGTTTAATTGTTTGTTACGCAAATAATTACTATTCTGTATATATATGTTGTGAATTTTCTGGAACTTTGAATGTGTTATAACCTTGTGAGAACATAGAATGGTTTGACCAGAATTAAGGATAGTTGCATGAAATCTAAGCAATTCACTCATATATTACTTCTGGTTGATGGTAAAAATTATGAAGAGTGTTCAGCTTTGATTTTCTGCAAATTATAATTTTGTTAAGGACTGGATATTGGGGTGTGTCATTTTCTGGTTTGTGAGACACTTTGGGCATGATGTGAGAATTGGGTAGTGGTTAGTCCTACTCCTCCGTTTCAGCTTGACCTGTTCTGTAAAAATTATGCCCTAGTGTAGCACTCTTCCGTGTCCTTACCCTCCCTCTGTGGCGCTGTAATGGTGCTGATAGTCTACTACGACCCATGAGACACTAGTGAAGGGTAGATGTGAGCTGGTCTCACCTTCCGTTCTCCCTCCACTATTTCTGTTCTGTTCTGGGTATTGGAGGCCAGAGTGCCACGTCCTGACAAGACGGGGGCCACCCACTGATACCTCCTCTACCATTCTGTTTCTGATATGCATGCATGTCTCGTCCTCGGCAGAGGTGGGGTCAGACCTTCTGTGGTCATCAGACCTTCTGTGGTCTTCAGGCCTTCTGTGGCCTTTTTGTTTCCGATGTAGACTATCCGTTTGGATTCTGAAAATTCTGATTTTCTGTCTGTCAGCTCTGATTTCTGTTGTTCTGTTTCGATCTATAGTATAGACGTGTTGGGCAGTGTGATTAGTTGGAATGGGTTGGTATACTTATATCCTACTTCATGCTTGATGCTTATTGTTATAAGTATCTGTATTTGATTATGTTTTGTTTTGATATGAGTGTTCATGTTAAGTATCTTATCTGTTAAGCATGATATTTTTCATGTGTACTATGGATGGCTTTTAGTGTCTTTTACTCACCGAGCTTTTTAGCTCACCCCCGTTGTTTAAATATTTTCAGGTGAGACATCAAGACAGTGATTGCTACAGCTACTAAATTTGTTATGATGCTATGTTTTATATAATTTCTAAGAGTTGTCTTCTAAAGATCTATGAGGCCTGCGTGCCTAACTTACTTATATGACACGTTTTATCTCCTGAGGGCTTATGCCTATTTTTAGGATATTATATTATGTTATAGTTGTCTCGTTTTAATTGTTGGATACGAGTTTTGGATTCATGAGAATTGAAATTGTTATTATTCTGAAATGTCCAATTTGAGATTTATTGTAGTCGGAATACTTTGAGCTGTGTGACCGAATTTTTGTTGTATTTGGTATCTGAATAATCCGTTTCTGCAATATTTCTGACAATTGTGTTCTCCACATATGTGTAGTGTGGACATTTGTTTTGTTCCAGGATATGTGGGTCTGTGCAGCAGTAATTTAGTATACTTGCTGCCGGATTTTTCTGGATTTCCGGATTTCTATTTCCTAGTAAATCGATCCTACTCAGTTCTGTGCGGTTTTCAGTTCCGTAGTAATGTCCTTCGATGCCGCTTTCTTCTTATGTTTTAATGGAAGAGTAAAAATTTTTAAAACCCCGTATTTTTACTTGTATGCTTGTGGGGTGTGATTCTGAGGGATGTTACAGATGGTATCAGAGGATATTACTAGCAATTAGAAACTCCGGGAAAGGAAAACTCTGTTTGTGTATTGTTAGAAACCAAGATAGGATCTGATTCGTGATTGAATATTGGTTGTTATTCTACCGTGTTATGTGATGCAGGTAAAAAAATGGTGCGACCAAGATCTAGCAGTAGCAACGGTGATCAACAGTCTGATCTGAGGCAGGCCATGGAGGCTATGACTGCTATGATGAAACAACAGAACGCGTTCATCCAGCAGCAAACTCAGATGATGCAGCAGCAGCAGGCGCAGCACATGGAGGTTCAGCAACAGTTATTGCAGCGGCTATCGCAGACACAGCCTCAGTCACAGTCACAACCGGGCGCTGGTTCTCCTCTGGGTGATGGCGCACATCAACGATATGCTCGGTTAGTTCGAGAGTTTCAGCATCTGAACCCGACTACATTTTATGGTAGTCCGGGGCCCAGAGCGGCTGAAGATTGGCTGTTGGCACTGGAAAAGATTTTCCAGGTTTTGCGCTGTGATGATGCAGACAAGCTATGTTTATCTGTCTTCATGTTGCGTGGAGATGCCGAAGACTGGTGGAAGGGAGTCGTCAGACTGGCGGCAACTGAATCCAGAGTTGTTGATTGGCAGTACTTCATGATGAAGTTCAATGCCAAGTTTTTCCCCTCTAGCTTATCTGAGGAGCGCGAGGTGGAGTTTATTCATCTTGAGCAGGGCGACCTGACGGTGGATCAGTATGAGGCCACATTCGCTCGGTTGTCGGGGTATGCTCCTCACTTAGTCAACACCGAGGAAAGAAGAGCCAAGAAGTTTCAGCGGGGTTTGAGGAAAGACATCAGGACAAGGGTAGCTATGCTACACTTGGAGTCTTATGCTGAAGTGGTAGACAGGGCTCGCACTGCTGAGAGGTGCATTGCTGAGATGGCTGTTGATACTATTTCAGTCACTGCATCCGCCCCTACTTCTGTGACTTACGCACCCACTCTGGGTGGTAAGGATAAGAAGAATTTCAAGAAAGAGAAGAATGACAATAAGGGCAGATACAAACCTTATCAGAAGCCAGCCAGCACAGTTTCTCAGAATGGCAAGAAGTGTCTCCACTGTGGGAGCACTAAACATCAGGATAATGAGTGCTACAGGAAGACTGGCGCGTGCTTCAGATGTGGTAAGGTGGGGCATATGATTAAAGACTGTCCTATGCCGGATGCTAGAGGACAGGGTGAGAAGCCTACTGTGCAGACTCGCGTGTATGCCATCGCGGAGAGGGATGCTTCGGCTTCGAAGTCCGTGGTGGAAGGTACACTTTATGTGTTTAGTAATTTGGCACGCATTCTTTTTGATCCTGGTGCCAATTTATCCTTTGTGTCTGCATGTTTTGCACTATGTCTGCCTGTGTTGCCTAGGATACTTGATTTCTGTATTTCTGTTCATACACCTATGGGTGAGGCCGTATCTACAGATATAACATATCCTGACTGTTTGATTAAGGTTGAAGGATATGATTTACCTATTGATTTGATTAGTCTTCCTATGAAAGACTATGACATCATTCTAGGCATGGATTGGCTGTCTGCCTATCATGCTACTTTAGATTGTTTTGAAAAGTTAATTACTCTGCATCTAAGTGATGGACAGCAACTGGTTATCCAAGGCCGGATTTCAGAACAGGAGCCTTTGGTGATATCTCATCTGCAGGCCAGGAAGCTTTTAGCCCAGGGCTGCAAGGGGTATCTGGCGCATGTCAAGGTGCAGACTGAGCCTGATTTGGATCTGGCTAGAATTCCTGTGGTAAGAGAGTTTACTGACGTCTTCTCTGATGATTTATCTGGGTTACCACCCAGCAGAGAAGTTGAGTTTGGCATCGAGTTGTTGCCAGGCACGGCACCGGTATCTAAAGCTCCTTACAGGATGGCAACTTCAGAACTGACAGAGCTGAAGAAGCAACTGGAAGAACTATTAGAGAAGGGGTATATTCGACCCAGTGTTTCTCCATGGGGAGCACCTGTGTTATTTGTGAAGAAGAAGGATGGTACTTTGCGCATGTGCATCGATTACCGTCAACTCAACCAAGTGACCGTTAAGAATAAGTACCCATTACCCCGTATTGATGATCTCTTTGATCAGTTGCAGGGTGCTACTGTATTCTCTAAAATTGACCTGAGGTCTGGCTATTATCAGCTGAGAGTTCAGGAGGATGATGTACCTAAAACTGCATTCAGGACCAGGTATGGGCACTATGAGTTTCTTGTTATGCCCTTTGGACTGACAAATGCCCCTGCGGTGTTTATGGATCTGATGAACAGGGTATTTCATGAGCTCCTGGACAAATGTGTGGTCGTCTTCATTGATGATATTCTGATCTACTCCAAGAATGCACATGATCACTCTCAGGATTTGCGCAAGGTGCTGGAGATTCTGCGGCTGAAGCAGCTGTATGCTAAGGCCAGCAAATGTGAGTTCTGGCTATATCAGATTGGCTTTCTGGGGCACATTATTTCTAGCCAGGGTGTGTCTGTGGATCCAGTGAAGGTGGAGGCCATTCTTCACTGGGGAAGACCAACTACAGCGACTGAGGTCAGAAGTTTTCTGGGCTTAGCTGGATACTACCGCCGCTTTGTGGAGGGTTTTTCCAAGCTAGCTGGTCCTCTGACTAAGCTAACTAGAAAGAATTTGAAGTTTGAGTGGTCTGATAATTGTGAGTCTAGTTTTCAGGAACTGAAAAGGAGACTGACCAGTGCTCCTATCCTCATCGTTCCCTGTGATGGAGAAAAGTTCACTGTGTACACTGATGCCTCTGGTAAGGGTCTGGGTGCTGTACTGATGCAGCAAGGAAAGGTAGTTGCTTATGCTTCAAGGCAACTCAAAGACTATGAGGTAAACTACCCCACTCATGATCTGGAGTTGGCAGCTGTAGTTTTTGCCTTGAAGATCTGGAGGCACTATCTGTTTGGACAGACATTTGAATTATTTACAGATCACCAGAGCTTGAAGTATATCTTCACTCAGAAAGAGCTGAATATGAGACAGAGGCGATGGCTTGAATGGATAAAGGATTATGACTTCACCATCCAATATCAGTCTGGTAAAGCCAATGTGGTGGCTGATGCTCTTAGTCGGTATCCTGTGACTCAGATAGCGGCACTGCGAGTCCAGGAGTGGCGACTATTGCGGGAGTTCAGTGACTTACATCTGAGTGTGACTCCGGGTGAGAGAGGCGGTCTTCTAGCTTCTCTCAGGGTTCAGTCAGACTTACTGCAGAGACTGAGATCAGGGCAGCAGTCAGATCCGGATATTCTACGGTGGAAAGAGAGGTCGGAGCAAGGCTGTGTTGAGAATTTCAGTATGTCGGATGATGGTCTCCTCAGATTCCGTGGAAGGGTCTGTGTCCCTAAGGACCCTGAGTTGAGAAATGAAATTCTTAGGGAAAGCCATTGCACTAAGTATACCGTTCATCCTAGTAGTACCAAGATGTATCAGGATCTGAAAAAGACTTTCTGGTGGCATGGTATGAAGAAGGATGTGCATTTGTTTGTGTCCAGATGTTTAACTTGCCAAACCGTGAAGGCTGAACATCAGAGCCCGGGCGGTTTGATGCAGTCTCTCCCTATTCCTCAGTGGAAGTGGGAGCATATCAGTATGGACTTTGTGTGTGCACTGCCCAATACCAGAAGGAATCATGATGCTGTATGGGTGATTGTGGACAGACTCACGAAGTCAACTCACTTCTTACCGATCAAAATGACTTACAGTTTGGATCGGTTAGCAAAACTGTACATCGATGAGATTGTCAGATTGCATGGAGTTCCCTTGGACATTGTCTCTGACCGTGATCCTCGATTTCTGTCCAGGTTTTGGAAGAAATTACAGGAAGATTTGGGAACTAATTTGAGTTTCAGCACTGCATATCATCCTCAATCTGATGGTCAGACAGAGAGAACTATTCAGACACTTGAGGATCTTCTGAGATCTTATGTGGTTGACTGGTCTGTTGAGTGGGATCTGGACTTATCACTGATAGAGTTCACCTACAACAATAGCTTTCACTCTAGCATACAGATGGCTCCGTATGAGGCCCTATATGGGAGGAAATGCAGAACACCTATATGCTAGGAGGAAACTGGGGACAGAACAGTGCTAAGGTCTGATGCTGTTCAGGAAGCCACTGAGAAGATCAGAGAAATTCAGAGAAAGATGAAGATTGCTCAGGATAGACAGAAGAGTTATGCTGATGTGAGGCGGCGTCCTCTTGAGTTTTTGGTGGGAGAGCATGTTTTCCTAAAAGTCTCACCTATGAAAGGGGTGATGAGATTTGGGAAGAGGGGGAAATTGAGTCCCAGGTACATTGGTCCCTTTGATATCATTGAGAGGGTTGGACCGGTGGCATACCGACTTGCTCTGCCCCCATCACTGGAACACCTCCATAATGTGTTCCATGTTTCTGCACTCAGAAAATATTGTTCTGATCCTTCTCATGTTCTAGAGTTGGAACCTCTTCAGCTTGAAGAGAACATGACTTTTGTGGTGAAACCTCTCAGAATTAAAGATAGAAAAGAGAAAGTGCTGAGAAATAAGGTTATTCCACTTGTGAAAGTCATCTGGGGAAATCAGTCTGTTGAAGAAGCCTCTTGGGAGGTTGAAGCAGATATGAGAAAGGAGCATCCTCACCTGTTCAGTGACGGGCTTGGTCAGCTTTAGAGGACTAAAGCTCTATAAGGGGGGGAGAATGTAACGCCCTCGATTTTTCTGAATTATGATTTAAGGTTAGAAATTCTGTTTCTGTATTTTTATTTGTTAAAATTTTGGGATTTTTGCCTAAGTGTAGGAATTTTTCCTACAGGGCAAAATTAATTATTTTGGTTGGGGATTCGAACCCTCAACCTTGATTCTTTGCTCCTAGAATTCCTTCCACCATGGTGGCGCATATTTCTGATGTTATTGGAGTGGCGCAGGGTGGTTAAGCCCAGGTAAGCCCATAAAACCGATTTTTTTCACTTAAGTTAACTGGATTATTGGATCTTGGATCCGTTTGGGGTGGGAGAAAAAGAAGAATTTCGTGAGGGCTCCTCTCCCTCACGACTTTTGTTGGTTTTCTTGCCCTAGCCGCCTTTGGTTGTCGCCCCTCACTGTTCTTGGCGCCTCCTGAAATTCCTGACGCTGGTGGTGGCAGACTGGTGGTGGACGAATTTCCTGGTGATCCTTGATCCTCTGTCTTGGCGTTTTTCTCTGTGGACGATTTTTCTGGTGAGTAATTCGATCCTAAGGAGTCTAATCCGCTAAATTGTAGATTATCAGTCAATTAAAATTCGTTATTTGCAACGATTATCTGTATGAACCAAAAATCTACAAGTAAATTTGTGCATATGTGAAATTCGAAATTTACCTGTGCCGGACGAATATTCCTTTGTGAGAAAATTTTATCCTGTATGGTTTAATCTCTTAAATTGTGGTCTGTAGTTCTTCTAAAATTTATTTGCTTGATGAGAAATTTTAGAGAAAATAAAATTTGAGGATTTAACTAAGAACTTAGGGATTTTCGAAAATCATGGTTCGGGCCAATTTTGGGGCTTTTGTCATTTTCCTTCACAAACGTGCAATTAAAATTATCTGTAGTGGGGGACTGAAATTATTTTCATGAAATTTGTATGTTCTGCAAGGATTCTGAAAATTTCGCCCCTTGCAGCGATTTTTATGGCTCACGGTTTTTAGAAATTTTAGGGAAGAATTGTGCAATGAGTATCTATATATATTTTCCTATAATTTCTAGGCTTGTTTAATTGTTTGTTACGCAAATAATTACTGTTCTGTATATATATGTTGTGAATTTTCTGGAACTTTGAATGTGTTATAACCTTGTGAGAACATAGAATGGTTTGACCAGAATTAAGGATAGTTGCATGAAATCTAAGGAATTCACTCATATATTACTTCTGGTTGATGGTAAAAATTATGAAGAGTGTTCAGCTTTGATTTTCTGCAAATTGTAATTTTGTTAAGGACTGGATATTGGGGTGTGTCATTTTCTGGTTTGTGAGACACTTTGGGCATGATGTGAGAATTGGGTAGTGGTTAGTCCTACTCCTCCGTTTCAGCTTGACCTGTTCTGTAAAAATTATGCCCTAGTGTAGCACTCTTCCGTGTCCTTACCCTCCCTCTGTGGCGCTGTAATGGTGCTGATAGTCTACTACGACCCATGAGACACTAGTGAAGGGTAGATGTGAGCTGGTCTCACCTTCCGTTCTCCCTCCACTATTTCTGTTATGTTCTGGGTATTGGAGGCCAGAGTGCCACGTCCTGACAAGACGGGGGCCACCCACTGATACCTCCTCTACCATTCTGTTTCTGATATGCATGCATGTCTCGTCCTCGGCAGAGGTGGGGTCAGACCTTCTGTGGTCATCAGACCTTCTGTGGTCTTCAGGCCTTCTGTGGCCTTTCTGTTTCCGATGTAGACTATCCGTTTGGATTCTGAAAATTCTGATTTTCTGTCTGTCAGCTCTGATTTCTGTAGTTCTGTTTCGATCTGTAGTATAGACGTGTTGGGCAGTGTGATTAGTTGGAATGGGTTGGTATACTTATATCCTACTTCATGCTTGATGCTTATTGTTATAAGTATCTGTATTTGATTATGTTTTGTTTTGATATGAGTGTTCATGTTAAGTATCTTATCTGTTAAGCATGATATTTTTGATGTGTACTATGGATGGCTTTTAGTGTCTTTTACTCACTGAGCTTTTTAGCTCACCCCCGTTGTTTAAATATTTTCAGGTGAGACATCAAGACAGTGATTGCTACAGCTACTAAATTTGTTATGATGCTATGTTTTATATAATTTCTAAGAGTTGTCTTCTAAAGATCTATCAGGCCTGCGTGCCTAACTTACTTATATGACACGTTTTATCTCCTGAGGGCTTATGCCTATTTTCAGGATATTATATTATGTTATAGTTGTCTCGTTTTAATTGTTGGATACGAGTTTTGGATTCATGAGAATTGAAATTGTTATTATTCTGAAATGTCCGATTTGAGATTTATTGTAGTCGGAATACTTTGAGCTGTGTGACCGAATTTTTGTTGTATTTGGTATCTGAATAATCCGTTTCTGCAATATTTCTGACAATTGTGTTCTCCACATATGTGTAGTGTGGACATTTGTTTTGTTCCAGGATATGTGGGTCTGTGCAGCAGTAATTTAGTATACTTGCTGCCGGATTTTTCTTGATTTCCGGATTTCTATTTCCTAGTAAATCGATCCTACTCAGTTCTGTGCGGTTTTCAGTTCCGTAGTAATGTCCTTCGATGCCGCTTTCTTCTTATGTTTTAATGGAAGAGTAAAAATTTTTAAAACCCCGTATTTTTACTTGTATGCGTGTGGGGTGTGATTCTGAGGGATGTTACAGCGGTGGCGTCATAGACGCTAGCATCAGGCAAGCGACATCAATGCTATCATTGACGTGCTTTTCATAAGCTTCCCGAACCGCCCTTGCGGCGTTCGGAGCGGGCTGAGGCGGTATAGCCGTCTCGAGGACATACAGTTTCCTCTCTGCCTTAAGAACAATCTTAAGGTGTCCGTACCAGTTTGAGAAGTTCGGCCCAGCAAACTTCTCCCTTTCCAGTAGGGATCGCACATTGAAGCTCATGGTGTTCGTTGCTGCAGGTATCTACAACAATGCAAGAACAGCAAGGTCAGTATCAATGTTAAGAATCAATCAAGACTTAAGAATGATTCTTTTTCTCACTATTTTATCTGGCTGAAAAATCCAGCAAAACAGCCCGAAAGAGTAGAACTCTTTTAGTGAGATGGGATCCAGATTTCATACTTGGTCTCCGCGTCCCGCTCAGGCGAGATAAGATGCACAGAGAGTACAAGCACTAATCTCTGGTAGGCTGTTCCAGCCAATTGCCAACCCGTGCGATTCCCCTTCATCTGGGCAATCCAGCAGACTGTGCCAACTGAGTTGGTACAACACAGTCTCTGACCCCATAGATGGCTGCCTCCATGTGCTACCATATGCGCCACATATGTAGCCTACATGGTCAAGCTAACCCGACCTACTCCCTGGACCACCACGTGCTATGCTGAGCAACGAGAAGCGATAAATCCCTTCTCTGTAACACGCAGGTGTAATCCCGCACCGTCTGAAGATAGATGGACGTGCCCACTGAGTGGGTACAACACGGCTCCAACGATAGTCAGAACAGTGAGGTTTCGCGTCAGAAGGCTTACGAGCTTGATATTTTAGCGTTGGATTTTAACGGTCTTTTATCTTCTTAACTATCATGCAATTCCTATGGTGATAGCAGAAGATAAACTCATGCAATTCTAATTATAAAAGCAATAAATAGAAAGCACGCTGATCTTATGTGGTAAAAGCCCATTAAGCCTAAGTAAGACCTTAACCTAACTTAAGTCTTCACTTGCTTTTCTTCATGGGTCTTTTGCTGCTCATTTGGCCCAAACCAGGGCCCAAGCGCCATCTGCAGCACAGGTGCGCCTACCAGGGAAAATGCGCCTGTCCCAGAGTCGAACCCTGGACCTCCCGTCTGGTCAAGCCACTGCTGCATGCGCCTCTGCCAAGTGTGCTCTGTGCTCTTGTCTGACTAATTTACAAATTAATCTATCTAGACAAGATTGACTCGCAGGTCAATTACATTTTATAAATTAATTAAACTGTGATTCGCAGATCACAAAAATAAGAATTAATTTACAATAAAATTCCAGGCACGCAGGCCCCAGCACAGCACACATTAAACATGGGCAGCCCACATAAGATTAAATAAACATACATATGGCATCATACATCATTTGATCCAATCATGAAAAATAAAATTTTGAAAAACCCCATTGAGATCAATTTTATTTTTCCTTATGCGCCCTACTACCTTACAACGGTCCATTACTAGGGATCCACTCATCCGACCTAGTCAGATCCACTGCCCTTACATGCACCAAGTCCTAACTGACTTGAGTCGACCAAAAGGTCAACAATGCATGCGCCAAGGGCTGAACGACCACAATGAGGTCTGGCAAGCGGGTGTGACCCCGGGCCTAACTCATGTGCGTTCATAGGTTGTCTCAATCAGACATCGCTACACGCCTGTCTGCAGTCGACCTATAGCCATCTCTTGCTTGCGCACAGATGCTATCTGGTCGACCCATCAAGGCTGTCAGATGGTCTGATTAGACTGTTTGGATCTAACTCAGGGGATGACTTCAACCCTAATAACCCGTCTAAGGGTTTAAAGCAGGGCCTTAGATTTAGTGTAAGTCGCGCATGTGATATAGTTTTTTTTTGAGAAAAACAAAAATGCGCCAACATACATGCGCCATAGACTAACACATTCAAGTTTCGCATGTGCAACAACTTAAAATGAAATTTTCGCATGTCAACTAGATCTAAGCATACTTGCGCATATGGATCATAAAAGGCTTTAAGCAATCATAAAAACATGCATCAACCACGCTCTGATACCAATTGAAGGTCCCCTACAAGGGGCGAAACCCTAAAACATGCGCTAAATAAAACTTGCATGGGCGGAATCTAGGGTTTCCTAAGATCGGATAGCATGTATTATGATCAACTTTAACAACAGAAAAGGAATTCATACCGAAGCCATATGAAGGATGTCGCCTTGGAAGCAAGAGAACAAAAGAGGTCTCCTCCAAATCGTCACACACAAGATGATGTCGCTTTCTCTTTTGGTGCTCCTTGTGCTAGCAAGGTTCCAAGAGGTCTTGATCGAATGGGAGGGAAGATGATCTCCTTGCTTGGCGAAACTTTCTCCTCTTGTCGTCTTAGCTTTTTCACACGAGAATGCTTCTCCAAAGAAAACCAAGGAGGCGACAAAGGCGTGAAGAGGCGAGAGAGAGGCGACGTGAGATCATGGACACGTTTGAGAACATGCTATCTAAAAATAGCAAAGTCCAAACGTTCATGCGACCATGCATTACCCCAATCGCAAATGCCTCACCACCTGAACCATGCGCTCATCCAATGAGCTGGTTCAAATCGATTTGGTTCAACAACCAAATAAACCAAGCAATTAGTCCAGATCATAATAAACCACTGAGGCCTAAGATCTGACCGTTGATCTCTTAATGCTCTTGATCTGACCGATCTAGCATCTATTCTCTCGATCGAAGCTTACCGATCTCAAGCCCTAATCAATCAAACATGATTAGACCAGATCTCACTTTTATTCAGAGAGTAAATCCCTTTAAACTGAACTCAAACAATTCAGTCCACACGATCTGACTTAAGTAAGCCATATCATCAAATTGTGCGACCCTAAGGGTTTCCTCTAAATGTCGGTAACGACAACTTACGTTATCACGATCAGTGAGGGGTATCTAGCAACACATCACTGTCTCCCGATATAAAGGAAAGAGTCTTCCAAGACTACACCCAAACTACAGCACAAGTGTGAATCCAATTCACAAGGCATGCATATTTCTTTTGCCACTGGATGTTCTTATTGGACAAGCGTGTCAAGCTTGTAGCTCCAATATGATGAGCATGATTAGAACAGATGAACACAGTCACCTGGGTATGGCCATACACTTTCTCAATCATCTCATCCAGGGGGCCCCTTTAGAACACCACACTCCAATTATAGAGACGGCAATCCTTTGTCTATCACTAATGCCCTAACCTGACTCAAGCTCACCATCCAAGATAGTCTATAACCATTATGTTTCAAATGATATTGAACTACCTCAAAACAATGACAATCATCATTTAGAAACACAAGTGATCTCAAGTCAGAGGAAATGTGCCACTTGTTACATTCAAGGATTATTCACATTGTGACAAGCAATTGAATATCCTAGTAGGGTCTGTCCAGTACATCCAATGTACCCATGAGTCTACATCTTATTCCATGCTCGAAGCATCCTATAAGATTAGAGCACATATTAGTCTCAATCATATCAAGGCTGTCTCATGTTCACCAAGATATCTCGACTAAGGACTTCACAGCATGTCAGCCCAGCTGAACAGCTTTGAGACATTATTTAGAAGTACACTTATTGCAGCAGATAATGTAACAAACTGAATAACAACCATGCCTTTATAAACATAAGAGTTTATTACATGATACTGATACAATCCCAAGGCCTCAAACATTAGCCTTAAGGGCATACCCCAACACACGGGTTGCTGCTGTTGCTGTAGGAACTTATTACATCTCATTACCATCTGGAATTGTATTAGAACTGAACAATTGTTATTTTGTACCTAGCATTACCAAGAATATTATCTCAATTCCTGCTCTTGTCAGGAAAGGGTTTTCCTTTGAATGCAAGACTTCAAAGTGTTATCTTTCTCTTGATAATATTGTTTATGCTACTGGGTCAATTAACAATGGGTTATTCATGTTGGACATGGAATGTTCTATACAAAATATTGATAATAAGAAAGCCAAGTATGCTGATGACAGCACCTTGCTATGGCATAGTCGTTTAGGCCATATTAACAAGAAGCGCATTAAGCGGTTGCATGACCATGGACTGCTGGGATCATTCTCCTATGAGGAGATTGATACATGCAAAGCTTGTTTAATGGGTAAAATGACGAAGTCTCCTTTTCCTCACAAAGGTCAAAGGGCTTCAGGTTTACTTGACCTTATACACAGTGATGTGTGTGGGCCATTTAGTAAACATGCCAGAGGTGGCTATTCATACTTCATTACCTTTACTGATGATTTCAGTAGATATGGGTATGTCTATCTAATGAGACATAAAAGTGAATCTTTTGACAAGTTCAAAGAGTTCAAGAATGAAGTACAGAATCAGCTAGGCCGAAATATCAAAGCACTTCGTTCAGATCGAGGTGGTGAATACCTAAGTTGAGAGTTTACTAACTATCTGAAGGAGTGTGGGATCATCTCACAGCTCACTCCGCCAGGAACACCGCAGTGGAATGGTGTGTCCGAGAGGAGGAACAGAACCTTACTTGACATGGTTCGGTCAATGATGAGTTAGGCTACTCTACCTTACTCCTTTTGGGGATTTGCACTGGAAACAGCTGCAAAGGTACTAAACCGAGTGCCATCCAAGGCAGTTTCTAAGACTCCATATGAGTTATGGTATGGGAAACAGCCGAGCTTAACATTTATTAAGATCTGGGGTTGCGAGGCTTATGTCAAAAAGCTCGCCTCTGGGAAACTGGAGAGCAGATCTGAGAAATGCATCTTTGTCGGTTACCCTAAGGAAACTAAGGGTTATTATTTCTACGATCACAAAGAGAACAAGGTATTTGTTGCTCGGACGGTAATTTTTCTTGAGAAGGAATTTCTTCTACAGGAAGCCAGTGGGAGAGAAATAAAGCTGGATGAGAATCCAGAGGAAGGACAAAGTAGTCAAGCACAATTGGATGAGCCTGAGCCAGTAGAACAGGTTACTGAACAACCTGAGGCTCAGATATCACGGGAATCGCGAAGATCGGGAAGGATCCGTCGACAGCCTGAGCGCTATGACGGAGTCTACATCATTGATCATGATGAACCCCTTACTTATGCGGATGCGGTCAGTGGACCGGAATCAGCTAGATGGCTTGAAGCTATGCGAGCCGAGATGGACTCCATGTCAGATAACCAAGTCTGGGATTTGGTTGATCCGCCTCCGGGAGTAATCCCTATAGGCTGTAAATGGATCTTCAAGAAGAAGATTGACATGGATGGTAACGTGGTTACCTATAAAGGCAGGCTAGTTGCGAAAGGTTTCAAACAAATTTACGGGATAGATTATGATGAAACTTTCTCTCCTGTAGCCATGTTCAAGTCTATTCGGATTATTCTCGCGATAGCGGCATATTTTGATTATGAGATCTGGCAGATGGATGTGAAGACCGCTTTCCTTAATGGAAAACTGGATGAGGATGTGTATATGACACAACCTGAAGGTTTCACTGTTCCATCAGATCGTCATAAAATATGCAAGTTAAGGAAGTCCATTTATGGACTTAAACAAGCATCAAGAAGCTGGAATATTCGTTTTGATGAATCAATCTATGAATTTGTTTTCATCAAGAATGAAGATGACCCGTGTGTATATAAGAGGTTTAGTGGGAGCGTGATTACTTTCCTAGTCCTCTACGTCGATGATATCTTAATCATTGGAAACGATATTCCTGAACTGCATGCTGTTAAAGCATGGTTAACAAAATGTTTCCAGATGAAAGATCTAGGAGAAGCAGCCTATGTATTAGGTGTGAAGATCTACAGGGATAGATCTAAGAGGCTTCTCGGGCTGTGCCAGAGTACCTACATCGATAAAGTCCTGGAGAGATTTCATTTAGAGAATTCTAAAAGAGGATATCTTCCAGTCAGACATGGTCTGAATCTTTCAAAGAGTCAGTGTCCACAAACACAGACTGAGAAAGATGAAATGGACAATACGCCTTATGCTTCGGCTATTGGATCCATTATGTATGCGATGTTGTGTACTCGCCCAGACGTCGCTTACGGGTTAAGCGTGACCAGTCGATTCCAAAGTAATCCAGGTCAGGCACACTGGATTGCAGTCAAGAACATTTTAAAATATCTTCGGAGGACCAAAGATATGTTCTTGATATATGGAGGTCAGGAAGAACTCAGTATTGATGGATATACTGACGCTTCGTTCCAGTCTGACCAGGATGATTTCCGATCGCAATCAGGCTATGTTTTTAGCTTGAATGGAGGAGCAGTGGTGTGGAAAAGTTTCAAACAGTCTATCGTTGCTGATCCCACAACAGAAGCCAAGTATGTTGCAGCCTCGGAAGCATCCAAGGAGGCAGTGTGGATTCGTAAGTTCATTCAGGAACTTGGTGTTGTTCCTTCGAGTGCAAATCCTTTGGTTATCTTCTGTGATAACACTGGAGCAATCGCACAGGCAAAGGAACCACGGTCGCACCAGAAGTCCAAGCACATACAGAGAAGGTTTCACTTGATCCGGGAGATCATTGATCGTGGTGAGATCAAAATCTGCAAGGTTCATACAGATGACAATCTGGCAGACCCGCTTACCAAGCCTCTGGCGCAGCAGAAGCATGAGAAGCACTGTAATAATATGGGTTTGAGATTTCTCAACCATTAGATTAAGTGCAAGTGGGAGATTGTTGGGGTATGCCCTTAAGGCTAATGTTTGAGGCCTTGGGATTCTTTCCGTATCATGTATAAACTCTTATGTTTATAAAGGCAATGGTTGTTATTCAGTTTGTTACATTGTCTGCTGCAATAAGTGTGCTTCTGAATAATGTCTCAAAGCTGTTCAGCTAGGCTGACATGCTGTAATGTCCTTAGTCGAGATATCTTGGTGAATATGAGACAACCTTGATATGATTGAGACTAATATGTGTTCTAATCTTATAGGATGCTTCGAGCATGGAATAAGATGTAGACTCATGGGTACATTGGATGTACTGGACAGACCCTACTAGGATATTCGATTGCTTGTCACAATGTGAATAATCCTTGTTTGCAACAAGTGGCACATGTCCTCTAACTTGAGATCACTTGTGTTTCTAAATGATGATTGTCATTGTTTTGAGGTAGTTCAATATCATTTGAAACATAATGGTTATAGACTATCTTGGATAATGATCATGAGTCAGGTTAGGACACTAGTGATAGATATAGGATTGCCGTTTCCTTGTTTAAGGAGTGTGATGTTCTAAAGGGGCCCCCCCCCCGAATGAGGTGATTGAGAAAGTGTATGGCCATACCCAGGTGACTATGTTCATCTGATCTAATCATGCTCATCATATTGGAGCTACAGGCTTGACACTCTTGTCCAATAAGAATATCCAGTGGCAAAGGAAACATGTATGCCTAGTGAAGTGGATTCACACTTGTGCTGTGGTTTCGGTGTAGTCTTGGAAGACTCTTTCCTTTATATCGGGAGACAGTGATGTGTTGCTAGATACCCCTCACTGATTGTGATAACGTAAGTTATCGTTACCGACATTTAAAGGAAACCCTTAGGGTCGCACAATTTGATGATATGGCTTACTTAAGTCAGATCGTGTGGACTGAATTGTTTGGGTTCAGTTTAAAAGGAGTTTAAACTCTGATTGTAAGTGAGATCTGGTCTGATCATGTTTGATTGATTAGGGCTTGAGATCGGTAAGCTTCGATCGAGAGTATTGATGCTGGATCGGTGAGATCAAGAGCATCGAGAGATGTACGGTTAGATCTTGAACCTTCATGGTTCATATGAGATTTAGACCATGGCTTTGCTTGGTTCAATTTGGTCTTTGAACCAATTGCAATTGGACCGAACACAATTGAACCGGTTCACATATGTGAACGCATGGTTCAATTGAATTGGGGTTTTGGATGGGTTCACATGACATAAGCGCATGGCTTCATGACTTTCCAATTTTGGAAGTCTTGTAACGCCTAACGCAAAAAACGCCAATTTGCCTAAACGCCTCTTGTCTTCGAAGCTCTCTTGTGCGTGGTGTATCGTTGAGACGAAGAGGAGAGCTTTCGGAAAAGAGAGGATCATCTCATCTCCTCCATACGAAAGGATAACTTGGCATTTTTGCTAGCACAAGAATTGCGCAAGGAGGAAGCCATCATCACCTTTGTGTGCGTCTTCTTTGGAGGAGAGCCAATTCGCCCTCTTGCTTCCAAATCGCCATCCACTCATGGCCATGGTGAGATCTTCTCTTGATCTATGAAATGAATCAAAGTTGATTATATAGACATACTACATGCGATCCTATGGAAACCCTAATTCCGCCCATGCAAGTTTTGAAATTGCGCATGCTTAGGGTTTCAACCCCTTTCGCTCCCCCTTGAAGGGGACTTTCAATGGGTACATTGGATGTACTGGACAGACCCTACTAGGATATTCAATTGCTTGTCACAATGTGAATAATCCTTATATGCAAACAAGTGGCATATTTCCTCTGACTTGAGATCACTTGTGTTTCTAAATGATGATTGGCATTGTTTTGAGGTAGTTCAATATCATTTGAAACATAATGGTTATAGACTATCTTGGATGATGAGCATGAGTCATGTTAGGGCACTAGTGATAGATATAGGATTGCCGTCTCCTTGATTGGAGTGTGATGTTCTAAAGGGGCCCCCTTGTATGAGATGATTGAGAAAGTGTATGGTCATACCCAGATGACTATGTTCATCTGATCTAATCATTCTCATCATATTGGAATTACAGGCTTGACACGCTTGTCCAATAAGAACGTCCAGTGGCAAAGGAAACATATATGTCAAGTGACTTGAGTTCACACTTGTGCTGGTGTTTGGGTGTAGTCTTGGAAGACTCTTTCCTTTCTATCGGGAGACAGTGATGTGTTGCTAGATACCCCTCACTTATCGTGATAACGTAAGTTATCGTTACCGACATTTAAAGGAAACCCTTAGGGTCGCACAATTTGATGATATGGCTTACTTGAGTCAGATCGTGTGGACTGAATTGTTTTTGGTTCAGTTTAAAGGGATTTAATCTCTGATTGTAAGTGAGATCTAGTCTGATCATGTTTGATTGATTAGGGCTTGAGATCGGTAAGCTTCGATCGAGAGAATTGATGGTAGATCGGTGAGATCAAGAGCATCAAGAGATCAACGGTTAGATCTTGAATCATTTGGTTCAGTAAGATCTAGACCATGGCTTGGGCTGATTTAACTTGGTCTTTGTACCAAATTGAAATGCATCGAATTGGCTTGAACCGGTTCACATGAGTGAACGCATGGTTCAAAGCTTGAAGGCATTTTTGGTCGGTTATGAGATCATGGGCGCATGGCTTCATGTTTTTCTATTTTTGGAAAGTCATGAAGGCCATTTTTCGCTCAACGCCTCAACGCCAAAAAAAAAACATTTTTGCCTTTTCTCTCGACGCCCTCGCTCTCTCGTGAGGTGTCTTCTTCACGCCTTGGAGAGAATTCGGTGAAGCCCGAGAACAAGGAGATCTCATCCCTTCCATTCGACAAGGATTCTTGGAGAACTTTGCTAGCACAAAGATCAACAAGGAGTAGGCGATCACATCTTGTGTGCGCATCTTTTGGAGGAGATCCCTTTCGCTCTCTGCTTCCAAGGCGCCATCCAAAGCAATGGCTATGGTATGAATTTTCTTCATGCATCTTTAACAAGTTGATCATATGACAAGCATGCGATCCTAAGAAACCCTTGCTTCCGCTTCGAAAATTTTTATCATGTGCCTATTAGGGTTTCGCCCCCCCCCCCCCCCAAGTATAGGGGACTTTCAGACTCAATGGGTGGTTTACCATCCCTTTCTATGGTTCTCTCAACATGGGTCCAGTAGAGTCTAGCGGGTCTCTCTAGTAAACACTTGGTGAACCTAACCTTACTCTCATTGTGCATAAGACTAGTCAATGTACTGATCTAGCTTGGTGGACCAATCTAGGAACTCCTTAGGTTTAAGGGATCCACTAAAGGTAGGAGGGTTGATCTTGATGGCACGTTGCACATCATGGTCTCTAGGCCTATAGTAGAGTGGTTGTTGGGCATGAGGCCCTTCCCACTCGGTGTGTACATGAGTGGCTCTAGGGGTTTGAGAGGGAGGTCCTAGGTCATTTGGTTCCCTTGTGTGGGATCCACTATTACGCCGACTAGTGTTTGGAGGATCCATCTTAGAGTTGGACTTTAGGGTGTTAAGCCTATTGTCTATGACACCTATGGAGTGTTGAAGGCTTGCTAGAGTGTCTTTAATAGAAGCCATATCAATTGAAAGGGCACTAACCTCATGGTCAAGAGCTTGATTAAGACCATAGGGAGCATCGGATCTAGTAGCCAATTTTTTTTTTTTTTTTTAAAACAAGTAGAGTTTTGGAAATAGATCCTAAGGTGATAAAATATAGCTAGTCAAATTCTTTCAAACACCTAGGTCCATAAATCGTCCTAGTAGTAGAAAATTAAGATTTTGGTCTTGTAAAATTCTACTCTAAGAGCCTAAGCTCTGATACCAAGATGATGGGGTGGTTAGGCATGCAAGCATTCAAACAACGCATTTTGAAAACATTTGTAGTTAACTTATAGCTAGTGAAAACCAGTTTACTCTAACGCTCTTAGAAATTAGGTTTTGATACTTTTATAGAGAGAACCGAAACTAATCAACAAGCTAACCCTATCATGCTCTTCTAAACAAGATGAAAAACTCAACAAAGCTTAAGCATGCGGTTCTACAACAATAAATAAAACTATATTAGGGGAGGAACTCACCTTGCGCCCCTTGAGAATAGAAGGGGCGTACATCCCGTTCTTCACCGGTCCAATGGTTGAATCTCATGAAGTAGGGCCCTATGAGCTTACATCCATGGCATTACAGCATTCCCACACGTGTGTGGGTGAGTGTTGAAAGAATATTAAGAGGCCAAATTACAAGAACAACCAAGGGGGAGGCTAATCTCCAAGTTCCCTTGCTAACATGTTAAGGATTAACTAGCTTAGAAGGGAAAGAGAGGGGATGCGCTTAGCATGCACTTCAAACGCCTTGCGCCACCTGTGAGAATTCTGTGTGAGTGTAGATGGGTGCTCAAAGAACATCAGGGAAGCAATAACCAAGGTAGAGAGAGGACTTAGCTAACTTGGGGGTGGATTCTTGGTCTTGGCATGGTGTAGGTGACACCATCTTGAGCCATGGTTTGGTCCAGCTCCTTCTCTTGGGCTGAAAACTCTTCAAGGCTGGTATGAGAAGGTGGCGTGAACTTCCAGCTTCAAGACATGAGCGAGTGGTGGATAAGAATGAAGAGGGGAAGAGGAATGAGCTCTCGGCAAGGTTTGGAGGGAGGAAGAGTTGAGGTGACACACACCACTAGAAGACACACTTCTGGATTTTTCAAAATGTTCAACTCTAATCCGTGGCTTACAAGAGAATACAACATATAGGAGACTGCCGATGGTTGTCTCCCATCCCTAAGCACATGAACAAGTCAAACGAACAAAGAAAATATAGCATGATGCAGGCAACTTAATGGGGCTGATATCTTTCCCCAAATGGGCAGATTTGTTTTGAGGCTTGGCTTGGAGTTTTCCTCACGATGGTAATGTCGAAGTCTGAGGTGGTGGTGGATTGAAGCGACTGTCATTCTGCAATAAATGTGTGCAGCTCCTTGAAGACCAAAACTCTGCATTTTGTTGGTGGCGTGTTGGCTGCTCCTTGGCATTGGTGGCTGGCGCATCCTTACTTGTGGAGTGGCTGCAAAAGGCTGGTAATTAGCTAGCTTTGTCCCCCTTTGCTCCAAAGGGAAAGTGGCGGTTGGAGATGATGACAAATCCCACATGGCTGCCAACTAGGATGGAGGGATTTGGGGTAATTGTGGTGATGCTCCATTAGGTTGGGGTGGGCTGGTTCTTCCATAAGTTGGGCTGATGGCCTCATAGCACCTCTTGGAGTTGTCTTGACTTGGTTTTGACTTGTATCCCATAATGGAGTTGACCTAATCTATAACATCAATTGCATGCACTAACCTACCATACATAAGTGGCGGAACCTAGTGAATGTAACTACTTGGTGTACTTTAAGGGTGGATCTAACCTACCACATGATGCAACCTAATCTAAGACAAAATGGGCAAAGGGGGTTCTAGGGAAGACTTTCTAGGGGCTAGGATAGCCAAACCTAGAAGGCTTCTTTTGAACCCGATTGGACCTCCGAAGGCCCTGCCTCGGTCCCACATGTGTATGCAAACATAGTGAACTATCTTGTTGCTAATATCTTTCCTATTGATTTGAGCTATCAAGGCAAGAAAAGATTTTTAGCTAATGTCAAGCACTATTTTTGGGATGAGCCTTATGTGTTTATAAGATGTGCAGATGGCATATTCAGGAGATGAATCCCCGAAGAATAAATCAAAGATATTATTATAGTGTCATGGATCATCATATGGAGGGCACGCTAGCACTAAAAAGACTGTTTTTAAAGTACTATAATTCGGATTTTATTGGCCCTCTTTATTTAAAGATGCAAGAAATTTTATACTGTCTTATGATAGTTGTCAGAGGATGGGGAACATCAACAAGAGGAATGAGATGTCATTGTCCACAATACTTGAAGTTGAAATATTTGATGTTTGGGGGATTGATTTTATGGGATCATTTCCATTGTCTGGAGGAAACAAGTATATACTTGTGGCGGTAGATTATGTTTCCAACTGAGTGGAGGCCATTGCTTCTCCTACTAATGATTCTAGGGTTGTGGTGAAATTGTTTAAAAGAATTATCTTTCCACGCTTTTGAATACCACAAGATAGAGGCTCTCACTTTATTGAACACAAATTTTCAGCTTTACTTAGAAAGTATGGGGTGGATCAGAGAGTTGCAACACCATACCATCCCCAAACAAGTGGACGAATGGAAATATCAAATAGAGAGATTAAAGGGATATTGGAGAAAACAGTGTCAAGAACAAGGAAGGATTGAGCCTTTCAAAACACCAATAGGTATGTCTCCTTTTCAATTGATTTATGGTAAATCATGTCACCTTCCTGTAGAGCTCGAACACAGAGCGTTCTGGGCAATCAAAGCATTGAATTTTGACTTGAAGAGCGCGGGTGGGAAACGAAAGTTACAATTGAACGAGCTTGATGAGATCAGACTCTCTACTTATGAAAATGCAAAGATCTATAAGGAGAGGACTAAAAGGTGGCATGATCGACACATACTCATAAAAGAATTCCAACCAGGTGACTTTGTTCTTTTGTTTAATTCTAGACTAAGACTTTTTCCCAATAAGCTGAAATCTCGAGGGTCTAGGCCCTTTCAGGTTAAGAAGACCTATCCATATGGAGCAATTGATATTTGGAGTGAAGAGAAGGGAATATTCAAAGTTAATGGCCAAAGATTAAAACACTACTAGCTGGAGGAGCAGATTGAAGAAGGAGAGAATGTTTTACTTGATGAACCATGAGCAAATCAAAGTGCAGAACAGTCAAGCTAATGACGGAAAACTAGCGCTTCTTGGGAGGCAACCCAAGCACTTTTTCTTTTGTTTTTGATTCGTTTTTGTCTTAATTTGTTTTGTTTAGGGTTAATTTTTCTTTTTCTCATTTTTTGATATGTTTTTTTTTTGTAATTTTTGTGATTTTTAACAAATTACGGTACTACCGTAATTTTTTTTATGGTACCGTAATTTTTATTATGGTATCGTAATTCATATTGCTTCTTTACATAAATATTATATGGATTATGGCACTACCGTGGTAAATTTTACAGGCCATAATTTTCGTCCATTTTCGTACAAAAAGTTTTTGGATTTTTGAGCATTTTACGGCAGTGCCGTGGGGATTTTCACGGTACCGTATTTTCGGACGATTTTGACTAGAAAGTTTTTGATTTTTTGTGAATTTTACGGCAGTGCCGTGATGAATTTCACGGTGCCGTAAAAGTGGAGCATTTTCTTACAGAAACATTTTGAATTTTTGAACGAGATACGGCACTACCGTATTTGTCATCACGGTACCGTAATTTGACATTTTTTCTCAGCCGAGAGCTTGTCATGATTTTACAGTACCATAATGTGCCCGACCCCATGCGATACAAGTACCGTATTTTGGGTTCATCACCATGTTTTTTAGGTTTCTTCACTCGACTTCACGCTGACCTTCGGATTTCTTCGTGTTCTTGCCTCCTAAACCCTCTTATGACCATCCCTATCTAGATTTTAGCGATTTCCACCAGAGATTTGGAGAGATTTTGAGCTCAAATTAGGTTCAGCCACTGTTCATCCGTGCGATTTCGCCCTCTTCATTTTCTTTCATTCGAGCTTCATTTGAGCTACTTCCAGCTTCCAGGAGGTTTGAAGGAAGAAGAAGATTGGTCCTTGAAGTGATAGGAAGCTTGATTGCAGCCTGAGAGTCCAGATCTGAAGCTTGAATCCAACCCTATTTGCAGCCCTATTCGCCCCTTTGGTAACACTTCCGTTTCTAGCTTTTCTTCATGGAATTTTTACTCTTTTACTTGCACATTATCATGTCTCTGGTCAAGAGAATGGTCTCTAAGAGGAAAGGAAACACCCCAGCTGAAATTCCAGTGCCTCCACTAAATCCTTTCAGTATCATATTCAAAGATGAAGCTCAAGAGTAGAAATACAATTTGCTACTTACCCGACGCCTTGTGAAGACAAAATACACGGATACACGAGCATTACAACTCTTAGGATTGAAAGATGATGTGTTGTGGATGTTTCATAGGATAGCTATTAGGCAATTTTTTGACATGACACCTCAAACCTATCTACCTATTGTGTTGGAGTTCCTTAGCAGTTTAGAGGTACATTGGGATGAGTATGTAGATCATTCAGCTGAAGGAGAAATCAGGTTTAGAATGGCTAATGAAGATAGGAAGCTCTCATTCAAAGAGATTCGACGCATATTCCACCTTTCGGAGAGAGGACGCACAGAGCCACCAATTGGATTTATTGAAAATATTTTTTGGAATCAAATCACAGTAGAGACTCGATTTTCACCTTCATCAATGAGAGCCTCAAGCATCTCAAACCCATGTGTCAGATATGCCCACCGTGTTCTTGCACACACCATATTCGGCAGAGGAGATAGCGACGGTATGATCCGTCATGATGAGTTATTTTTTCTTTGGGGTATGCTTCATGGTTATACCATAGATGTAGCTTTCTTCTTCATGAAGCGTCTGGATAAAGTGACTAGAGCCAAGAGAGGCACAATCATGATAGGAGGTTTTCTCACTCCTATAGCTTATTTTTAGGGATTGAGCCCTATGGGGTCGAGGTCGCTAGGGGCAATGCAAGGATCGACATCGAATCTTGCGTTGCCATGAAGATGATTGTACGAGATGGCGACACATATTGCTTGATCTTGCAACCTGGGCTTCCCACATTGCCATTACCTAACCCAGGGTGGACCTTAGTGTGAATCTTGAATTGGAAGTTGTCACCAAGTTGCGTATCTTACGCCACACCTGCACCAGAGGCATCAGTACCACCACCACCTTCTGCTTGGGGTGATGACCCATTTGGTATGGGCATTAATTCCTCACCACCTAGAGCCACTGATCCACCACCGCATGGAGCCACCGGATCATCTACACATCATGCAGCTCCAGACCAGAGTGGGCGGCATAATTATCAGAACCCCGGATTCCAGGCTATCTCTGCGCAGATGTACCGACAGGAGCAGCGTAGGGAGAAGATGATGGGCGCCATGGGGAGGATGTCCGATTAGATGAGGCACATCCACCTGGATGTTGAAGCGTTAGGGAACTACATGGAGAATATGGGCAATTTTCTCTACAATCATTTCGGCTTCAAAGATTCCAGGAGGGATGGTATCTATGGCGATGTAGGTGAGGAAGGTTCTCATGATCCCATGGACGCCGCTCAGGCTGAGGGAGACGACGAGGAGAAACATTCAGATGAGTAATACTTTGTGAGTATCTTTCTCTTGTTTTCATTGCTTTATTTGTGCTCTACTGATTGATACTGATTTCATACTTATGTGGGGAAGGATTATTGTATCAAACTTCTTGTGTCCTACTGCTACGGATCCTCGCTTTTGAGATTTGCTCGCTATATACTTTCGATTTGGTTGTACTGAGATGATTTGATGATTTTCTATACTTTTTCTTCAATGTGGTTGTATTGAGATTCCATTGACACTTGACTGGAATTTTCTTCAATATGGTTGTATCTGATATTGTGATGTTTGAGGTTGATGTACCATGATGTTTGATATGATATATGATTTGGTATTTATGATTTTTATTGTGATTTGATATGATGTGCTATATGTCTGTGTGGTTTGTTTGATCACGAAAATGCTGCTGTTATCATGCCAAAACTTTCTTGATGATAGATTATTGTTCATAACGATACTTGAGAATTGGAAATAGATCTAAAATGATGAGTTTATTTCTTTGATATGATCTATCTGTTGAAATCTTCTATTGATTAATGCATGAAGTTTCGAGTGAATATATTGTTTGATGAATGAGATTTGAGAGTAAAGTAATGCTCTTGAGTAAAATGAGCATATGTTGTGTGATTTTGGATTAATATCAATTGAATAAACCAAGTAAATATATAAAATCCATCTTGTTATTTGTTGGGAAAAAAGAATCCAATATCCAAAAAGAAAAATGACTCTCCTATTTGGCACTGCGAAAATTTGGCAGTGGTACCTAAAGTCATGGGTTGAAGACTAAAAAGAATAACTCCTCTTCTTGGCATTGTATTTGCAATGGTACCTAAGATAAGAGTTGAAGTTCAAAAAAAAAAAGGTATGTATCTATGTGGGTGCATGCCAAGAGAGAGATTCTTTGACATTAACTCCGCTATCTCAAAAAGAATGCTTTCTACTTAAAGAGATATGAGTTCTATTATGTTGGCTATGTGATCAATATATTCTAAATATGTCGCCAGAAGAAAGGTGATATTCATTTTAGAAAATGTAAAAGATGCATAAAAAGAAAAGAGAGAGAAAAAAAATTGAGTGGAAAAAGATTTTGTGATTCCTATTCCTGTAAACAAAAACATCATAGACTCAAAACTTAAACTAGGTAAACTCATGAGATTGAAAGTCTGTTTATACACATTGTGAAATTTTATTTGATTGAATTATTGATCTTAAAGATTGAATTCGGAGGACTATCTATTTACTTGAAATTTTGAGTATTTATTTGATGAAAATTTTTCATACGTAATTGTATCTTATAAATGTATTCATCATCTGAAAGTTTATTTTCATAATCAGTATTGTTTTCTTTATTTGCTTGAGGACAAGTAAAGTTTGAGCCTTATGTGTTTGATGACTCTAAATTTAATAGTATTTTTCATACTGATTAACTCATCTTTTGGGTCATAATTTTGCCCTTTTGCTTTATTTTTATGCCTTATTTGCCAAATAATTTGGAATCTACACCTTTCTTAGTTTTTGATCACTTTCAGGTAAAAAGACATCAATATTACAAGTTCTCAAGTACTTTCGTTGCATTAGCGAGTTTAAGCATCAAGAGTCTACACATCAAATTTCAAGTCAAACCAACCTTCCTATAGAAATTACGGCAGTGCCGTAATTATTTTCACGGTACTGCAATCTAGAATTATGGCACTACCGTAATCAATTTTACGACAGCAACTCGCAGCATATTTCTTAGGAAAATACAGCACCACCATAATTTTGGGCTAAACCTTTACGGTACCATAATTCAGTTCAAATTCGACCAGAGACTTCGGACGAATTATGACATTGCTATAATATTTTTCATGATGCCGTAATTCCAGACATATTTCATATAGAAACTTTCAGAAACAACCAAAAGAAATACAGCACTACCGTAATTTTGGGCTAAACTTTTACGGTGCCGTAATTCCGAGCTAATTCTTTACAGAACATTCAGAAGCAATCACAGTAGTACCATAATTAATTTTACGGTATCGTAATTCTGCACCCAAATTCTTGATTTTTCCGCTGAAAGATTAAAAGGATGATTTCTTGAGATTTAGGGACCAATTGAAGATCCGTAAAAAGGGGAAGACTCAGCATTAGGAGGGGAAGATATTAGAAGCAAAAGGAACAATTTTCATCAACACTTCACGAAGAATTTCAGGAAATTGCTACCTCTCTAGGGTTCTTCGCCGTTCATCGTACAAACCATCTCCGGCCATGAGATTTGCAAGGAAGCTTCGCTTGAGGAAGGAGAACATGCCACATAAGTTTTAGAGTTTAAGGAGGCCGATCTAGGGTGAAATCAATGAAAACGTGGTCGCGTGCACTGTTCATCGTGACTCTACACAAATTACAGCCTGTAATTTTGATTACAGCCCTGTTTTGTAATTTTTACTCCTCCCTTTCGATTTCTAATCACTCTAAAATCATGTTTTGCTGTAATTCTTCCATCATGCTAGCTTAAAACTTTCTTTTGGGACATGGGGGTTAAATCCCCTTGATATTCTAATGATTAGATGACTTTTACTCCAACAATATATTCTTGGTATGGTAATTTTACTTAAGTGATTGACGTCTTTAATTTTTCCTAGTTTCATGCATTCACATCTGTTGGAGTTTTGTGATATGGACCGAGAGGTGATTCATAGAACTTGAAACCCTAGAATCTATGATAGGAACTCATCGTAAGAGATTAGTTGTGTTCTTATTTTTAGATTTTAGAAGTATAATTCTTGTTGATGTTTTGACCTAGAAATCATTATAATTTAAGACATGAAAATATGCTAGAGATAGATATTGAATTGTTTGAAAACCTTAAGTAAAACCTATGAAGCTAAGGCATGAGAGTGCTTAGCTTTGCTTGAGATCTCGACATTGAGATGGAATGCACGAGAGTGATTTTTGATCTCTCTGTTGAAGTTTACTTATCTTAAGCACTGAATAGATCTTGCACAAGAGTGAGGATCGTTCTTTGCAAATTGACTACGCAAGAGCGAGTTAATTTCTTTATTAAGTATGTTGGGGTATGCCCTTAAGGCTAATGTTTGAGGCCTTGGGATTGTATAAGTATCATGTAATAAACTCTTATGTTTATAAAGGCATGGTTATTATTCAGATTGCTACCTTGTCTGCTGTAATAAGTGTACTTCTGATTAATGTCTCAAAGCTGTTCAGCTAGGCTGACATGCTGTTATGTCCTTAGTCGAGATATCTTGGTGAACTTGAGACAGCCCTGATATGATTGAGACTAATATGAGTTCTAATTTTATAGGATGCTTCGAGCATGGAATAAGATGTAGACTCATGGGTACATTGGATGTACTGGACAGACCCTACTAGGATATTCAATTGCTTGTCACAATATGAATGATCCTTATTTGCACTAAGTGGCACATGTCCTTTGACTTGAGATCACTTGTGTTTCTAAATGATGATTGTCATTGTTTTGAGGTAGTTCAATATCATTTGAAACATAATGATTATAAACTATCTTGGATAATGATCATGAGTCAGGTTAGAACACTAGTGATAGATAAAGGATTGCCGTCTCCTTGTTCAAGGAGTGTGATGTTCTAAAGGGCCCCCCTGTATGAGATGGTTGAGATAGTGTATGGCCATACCCAGATGACTATGTTCATCTGATCTGATCATGCTCATCATATTGGAGCTACAAGCTTGACATGCTTGTCCAATAAGAACATCCAGTGGCAAAGGAATCATGTAAGCCTTGTGAAATGGATTCACACTTGTGCTGTGTTTTGGGTGTAGTCTTGGAAGACTCTTTCCTCTATATCGGGAGACAGTGATGTGTTGCTAGATACCCCTCACTGGTCGTGATAACGTAAGTTGTCGTTACCGACATTTAAAGGAAACCCTTAGGGTCACACAAGTTGATGATATGGCTTACTTAAGTCAGATCGTGTGGACTGAATTGTTTGGGTTCAGTTTAAAAGGATATAATCTCTGATTGTAAGTGAGATCTGGTCTGATCATGTTTGATTGATTAGGGCTTGAGATCGGTAAGCTTCGATCGAGAGAAGTGATGCTAGATCGGTGAGATCAGAAGCATCAGGAGATCAACGGTTAGATCTTGAACCATTTGGTTCAGAGAGATCTAGACCATGGCTTGGGCTGGTTTCATGTGGTCTTTGGACCAGATTGATTGAACCAAAGTGAACCAAATTCGAACCGGTTCACTTATGTGAACGCTTGGTTCGAATGGTGTTAGCGTTTTGGTTGTTGATGAGCGCATACTTCCAATTAAGGAAAGTGATCAAAGCCTCTCTTCAAAACGCCTAAACGCCAAGCCGTTGAATGTGTGACTTCACTTCGCTTGGCTTTGATCATATCAAAACGGTGTGAAAAAGGAAAAGACGAGTGGAGCTCTCGGCAAGAGATTGATCTCTCATCATCCTCACGCGACAAGCACCTTTGAAGCTCTTTGCTAGCACAAGGATCTCAAAGAGTAGTCCTTGATCATCTTGTGTGTGACGACAAGGAGGAGGCCTCTTTTGTTCTCTTGATTCCAAGGCACCATCCAATCCGATGGCTATGGTATGAACTCCCTCTTGTTCCATTCAATCGCTTGAAGTTGATCATGAAAACATATTACATGCGATTTGTGAAACCCTAGCATCTTCATGCAAGAATGAATTATGCGCCACCCTTACATAGGGTTTTCGGCCCCCCCTCTTGAAAGGGGTTTTATCCGCTTGCGCTCCCCCTAGAAGGGGACCCAACAATTGGTATCAGAGCTAGGTCTAATATGTTCTTATGATTGCTTTGTGTGATCCATGTATGTTTGATGCTTAGATCTATGTTTTCTCTTCATGCGATTGTACTAGTGGATAGTATGTTCATGTTGCGCATGTATGAGAGTTATCTTGGCGCTTGCTTAAGTTTCCATTTGTTGCGCATATGTTGGCGCTTGTGTTGTTTTTCTTACAAAACAAATGAACTTGCGCGCCTATCTAGATCTAAGGCCCTACTCTAAACCCTTAGATGGGTTGATGGGGTTGAAGTCACCTCTAGATTAGATCCAACCGTCTGATCAGACCATCTGACAGCCTAGATGGATCGACCAGATGGCACCTGTGCGCAAGCATGAGGTGGCCATAGGTCGATTGCATCTTAGGCGTGTAGCGAGGTCTGGTTGAGACAACCAGTGAACACACATGAGCTAGGCCCGGGGTCACACCCGCTTGCCAGAACTCATGAGGGTTGTTCAGCCCTTGGCGCATGCATGGTTGACCGTTAGGTCAATACGGGTCAGTTAGGACTCAGTGCATGCAAGGGCAGAGGATCTGATCGGATGGATGAGTGGATCCTTATCAATGGACCATTGTAAGGTTGTAGGGGCACATAAGGAAATTAAAATTGATGCCATGGGGTTTTTCAAAATTTAATTTCATGATTGGATCACATGTTGATTGATGCCATGATGCTTGTCTATTTATTCTTATGTGGGCTGCCCATGTTAAATGTGTGCTGTGCTGGGGCCTGCGTGCCTGGAATTAAACTTGTAAATTAATTTGTGATCTGCGAATCACATTTGTACTTAATTTATAATGTATAATTGACCTGCGAGTCAAACTTGTCTAGATAGATCAAATTGTATTTGATTAGACAAGAGCACAAAGGCACACATCCAAGAGGGGCATTCAGCTGGTGGCGCACCTAAGGTGCTCTTGGCGCTAGGGCCCTGGGTTGGACCAGATGAGATGCAAAAGTCCTAAGAAGAGCAAGTGAAGACTTAAGTTTCTTAAGGTCTTACTTAGGCTTTGGGCTTTTACCACATAAGATCCATGCTTTCTATTTATTGCTTTTATAATTAGAAATGCATGAGTTTATCTTCTGCTATCACCATAGGACTTGCATGATAGTCAAGAAGATAAAAGACCGGTAAAATCCAACGATAAAATATCAAGCTCGTAAGCCTTCTGACGCGAAACCTCACTGTTCTGATTATCGTTGGAGCCGTGTTGTACCCACTCAGTGGGCATGTCCATCTATCTTCAGACGGTGCAGGATTACACCTGCGTGTTATAGAGAAGGGATTTATCGCTTCTCGTTGCTCAGCATAGCACGTGGTGGTCCAGGGAGTAGGTCGGGTCAGCTTGACTATGTAGGCTACATATGTGGCGCATATGGTAGCACATGGAGGCAGCCATCTGTGGGATCAGAGACTGTGTTGTACCAACTCAGTTGGCACAGTCTGCTGGATTGCCCAGATGAAGGGGAATCGCACGGGTTGGCGATTGGCTGGGACAGCCTACCAGAAATTAGTGCTTGTCATCTCTGTGCATCTTATCTCGCCTGAGCGGGACGCGGAGACCAAGTATGAAATCTGGATCCCATCTCACTAAAAGAGTATTACTCTTTCGGACTGTTTTATGGATTTTACAGTCAGCTAGAATAGTGAGAAAAAGGAATCATTCTTAAGTCCTGATTGATTCTTAACATTGATACTGACCTTGCTGTTCTTGCATTGTTGTAGATTCCTGCAGCAACGAACACCATGAGCTTCAATGTGCGATCCCTACTGGAAAGGGAGAAGTTTGCTGGGCCGAACTTCTCTGACTGGTTCGGACACCTTAAGATCGTTCTTAAGGCAGAGAGGAAACTGTATGTCCTCGAGACGGCAATACCGCCGCAGCCCGCTGCGAACGCCGCAAGGGCGGTTCGTGAAACCTATGAAAGGCACGTCAATGATAGCATTGATGTCGCTTGCCTGATGCTAGCGTCTATGACGCCACCGCTGCAGCGTCAGCATGAGGATATGTCAGCTATAGAGATCAAAGCGAACCTCAAGATGTTGTATGCTGCACAGGCGAGGACAGAACGCTATAATCTGACGAAGCTCTTCTTTCAGAGCGAACTGGCTGAAGGGAGCCCAGTGGGAGCTCACGTGCTCAAGATGATTGGGCACAAGGAGGCTCTGGAGAAACTGGGGCATACCATTAACCAGGAGCTTGCTGTAGACATCATTCTGCAGTCTCTTCCGCCTTCTTTCGATGCGTTCATCATTAACTTTAATATGAACAAAATCGATTGTACACCGGCAGAGCTGTTGAATATGCTCTTGACTACTGAGGAAACTCTGAAGGGAAAGCCTTCAACCTCTGTCTTGATGGTTCCTTCAAGGAACAAGAAGAAGGGGAAGAAGGGCAAGGCCCCTGTCAAGAACTACAGTAAGGCTCTGAAACAGAAGGTGAAGCGGTCCAAGGACAACAGGTGTTTCCACTGTGGCCAGCTGGGTCACTGGAAAAAGGACTGTAAAGCGCTCCAAGGAGATAAGAGGGGAAGCATCGCTTCTGGCTCAGGTATTTACGTGACGGAAGTCATGGTTTCATCTTCTTCTATATCATGGGTGTTGGACACTGCATGTGGAGTTCACATTTGTTCAAATGTACAGGAACTCAAGAGAAGAAGGCAGGTGGGACAGCATGAGGTAGACCTACGCGTTGGAAACGGGGCACGGGTTGCTGCTGTTGCTGTAGGAGACTATTTCATTTCTTTACCATCTGGCATTGTATTAGAATTAAACAGTTGTTATTTTGTACCCAGTATTACCAAGAATATTATCTCCATTCCTGCTCTTGTCAGGAAGGGTTTTTCCTTTGAATGCAAGATTTCAAAGTGTATACTTTCTCTAGATAATATTGTGTATGCTACTGGTTCCATTAACAATGGGTTATTCATGTTGGACATGGAATATTCTATACAAAACATTGATAATAAGAAAGCCAAGTATGCTGATGACAGCACCTTGCTATGGCATAGTCGTTTAGGCCATATTAACAAGAAGCGCATTAAGCGGTTGCATGATCATGGACTGCTGGGATCATTCTCCTATGAGGAGATTGATACATGCAAAGCTTGTTTAATGGGCAAAATGACGAAGTCTCCTTTTCCTAACAAAGGTCAAAGGGCTTCAGGTTTACTTGACCTTATACACAGTGATGTGTGTGGGCCATTTAGTAAACATGCCAGAGGTGGCTATCAGTACTTCATTACCTTTACTGATGATTTCAGTAGGTATGGGTATGTCTATTTAATGAGACATAAAAGTGAATCTTTTGACAAGTTCAAAGAGTTCAAAAATGAAGTACAAAATCAGTTAGGCCGAAATATCAAGGCACTTCGTTCTGATCGAGGTGGTGAATACCTAAGTCATGCGTTTACTGACTATCTAAAGGAGTGTGGGATTATCTCACAGCTCACTCCGCCAGGAACACCGCAATGGAATGGTGTGTCCGAGAGGAGAAATAGAACGTTACTTGATATGGTTCGTTCTATGATGAGTCAGGCTACTCTACCTTACTCCTTTTGGGGTTTTGCACTGGAAACAGCTGCAAAGGTACTAAACCGAGTGCCATCCAAGGCCGTTTCAAAGACGCCATATGAGTTATGGTATGGGAAACAGCCAAGCTTGACATTTATCAGGATCTGGGGTTGCGAGGCTTATGTCAAAAAGCTCGCCTCTGGGAAACTGGAGAGCAGATCTGAAAAATGTATATTTGTCGGTTACCCTAAGGAAACTAAGGGTTATTATTTCTACGATCCCAAAGAGAACAAAGTATTTGTTGCTCGGACGGCCATATTTCTTGAGAAGGAGTTTCTTCTGCAAGAGGCCAGTGGGAGAGAAATAAAGCTGGATGAGATTCCAGAAGAGGGACAAAGTAGTCAAGCACAGTTGGATGTGCCTGAGCCGGAAGATCAGGTTACTCAGCAACCTGAGGCTCAAATATCACGGGAACCGCGAAGATCGGGAAGGATCCGTCGTCAGCCTGAGCGCTATGACGGAGTCTACATCATTGATAATGATGAACCCCTTACTTATGCGGATGCGGTCAGTGGACCGGAGTCAGCTAGATGGCTTGATGCTATGCGAGCCGAAATGGACTCCATGTCAGATAACCAAGTCTCGGATTTGGTTGATCCGCCTCCGGGAGTAATCCCTATAGGCTGTAAATGGATCTTCAAGAAGAAGATAGACATGGATGGTAACGTGGTTACCTATAAAGGCAGGCTAGTTGCGAAAGGTTTCAAACAAATCTACGGGATAGATTATGATGAAACTTTCTCACCTGTAGCCATGTTTAAGTCTATTCGGATTCTTTTCGCGATAGCTGCATATTACGATTATGAGATCTGGCAGATGGATGTGAAGACAGCTTTCCTTAATGGAAATCTGGACGAGGATGTGTATATGACACAACCTGAGGGTTTCACTAATCCATCAGATCGTCATAAAATATGCAAGTTAAAGAAGTCCATTTATGGACTTAAACAAGCATCTAGAAGCTGGAATATTCGTTTTGATGAATCAATCTCTGAGTTTGGTTTCATCAAGAACGAGGATGACCCGTGTGTGTATAAGAGGTTTAGTGGGAGCGTAATTACATTCCTAATCCTCTACGTCGATGATATCTTAATAATTGGAAATGATATTCCTGAACTGCATGCTGTTAAAGCATGGTTAGGAAAATGTTTCCAGATGAAAGATTTAGGAGAAGCAGCCTATGTGTTAGGTGTGAAGATCTACAGGGATAGATCTAAGAGGCTTCTCGGGCTGTGCCAGAGTACTTACATCGATAAAGTCCTAGAGAGATTCCATTTAGAGAATTCTAAAAGAGGATATCTTCCAGTCAGACATGGTCTGAATCTTTCGAAGAGTCAGTGTCCACAAACACAGACAGAAAGATGAAATGGACAATACGCCTTATGCTTCGGCTATTGGGTCCATTATGTATGCGATGTTGTGTACTCGCCCAGACGTCGCTTACGGGTTAAGCGTGACCAGTCGGTTCCAAAGTAATCCAGGTATGGCGCACTGGATTGCGGTCAAGAACATTTTAAAATATCTGCGGAGGACCAAAGATATGTTCTTGATATATGGTGGTCAGGAAGAACTCAGTATAGAAGGATATACTGACGCTTCGTTCCAGTCGGACCAGGATGATTTCCGATCGCAATCAGGCTATGTTTTTAGCTTGAATGGTGGAGCAGTGGTGTGGAAAACTTTCAAACAGTCAACTGTTGCTGATTCCACAACAGAAGCCGAGTATGTTGCGGCCTCGGAAGCATCCAAGGAGGCAGTGTGGATTCGTAAGTTCGTGAGAGAACTTGGTGTTGTTCCTTCGAGTGCAGATCCTTTGGTTATCTTCTGTGATAACACTGGAGCCATCGCACAAGCAAAGGAACCACGGTCGCACCAGAAGTCCAAGCACATACAGAGACGGTTTCACTTGATCCGGGAGATCATTGATCGAGGCGAGATCAAAATCTGCAAGGTTCATCCAGATGACAATCTGGCAGACCCGCTTACCAAGCCTCTGGCGCAGTAGAAGCATGAGAAGCACTGTAATAATATGGGTTTGAGGTTTCTCAACCATTAGATTAAGTGCAAGTGGGAGATTGTTGGGGTATGCCCTTAAGGCTAATGTTTGAGGCCTTGGGATTGTATAAGTATCATGTAATAAACTCTTATGTTTATAAAGGCATGGTTATTATTCAGATTGCTACCTTGTCTGCTGTAATAAGTGTACTTCTGATTAATGTCTCAAAGCTGTTCAGCTAGGCTGACATGCTGTTATGTCCTTAGTCGAGATATCTTGGTGAACTTGAGACAGCCCTGATATGATTGAGACTAATATGAGTTCTAATTTTATAGGATGCTTCGAGCATGGAATAAGATGTAGACTCATGGGTACATTGGATGTACTGGACAGACCCTACTAGGATATTCAATTGCTTGTCACAATATGAATGATCCTTGTTTGCACTAAGTGGCACATGTCCTTTGACTTGAGATCACTTGTGTTTCTAAATGATGATTGTCATTGTTTTGAGGTAGTTCAATATCATTTGAAACATAATGATTATAAACTATCTTGGATAATGATCATGAGTCAGGTTAGAACACTAGTGATAGATAAAGGATTGCCGTCTCCTTGTTCAAGGAGTGTGATGTTCTAAAGGGCCCCCCTGTATGAGATGGTTGAGATAGTGTATGGCCATACCCAGATGACTATGTTCATCTGATCTGATCATGCTCATCATATTGGAGCTACAAGCTTGACATGCTTGTCCAATAAGAACATCCAGTGGCAAAGGAATCATGTAAGCCTTGTGAAATGGATTCACACTTGTGCTGTGTTTTGGGTGTAGTCTTGGAAGACTCTTTCCTCTATATCGGGAGACAGTGATGTGTTGCTAGATACCCCTCACTGGTCGTGATAACGTAAGTTGTCGTTACCGACATTTAAAGGAAACCCTTAGGGTCACACAAGTTGATGATATGGCTTACTTAAGTCAGATCGTGTGGACTGAATTGTTTGGGTTCAGTTTAAAAGGATATAATCTCTGATTGTAAGTGAGATCTGGTCTGATCATGTTTGATTGATTAGGGCTTGAGATCGGTAAGCTTCGATCGAGAGAAGTGATGCTAGATCGGTGAGATCAGAAGCATCAGGAGATCAACGGTTAGATCTTGAACCATTTGGTTCAGAGAGATCTAGACCATGGCTTGGGCTGGTTTCATGTGGTCTTTGGACCAGATTGATTGAACCAAAGTGAACCAAATTCGAACCGGTTCACTTATGTGAACGCTTGGTTCGAATGGTGTTAGCATTTTGGTTGTTGATGAGCGCATACTTCCAATTAAGGAAAGTGATCAAAGCCTCTCTTCATAACGCCTAAACGCCAAGCCGTTGAATGTGTGACTTCACTTTGCTTGGCTTTGATCATATCAAAATGGTGTGAAAAAGGAAAAGACGAGTGGAGCTCTCGGCAAGAGATTGATCTCTCATCATCCTCACGTGACAAGCACCTTTGAAGCTCTTTGCTAGCACAAGGATCTCAAAGAGTAGTCCTTGATCATCTTGTGTGTGACGACAAGGAGGAGGCCTCTTTTGTTCTCTTGATTCCAAGGCACCATCCAATCCGATGGCTATGGTATGAACTCCCTCTTGTTCCATTCAATCGCTTGAAGTTGATCATGAAAACATATTACATGCGATTTGTGAAACCCTAGCATCTTCATGCAAGAATGAATTATGCGCCACCCTTACATAGGGTTTTTGGCCCCCCCTCTTGAAAGGGGTTTTATCCGCTTGCGCTCCCCCTAGAAGGGGACCCAACAAAGTAAGCCATATCTTTACCATAACGAGAATGGATTGATGAACATTTAATTATATCTAATCATGGATATCAAGTTGGATGAACCCCTAGTCCCAAGCTTTTCTCTCTGATTTTTTCGTACATCGTTCGATCGTTTACTTGCATCATTATTCGATTTGTTTAGCTAGTGAAAACTCAATTCGTCGGTACTTAACAACGAGGTCTCTGTGGTTCGATATCTTAAATATTACTTCGAGTATCCGTGCACTTGCGGACTACAACACCTTTCAATTTCTAATCATTCTAAAACCATGTTTTGCTGTAATTCTTCCATCATGCTAGCTTAAACTTTCTTTTGGGACATGAGGGTGTAATCCCCTTGATATTTCAATGACTAGATGAGGGTGTTAGACATGAAAATATGCTAGAGATAGATATTGCATTGTTTGAAAACCTTAAGTAAAACCTATGAAACTAAGGTATGAGAATACTTAGTTTTGCTTGAGATCTTGACATTGAGATGGAATACACGAGAGTGATTCTTAACCTCTCCATCGAAGTTTACTTACATTAAACATTGAATAGATCTTGCACGAGAGTGAGGATCGTTCTTTCTAAATTGACTGCGCGAGAGTGAGTTAATTTCTTTACTAAGTAAGCCATATCATTACCATAAGGAAAATAGATTGATGAACATTTAATTATATCTAGTCATAAATATTAAGATGGATGAACCCCTAGTCCCAATTATTTCTCTATGATTTTCCGTACACCGTTCGACAGTTTATTTTCAGCATTCTCGATTCATTTAGCTAGTGAGAATTCAATTCATCGATACTTAACAACGAGGTCTCTGTGGTTCGATATCTTAAATATTACTTCGAGTATCCATACACTTACGGAGTACAACAAGTTTTTGCAAATTCTAAGCTTATTTGATCTTCTACTATTTTCTGCAAATTCTAAGCTTATTTGATCTTCTACTTGTTTATGCGCAGGACTCTTATGTCAGGACCATTAGTTCCTTTTGATCCTGAAATTAACAAAACTCTTAGATTGCGCAGGAAGCTTAAGTTTGCAGATGAGAGAGAAGAAGAATCCATCATGGCTGATAGAAGGACACTTAGAGATTATGCAGCCCCGAATACACAGGGAATTCGTTCCAGTATAACATACCTGTGATTGATGCAAACAATTTTGAGATTAAACCAGCTTTCCTATCAATGATCCAATAGAATTAGTTTGGAGGATCTCCTCTGGAAGATCCTAATCAACACTTATCTCTTTTTCTTGAATTTTATGATACCATAAGAATTAATGGTGTATCTGATGATGCTCTTAGACTGAGATTGTTTCCTTTTTCCCTCAGGGACCGAGCAAAAACATGGCTACATTCTCATCCGACTGGAATATTCACCACTTGGGAGCAATTGTCAAAGGATTTCCTGCTGAAATACTTTCCACCCATTAAGATGATTCAGTTAAGGAACCAAATCACGCGCTTTGCACAGATGGATGGCGAATCACTTAGTGAAGCATGGGAGCACTTCAATGAGTTACAACGGAAGTGCCCTCACCATGGATTAGTGTTGGGAAACCCCGGGGATATTTTACAATTTTTGACAACATAGAATACATACACAACAGAAGAATATCCCCAAAATAGGCCGGTCCCAAAAACTTAGTGAAGATCTCTTGCAAGGGGGGCGAGACGATGAGATAGTAAGTACCTTTAGCAAAATGAGGCCGATGTTGAGGTAGGTGCCCAAGCGTGCGTCCTCTGTAGTCTCACACACACTGATGCCTCGAGTCCTCTTCTTCCACGCCATGTGCTAGCCTTGGGAAGAAGATCCAAGCCTTTGTGCAACCTTCTGTTGGGGTATGCCCTTAAGGCTAATGTTTGAGGCCTTGGGATTATTTTAGTATCATGTATAAACTCTATGTTTATAAAGGCAATGGTTGTTATTCAGGTTGTTACTGTTGGGGTATGCCCTTAAGGCTAATGTTTGAGGCCTTGGGATTGTAATAGTATCATTGTATAAACTCTTAAGTTTATAAAGGCAATGGTTGTTATTCAGGTTGTTACCTTGTCTGCTGTAATAAGTGTACTACTGAATAATGTCTCAAAGCTGTTCAGCTAGGCTGACATGCAGTAATGTCCTTAGTCGATATATCTTGGTGAACATGAGACAGCCTTGATATGGTTAAGACTAATATGTGTTCTAATCTTATAGGATGCTTCGAGCATGGAATAAGATGTAGACTCATGGGTACATTGGATGTACTGGACAGACCCTACTAGGATATTCAATTGCTTGTCACAATGTGAATAATCCTTGTATGCTACAAGTGGCACATGTCCTTTGACTTGAGATCACTTGTGTTTCTAAATGATGAATGTCATTGTTTTGAGGTAGTTCAATATCATTTGAAATATAATGGTTATAGACTATCTTGGATAATGATCATGAGTCAGGTTAGGACACTAGTGATAGATAAAGGATTGCCGTCTCCTTGTTTAAGGAGTGTGATGTTCTAAGGCCCCCCTATATGAGATGATTGAGAAAGTGTATGGCCATACCCAGATGACTATGTTCATCTGATCTAATCATGCTCATCGTATTGGAGTTACAGGCTTGACATGCTTGTCCAATAAGAACATCCAGTGGCAAAGGAAACATGTATGCCTCGTGAAATGGATTCACACTTGTGCTGTGATTTGGGTGTAGTATTGGAAGACTCTTTCCTTTATATCGGGAGACAGTGATGTATTGCTAGATACCCCTCACTGATCGTGATAACGTAAGTTGTCGTTACCGACATTTAAAGGAAACCCTTAGGGTCGCACAATTTGATGACATGGCTTACTCAAGTCAGATCGTGTGGACTGAATTGTTTGGATTCAGTTTAAAGGAGTTTAGACTCTGATTGTAAGTGAGATCTGGTCTGATCATGTTTGATTGATTAGGGATTGAGATCGGTAAGCTTCGATCGAGAGTGTGGAAGCTAGATCGGAGAGATCAAGAGCATCCAGAGATGAACGGTTGGATCTTGAACCATTTGGTTCAAAGAGATCTAGACCATGGCTTGGGCTGGTTTGATTTGGTTTTTTGAACCGAATTGAGTTGAACCTAATTGGCTTGAACCGGTTCACATGGGTGAACGTATGGTTCAAGGATTGAAGGCATTTTGGGCGATTTTTCTTCAAGTGGTCGCATGGCTTCATAACCTTCCATATTTGGAAGTGTAACGCCATCACTTGAATGAAAGCCTTAACGCCATTTGCCCAATTACTCTCTTGTGATCTTCATTCGACAAGAAAGAAAAAAAAAAAAGGGGGAACTCTTGCACAATGAAGCTCTCGGCCAAGCACCTCTCTTCATCTACACACGACAAGGAAGTTTTGGAGATCCCTTGCTAGCACAAGGAACATCCGAAAGGGTAGCCATCTCTCATCTAGTGTGCGTTATCTTTGGAGGAGTGCTTACTTGCCCTCTTGCTTCCAAGTCACCACCCTTTATCATGGCTATGGTAAGAGATCTTCTCTTGATCTTTATAAGCAAACAAAGTTAATCTTATAGATATACTACATGCGATCTATGGAAACCCTAATTCCGCCCATGCAATTGAGATTTGTGCATGCTTAGGGTTTGCGCTCCCCCTCGAAGGGGACCTACAATTGGTATCAGAGCATAGGGTTTTTCAGTATCATCTATATGATTGCTTTGCTGAGGTTGTGATCCATTCATGATGCCATATTGCGCTCACTTCATGCTTTGTTTTCTTGCGCTTACATGATGTTGTGTGCACATAAGTTTGTTTGCGCTTGTATCATTGCTTGGAGAAGTTTGCGCTTATGCCTAGATCTTTGGTTTATCAACATGCAAAGAATGACATGCTAGATATTTGATGTATCTTGTTTATCAAAGTGGCGCATGTTACTTGTTTGCGCTTGTTGTAGTTGTTTTTCAAAGAAAAACCTTACATCTTGCGCGCCTATCACCATAGATCTAAGTGGCGCCTGCTATAATCCCTTAGACGGGTTAGTAGGGTTGAAGGCATCCTCTAGGGAAGATCCAACTAGTCTGATCAGACCATCTGACAGCCTAGATGGGTTGACCTGATAGCACCTGTGCGCAAGCACGAGGTGGCTATAGGTTGACTGCATCAAGGGCGTGTAGCGAGGTCTGGTTGAGACGACTAATGAACACACATGAGTTAGGCCCGGGGTCACACCCGCTTACCAAAACTCATGAGGGTTGTTCAGCCCTTGTAGCATGCATGGTTGACCATTAGGTCAACTCGAGTCAGTTAGGACTTGGTGCATGCAAAGGCAGTGGATCTGACTAGCTGGATGAGTGGATCCCTATTAATGGACCGTTGTAAGGTAGTAGGGCTCATAAGAAAATTAAAATTGATGCCAATGGGGTTTTCAAAATTTTATTTTCTTTGTAATGGATCACATGTTGATTGAATGATGCCATGATGCTTGTTTATTTATTCTTATGTGGGCTGCCCATGTTAAATGTGTGCTGTGCTGGGGCCTGCGTGCCTGGACTTAAACTTGTAAATTAATTTTTATTGTGATTTGCGAATCACTTTTTAATTAATTTATTGTATATTTGACCTGCGAGTCAACCTTGTCTAGATAGATCAAAATGTATTTGATTAGACAAGAGCACAAAAGCACACATTAAAGAGGCGCATTCAGCTGGTGGGCGCACCTGAGCTGAACTTGGCGCAAGGGCCCTGGGATGGACCTGATGAGATAAAAGACCCATGAAAAGAAAGTGAAGACTTAAGTAAAATTAAGGTCTTACTTAGGCTATGGGCTTTTACCACATAAGATCAGCATGCTTTCTATTTATTGCTTTTATAATTAGAATTGCATGAGTTTATCTTCTGCTATCACCATAGGACTTACATGATAGGTATGAAGATAAAAGACCGTTAAAATCCAAACGCTAACATATCAAACTCGTAAGCCTTCTGACGCGAAACCTCACTGTTCTGACTATCGTTGGAGCCGTGTTGTACCCACTCAGTGGGCACGTCCATCTATCTTCAGAAGGTGCGGGATTACACCTGCGTGTTACAGAGTAGGGATTTATCCCTTCTCGTTGCTCAGCATAGCACGTGGTGGTCCAGGGAGTAGGTCGGGTCAGCTTGACCATGTAGGCTACATATGTGGCGCATATGGTAGCACATGGAGGCAGCCATCTGTGGGTCAGAGACTGTGTTGTACCAACTCAGTTGGCATAGTCTGCTGGATTGCCCAGATGAAGGGGAATCGCACGGGTTGGCGATTGGCTGGGACAGCCTACCAGAGATTAGTGCTTGTACTCTCTGTGCATCTTATCTCGCCTGAGCGGGACGCGGAGACCAAGTATGAAATCTGGATCCCATCTCACTAAAAGAGTTCTACTCTTTCGGGCTGTTTTGCTGGATTTTTCAGCCAGATAAAATAGTGAGAAAAGAATCTTTCTTAAGTCCTGGATTGATTCTAAACATTGATACTAACCTTGCTGTTCTTGCATTGTTGTAGATTCCTGCAGCAACGAACACCATGAGCTTCAATGTGCGATCCCTACTGGAAAGGGAGAAGTTTGCTGGGCCAAACTTCTCAGACTGGTTCGGACACCTTAAGATCATTCTTAAGGCTGATAGGAAACTGTATGTCCTCGAGACGGCTGTGCCGCCTCAACCCGCTGCGAACGCCGCAAGGGCGGTTCGCGAAGCCTATGAAAAGCATGTCAATGATAGCATTGATGTCTCTTGCCTGATGCTAGCGTCTATGACGCCACCGCTGCAGCGTCAGCATGAGGATATGTCGGCTATAGAGATTATAGCGAACCTCAAGATGCTGTATGCTGCACAGGCAAGGACAGAACGCTATAATCTGACCAAGCTTTTCTTTCAGAGCAAACTGGCTGAAGGGAGCCCAGTGGGAGCTCACGTGCTCAAGATGATTGGGCACAAGGAGGCTCTAGAGAAACTAGGGCATACCATCAACCAGGAGCTTGCTGTAGACATAATTCTGCAGTCTCTCCCGCCCTCTTTCGATGCGTTCATTATTAATTTTAATATGAACAAGATCGATTGTACTCCGGCAGAGCTGCTCAATATGCTCTTGACTACTGAGGAAACTCTGAAGGGAAAGCCTTCAACCTCTGTCTTGATGGTTCCTTCGAGGAACAAGAAGAAGGGGAAGAAGGGCAAGGCCGCTGTCAAGAACTACAGTAAGGCTCTGAAACAAAAGGTGAAGCGGGCGAAGGACAACAGGTGTTTCCACTGTGGCCAGCTGGGTCACTGGAAAAAGGACTGTAAAGCGCTCCAAGGAGATAAGAGGGGAAGCATCGCTTCTGGCTCAGGTATATTTGTGACTGAGGTCATGATATCATCTTCTTCTATTTCATGGGTGTTGGACACTGCATGTGGAGTTCACATTTGTTCAAATGTACAGGAACTCAAGAGAAGAAGGCAGGTGGGACAGCATGAGGTGGACCTACGCGTTGGAAACGGGGCACGGGTTGCTGCTGTTGCTGTAGGAGACTATTTCATCTCATTACCATCTGGCATTGTATTAGAACTAAACAGTTGTTACTTTGTTCCTAGTATTACTAAAAATATTATCTCTATTCCTGCTCTTGTCAGGAAAGGATTTGCCTTTGAATGCAATATTTCAAAGTGTGTTTTATCTTTAGATAATATTGTTTATGCAACTGGTTCAATTAACAATGGGTTATACATGTTGGACATGGAAAGTTCTATACAAAGTGTTGATATTAAGAAAGCCAAGTATGCTGAAGACAGCACCTTGTTATGGCATAGTCGTTTAGGCCATATTAACAAGAAGCGCATTAAGCGGTTGCATGATCATGGACTGCTGGGATCATTCTCCTATGAGGAGATTGATACATGCAAAGCTTGTTTAATGGGTAAAATGACGAAGTCACCTTTTCCTCACAAAGGTCAAAGGGCTTCAGGTTTACTTGATCTTATACACAGTGATGTGTGTGGGCCATTTAGTAAACATGCCAGAGGTGGCTATTCGTACTTCATTACCTTTACTGATGATTTCAGTAGGTATGGTTATGTCTATCTTATGAGACATAAGAGTGAATCTTTTGACAAGTTCAAAGAGTTCAAAAATGAAGTACAGAATCAGCTAGGCCGAAATATCAAGGCACTTCGTTCTGATCGAGGTGGAGAATACCTAAGTCGAGAGTTTACTGACTATCTAAAAGAGTGTGGGATTATCTCACAGCTCACTCCGCCAGGAACACCACAATGGAATGGTGTGTCCGAGAGGAGAAATAGAACGTTACTTGATATGGTTCGTTCTATGATGAGTCAGGCTACTCTTCCATATTCCTTTTGGGGATTTGCACTGGAAACAGCTGCAAAGGTACTAAACCGAGTGCCATCCAAGGCCGTTTCAAAGACGCCATATGAATTATGGTATGGGAAACAGCCGAGCTTGACATTTATCAGGATCTGGGGTTGCGAGGCTTATGTCAAAAAGCTCGCCTCTGGGAAACTGGAGAGCAGATCTGAGAAATGTATCTTTGTCGGTTTCCCTAAGGAAACTAAGGGTTATTATTTCTACGATCCCAAAGAGAACAAAGTATTTGTTGCTCGGACGGCCATATTCCTTGAGAAGGAGTTTCTTCTGCAAGAGGCCAGTGGGAGAGAAATAAAGCTGGATGAGAATCCAGAGGAAGGACAAAGTAGTCAAGCACAGTTGGATGTGCATGAGCTAGTGGATCAGGTTATTGAACAACCTGAGGCTCAGATATCACGGGAACCGCGAAGATCGGGTAGGATCCGTAGACAGCCTGAGCGCTATGACGGAGTCTACATCATTGATAATGATGAACCCCTTACTTATGCGGATGCGGTCAGTGGACCGGAGTCAGCTAGATGGCTTGAAGCTATGCGAGCCGAGATAGACTCCACGTCAGATAACCAAGTCTGGGATTTGGTTGATCCGCCTCCGGGAGTAATCCCTATAGGCTGTAAATGGATCTTCAAGAAGAAGATTGACATGGATGGTAACGTGGTTACCTATAAAGGCAGGCTAGTTGCGAAAGGTTTCAAACAAATCTACGGGATAGATTATGATGAAACTTTCTCTCCTGTAGCTATGTTCAAGTCTATTCGGATTCTTTTCGCGATAGCTGCATATTACTATTATGAGATCTGGCAGATGGATGTGAAAACAGCTTTCCTTAATGGAAATCTGAATGAGGATGTGTATATGACACAACCTGAAGGTTTCACTAATCCATCAGATCGTCATAAAATATGCAAGTTAAAGAAGTCCATTTATGGACTTAAACAAGCATCAAGAAGCTGGAATATTCGTTTTGATGAATCAATCTCTGAGTTTGGTTTCATCAAGAACGAATATGACCCGTGTGTGTATAAGAGGTTTAGTGGGAGCGTGATTACATTCCTAATCCTCTACGTCGATGATATCTTAATCATTGGAAACGATATTCCTGAAATGCATGCTGTTAAAGCATGGCTAAGGAAATGTTTCCAGATGAAAGATCTAGGAGAAGCAGCCTATGTATTAGGTGTGAAGATCTATAGGGATAGATCTAAGAGGCTTCTCGGGCTGTGCCAGAGTACTTACATCGATAAAGTTCTGGAGAGATTCCATTTAGAGAATTCTAAAAGAGGATATCTTCCAGTCAGACATGGTCTGAATCTTTCGAAGAGTCAGTGTCCACAAACACAGACTGAGAAAGATGAAATGGACAATACGCCTTATGCTTCGGCTATTGGGTCCATTATGTATGCGATGTTATGTACTCGCCCAGACGTTGCTTACGGGTTAAGCGTGACCAGTCGTTTCCAAAGTAATCCAGGTCAGGCACATTGGATTGCAGTCAAGAACATTTTAAAATATCTGCGGAGGACCAAAGATATGTTCTTGATATATGGTGGTCAGGAAGAACTCAGTATAGAAGGATATACTGACGCTTCATTCCAGTCGGACCAGGATGATTTCCGATCGCAATCAGGCTATGTTTTTAGCTTGAATGGTGGAGCAGTGGTGTGGAAGAGTTTCAAACAGTCAACTGTTGCTGATTCCACAACAAAAGCCGAGTATGTTGCAGCCTCGGAAGCATCCAAGGAGGCAGTGTGGATTCGTAAGTTCGTGAGAGAACTTGGTGTTGTTCCTTCGAGTGTCGATCCTTTGGTTATCTTCTGTGATAACACTGGAGCCATCGCACAAGCAAAGGAACCACGGTCGCACCAGAAGTCCAAGCACATACAGAGACGGTTTCACTTGATCCGGGAGATCATAGATCGTGGCGAGATCAAAATATGCAAGGTTCATACAGATGACAATCTGGCAGACCCGCTTACCAAGCCTCTGGCGCAGCAGAAGCATGAGAAGCACTGTAATAATATGGGTTTGAGGTTTCTCAACCATTAGATTAAGTGCAAGTGGGAGATTGTTGGGGTATGCCCTTAAGGCTAATGTTTGAGGCCTTGGGATTGTAATAGTATCATTGTATAAACTCTTAAGTTTATAAAGGCAATGGTTGTTATTCAGGTTGTTACCTTGTCTGCTGTAATAAGTGTACTACTGAATAATGTCTCAAAGCTGTTCAGCTAGGCTGACATGCAGTAATGTCCTTAGTCGATATATCTTGGTGAACATGAGACAGCCTTGATATGGTTAAGACTAATATGTGTTCTAATCTTATAGGATGCTTCGAGCATGGAATAAGATGTAGACTCATGGGTACATTGGATGTACTGGACAGACCCTACTAGGATATTCAATTGCTTGTCACAATGTGAATAATCCTTGTATGCTACAAGTGGCACATGTCCTTTGACTTGAGATCACTTGTGTTTCTAAATGATGAATGTCATTGTTTTTTGAGGTAGTTCAATATCATTTGAAATATAATGGTTATAGACTATCTTGGATAATGATCATGAGTCAGGTTAGGACACTAGTGATAGATAAAGGATTGCCGTCTCCTTGTTTAAGGAGTGTGATGTTCTAAGGCCCCCCTATATGAGATGATTGAGAAAGTGTATGGCCATACCCAGATGACTATGTTCATCTGATCTAATCATGCTCATCGTATTGGAGTTACAGGCTTGACATGCTTGTCCAATAAGAACATCCAGTGGCAAAGGAAACATGTATGCCTCGTGAAATGGATTCACACTTGTGCTGTGATTTGGGTGTAGTATTGGAAGACTCTTTCCTTTATATCGGGAGACAGTGATGTATTGCTAGATACCCCTCACTGATCGTGATAACGTAAGTTGTCGTTACCGACATTTAAAGGAAACCCTTAGGGTCGCACAATTTGATGACATGGCTTACTCAAGTCAGATCGTGTGGACTGAATTGTTTGGATTCAGTTTAAAGGAGTTTAGACTCTGATTGTAAGTGAGATCTGGTCTGATCATGTTTGATTGATTAGGGATTGAGATCGGTAAGCTTCGATCGAGAGTGTGGAAGCTAGATCGGAGAGATCAAGAGCATCCAGAGATGAACGGTTGGATCTTGAACCATTTGGTTCAAAGAGATCTAGACCATGGCTTGGGCTGGTTTGATTTGGTTTTTTGAACCGAATTGAGTTGAACCTAATTGGCTTGAACCGGTTCACATGGGTGAACGTATGGTTCAAGGATTGAAGGCATTTTGGGCGATTTTTCTTCAAGTGGTCGCATGGCTTCATAACCTTCCATATTTGGAAGTGTAACGCCATCACTTGAATGAAAGCCTTAACGCCATTTGCCCAATTACTCTCTTGTGATCTTCATTCGACAAGAAAGAAAAAAAAAAAAGGGGGAACTCTTGCACAACGAAGCTCTCGGCCAAGCACCTCTCTTCATCTACACACGACAAGGAAGTTTTGGAGATCCCTTGCTAGCACAAGGAACATCCGAAAGGGTAGCCATCTCTCATCTAGTGTGCGTTATCTTTGGAGGAGTGCTTACTTGCCCTCTTGCTTCCAAGTCGCCACCCTTTATCATGGCTATGGTAAGAGATCTTCTCTTGATCTTTATAAGCAAACAAAGTTAATCTTATAGATATACTACATGCGATCTATGGAAACCCTAATTCCGCCCATGCAATTGAGATTTGTGCATGCTTAGGGTTTGCGCTCCCCCTCGAAGGGGACCTACAGTTACATCATCTGCTGCAATATGTATACTTCTGAATAATGTCTCAATGCTGTTCAGCTTGGCTGACATGTAGTTTTGTCCTTAGTCGAGATATCTTGGTGAACATGAGACAGCCTTGATATGATTGAGACTAATATGTGTTCTAATCTTATAGGATGCTTCAAGCATGGAATAAGATGTAGACTCATGGGTACATTGGATGTACTGGACAGACCCTACTTAGGATATTCAATTGCTTGTCACAATGTGAATAATCCTTGTATGCAAACAAGTGGCATATTTCCTCTGACTTGAGATCACTTGTGTTTCTAAATGATGATTGGCATTGTTTTGAGGTAGTTCAATATCATTTGAAGCATAATGGTTATAGACTATCTTGGATAATGAGCATGAGTCATGTTAGGGCACTAGTGATAGATATAGGATTGCCGTCTCCTTGATTGGAGTGTGATGTTCTATAGGGGCCCCCTGGATGAGATGATTGAGAAAGTGTATGGCCATACCCAGATGACTATGTTCATCTGATCTAATCATTCTCATCATATTGGAATTACAGGCTTGACACGCTTGTCCAATAAGAACGTCCAGTGGCAAAGGAAACACATATGTCAAGTGACTTGGGTTCACACTTGTGCTGTGGTTTGGGTGTAGTCTTGGAAGACTCTTTCCTTTATATCGGGAGACAGTGATGTGTTGCTAGATACCCCTCACTGATCGTGATAACGTGAGTTATCATTACCGACATTTAAAGGAAACCCTTAGGGTCGCACAATTTGATGATATAGCTTACTTGAGTCAGATCGTGTGGACTGAATTGTTTTGGTTCAGTTTAATGGGATTTAAACTCTGATTGTAAGTGAGATCTGGTCTGATCATGTTTGATTGATTAGGGCTTGAGATCGGTAAGCTTCGATCGAGAGAAAAGATGCTAGATCGGTGAGATCAAGAGCATCAAGAGATGAATGGTTAGATCTTGAACCTTATGGTTTAATTTGATCTAGACCAATGCTTGGTTTAATTTGGTCTTTGAACCAAATGTAATTGAACCGGTTCACTTAGTGTGAGCGCATGGTTCAAGTCAGGGGAGGAAGTTGTGATTGGGGTAAACGCATCTTGCGTTGAAGAAGTGGCTTGCTATTTTTGGAAATTGGTTTTCCAAAATGGGGAATGCCTCGACGTTCGAAGTGGTCACGCCCTATTCTCGCCTCTTCACCTCTTGTCGCCTCTCTTCTCTCGTGGGAGAGTCTTGATGCCAAGGAGAGGACTTGACAAAGCCAAGAGAGCATCTCATCTTCCCTTCAAGCGATCAGGAGACTTGGAGATCCTTGCTAGCACAAGGAACGACAAGGAGTAGGCGATCACCCATCTTGTGTGCGTCACCTTTGGAGGAGAGCCGCTCGCCCTCTTGCTTCCAAGACGCCATCCAAGAAATGGCAATGGTATGATCCCCTTCTTGATCTATATGCATGATTAAGTTGATCTATGTTCATACATGCGATCCTAGGAAACCCTAGATTCCGCCCATGCAAAGTTTTATATGCGCATGCTTTAGGGTTTCGCCCCATTTAGGGAACTTTCAATTGGTATCAGAGCCATGGTTCATTGTATGATTCATATGATTGCTTAAAGTGATCCTTGTTTGCGCCTAAGAGTAGATCTAATGGTTATCTTCATGCGAAACTACATGCTCATTTTCGAAATTAGATGTATGTTGGCGCATGTCTCTATGATTGGCGCTTGTTGTATAGTTTTCTAAAAACTTACTTGCGCGCCCCTCATTAGATCTAAGCGCCTACTTCAAAAGCTTAGACGGGTTATTAGGGTTGAAGTCATCATCCAGTCTAGACCCAACTGTCTGATCAGACCATCTGACAGCCTAGATGGGTCGACCAGATGGCACCATGTGGTGGCTATTGGTCGACTGCTGAAAGGCGTGTAGCGATGTTGATGGAGGCAGTAGCCCTGCTCTGAGGAGATCTGGTCGGACCCGTAGGGTACCTAATCGATATGGGTTCCCTTAGGGTTCCTTTTCTTGCATGGCATTTAGGGTAATTTACTTTTCAATAAAACCATGCATCATGTAGACATTTATGGCAAGTCCACTTGTCGTAGGTGGTGCATTGTAATTCATGAACTTATGTATTCTTGCATCATAAGTAGTGCATGTAGGCATTAGGATCACTTTGGAAGGTCAATCAGGAAAGGAGCAGCTCAAGATCCAGCTCAAGGTCACTCAAGCTCCACTCATCAAGTTCAGCTCCAGAAAAAGGAAAGGAGGACTTCAAAGCCCAAGCTCACTTCAATCCATGTCATAACTCACTTGCTACTTTTGTTGGGCGCATCTTCAAGGAAGCAATCAACCACCTCACCATCAAATCAAGTTATATGCGCCAACCACTAGAGGAATGAGTTCAAATCTCCTCCATCAAGATCCACAATCAAAGGGATTACTCATCAAGATCCACAATTAGAGGAGAGCATTTATGAAGACATTAATGAGAAGATTCCATCTCTTGTTGCCGCCCATGCCCTCATGGAAAGGATTCAAATTTTGAAATCCCTTGTCCATGCGCCAACAAGCTTGTCGCCAAAGATAAGAAGACAACCCCCTCAAGCATTTAAATAGTTGCCAAACAAAGATCACCAAAGAAGGAAACTCATGAAGAGGATTTGCGCTCACATCACCATGAATTTGAAATTCAAACTCCATCCATTTTTGTAATAGGCGCATGGAATATAATTACTATCTTGCCCTAGTCTCATCTCACCTATAAAAGCATGACCTCCCCCCCTTGTATTTTCGATTACCTCTTGATGAAATACATTGTCTATTAGTTGCCTAGGTTAAATAAAAACTTTGTGTTAGTGATTGAAGTTCTTTAGCCGAGTTCTCCTCTTCCTTCTAGCTCTTCCACCGAAGCTCTAAGAAGTTCTTCCCCTTGCTTGTGTGCGCCATCTCAAGAAGGACTTCCCTCACTCTCGGTTTGGAGCAAGAAGAAGATCACCACTTAGCCTCAAGGAGCTCCCATCCCAATCGGCTAAGTTTCTTCCTTAACTTTTGCATTAGATTTTAAGAACTCTTCTCTACACTAAACCTTGTTTATTTACATTGTAGCTTGCGCTTGGAGTGGGTAAAGAAGGGGCGCCTTCCCCTTCCTTCTCTTTCTCCCCTCCCTCTTTAGTTAACTTAGGATAGCAAGGGAACTTGTGAGGCTTAACCTCACCCCTTGGATTGTTTTCTGTATTAAAATCCGTGGCTTGTACGGATCTTTGCGATTGCTTGTAAGCTCCACCCTACACCTTCCATCAGAGTAGGACCGGTGAAGAACGGGAAGCACAGCCCTTCAATTCTCAATGGCTGCACTGTAAGTTTAATTCCTGCAGTTACTGTTTTCCTAGTGTAGATCTTTCTTATTGCTCTTAGTTTAAATTCGGGTTTTCTTATATATTTAAAATATAAAAAAAAATTAGTTTTCTAAACCTCGATAGTTTAACCTCGATTTTCCTTAATATTAAGCTATCTATCAAAACCGGTTTCAAAAGCGTTGTTTGATTGTTTTTAGTTCCCCGTCCTACATCAGCTTGGTATCAGAGCGTAGGCTCTTAGTTTAGATTTTTAAGCCTAAAAAAAAAAAACTTATTTTCTACTTCTAAGCGGTCTTTGGAATACACTCTATTTTTTTCAAAATCTATATTTTTCAAAACACCCATGCAAACTCGGTCCAAAACCCAACAACAAGAACAAAATCCCACCATGGATCGCACTGCTACTGATGAAAGGTTTGAGTTTTTAACTGAGCAGATAGGGACCCTTACCCGAAGCCTTAATCAACTTACTACTGAATTTCATGATTTTAGGGAGAGGTCTTCTAATCATGCTAGTGAACCGCCTAGCCCTCATCATGTAGAAACCCAACATCCACCTGCGTGGAATGGGCATCAAACCCCAACCCGTGCAGGCACCCAACCTATGTGGAATGGATACCCTAATCCAAACCATGAAGGAACCCATCCTCAACCAACATGGAATGGATACCCCAATCCAAACCATGCGGGAAACCACCAACCCAATATGTGGAATGGACCTCCTATTCAAACCCCACCTCAACCCAGATTCAGGGAGGATGATGTGCACCGCGCCATCAAACTCAACCCTCCAACCTTCAATGGCTCTCTAGAACCCCGAGACTTCTTGGACTGGACAACCAAACTCGAACAATATTTTGAGTGGAGCATGATCCCTGAGCACAGCAAGGTCCGACTTGCAAAGTGCCTTCTTGAGGTAAATGCTAGGTTGTATTGGACCAATGTAGAGAACAACCAACAAAGACTCAACCTACCTCCCATAGACACCTGGCTAGAAATGCGCCAACAACTTAAACTGAAATATGTTCCCTCATATTTTCAGAGTAAGTTATTTGACCAAACCTCTAGTCTTACCCAAGGAGCTATGACCATTGATCAATACACTGCTAGCTTTGAGGAATTTCTCCTTAGGGGAAACCCAGGAGAAAATCCTCTATTCACCCTTAGCAGGTATAAAAATGGTCTCCGATCTGAGATTAGAAAGGGCCTTACCTACTACCAGATAGACTCCATAGAAGTTGCCCATCTTAGAGCCAAGGAAATTGAACAAGAACTTAAGGTTGCCTATAGGAAAGAGTTTAGTGCCTCTAGACCAAGTCCTAGACCAACCCAACCTCAAAGCTCTCCTAAACCAACTCAACCTCAAAGCTCTAGTACTTCTAAACCCAAGCCCTCTAGTTATCCTGACGCATCTAGAGTCAAATGCCATAGGTGTCAACAATATGGACACTATATGAAAGACTGTCCCAAACGAGTCTTATACCTAGGTGAGGAAAACCAAACCCCTAGACTTGAAGATATTAATGACCCAGATTCTGACTGCCAAATCCTAGAAGACAATGAGTATGATAGTAGTGAGGAACCTATCCAAAATACCTTAGGAGTTGTTAGGTGTACCCTGATCAAACCCTCACCCACGGATGATTGGCGAAGAACTAGTATCTTCCATACTTACACGAAATGCAATGGAAACATGTGCAAAGTAGTGATAGATGGGGGTAGTAGTCTCAACGCTATCTCCCACTCTGCTGTCACCAAGTTTAAGCTTAAGATGGAAGCTCACCCAACCCCTTATAACATCTCTTGGGTCAACCAGTCTAGTGTGCCAGTAACCCATAGGAGTCTAGTGCCTTTACAGTTTGGTACCTATGATGGACAAATTTGGTGTGACATCATCACCATGGATGTCGCTCAAGTCCTCCTAGGCAGACCATGGCTATATGACATGGATGTAGTCCACTACGGTCGGACTAACACCTATGTCTGTAGTCACTCAGGTCAAAAGATCAAACTTAAACCATCTATGCCAAGAGAACATAAAGCCTCAACCAATAAGGGAAAAATAGAAGAGACCAAACAACCAACCCTTCAGCTCATGAGACCCAAGGACTATAGACCTGACCAACCTCTATATACCTTAGTCCTCAAGGAAGTCAACCAAGAAGAAGAAAGTAAGCCACCCCCTGAAGTAGAAGCCCTCTTAGAACATTATAGTGAGCTTATCCCTGAAGAACTACCCACAGGACTTCCACCTCTTAGGGACATTCAACATGCAATAGACCTTGTCCCAGGTTCAACCTTACCCAATCTGCCCCACTATAGGATGAACCCCACCGAGCATCAAGAACTTAAGAGACAAATAGATGACCTACTAGAGAAAGGACATATCAGAGAAAGCCTTAGCCCATGCGCCGTGCCTGCTCTGTGTTGGGGTATGCCCTTAAGCCTAATGTTTGAGGCCTTTGGGATTGTATCAGTATCATGTAATAAACTATTATGTTTATAAAGGCATGGTTGTTATTCAGTTAGCTACATTGTCTGCTGCAATATATGTTCTTTTGAATAATGTCTCAAAGCTGTTCAGCTAGGCTGACAGGCTATAAAGTCCTTAGTCGATATATCTTGGTGAACATGAGACAGCCTTGATATGATTGAGACTAATATGTGTTCTAATCTTATAGGATGCTTCGAGCATGGAATAAGATGTAGACTCATGGGTACATTGGATGTACTGGACAGACCCTACTAGGATGTTCAATTGTTTGTCACAATGTGAATATTCCTTGAATGAGACAAGTGGCACATTTCCTCTGACTTGAGATCACTTGTGTTTTCTAAATGATGATTGTCATTGTTTTGAGGTAGTTCAATATCATTTGAAACATAATGATTATAGACTATCTTGGATGATGAGCTTGAGTCAGGTTAGGGCACTAGTGATAGACATAGGATTGCCGTCTCCTTGTTTAAGGAGTGTGATGTTCTAAAGGGGCCCCCTGGATGAGATGATTGAGAAAAGAGTATGGCCATACCCAGGTGACTATGTTCATCTGATCTAATCATGCTCATCATATTGGAGTTACAAGCTTGACACGCTTGTCCAATAAGAACGTCCAGTGGTAAAGGAAATATGCATGCCTTGTGATTTGATTCACACTTGTGCTGTGGTATGGGTGTAGTCTTGGAAGACTCTTTCCTTTATATCGGGAGACAGTGATGTGTTGCTAGATACCCCTCACTGATCGTGATAATGTGAGTTATCGTTACCGACATTTAAAGGAAACCCTCAGGGTCGCACAATTTGATGATATGGCTTACTTAAGTCAGATCGTGTGGACTGAATTGTTTGAGTTCAGTTTGAAGGGATTTAATCTCTAATTGTAAGTGAGATCTGGTCTGATCATGTTTGATTGATTAGGGCTTCAGATCGGTAAGCTTCGATTGAGAGATTGGATGCTAGATCGGTCAGATCAAAAGCATTAAGAGATCAACGGTCAGATCAAGAACCTTGTGGTTTAATTATGATTTGGACTAGTTGCTTGGCTTATTTGGTTTGTGAACCGAACCAAAGTGAACCAGCTCGAATGAGCGCATGGTTCAAAAGGGTGAAGAGAGATTTGCGACTTGGTGTGCGCATGTGAACGTTGAGAGGTGGTATGCTATTTTTAGATAGCAACTCTCTAAACGTGACCACGCTCCACGCTTCTCTTCTTGACGCCTCTTCTCGCCTCGCCTCTCCACTAGTCGAAACAAGTTTTCTCTTGTGTCGTGAAGAAGGTGGACGAAGAAGGTAAAGAAAAATTTGCCAAGAAGTTTTCATCCCTTTCCATTCGATCAAGGACACTTTGGAGCCTTGCTAGCACAAGGAGCGACAAAGAGTTTGCCATCATCCTCTTGTGTGCGAATCCCTTTGGAGAAGAAGCAATTGACTCTTTGCTTCCAAGGCAACATCTAGGCTATGGCGATGGTATGATCGTTTTCATTAATCTTTATTAGCCTTTTATCGAGTTGATCATTTAACATGCAAGTTGATCCTATAACCCTAATTTCCGCAAGACAAAGTTTTATATGCGCCATCACTTTAGGGTTATGCTCCCCCTTGAAGGGGACTCATCACTCTGCTCACCCCTAAAAAGGATGGCAGTTGGCGCATGTGTATAGACTGTAGAGCCATAAACAAAATCACAGTCAAGTATAGGTTTCCTATTCCTAGACTTGATGACATGTTAGACATGTTAGTAGGCTCTAAGTGGTTTAGCAAGTTGGACTTAAGAAGTGGATACCACCAGGTCAGGATAAGGCTAGGTGATGAATGGAAGACAGCCTTCAAGACCAAGGATGGTCTCTATGAATGGTTAGTCATGCCTTTTGGCTTGACTAATGCCCCTTCCACATTCATGAGACTCATGACTCAAGTCTTGAAGCCTTTCATTGGAAAATTCCTGGTAGTCTACTTTGATGATATCCTCATCTATAGTAAGACTAAAGAGGAACACCTAGAGCACCTTAGGAAGACCCTTGACCTTCTTAAGGAAGAGCAACTCTATATCAATCTCAAGAAATGCTCCTTTTTGTCCCATTGTGTGATCTTCTTAGGATTCATAGTGTCTGAGCATGGCCTTCAAGCCGACCCCTCCAAGATCCAAGCAATCATAGACTGGCCTGAGCCTAAAACCATCACTGAAGTTAGAAGCTTCCATGGCCTAGCCACCTTTTATAGGAGATTCATAAGAAACTTCAGCTCTATAGTGGCACCTATCACCAGTTGCCTGAAACAAGGTGAATTCTCCTGGACAAAATCTGCCAGCAAAGCCTTCCAAGAGCTTAAGGATAAGATGACCACTGCCCCGGTCCTTAGACTTCCTGACTTCAATAAGGTCTTTGAGGTAGATTGTGACGACTCTGGAATTCGCATAGGGGGAACTCTAAGCCAAGAAGGCCATCCCATAGCCTTCTTTAGTGAAAAACTCAACGAGGCAAAACAAAAATACTCTACCTATGACAAAGAGTTTTATGCTGTAGTTCAGGCTCTAAGGTATTGGAGACATTACCTCATCCATAGGGAGTTTACCCTTAACAGTGACCACCAGGCCCTCTCCTACCTAAGTGCTCAGAAAAAGTTAAACTCAAGGCATGCTAAGTGGGTCGAATACTTACAACAATACACTTTTGTGCTTAGACATAAATCAGGATCTGAGAATAAAGTAGCAGATGCCCTTAGTAGAGTAACTTTACTTTTGAATAAAATGCATGTTGAAGTTACCTGCTTTGAAAATGCTTATCTTGAATGTCCTAATTTTTCTACTTTATATGCTGACCTTCGTCAAGACCCATTAAGCCACCCCCTCTACACCCTTAGGGACGGGTATCTCTTTCTGGGACCAACCCTTTGTGTGCCGAAGACTTCCATCCGAGAATTCCTTGTTTGGGAATTGCACGGAGGCGGGTCTGCCGGGCACCACGGTCGAGATAAGACCCAAGCCCTTGTAAAGGAACGGTTCTACTGGCCGAACCTTTACAAAGATGTAGCCAAGGTTGTGAAACATTGTAGGACTTGTCAACTCACCAAAGTCCACAAGCATAGTCCCGGCCTGTACACTCCCTTACCTATTCCCCAAGCCCCTTGGCAAGACCTTAGTATGGACTTCATTCTAGGACTACCCCAAACCTTAGCTAAACATGATTCTATATTTGTGGTAGTTGATAGATTTACTAAGATGGCCCATTTCATAGCTTGCACCAAAACTACTGATGCTTCCCATGTTGCTAAACTCTTCTTTAGGGAAGTTGTAAGGCTACGTGGAACACCTTTAACTATAGTGTCTGATAGAGACCCTAGGTTTGTAAGTCATTTTTGGAGAACCCTCTGGACCCTTCTAGGAACAAAACTCAAGTTCTCCACAACCTACCATCCCCAGACGGATGGGCAGACTGAAGTGGTCAACCGATCACTTGGGAGTATCCTTAGGAGTTTAGTAAGTGAACATCCTGACAACTGGGACAAACTCTTACCCACTGCAGAGTTTTCCTACAATAGTACAGTCAACAAAACCACAGGTCTCTCCCCTTTCCAAGCCAACCTAGGATATCAACCTAACAAACCTATAGATCTCTTCCCTCTACCTAGACACTTTAGAACCTCTTTACCTGCTCGTGACTTTGCATTACATACTTCGCAAATGCATGCTGAAATATTTTCAAAAATGCTAGAATCTGTTAATCAATATCGCGAAGCTGCTAACAAACATCGCCGAGAAAGGTTATTTTCTACAGGTGATAAGGTGATCCTACGAGCACGGGAAGAGCGCATCCATGGGATTGGACACAAGTTGGAAGCAAAAGGACTAGGCCCCTTCACCATTGTAGACAAAATCAACGACAATGCCTATGTCCTCGACCTGCCACCTGAACTAGGGATCCCCACTACAGTCAACGTGGAGGATCTCACCCTCTATCATGAGCCCCTCTCCATACCAGATCCAAGTGACCCTCACAAAATGGAGATTGAGGCTATTCTTGAAGACCAAACCAAGTTCACCACTGATGAGGTACAAATGTTTTATCACGTTAGACTCATTAATGGTGAAGAGGTATGGCTTCCTGAGTCTGAGCTAGCTATAGCCGCCCCTGAGTTACTCCAAGGGTACAAGGACAATTCTCCAGAGGAGAATTCTTTCAACCCGGGGAGAGCTGATGGAGGCAGTAGCCCTGCTCTGAGGAGATCTGGTCGGACCCGTAGGGTACCTAATCAATATGGGTTCCCTTAGGGTTCCTTTTCTTGCATGGCATTTAGGGTAATTTACTTTTCAATAAAACCATGCATCATGTAGACATTTATGGCAAGTCCACTTGTCGTAGGTGGTGCATTGTAATTCATGAACTTATGTATTCTTGCATCATAAGTAGTGCATGTAGGCATTAGGATCACTTTGGAAGGTCAATCAGGAAAGGAGCAGCTCAAGATCCAGCTCAAGGTCACTCAAGCTCCACTCATCAAGTTCAGCTCCAGAAAAAGGAAAGGAGGACTTCAAAGCCCAAGCTCACTTCAATCCATGTCATAACTCACTTGCTACTTTTGTTGGGCGCATCTTCAAGGAAGCAATCAACCACCTCACCATCAAATCAAGTTATATGCGCCAACCACTAGAGGAATGAGTTCAAATCTCCTCCATCAAGATCCACAATCAAAGGGATTACTCATCAAGATCCACAATTAGAGGAGAGCATTTATGAAGACATTAATGAGAAGATTCCATCTCTTGTTGCCGCCCATGCCCTCATGGAAAGGATTCAAATTTTGAAATCCCTTGTCCATGCGCCAACAAGCTTGTCGCCAAAGATAAGAAGACAACCCCCTCAAGCATTTAAATAGTTGCCAAACAAAGATCACCAAAGAAGGAAACTCATGAAGAGGATTTGCGCTCACATCACCATGAATTTGAAATTCAAACTCCATCCATTTTTGTAATAGGCGCATGGAATATAATTACTATCCTGCCCTAGTCTCATCTCACCTATAAAAGCATGACCTCCCCCCCTTGTATTTTCGATTACCTCTTGATGAAATACATTGTCTATTAGTTGCCTAGGTTAAAAAAAAACTTTGTGTTAGTGATTGAAGTTCTTTAGCCGAGTTCTCCTCTTCCTTCTAGCTCTTCCACCGAAGCTCTAAGAAGTTCTTCCCCTTGCTTGTGTGCGCCATCTCAAGAAGGACTTCCCTCACTCTCGGTTTGGAGCAAGAAGAAGATCACCACTTAGCCTCAAGGAGCTCCCATCCCAATCGGCTAAGTTTCTTCCTTAACTTTTGCATTAGATTTTAAGAACTCTTCTCTACACTAAACCTTGATTATTTACATTGTAGCTTGCGCTTGGAGTGGGTAAAGAAGGGGCGCCTTCCCCTTCCTTCTCTTTCTCCCCTCCCTCTTTAGTTAACTTAGGATAGCAAGGGAACTTGTGAGGCTTAACCTCACCCCTTGGATTGTTTTCTGTATTAAAATCCATGGCTTGTACGGATCTTTGCGATTGCTTGTAAGCTCCACCCTACACCTTCCATCAGAGTAGGACCGGTGAAGAACGGGAAGCACAGCCCTTCAATTCTCAAGGGCTGCACTGTAAGTTTAATTCCTGCAGTTACTGTTTTCCTAGTGTAGATCTTTCTTATTGCTCTTAGTTTAAATTCGGGCTTTCTTATATATTTAAAATATAAAAAAAAATTAGTTTTCTAAACCTCGATAGTTTAATCTCGGTTTTCCTTAATATTAAGCTATCTATCGAAACCGGTTTCAAAAGCGTTGTTTGATTGTTTTTAGTTCCCCGTCCTACATCAGATGTCTGATTGAGACAATTAGTGAACGCTCATGATTAAGGCCCGGGGTCACACCCGCTTGCCAGAACTCATGAGGGACGTTCAGCCTTCTCGCATGCATTGTTGACCATGAGGTCGACTCAAGTCGGTTATGACTTGGTGCATGCAAGGGCAGTGGGTCTGACTAGGTCTGATGAGTGGATCCCTATTAATGGACCGTTGTAAGGTAGTAGGGCTCATAAGGAAATAAAATTGATGCCAATGGGTTTTCAAAAATTTTATTTTCCTGTTTGGATCACATGTTGTTTGTATAACATGAATGAATGTTTATTTTATCTTATGTGGGCTGCCCAATTAATGTGTGCTGTGCTGGGGCCTGCGTGCCTGGAGTATTATTTGTAAATTATTATTGTGATCTGCGCATCACATTTTAATTAATTTATAAAGTGTAATTGACCTGCGTGTCAATCATGTCTAGATAGATTAAATTGTAATTTAATCAGACATGAGCTCAGAGCACACTTGGCAGAGGCGCATGCAGCAAGTGGCTTCACCAGTGGGAGGTCTAGGGTTCGACTCTAGGACAGGCGCATTTTACCTGGTGGGCGCACCTGAGCTGCAGTGGGCGCTTGGGCCCGGGTTGGGCCAGATGAAATGCTAAAGACCCATGAATAGCTCAAGTGAAGACTTAAGATAATTAAGGTCTTACTTAGGCTTAATGGGCTTTTACCACATAAGATCATCATGCTTTTAATTTACTGTTTAAGTAATTTAATAACTGCATGATTTATTCTTCTGCTATCACCATAGGATTTGAATGATAGTAAGAAGATAAAAGGACCGTTAAAATCCAACGTTAAATATCAAGCACGATAGCCTTCTGACGCGAAACCTCACTGTTCTGACTATCGTTGGGGCCGTGTTGTACCCACTCAGTGGGCACGCCCATCTATCTTCAGACGGTGTGTGATTACACCTGCATGTTACAGAGAAGGGATTTATCGCTTCTCGTTGCTCAGCATAGCACGTGGTGGTCCAGGCAGTAGGTCGGGTCAGCTTGACCATGTAGGCTACATATTGAGCATATGGTAGCTATATGGAGGCAGCCATCTGTGGGATCAGAGACTGTGTTGTACCAACTCAGTTGGCACAGTCTGCTGGATTGCCCAGATGAAGGGGAATCGCACGGGTTGGCGATTGGCAGGGATTGCCTACCAGAGATTAGTGCTTGTACTCTCTGTGCATCTTATCTCGCCTGAGCGGGACGCGGAGACCAAGTATGAAATCTGGATCCCATCTCACTAAAAGAGTTTTACTCTTTCGGGCTGTTTTGCTAGATTTTTCAGCCAGATAAAATAGTGAGAAAAGAATCATTCTTAAGTCCTGAATTGATTCTAACATTGATACTGACCTTGCTGTTCTTGCATTGTTGTAGATTACTGCAGCAACGAACACCACAACGTTCAATGTGCGATCCCTACTGGAAAGGGAGAAGTTTGCTGGGCCAAACTTTTCAGACTGGTACGGACACCTTAAGATTGTTCTTAAGGCTGAGAGGAAACTGTATGTCCTCAAGACGGCTATACCGCCTCAACCCGCTGCGAACGCCGCAAGGGCGGTTCGGGAAGCTTATGAAAAGCATGTCAATGATAGCATTGATGTCGCTTGCCTTATGCTAGCGTCTATGACGCCACAGCTGCAGCGTCAGCATGAGGATTTATCTGCTATAGAAATTATAGCAAACCTCAAGATGCTGTATGCTGCACAGGCAAGGACTGAACGCTATAACTTGACGAAACTTTTCTTTCAGAGCAAACTGACTAAAGGGAGTCTAGTGGGAGTTCACGTACTCAAGATGATTGGGTACAAGGAGGCTCTAGAGAAACTGGGACACACCATCAATCAGGAGCTTGTTGTAGATATCATCCTGCAGTCTCTCCCGGCCTCTTTCGATCCATTCATTATTAATTTTAATATGAACAAGATCGACTGTACGCCGGCAGAGTTACTGAACATGCTCTTGACTACAGAGCAAACTCAGTCTCGTGAGAAGGGAACGCCTTCATCCTCTGTCCTAATGGTTCCTTCTAGGAACAAGAAGAAGGGGAAGAAGGGCAAAGCCCCTGTCAAGAGCTACAACAAGGCTCTAAAACAAAAGGTAAAGTGGTCAAAGGAATACAGATGTTTCCATTGTGGCCAGCTGGGTCACTGGAAAACGGACTGTAAAGCGCTCCAAGGAGATAAGAAGGGAAGCAACTCTTTCGCTTCTGGCTCAGGTATTTACGTGACTGAAGTCATGGTATCTTCTTCTTCTATTTCATGGGTGTTGGACACTGCATGTGGAGTTCACATTTGTTCAAATGTACAGGAACTCAAGAGAAGAAGACAGGTGGGACAGCATGAGGTGGACCTACGAGTAGGAAACGGGGCACGGGTTGCTGCTGTTGCTGTAGGAGTTTATCACATCTCTTTACCATCTGGTCTTGTATTAGAACTGGACAATTGTTATTTTGTACCGAGCATAACAAAGAATATTATCTCTATTCCTGCTCTTGTCAGGAAAGGGTTTTACTTTGAATGCAAGATTTCAAAGTGTTATATTTCTTTTGATAATATTGTTTATGCTACTGGGTCAATTAACAATGGGTTATTCATGTTGGACATGGAATGTTCTATACAGCAGATTGATATTAAGAAAGCCAAGTATGCTGATGATAGCACCTTGCTATGGCATAGTCGTTTAGGCCATATTAACAAGAAGCGCATTAAGCGGTTGCATGAACATGGACTGCTGGGATCATTCTCCTATAAGGAGCTTGATACATGCAAAGCTTGTTTAATGGGTAAAATGACGAAGTCTCCTTTTTCCAACAAAGGTCAAAGGGCTTCAGGTATACTTGATCTCATTCACAGTGATGTGTGTGGGCCATTTAGTAAACATGCCAGAGGTGGCTATTCATACTTCATTACCTTTACTGATGATTTCAGTAGGTATGGTTATGTCTATCTAATGAGACATAAGAGTGAATCTTTTGACAAGTTCAAAGAGTTCAAAAATGAAGTACAAAATCAGCTAGGCCGAAATATCAAGGCACTTCGTTCAGATCGAGGTGGAGAATACTTGAGTCATGAGTTTACTGACTATCTGAAGGAGTGTGGGATTATCTCACAGCTCACTCCGCCAGGAACACCGCAATGGAATGGTGTGTCCGAGAGGAGAAATAGAACATTACTGGATATGGTTCGTTCTATGATGAGTCAGGCTACTCTACCTTACTCCTTTTGGGGATTTGCACTGGAAACAGCTGCAAAGGTACTAAACCGAGTGCCATCCAAGGCCGTTTCAAAGACTCCATATGAGTTATGGTATGGAAAACAGCCGAGCTTGACATTTATTAAGATCTGGGGTTGCGAGGCTTATGTCAAAAAGCTCGCCTCTGGGAAACTAGAGAGCAGATCTAAGAAATGTATCTTTGTCGGTTACCCTAAAGAAACAAAGGGTTATTATTTCTACGATCCCAAGGAGAACAAAGTATTTGTTGCTCGGACGGCTATTTTTCTTGAGAAAGAATTTCTTCTGCAAGAAGCCAGTGGGAGAGAAATAAAGCTGGATGAGAATCCAGAAGAAGGACAAAGTAGTCAAGCACAGTTGGATGAGCCTGAGCCAGTAGATCAGGTTACTGAACAACCTGAGGCTCAGATATCACGGGAACCGCGAAGATCGGGAAGGATCCGTCGACAGCCTGAGCGCTATGACGGAGTCTACATCATTGATGATGAACCCCTCACTTATACGGATGCGGTCAGTGGACCGGAATCAGCGAGATGGCTTGAAGCTATGCGAGCCGAGATGGACTCCATGTCAGATAACCAAGTTTGGGATTTGGTTGATCCGCCTCCGGGAGTAATCCCTATAGGCTGTAAATGGATCTTCAAGAAGAAGATTGACATGGATGGTAACGTGGTTACCTATAAAGGCAGGCTAGTTGCGAAAGGTTTCAAACAAATCTACGGGATAGATTATGATGAAACTTTCTCTCCTGTAGCCATGTTCAAGTCTATTCGGATTATTCTCGCGATAGCAGCATATTATGATTATGAGATCTAGCAAATGGATGTGAAGACCGCTTTCCTTAATGGAAAACTAGAGGAGGATGTGTATATGACACAACCTGAAGGTTTCACTAATCCATCGGATCGTCATAAAATATGCAAATTAAAGAAGTCCATTTATGGACTTAAACAAGCATCAAGAAGCTGGAATATTCATTTTGATGAATCAATCTGTGAATTTGGTTTCATCAAGAATGAAGATGACCCGTGTGTATATAAGAGGTTTAGTGGGAGCATGATTACTTTCCTAGTCCTCTACGTCGATGATATCTTAATCATTGGAAACGATATTCCTGAACTACATGCGGTTAAGGCATGGTTAAGAAAATGTTTCCAGATGAAAGATTTAGGAGAAGCAGCCTATGTATTAGGTGTGAAGATCTATAGAGATAGATCAAAGAGGCTTCTCGGGCTGTGCCAGAGTACTTACATCGATAAAGTCCTGGAGAGATTCCATTTAGAAAATTCTAAAAGAGGATATCTTCCAGTCAGACATGGTCTGAATCTTTCAAAGAGTCAGTGTCCACAAACACAGACTGAGAAAGATGAAATGGACAATACGCCTTATGCTTCGGCTATTGGGTCCATTATGTATGCGATGTTGTGTACTCGCCCAGACGTTGCTTACGGGTTAAGCGTGACCAGTCGATTCCAAAGTAATCCAGGGAAGGCACACTGGATTGCGGTCAAGAACATTTTGAAATATCTTCGGAGGACCAAAGATATGTTCTTGATATATGGAGGTCAGGAAGAACTCAGTATTGAAGGATATACTGACGCTTCGTTCCAATCTGACCAGGATGATTTCCGATCGCAATCAGGCTATGTTTTTAGCTTGAATGGAGCAGCAGTGGTGTGGAAAGTTTCAAACAGTCAATTGTTGCTGATTCCACAACAGAAGCCGAGTATGTTGCAGCCTCAGAAGCATCCAAGGAGGCAGTGTGGATTCATAAGTTCGTTGAGGAACTTGGTGTTGTTCCTTCTAGTGCAGATCCTTTGGTTATCTTCTGTGATAACACTGGAGCAATAGCACAAGCAAAGGAACCACGGTCGCACCAGAAGTCCAAGCACATACAGAGAAGGTTTCACTTGATCCGGGAGATCATTGATCGTGGCGAGATCAAAATCTGCAAGGTTCATACAGATGACAATCTAGCTGACCCGCTTACAAAGCCTCTGGCGTAGCAGAAGCATGAGAAGCACTGTAATAATATGGGTTTGAGATTTCTCAACAATTAGATTAAGTGCAAGTGGGAGATTGTTGGGGTATGCCCTTAAGGCTAATGTTTGAGGCCTTGGGATTATTTCAGGTTGTTACATCATCTGCTGCAATATGTATACTTCTGAATAATGTCTCAATGCTGTTCAGCTTGGCTGACATGCAGTTTTGTCCTTAGTCGAGATATCTTGGTGAACATGAGACAGCCTTAATATGATTGAGACTAAGATGTGTTCTAATCTTATAGGATGCTTCGAGCATGGAATAAGATGTAGACTCATGGGTACATTGGATGTACTGGACAGACCCTACTTAGGATATTCAATTGCTTGTCACAATGTGAATAATCCTTGTATGCAAACAAGTGGCATATTTCCTCTGACTTGAGATCACTTGTGTTTCTAAATGATGATTGGCATTGTTTTGAGGTAGTTCAATATCATTTGAAACATAATGGTTATAGACTATCTTGGATAATGAGCATGAGTCATGTTAGGGCACTAGTGATAGATATAGGATTGCCGTCTCCTTGATTGGAGTGTGATGTTCTATAGGGGCCCCCTGGATGAGATGATTGAGAAAGTGTATGGCCATACCCAGATGACTATGTTCATCTGATCTAATCATTCTCATCATATTGGAATTACAGGCTTGACACGCTTGTCCAATAAGAACGTCCAGTGGCAAAGGAAACACATATGTCAAGTGACTTGGGTTCACACTTGTGCTGTGGTTTGGGTGTAGTCTTGGAAGACTCTTTCCTTTATATCGGGAGACAGTGATGTGTTGCTAGATACCCCTCACTGATCGTGATAACGTGAGTTATCGTTACCGACATTTAAAGGAAACCCTTAGGGTCGCACAATTTGATGATATAGCTTACTTGAGTCAGATCGTGTGGACTGAATTGTTTTGGTTCAGTTTAATGGGATTTAAACTCTGATTGTAAATGAGATCTGGTCTGATCATGTTTGATTGATTAGGGCTTGAGATCGGTAAGCTTCGATCGAGAGAAAAGATGCTAGATCGGTGAGATCAAGAGCATCAAGAGATGAATGGTTAGATCTTGAACCTTATGGTTTAATTTGATCTAGACCAATGCTTGGTTTAATTTGGTCTTTGAACCAAATGTAATTGAACCGGTTCACTTAGTGTGAGCGCATGGTTCAAGTCAAGGGAGGAAGTTGCGATTGGGGTAAACGCATCTTGCGTTGAAGAAGTGGCTTGCTATTTTTGGAAATTGGTTTTCCAAAATGGGGAACGCCTCCACGTTCGAAGTGGTCATGCCCTATTCTCGCCTCTTCACCTCTTGTCGCCTCTCTTCTCTCATGGGAGAGTCTTGACGCCAAGGAGAGGACTTGACAAAGCCAAGAGAGCATCTCATCTTCCCTTCAAGCGATCAGGAGACTTGGAGATCCTTGCTAGCACAAGGAACGACAAGGAGTAGGCGATCACCCATCTTGTGTGCGTCACCTTTGGAGGAGAGCCGCTCGCCCTCTTGCTTCCAAGACGCCATCCAAGAAATGGCAATGGTATGATCCCCTTCTTGATCTATATGCATGATTAAGTTGATCTATGTTCATACATGCGATCCTAGGAAACCCTAGATTCCGCCCATGCAAAGTTTTATATGCGCATGCTTTAGGGTTTCGCCCCCTTTAGGGAACTTTCACCTTCTTCAAGCCTTGCACTACCTCCAACGTATATGCGCCAATGAAGAAGTATGGAGAGAAGATTGCCGCCAAGCCCTTATCTCTCTTGCGCCAAGAGGAAAATAGAGGAAGAAGCTTGCGGCTATGAAGGATGAAGAAGTTGTGCCAATAGCCCTTGCCCTTGCCTCTTGATGTGTTCATGCCCCTAAGGAATTGTACACACGAGAGGGGCGGCTAGGGTCCAATAAATAGGGGCAAGAGGCGGTTTGGGCATGGCCTAGGATCATGACAAGTGTATGGCTAGGATGAGGGGGTTTGAGGCAAGGAAAGTCTCAAAGACTTTACCATAAACCTCATTCAACCTATCCATAATTGCCCAAGCACAATATCAGCCAAAGACATGCCATAAAGGCATTCATACCATAAAAGGAGTAAGGGGGAGGCGCAAATTGCTTCCTTAATGAAGCAACTTTGCCAACTTCTCCCCATTATGCCCATAGGCGCCCATGGGAGAAATTTTCTCCCCATTATACCCTTTTAGCCCATTGCCTCTTCATGACAACTTGTTATTCGGCCTCATTGGATAATAATCAAGCCCAAACTTCATTACATGGGTTGATTAAGCAATTGGATCCAATCCAATGCAACCCTAATCCAAATGTGATCAACCATGGTCAATTTTGGGTCAACCTGCCATAAATAGAGTTTGTCTCCAATAACATTCTTCCATCTCATCAGGCTCATTGGCGCTGATGAAATCTCCCAAATAGATCTGAGTTATCCAATAACTTGATCATAAGACTTCTCGATCAATACGAGAACTTGAGTATCATAGTGTGCGACCCTGTAGGTTCCTCTGACGTTGGCAGTGCTGACCTAAGGTCACCACAAGCAGTGAGTGGCACCAAGGAGTGCATTGCTGCTACCTAAGTCATCGGAATGGATATCGACATCGATATCCCCATCATCGCAACTAGGTACAGATGCATTATAGTCTCTTTGCCGAACTGATATCCAATTGGACAATTGTGTCACCACTTGTTTTCACCCAATCACATGGTTATGACTAAATCAGGTTCTCACCTGGGTATGGCCATACACTTTTAGTCATAGAACCATAGAGGAGCTCCATGGATATCATGCTTCTCTTAGGAAGGGGCAAATCCTTTGTTTGTCCATTGACCTTCTCATATGGGTTGTGAAATGCTGAATGACAACTGTTATTACCTCCCAACTATGGTGAAGTGTTAGGTTGTATCAAAGCATGTTCCTAACCATATAGAATGGCCAATGACCTCAAGTCAAGGGATCAATGCATCTCCTGTCACTTGTGAGGATAACTCGTGACACCAAGTCATAGCCTCATAGCGGGTCTGTCCAGTATATCCACCACTGATATACCCATATGTCTGTGTTTGTACCTAGTGCCTAACCAGCCCATATACCAGTCTCACAAGTACCAGAGCTGTCCGATATCCACACAGGTACATTGACTGGAGACAATCATTTGTGCACAGATCCAATCTGTCTCCAGGGACATTATCATGTAAGTACAAAAACGCAGATGTAGACAAACATAGATAATGACAATGCCATAAAGATATATAAATATCAAAGTCAAGTACTACAATAATGAACCAATACTAGGTCCTAGGGCATATACACCAACAATCTCTCATTTGCACTAAGACCTAGAGGTTGAGGAACCTCAACCCCATATCTCTAGCGTGACCATCATGCTTCTGCTGTGCCAAAGCCTTGGCCAATGGGTCTGCCAGATTATTCTTTGTGTCAACTTTGCTAATCTTAACATCACCTCTGTCAATGATCTCTCTAATTAAGTGAAATCTCTTGAGTGTGTGTTTGGACCTTTGATGAGACCGTGGTTCCTTGGCTTGTGCAATTGCACCATTGAAGTCATAGTAGAGCTCAATGGGATCCACTGCACTTGGAACCACCTGAAGTTCAGAAATGAACTTCCAAATCCAAACGGCTTCTTTGGCTGCCTCATAAGCAGCCGCATACTCAGCCTCGGTTGTAGAATTAGCTATGGCGGATTGCTTGAAGCTCTTCCAGCATACAGCACCTGCAACCAACTTGAACACATAGCCGGCCTGCGATCTGAAGTCATCAGGGTCAGACTGGAACGACGCATCAGTGTAGCCCTGCATACTGAGGTCTTCCTGTCCCCATAGACCAAGAATAGATCCTTAGTTCTTCTCAGATACTTAAGGATGTTCTTTATAGTCACCCAATGCAGCAAACCTGGATTAGATTGGTATCGACTGGTTATGCTCGTAGCATAAGCCAGATCTGGTCTAGTACACAATATTGCATACATAATCGATCCCACTGCCGAAGCATAGGGCACTCGACTCATGTCATCCCTCTCAGCCTATGTGCTGGGACACTAACTCTTTGAGAGAGTAAGGTCATGTCTCACTGGAAGGTACCCCTTCTTGGATTGCTCCAAGTTGAACCTCTCCAGGACCTTATTAATGTAGGTACTCTGACAAAGGGCCAGGAGCCTCTTTGATCTATCCCGGTAGATGCTCACGCCTAGGATATAGGCGGCCTCCCCTAAGTCCTTCATCTCAAAACACTTCCCTAACCATGTCTTCACAGCTTGAAAACTAGGGATGTCGTTTCCAATGAGCAGTATGTCATCGACATACAAGACCAGAAAAGCCACCAAGCTCCCAATGAATTCTCTATATACACAGGCGTCATCTACGCTTTTGATAAAGCCATAATCTCCCACAGCTTCATCAAACCGAAGATTACAACTTTGATATGCTCGCTTTAATCCATAAATGGATTTCTTTAGCCTGCAGACCTTACTAGCATCTGCAGGATGGATAAAGCTATCAGGTTTTGTCATGTACACATCCTCAGTCAGCTTCCCGTTAAGGAATGTTGTCTTCACATCCATCTGTCATATCTCATAATCATGATATGCAGCTACAGCAAGCAGCATCCGAATAGATTTGATCATGGTAATCGGCGAGAAGGTTTCATCATAGTCCACCCCGTGGACTTGTTTGAATCCCTTAGCCACTAGTCTACCTTTATAGGTAACTATGTTGCCATCCATGTCTGTCTTCTTCTTGAAGACCCATTTACACCATATGGGTTTTACTCTATCAGGTAGCTCAACCAAATCCCAGACTTGGTTAGCTGACACGGATTCCATCTCGGATCGCATGGCCTCAAGCCATCTCTCAGAGTCTGGTCCAATGATCGCCTCATCATAGGTCCTGGGTTCATCCTCAATGATGAAGATCCCGTCGTGTTGGGTCGGCAGGAACCCATACCTCTCAGGTGCATGACGAATCCTCCCAGACTACGTGGGACCTGTGTCTGAGCCTCAGGTTGCCCAGCAACAGGTGCAGGTGGCTCAGGTTCGATCTCTGTGTCTTGTGGTTGCACTTGGACCTCGTCCAAGTCAAACTTTCTCCCACTGACTTCTTTCATGAGAAATTCTTTCTCTAGAAAGACAGCACACCAAGCAACAAAAACTTTGTTCTCGGTGGGAATATAGAAGTAGTAACCCTTAGTTCCCTTAGGGTACCCCACAAATACGCATTTATCAGATATAGGTTTTTGACATAAGCCTCACATCCTGGATCCTGATAAAAGACAGATTAGGGTGTCTCCCACTGTTGGGGTATGCCCTTAAGGCTAATGTTTGAGGCCTTGGGATTATATCAGTATCATGTATAAACTCTATGTTTATAAAGGCAATGGTTGTTATTCAGGTTGTTACATCATCTGCTGCAATATGTATACTTCTGAATAATGTCTCAATGCTGTTCAGCTTGGCTGACATGCAGTTTTGTCCTTAGTCGAGATATCTTGGTGAACATGAGACAGCCTTGATATGATTGAGACTAATATGTGTTCTAATCTTATAGGATGCTTCGAGCATGGAATAAGATGTAGACTCATGGGTGTTGGGGTATGCCCTTAAGGCTAATGTTTGAGGCCTTGGGATTGTATCAGTATCATGTAATAAACTCTTGTGTTTATAAAGGCATGGTTATTATTCAGGTTGTTACCTTGTCTGCTGTAATAAGCGTACTTCTGAATAATGTCTCAATGCTGTTCAGCTAGGCTGACATGCTATAAAGTCCTTAGTCGAGATATCTTGGTGAACATGAGACAGCCTTGATATGATTGAGACTAATATGTGTTCTAATCTTATAGGATGCTTCGAGCATGGAATAAGATGTAGACTCATGGGTACATTGGATGTACTGGACAGACCCTTCTAGGACATTCAATTGCTTGTCACAATGTGAATGATCCTTGATTGCAACAAGTGGCACATGTCCTCTGACTTGAGATCACTTGTGTTCCTAAATGATGAATGTCATTGTTTTGAGGTAGTTCAATATCATTTGAAATATAATGGTTATAGACTATCTTGGATAATGATCATGAGTCAGGTTAGGGCACTAGTGATAGATAGAGGATTGCCGTCTCCTTGTTGAAGGAGTGTGGTGTTCTATAGGGGCCCCCTAGATGAGATGATTGAGAAAGTGTATGGCCATACCCAGGTGACTATGTGCATCTGATCTAATCATGCTCATCATATTGGAGCTACAGGCTTGACACGCTTGTCCAATAAGAACATCCAGTGGCAAAGGAAATATGCATGCCTTGTGAAGTGGATTCACACTTGTGCTATGGTTTGGGTGTAGTCTTGGAAGACTCTTTCCTTTATATCGGGAGACAGTGATGTGTTGCTAGATACCCCTCACTGATCGTGATAATGTAAGTTATTGTTACCGACATTTAAAGGAAACCCTTAGGGTCGCACAATTTGATGATATGGCTTACTTGAGTCAGATCGTGTGGACTGGATTGTTTTGATTCAGTTTAAAGGAGTTTAAACTCTGATTGTAAGTGAGATCCAGTCTAATCATGTTTGATTGATTAGGGCTTGAGATCGGTAAGCTTCGATCGAGAGGATTGATGCTAGATCGGTGAGATCAAGAGCATCATGAGATGAACGGTTAGATTGGAAACCTTAGGGTTTAGTTGATCTAGACCGATTGGCTTGGGCTGGCTTGGTTTGGCCTTTGGACCGAACACATTTACTTTGAACCGGTTCAGGAGCTTGAACGTATGGTTCATTGTTTTGGCGTTTTGATCGATTTAGTGATCATGAACGCATGGCTTAATGGATTTTCCAATTTTGGAAAGTCATTTAGCGCATGTTCCCTTGAACGCCAAATGACTTGAACGCTCCATTCAACTCTCGTCTCCTTGCTCTTGCTTGACGAGACTTTGGCGTGGAGAAGGCGAGGTCTTGGTGGAGGTTCGGCAAGCCTAGACATCATCTCTCATTTCCTTACCATACGAGAGGGACCCTTGAAGGACCTTGCTAGCACAAGGATCTCCAAGGAGCAAGCACATCATCTTGTGTGCGTCAACTAGGGAGAAGATCCCTTTCGATCTTTCTCTTCCAAGTCGCCATCTTTCTCATGGCTTTGGTATGGATCTAAACTTCATCAAGTTGATCATATTATCTTGCTAAGATCCATGAAAAACCCTTGCTTCCGCTTGCAATTTTTATGCGCCACCCTTAAGGGTTTTTCGCCCCCCTCTTAAAAGGGGTTTCATCTGCTTGCGCTCCCCCTTGAAGGGGACTCTTCAATGGGTACATTGGATGTACTGGACAGACCCTACTTAGGATATTCAATTGCTTGTCACAATGTGAATAATCCTTATATGCAAACAAGTGGCATATTTCCTCTGACTTGAGATCACTTGTGTTTCTAAATGATGATTGGCATTGTTTTGAGGTAGTTCAATATCATTTGAAACATAATGGTTATAGACTACCTTGGATAATGAGCATGAGTCATGTTAGGGCACTAGTGATAGATATAGGATTGCCGTCTCCTTGTTTGGAGTGTGATGTTCTATAGGGGCCCCCTGGATGAGATGGTTGAGAAAGTGTATGGCCATACCCAGATGACTATGTTCATCTGATCTAATCATTCTCATCATATTGGAATTACAGGCTTGACACGCTTGTCCAATAAGAACATCCAGTGGCAAAGGAAACACATATGTCAAGTGACTTGGGTTCACACTTGTGCTGTGGTTTGGGTGTAGTCTTGGAAGACTCTTTCCTTTATATCGGGAGACAGTGATGTGTTGCTAGATACCCCTCACTGATCGTGATAACGTAAGTTATCGTTACCGACATTTAAAGGAAACCCTTAGGGTCGCAAAATTTGATGATATGGCTTACTTAAGTCAGATCATGTGGACTGAATTGTTTTGGTTCAGTTTAAAGGAGTTTAAACTCTGATTGTAAGTGAGATCTGGTCTGATCATGTTTGATTGATTAGGGCTTGAGATCGGTAAGCTTCGATCGAGAGAATTGATGCTAGATCGGTGAGATCAAGAGCATCAAGAGATGAATGGTTAGATCTTGAGCCTTATGGTTTAATTTAATCTAGACTAAGGCTTGGTTTGATTTGGTCCTTGAACCAAATTCAATTGAACCAGGTTCATCAAATGAGCACTTGGTTCAAGGGAGAAGAAAAATGCGATCGTTCACTTGGAGTGAACGCATGAACGCATGATGTTAGTGGCTTGCTATTTTTGGAAGTTATGTTTTCCAAAATAGCGTGAATGCCTCCACATTCGTTCGTGGGTGCATCTCTTTTCGCCTCTTCCTCTCGACGCCTCTCTCTCGTGTGTTGAGTCTTGACGCCAAGGAGAGGACTTGACAAAGCCTAGAGATCATCTCAATCTCCTTCAAGCGATCAGGAGACTTGGAGATCCTTGCTAGCACAAGGAACGACAAGGAGAAAGCTTTTTCTCATCTTGTGTGCGTCACCTTTGGAGGAGAGCCACTCGCCCTCTTCTTCCAAGACGCCATCCAAGAAATGGCATTGGTATGATCCCCTTCTTGATCTATACAAATTGTTAAGTTGATCTATGTTCATACATGCGATCCTAGGAAACCCTAGATTCCGCCCATGCAAGTTTTTATATGCGCATGCTTTAGGGTTTCGCCCCCTTTAGGGAACTTTCACCCACTTCATAACTCATATGGAATCTTTGAGGCACTCTTAGATGGAACATTATTCAGTATGAGAGAAGCTGTCTCAAGTGCATGCCCTCAGAATGAGGGAGGTAGAGTTGCATGACTCATCATAGACTGAACCATGTCCAACAATGTTCGATTTCTCCTTTCAGACACACCATTCCATTGAGGTCTTCCAAGAGGAGTGAGTTGGGATAGGATCCCACACTCTCTCAGAGAGTCAAAGAACTCACCGCTCAAGTACTCTCCACCACGATTTGATCGAAGAGCCTTGATAGATCTACCAAGCTGGTTCTCTACTTCATGTCTGAACTCCTTAAATTTCTCAAAGGATTTAGACTTATGTCTCATCAAGTAGACATAACCATATCTACTAAAGTCATCAGTAAATGTGATGAAATAATTGTACCCTCCTCTGGCTTCTTTATTGAATGGCCCACACACATCACTATGTATGAGATCCAATAAACCTCCTACCCTCTCACCAGTCTTGGTGAAGAGCGCTTTTGTCATTTTCTCTAATAAAAAAGATTCACAGGCATCAAATTCCTCCAATGAACTTGAATCTAACAACCTATTTGCATGGAGTTGTTGAATGCGATTCTTGTTTATATGGGCTAATCGACAATGTCATAGAAAAGCACCAACTGAACCACTCAATTTGGTCCTTTTATTATTTATGTTACAAAAAGAGCTATCCATGTCCAAGACATATAAACCATTGCATAAAGTACCCTTCCCATAGAACATATTTGCAAATGAAAAAGGACAGAAGTTCTTATTTATTTCAAACTTAAATGCCTTCTTTGCCAAGCAAGGAATGGATACAATGTTCTTAGTAAGTGAAGGTACATAATAACAATTATCTAGCTCTAACTGAAGTCCAGAAGGCAGGGAGAGAGTCAAAACTCCTACAGCAACGGCAGCAACGGCAGCAACCTGTGCCCCGTTTCCATCTCGTAGGTCAATCTCTCCACCCGCACCGATCTACTTTTCTTGAGCCCCTGCATACTTATACAAATATGAGCTCCACATGTAGTATCCAATACCCATGATATAGAAGTAGAAAGGTTGACTTCAGTAACATAAATACCTGAGCATGAAGACGAAGCCTTGCCTCTCTTCTTCTCATTCTGAAGTCGCACGATGTCCTTTGTCATGTGAGATGGTCCTCCACATGAGTAGCACTTGTTATTCCTGACACTTTCTATCTTTATCTTCAATGTCTTAGTTAAGCCTTTTGGCTCAACACATTGAATGTCTACTTTAGGAGGGTTGAGCTCAATTAATTCATCAAAGAGCTGCCTTAGATTAGAAATAATCTCAGAGGCAGTCTTAGATTTATATTGCCATTTTAATTCAGGCGACATGTTGGTTAGCATCAAATTAACAACCTCAAAAGTATCAGCCTGATGCTTATCATAAGCATCCTTCTCAGCCGCTGAGGCCGAGCATGGAAGTGGCTCAGAAATTGGCTGCTCAAGGACATAGAGCTTCCTCTAGAGCATGAGCACATTCCTCATTCAACCTATCCATAATTTCCCAAGCACCATATCAGCCCAAGACATGCCATAAAGGCATTCATACCATCAAAGGAGTACGGGGGAGGTGCAAATTGCTTCCTTAATGAAGCAACTTTGCCAACTTCTCCCCATTATGCCCATAGGCGCCTATGTGAGAAGTTTTCTCACCATTATACCCTTTTAGCCCATTGCCTCTTCATGACAACTTCTTATTGGACCTCATTTGATAATGAGCAAGGCCAAACTTCATTACATGTGTTGATTAAGCAATTGGATCTAATCCAATGCAACCCTAATCCAAATGTGACCAACCATGGTCAATTTCAGGTCAACCTGCCATAAATAGAGTTTGTCTCCAATAACATTCTTCCATCTCATCAGGCTCATTGGCGCTGATGAAATATCCCAAATAGATCCGAGTTATCCAATAACTCGATCATAAGGCTTCCCGATCAATACGAGAACTCGAGTATCAAGGTGTGCGACCCTGTAGGTTCCTCTGACGTTGACAGTGCTGACCTAAGGTCACCACAAGCAGTGAGTGGCACCTAGCAGTGCATTGCTACTACCCAAGTCATCGGAATAGATATCGACATCGACATCCCCATCATCGCAACTAAGTACAGATGCATTACAGTCTCTTTGCCGAACTTATATCCGATTGGACAAGTGTGTCACCACTTGTTTTTACCCGATCATATGGTTATGACTAAATCAGGTTCTCACCTGGGTATGTGATGACACCAAAATTCATAGTGTATTTTGTGTCATTTCATTGGTCTTATTGTGTCGTATTTATGCTATTTTGCTTATTTTTAAGCCTTATTTGTCAAATATTACATAATCTACACCATTTCTTATTTTTGATCATTTTTAGGTTAAAAGTGCCATATTTTGATCGATTTTGAAGGATTTGAGTGCACGAATGGATTCAGAACGTCGAAACGAAGCCGCACGCCAATTTTCATGCAAATTAGAGCAAGTTCAAAAATTACACCCCCTGGTGTAATGAAAATTAAGGTACCATAATGAAAATTATGACAGTCCCGTAAAGAATATTAAGGTACCATAATTTTGAACCAAAATTCACCTGAGAGATTTCAGACATTACGGCACTGCCGTAATGATTTTTACCATCATAATTACAACTCAAAAACGCGAATTTTTCGGACCCGAATCTTGCGCAGACCATATCTTTTGATCCTGAAGTCCAAATTGAAATCCAAAAGTTGCTTCGCACTCCTCTCTAAGAGAAGAAGACACACGAACTGAAAGCACAAATTTTTATCGAGAATTCAGAGAGGAATCAAAGGAGGCATCTTTAGGGCTCGGCCTCACGCCGAGAGGCATATAGAGCACCTTAGCCATGAAATTTACACCGAAGCTTCATATGGAGTAGGAGAGTACACACCAGAAGTTTCAGAGCGTTTGGAGTCCGATCGAGGGAGAAATCAACAAAACAGCGGTGACAGCGCTGTTCATTACAGCACCTGTTTTGTAACTTTTCGTTCCTTTTTCGATTTCTAATCCTCTGAAATTATGGTTTATTGTAATCCTTTCACCATGCTAGCTTAGATCTTTTTATGGGACATGTGGTGTAATCCCCTTGATTTTATGTGACTAGAAAACATTAACTTTTGTCATGATAATTTTATTATGATAATTTTACTTATGTGATGATTGTCTTTAATTCTCCTTAGTTTTATAAATATCAGCATGTTTTAGAATTTTGCGAAATAGACTGAGAGGTTGATTGTGAAATTCGGAACCCTAGAAATCATCGAGTTTGGAACTTATGGTAAGAGATTAGGTTTGTTCTTGAATTCTGATTTTTAGTGATTTTAATGCCTTGTTGATTTTATGATTCTTTGGATCGAGTTAATGTGTTAAACGTGAAGATCTTGTGCGAGAGTGAGGATCAGAACGTTGGAGAACCATAAGTAGAACCTGTGTTGAGATTCGAATGCATGAGAGTGATCCTTGAGTTTCCACTTGAGATTTTTGACTTAGAATTCGGATGCACGAAAGTAATCCTTGAGTTCTTTGTTCAATGATTTACTTATTTTCTGCATTGGATAGATCTTGCGCGAGAGTGAGGATTGGTCCTTTGTATGATTAACTGCGCGAGAGCGAGTTGATCCTTTTATGAAGTAAATTACATCTTTATTATAATGAAATTTGATTGACAGCCTTTATTTCTTTCTAGTCATTAGAATCAAGGTGGATGAACCCCTAGTCCAAGTTTTCTTCTCTGATATTTTCCCGTGCACTTTTCAATCGTTTGCTCCATCAACTTCAGTTTGCTTAGCTAGCGAGAAAATGATTATTTGGTACTTAACACGTAGGTCTTTGTGGTTTGATATTTTTATTACTTCGAAGTATCCGTGCACTTGCGGACTACAACAAGTTTTTGGCACCGTTGCCGGGGACCTTAGTTTTGTTAACATCAAAATAATTGTTAGTATTGCTAGACTAGGTTTTATTTGTTTTAGATTTAACTTTTTTTTTTCTTTTTGCAGGTTTTGGATTTTCACAGTTGTGACAGAACTGTGATTTCTAAAATTTATGAATTTGCTTGTGTTTTATATTTTTTGTTTTTGTTATATATTCTGAAAATAAAAAAAATAATTTGATTGATTGGTGTTGGATTATCTTTCTGTTCTTGATAGATTTAATAAATATTTCTTTTCATCCCAATTCATGGGCATCTCAAAGAAGTAGGTATACATGCCACAAGGTAAGTATGATTCAATGAGCACACTCCATGGTACGTTTAACTCTTATATGTGTTGGGGTATGCCCTTACGGCTAATGTTTGAGGCCTTGGGTTGTTATCAGTATCATGTATAAACTCTATGTTTATAAAGGCAATGGTTGTTATTCAGGTTGTTACATTATCTGCTGCTATATGTATACTACTGAATAATGTCTCAATTGTGTTCAGCTTAGCTGACATGCAGAAATGTCCTTAGTCGAGATATCTTGGTGAACATGAGACAGCCTTGATATGATTGAGACTAATATGTGTTCTAATCTTATAGGATGCTTCGAGCATGGAATAAGATGTAGACTCATAGGTACATTGGATGTACTGGACAGACCCTACTTAGGATATTCAATTGCTTGTCACAATGTGAATAATCCTTATATGCAAGCAAGTGGCATATTTCCTCTGACTTGAGATCACTTGTGTTTCTAAATGATGATTGGCATTGTCTTGAGGTAGTTCAATATCATTTGAAATATAATGGTTATAGATTATCTTGGATAATGAACATGAGTCATGTTAGGGCACTAGTGATAGATATAGGATTGCCTTCTCCTTGTTTGGAGTGTGATGTTCTAAAGGGGCCCCTTGGATGAGATGGTTGAGAAAGTGTATGGCCATACCCAGATGACTATGTTCATCTGATCTAACCACTCTCATCATATTGGAATTACAGGCTTGACACGCTTGTCTAATAAGAACATCCAGTGGCAAAGGAAACACATATGTCATGTGACTTGGGTTCACACTTGTGCTATGGTTTGGGTGTAGTCTTGGAAGACTCTTTCCTTTATATCGGGAGACAGTGATGTGTTGCTAGATACCCCTCTCTGTTCGTGATAACGTAAGTTATCGTTACCGACATTTAAAGGAAACCCTTAGGGTCGCACAATTTGATGATATGGCTTACTTATGTCAGATCGTGTGGACTGAATTGTTCTGATTCAGTTTAATAGGAGTTTAAACTCTGATTGGAAGTGAGATCTGGTCTGATCATGTTTGATTGATTAGGGCTTGAGATCGGTAAGCTTCGATCGAGAGAATTGATGCTTGATCGGTGAGATCAAGAGCATCAAGAGATGTATGGTTAGATCTTGAGCCATTTGGTTCATATGAGATCTAGATCATGGCTTGGTTCGGTTTGGTCTTTGAACCAAATGCAAAAGAATCGGTTCACATAAGTGAACGCATGGTTCATTGTGAGAAAGCGTTTTGGTTAGAAACGTGAGCGCATGGCTTGATGGCTTTCTATTTTTGGAAACCCATGAAGCGTTCCCACGTTGGATAACGCCTTAACGCCTCCCTCTCTCTCGCTTGAAGTTTTTCCTCTCGTGTGTGTGTGTCTTGGAGATACGAAAGAGGAAGAGAAGGAGAGAGCTTTCGGCCAGCAAGATTAACATCTCATCTCCTCCATTCGATTAGGGGATCTTTGCGTCTTTGCTAGCACAAGGTTAACGCGCAAGGAGGAAGCCATCATCACCTTTGTGTGCGTCCACTTTGGAGGAAAGCCGTGTCGCCTTCTTCTTCCAAGTTGCCATCCAATCATGGCTATGGTATGATCTTTTATTTGATCTTGGCAAATTCTTAAGTTGATCATATATTCATGCCTTATGCGATCTTCATGAAACCCTAGAAAAATTTTTATATCCGCCTGCTCAGGCTTTCTCTCTTACAAATGGTATCAGAGGTTGGTTATGGTATGAACTATATGATCGCTTTATTTTGTGTGATCCATGTTTATTTTATGAGTAGATCTACATGTTTCTTTCATATGAAACTTGCGCATGATGCATGTTGAAAATTGTTTTTACCAAAATTTAACATCATGCGCGCCCCTCACATAGATCTATCTGGCGTCTACTTGAAACACTTAGACGGGTTACTAGGGTTGAAGTCATCAGTCTAGTCTGGACCCTACAGTCTGATCAGACCATCTGACAGCCTAGATGGGTCGACCAGATAGCACCTATGCGCAAGCATCAGGTGGCTATAGGTCGACTGCAGAAGGGCGTGTAGCGATGTCTGATCGAGGCTACCAGTGAACGATCATGATTAAGGCCCGGGGTCACACCCGCTTGCCAGAAATCATGTGGGACGTTCGGCCCTTAAGGCATGCATTGTTGACCATGAGGTCAACGCAAGTCAGTTATGACTTTGTGCATGCAAGGGCAGTGGGTCTGACTAGGTCTGATGAGTGGATCCCTATTAATGGACCGTTGTAAGGTAGTAGGGCTCATAAGGAAATAAAATTGATGCCATGGGGTTTTCAAAATTTTATTTTCTGTTAAGATGATTGAATCACATGTTTGTATGTTATAACATGCTTGGATGTTTATTTCATCTTATGTGGGCTGCCCTAAATTGTGTGCTGTGCTGGGGCCTGCGTGCCTGGATTAATTGTAAATTATTATTGTGATCTGCGAATCACATTTCAATTTATGACAATGTGTAATTGACCTGCGAGTCAAATCATGTCTAGATAGATTAAAATGTAATTTAATCAGACATGAGCACAGAGCACACATGGCAGAGGCGCTTGCAGCAAGTGACTTGACCAGGTGGGAGGTCTAGAGTTCGACTCTAGCACAGGCGCAACCAGTCTGGTGGGCGCATCTGAGCTGCAGAGGGCGCTTGGGCCCGGACTGGGCCAGATGAGATGCAAGAGACCCATGAAGAGCTCAAGTGAAGACTTGTGTAAAACTAGGGTTTTACTTAGGCTTAATGGGCGTTTACCACATAAGATCATTGTGCTTTCAATTTACTGTTTTAAGTAATTTTAGCACCTGCATGATTTATCTTTCTGCTATCGCCATAGGATATGCATGATAGTAAGAAGATAAAAGGACCGTTAAAATCCAACGTTAAATATCAAGCACGTAAGCCTTCTGACGCGAAACCTCACTGTTCTGACTATCGTTGGGGCCGTGTTGTACCCACTCAGTGGGCACGCCCATCTATCTTCAGACGGTGTGTGATTACACCTGCGTGTTACAGAGAAGGGATTTATCGCTTCTCGTTGCTCAGCATAGCACGTGGTGGTCCAGGGAGTAGGTCAGGTCAGCTTGACCATGTGGGCTACATATTGAGCATATGTTAGCTATATGGAGGCAGCCATCTGTGGAATCAGAGACTGTGTTATACCAACTCAGTTGGCACAGTCTTCTGGATTGCCTAGATGAAGGGGAATCGCATGGGTTGGTGATTGGCATGGATAGCCTACCGGTGATTAGTGCTTGTACTCTCTATGCATCTTATCTCACCTGAGCGGGACGCGGAGACCAAGTATGAAATCTGGATCCCATCTCACTAAAAGAGTGTTACTCTTTCGGACTGTTTTAATGGATTTTTCAGTCAGATAAAATAGTGAGAAAAGAATCATTCTTAAGTCCTGGATTGATTCTAACATTGATACTGACCTTGTTGTTCTTGCAATGTTGAAGATTACTGCAGCAACGAACACCACAGCGTTCAATGTGCGATCCTTACTGGAAAGGGAGAAGTTCGCTGGGCCAAACTTCTCAGACTGGTACGGACACCTTAAGATTGTTCTTAAGGCTGAGAGGAAACTGTATGTCCTTGAGACGGCAATACCGCCTCAACCCGCTGCGAACGCCGCAAGGGCGGTTCGGGATGCTTATGAGAAGCATGTCAATGATAGCATTGATGTCGCTTGCCTTATGCTTGCGTCTATGACGCCAGAGCTTCAGCGTCAGCATGAGGATTTATCTGCTATTGAAATTATAGCAAATCTCAAGATGCTATATGCTGCACAGGCAAGGACTGAACGCTATAACTTGACAAAACTTTTCTTTCAGAGCAAACTGACTGAAGGGAGTCCAGTGGGAGCTCACGTACTCAAGATGATTGGGTACAAAGAGGCTCTAGAGAAACTGGGACACACCATCAATCAGGAGCTTGTTGTAGACATTATCCTGCAGTCTCTCCCGGCCTCTTTCGATCCGTTCATCATTAATTTTAATATGAACAAGATCGACTGTACCCCGGCAGAGTTACTGAACATGCTCTATACTACAGAGCAGACTCTTGAAAAGGGAAAGCCTTCATCCTCTGTCTTGATGATTCCTTCCAGGAACAAGAAGAAGGGGAAGAAGGGCAAAGCCCCTGTCAAGAGCTACAACAAGGCTCTGAAACAAAAGATCAAGCGGTTGAAGGAATACAGATGTTTCCATTGTGGCCAGCTGGGTCACTGGAAGAAGGACTGTAAAGCGCTCCAAGGAGATAAGAAGGGAAGCAAGCCTTTCACTTCTAGCTCAGGTATTTTTGTGACTGAAGTCATGATATCTTCTTCTTCTTCTATTTCATGGGTGTTGGACACTGCATGTGGAGTTCACATTTGTTCAAATGTACAGGAACTCAAGAGAAGAAGATAGGTGGGACAGCATGAGGTGGACCTACGGGTTGGAAACGGGGCACGAGTTGCTGCTGTTGCTGTAGGACAATATTACATCTCTTTACCATCTGGTTATGTATTAGAACTGGACAATTGTTATTTTGTACCGAGCATAACTAAGAATATTGTCTCTATTCCTGCTCTTGTCAGGAAAGGGTTTTCCTTTGAATGCAAAACTTTAAAGTGTTCTATTTCATTAGATAATATTGTTTATGCTACTGGTCAATTAACAATGGGTTATTCATGTTGGACATGGAATGTTCTGTACAACAAATTGATAATAAGAAAGCCAAGTATGCTGATGACAGCACCTTGCTATGGCATAGTCGTTTAGGCCACATTAACAAGAAGCGCATTAAGCGGTTGCATGACCATGGACTGCTGGGATCATTCTCCTATGAGGAGCTTGATACATGCAAGTCTTGTTTAATGGGCAAAATGACGAAGGCTCCTTTTCTTAACAAAGGTCAAAGGGCTTCAGGTTTACTTGACCTCATTCACAGTGATGTGTGTGGGCCATTTAGTAAACATGCCAGAGGTGGCTATTCATACTTCATTACCTTTACTGATGATTTCAGTAGATATGGTTATGTCTATCTGATGAGACATAAAAGTGAATCTTTTGACAAGTTCAAAGAGTTCAAAAATGAAGTACAAAATCAGCTAGGCCGAAATATCAAGGCACTTCACTCAGATCGAGGTGGAGAATACTTGAGTCAAGAGTTTACTGACTATCTGAAGGAGTGTGGGATTATCTCACAGCTCACTCCGCCAGGAACACCACAATGGAATGGTGTGTCCGAGAGGAGAAATAGAACCTTACTGGATATGGTTCGTTCTATGATGAGTCAGGCTACTCTACCTTACTCCTTTTGGGGATTTGCACTGGAAACAGCGGCAAAGGTACTAAACCGAGTGCCATCCAAGGCCGTTTCAAAGACGCCATATGAGTTATGGTATGGGAAACAGCCGAGCTTGACATTTATCAAAATCTGGGGTTGCGAGGCTTATGTCAAAAAGCTCGCCTCTGGGAAACTGGAGAGCAGATCTGATAAATGTATCTTTGTCGGTTACCCTAAAGAAACTAAGGGTTATTATTTCTACGATCCCAAAGAGAACAAAGTATTTGTTGCTCGTACGGCTATTTTTCTTGAGAAGGAATTTCTTCTGCAAGAGGCCAGTGGGAGAGAAATAAAGCTGGATGAGAATCCAGAAGAAGGACAAAGTAGTCAAGCTCAGTTGGATGAGACTAAGCCAATAGAACAGGTTGATGTTCAACCTGAGACTCAGATATCACGGGAACCGCGAAGATCGGGAAGGATCCGTCGACAGCCTGAGTGCTATGACGGAGTCTACATCATTGATGATGAACCCCTCACTTATGCGGATGCGGTCAGTGGACCAGAATCAGCAAGATGGCTTGAAGCTATGCGAGCCGAGATGGACTCCATGTCAGATAACCAAGTCTGGGATTTGGTTGATCCGCTCCGGGAGTAATCCCTATAGGCTGTAAGTGGATCTTCAAGAAGAAGATTGACATGGATGGTAACGTGGTTACCTATAAAGGCAGGCTAGTTGCGAAAGGTTTCAAACAAATCTACGGGATAGATTATGATGAAACTTTCTCTCCAGTAGCCATGTTCAAGTCTATTCGGATTATTCTCGCGATAGCAGCATATTATGATTATGAGATCTGGCAAATGGATGTGAAGACCGCTTTCCTTAATGGAAAACTAGAACAGGATGTGTATATGACACAACCTGAAGGTTTCACCAATCCATCAGATCGTCATAAAATATGCAAATTAAAGAAGTCCATTTATGGACTTAAGCAAGCATCCAGAAGCTGGAATATTCGTTTTGATGAATCAATCTGTGAATTTGGTTTCATCAAAAATGAAGATGACCCGTGTGTATATAAGAGGTTTAGTGGGAGCGTGATTATTTTCCTAGTCCTCTACGTCGATGATATCTTAATCATTGGAAATGATATTCCTGAACTGCATGCCGTCAAGGCATGGTTAAGAAAATGTTTCCAGATGAAAGATTTAGGAGAAGCTGCCTATGTATTAGGTGTGAAGATCTACAGAGATAGATCTAAGAGGCTTCTCGGGCTGTGCCAGAGTACTTACATCGATAAAGTCCTGGAAAGATTCCATTTAGAAAATTCTAAAAGAGGATATCTTCCAGTCAGACATGGTCTGAATCTTTCTAAGAGCCAGTGTCCTCAAACACAGTCTGAGAAAGATGAAATGGACAATACGCCTTATGCTTTGGCTATTGGGTCCATTATGTATGCAATGTTGTGTACTCGCCCAGACGTCGCTTACGGGTTAAGCGTGACCAGTCAATTCCAAAGTAATCCAGGGAAGGCACACTGGATTGCAGTCAAGAACATTTTGAAATATCTTCGGAGGACCAAAGATATATTCTTGATTTATGGAGGTCAGGAAGAACTCAGTATTGAAGGATATACTGACGCTTCGTTCCAATCTGACCAGGATGATTTCCGATCGCAATCAGGCTATGTTTTTAGCTTGAATGGAGGAGCAGTGGTGTGGAAAAGTTTCAAACAAGCAATTGTTGCTGATTCCACAACAGAAGCCGAGTATATTGCAGCCTCAGAAGCATCCAAGGAGGCAGTGTGGATTCGTAAGTTCGTTCAGGAACTTGGTGTTATTCCTTCGAGTGCAGATCCATTGGTTATCTTCTGTGATAACACTGGAGCAATAGCACAAGCAAAGGAACCACGGTCGCACCAAAAGTCCAAGCACATACAGAGAAGGTTTCACTTGATCCGGGAGATCATTGATCGAGGAGAGATCAAGATCTGCAAGGTTCATACAGATGACAATCTAGCTGACCCGCTTACAAAGCCTCTGGCGCAGCAGAAGCATGAGAAGCACTGTAATAATATGGGTTTGAGATTTCTCAACCATTAGATTAAGTGCAAGTGGGAGATTGTTGGGGTATGCCCTTAAGGCTAATGTTTGAGGCCTTGGGTTGTTATCAGTATCATGTATAAACTCTATGTTTATAAAGGCAATGGTTGTTATTCAGGTTGTTACATTATCTGCTGCTATATGTATACTACTGAATAATGTCTCAATTGTGTTCAGCTTAGCTGACATGCAGAAATGTCCTTAGTCGAGATATCTTGGTGAACATGAGACAGCCTTGATATGATTGAGACTAATATGTGTTCTAATCTTATAGGATGCTTCGAGCATGGAATAAGATGTAGACTCATAGGTACATTGGATGTACTGGACAGACCCTACTTAGGATATTCAATTGCTTGTCACAATGTGAATAATCCTTATATGCAAGCAAGTGGCATATTTCCTCTGACTTGAGATCACTTGTGTTTCTAAATGATGATTGGCATTGTCTTGAGGTAGTTCAATATCATTTGAAATATAATGGTTATAGATTATCTTGGATAATGAACATGAGTCATGTTAGGGCACTAGTGATAGATATAGGATTGCCTTCTCCTTGTTTGGAGTGTGATGTTCTAAAGGGCCCCCCTGGATGAGATGGTTGAGAAAGTGTATGGCCATACCCAGATGACTATGTTCATCTGATCTAACCACTCTCATCATATTGGAATTACAGGCTTGACACGCTTGTCTAATAAGAACATCCAGTGGCAAAGGAAACACATATGTCATGTGACTTGGGTTCACACTTGTGCTATGGTTTGGGTGTAGTCTTGGAAGACTCTTTCCTTTATATCGGGAGACAGTGATGTGTTGCTAGATACCCCTCTCTGTTCGTGATAACGTAAGTTATCGTTACCGACATTTAAAGGAAACCCTTAGGGTCGCACAATTTGATGATATGGCTTACTTATGTCAGATCGTGTGGACTGAATTGTTCTGATTCAGTTTAATAGGAGTTTAAACTCTGATTGGAAGTGAGATCTGGTCTGATCATGTTTGATTGATTAGGGCTTGAGATCAGTAAGCTTCGATCGAGAGAATTGATGCTTGATCGGTGAGATCAAGAGCATCAAGAGATGTATGGTTAGATCTTGAGCCATTTGGTTCATATGAGATCTAGATCATGGCTTGGTTCGGTTTGGTCTTTGAACCAAATGCAAAAGAACCGGTTCACATAAGTGAACGCATGGTTCATTGTGAAAAAGCGTTTTGGTTAGAAACGTGAGCGCATGGCTTGATGGCTTTCTATTTTTGGAAACCCATGAAGTGTTCCCACGTTGGATAACGCCTTAACGCCTCCCTCTCTCTCGCTTGAGGTTTTTCCTCTCGTGTGTGTGTGTCTTGGAGATACGAAAGAGGAAGAGAAGGAGAGAGCTTTCGGCCAGCAAGATTAACATCTCATCTCCTCCATTCGATTAGGGGATCTTGGCGTCTTTGCTAGCACAAGGTTAACGCGCAAGGAGGAAGCCATCATCACCTTTGTGTGCGTCCACTTTGGAGGAAAGCCGCGTCGCCTTCTTCTTCCAAGTCGCCATCCAATCATGGCTATGGTATGATCTTTTATTTGATCTTGGCAAATTCTTAAGTTGATCATATATTCATGCCTTATGCGATCTTCATGAAACCCTAGAAAAATTTTTATATGCGCCTGCTTAGGGTTTCTCTCTTACAATATGCACTCTCTTTCTTCTAGTAGATGTGATATTTGTGGATGTATTGATCATTATACTTCTAATTGCCAATTTTTAAATTCTAATTCACCATGGTATCAAGATGATCAATATGATTCTAGATCTTTATATGATGATTGCTCAAACTATACTTCTGAACCATATTTTGAGGATACTGAAAAATCTAGCTTAGAGATAATGTTTCAAAAGTTCATGAGTACCCAAGCAAAACAGAATGATGACTTGAATGAGAGTCTGAAACAGATCAATTATAGTGTGAATGAGACCCTTAAACAAATCAATTCTAGGTTGGATGACATGGTTGCACACAATGAAATTTTAGAAACCCAGTTGGCACAACAAGCATGTTTATTTGAGTTTGATTTGGAAACTGAAAAACTTGATTTAGAAAATTCCCCCTCTGATTATGATTGTTTTGAGATTGAGCCTTATGTGTTTATTCATGAATCTCACTCTAATTTTGATGATTGTAAAATTGATTCATCTGATAATTTATTTGTAGAAAAATTTGAGAAAATTGACTCTGAAAAATCTTTTGATTCTAATGATAATTATGAAATTGATTCTTTTGATGATATATCATTTGTGGTTAAATCTGATGAAGGATATGAGGGGACTAATTTAGAAAAATCTCATTGTGATTTTGTTGATAATTTTGAAATTGATAAACTATTTGATTGTGAGCATGAGAAACTTGAAGATGATTTGAAAATTACAAAGATTGATGAATCCTAGTCTGATGTTTTGCCCATATCTATTGTTGAATCTTTTAATGTAATTGAAAATTTATGCTTTATTGAGGAACCTAATTTGAGACATAAAAATTATTTTGATGATCCAATGCTTAAATTTTTTTATCAAAGTCCCATTGCAATTGAAGATAGAAATTTGAAGAAAGGACTTATGATTTTGCTCACTAACAAACATAGGAAGATCATTGAAAATTTTGATTTTGATTTCTGCATATTTAAGAAAGCCACTTTGATTGTGATTTATATGCAATTCTGGATTTTTGGATTAGTGGCTAAACTTTTTGGACAAAGGAAATGCAAAAATTTGTTTGCTGTTTATGTTGGTACTGATTCACCAGCTTCACCATGATTTTTGATTTTTGGTCAAGCTAATGACCTAAAAATTAATGCTTCTTGGGAGGCAACCCAAGCATTATCACTTAGCTTAGTTTCTTTTATTTTAGTTTATTTTTAGAATTAATTTTTCTTTTCATTTTGCAGGAAAATAAAATTTTGTGTAAAATACGGTAGTGCTGTAACCTGTTTTACGGTGCCATAATGCTGCATATTTTTGATCCAAAAGTTTCGTGCAAATTACGGCACTGTCGTAAGGAATTTCACGCTCCTCTATTCTAGCACAAGCTACCACCTCTATTCCAGCTACAATCTTCATCCAGTCAGTGGTAGCATCTCTCACGAAGCCTTCTCAGGGTAACCATTAGCAACTTTTCAGCCAAACAGCGACAGAACCTTCAATCACCGTACGCTGATCTCGTCTCCGGCAACACCATGGTTGTCTCCAAGCAGCCGCCTCTATTTTCTCCACCTAGCCAGATAGAGCTCCACTCTGTTTTCCAGCGACAGCATCTTCTACCAGGATCAACTCTGTTGCAGCCAGTTTCTTCTTCTCCTAGCTGGCATCTTCACTTGCGCTTTCTGCTTCTGCATCAGCAGCCGGCAGCTCCTCTGATTTGCAACCACTGCATCAATTTCCAGCATCTTTGCTCCATCCTAGGCATAGATCTAGAGCTTCTCTGATGCAATCAATTGACAGCTTCCTCCACCAATTAGCCGATTATCTTCTTCCCCAGCAGGTGGCAGAACATCCAGCAAGCATTGGCTTTCAGCAATGCTTACTCCCTATAGCCAATACCTTCCACAAGGGACACCAGAAACTCTTCCTGAAGATCGGCGGTTGACCTTCATCCCTAAAATCTGACATCCGCCATTTCACCGGTGAACAGTTGATGCTGGCGTCTTTTTCTCCAGATCCGCTCGAGCTTGATTCTTTCCACTACCACCTCTGATTCTAGATTTCTTCCAGCCAGCTACTAGCTTTCCAGATCGGCAACTCTGCATCGCAAGCAGCTATAGTTTTCCGCCACCCTACTGATCTGCTTCCTCATGATCCCGACCTATGAGGACGAAAGGAGTAGAATCAGAGGCAGAAAACCCAAATCTGCACCCTTCCGATTCCATGTCTGCTGGTGTTGACGAACTCTTCCTCGCCAGCCTCCACTTCAATCTCTTGCTTTTCTCTTTCCACCATTATTAGCAAGCCCGTCAGCCTCTGCGACTACAACTTCGCCAGCTGCGTTCTTCTTTCGATCTCAGTCGCCGCTAACCAAAGTTTTCTTCTCCAGATCTGCTCTAGCCAGCTGCGCAGCGATGTGGACATCTCCAGCAACATTACCAGCCGGCGTCTCCATAGCAATCTTCTTCTCTGAGGGATCAGCCAGCGTTTCTTTCTGTCCAGAATAGCAGCCGCTTCCACAGCTTCTTCCAGAGACTTTGTTTCCAGCGATCTGTTCCAGCACTCCTGACCAATAGCCGCTGCTTTTCCTTCCGCCAGTACCTATTCTCCTGTAACATCCCTCAGAATCACACCCCACACGCATACAAGTAAAATACGGGGTTTCAAAAATTTTTTACTCTTCCATTAAAACACAAGAAGAAAGCGGCATCGAAGGACATTACTACGGAACAGAAAACCGCACAGAACTGAATAGGATCGATTACTAGGAAATAGAAATCCGGAAATCCAGAAAAAATCCAGCAGCAAGTATTCTAAACTACTGCTGCACAGACACACATATCTTGTAACAACAACAAACGTCCACACTACACATATGTGGAATTTCAGAAATATACAGAACTGATTATTCAGATACTAAAATAAACAACACAAATTCGGTTACACATCTCAAATCGGACATTTCAAAATAAGAACCAATTCAATAAAAGAATCCAAGACTTGTATCCAATAATTTAAACGAAACAACTATAATATAATATCCTGAAAACAGGCATAAGCCCTCAGGAGATAAAACATGTCATATAGGTCATAATAAATTAGGCACGCAGGCCTGATAAATCTTTAGAAGACTATTCTTAGAAATGACATCAAACATTAGCGTCATATTAGCTGTAGCAATTACTGTCTTGATGTCTCACCTGAAAACATTTAAACAACGGAGGTGAGCTAAAAAGCTCAGTGAGTAAAAGACACTAAAAGTCATCCATAGTACACATCAAAAATATCATACTTAAGTTGAAATTCTTTTTATTTAACAGATAAGATAAATCAACTTAACATGCATGCTCATATCAGAAACAAACACAATCAAATACAGATACTTGTAACAATAGGCATCAAACAGGTAGGATATGAATATACCAACCCATACCAACTAACCACACCGCCTAATACATCTAAATACAGATCGAAACAGAACTACAGAAATCAGAACTGACAGACAGAAAATCAGAATTTTCAGAGTCCAAACGGATAGTCTACATCGGAAACAGAAAGGCCACAGAAGGCCTGAAGACCACAGAAGGTCTGACCCCACCTCTGCCGAGGACGAGACAATGCATGCATATCAGAAACAGAATGGTAGAGGAGATATCAGTGGGTGGCCCCCGTCTTGTCAGGACGTGGCACTCTGGTCTCCAATACCCAGAACAGAATGGTAGAGGAGGTATCAGTGGGTGGCCCCCGTCTTGTCAGGACGTGGCACTCTGGCTTCCAATACCCAGAACTGAATGGTAGAGGAGGTATCAGTGGGTGGCCCCCGTCTTGTTAGGACGTGGCACTCTGGCCTCCAATACCCAGAACTGAATGGTAGAGGAGGTATCAGTGGGTGGCCCCCGTCTTGTTAGGACGTGGCACTCTGGCCTCCAATACCCAGAACTGAATGGTAGAGGAGGTATCAGTGGGTGGCCCCCGTCTTGTTAGGACGTGGCACTCTGGCCTCCAATACCTATAACGGAACAGAAATAGTGTCTCAAGGGTCGTAATAGACTATCAGCACCATTACAGCGCCACAGAAGGAGGGTAAGGACACGGAAGAGTGCTACACTAGGGCATAATTTTACAGAACAGATTATACTGAAACGGAGAAGTAGGATCAACCACTACTTAATTCTTACATTATGCCCAAAGTCTAACAAACCAGAAAATGACACACCCCAATATCCAGTCCTTAAACACAGAACAGAAATTATATGAGTGAATTCCTTACAACTAACCTTAATTCATGTCAAACCATTCTATGTTCTCACAAATGTTTTAACACATTCAAGGTTTTCAGAAACTTCACAACATATAAACAGAACAGGAAATATCCACATAACAAACAATTAAATACAGAACAGAAATTATTCATATAACAAACATTTAAATACAGAACAGAAATTATTCATGAAATAATCTCCTCAAAATTCCTAAAACCGTGAGCTATAAATTTACTGTAAGGGGCGCCACTTTCAGAACCTTAACAGAACGTACAAATTTCATGTAATTAATTTCAGTCCCCCACTACAGATAATTTTAATTACACGTTTGTGAAGAAAATTGACAAAAGCCCCAAAATTGGCTCGAACCATGATTTTCAAAAATTCCTAAGTTCTTAGTTAAATCCCCAATTTTGTTTTCTCTAAAATTTCTCATCAAGCAAATAAATTTTAGAAGAACTACAGACCACAATTTAAGAGGTTAAACCATACAATGTAATTTTTTCTCACAAAGGAATATTCGTTTAACCAAAACATAGCAGATTTATATTGTCAATTTGCAAAATATATTTTTGGTCCAATTTCGAACCAAAGCTAGTCAATATTGTATTCAAAATGAAGCTCTCTGAATCTAGTTTCCAATAAAACTGGTTTCACAAGATTTCGAATTGTAGGTAGGAAGATATAAGGGTTCGAACATGGGATGGTCAGAATTTCAGATTTCAAGAAAACAGATTCATATATCAGAATTGCGACATATATTTCAGATCCAATAACTAATCGAAAATAGGCATTATGGGAGTCAAAATGAAGCTCTTCAAGCCTACGGTCTAATAAAACTGGTTTCATAGGATTTCGAGCTATACCTAGGGAGATATGATGGTTCGAACACATAATGGTCGAAATCCAGATTTCCAGAAAACTGATTTTGTACAGCTAGATTGCAATACAGATTGAAATACAAATACAGCTCTGATATGGTCGATATCATATTCAAATTAAAGCCGAATGTGTCTAGTTTCATACAAAATTTGTTTCATACGATTTGGATCTATAGGCCATGAGATATTAGGGTTATAGTACACAAAGGTCAGATTAGAGAATGCAGATTTCAGCAGAACAGGATTTTAAAACCCTATAATTATTTGAATTCGACCATAACGAATTTTAATTGAATGATAATCTAAAATTTAGCGGATTAGACTCCTTAGGATCGAATTACTCACCAGAAAAAATCGCCCACAGAGAAAACGCCAAAACAGAGGATCAGGGATCTCCAGAAAGTTCGTCCACCACCAGTCTGCCACCACCAGCGTCAGAAATTTGCAGGAGGCGCCAAGCACAGTGAGGGGCGACAACACAGGCGGCTAGGGCAAGAAACAAACCAAAAATCGTGAGGGAGAGGAGCTCTCACGAATTTTCCCCCTTTTTTTTTTTTCCACCCCAAACGGATCCAAGATCCAATAACCCAATTAACTTAAGTGGAAATCGGCTTTAATGGGCTTACCTGGGCTTAACCACCATGCGCCACTCCAATAACACAGAAATATGCGCCACCATGGTGGAAGAATTCCAGGAGCAAATAGTCAAGGTTGAGGGTTCGAAGCCCCAACGAAAATAATTATTTTTGCCCTGTAGGAAAAAGTCCTACAATTAGGCAAAAATCCCAAAATTTTAACAGATAAAAATACAGAAACAGAATTTCTAACCTTAAATCGTAATTCAGAAAATCGAGGGCGTTACATCTCCAGTATCTGTCGTCGGTGACTCAACCATGGCAGCAGTCAACAGCCTCCTCTACTTTCACCGACTCTGTCGCCACCGACGCAGATTTCTACCGCCCATGTTTCTAACAAAAGCGGACTCCAAATCTTCCAGATGACTACGAAGCCGACGTCTTCATCCTAGTCGGTGGCAACATCTTCGGCAATTTCTTCTCCAACTGCTACCACCCCTGCTTCAGCCAATCTGTTTCATCAGCGATTCTCTCTGCCGATTCAGATTTCAGCTACCAAGTGATGTCGCTACTTTTGATTCCCAGGCGGAAGATTCTTAACAAGCAACTCCCTGTTTCCATCGGCGACTACCTCAAGCAGCACCCTAGCAGCCGCTTATCTTCCAGATCTACAAGCGTGGCCGCTGCCAATTCTGATTCCACCATCCGCAAGCAGCAGCCGCCAGCAAATATTTCCGCAACTGTCGCCTCCGATTCCAACCAATCCTCTTCTCCGGCAAACGAGCTATCTCATCTAGCAGCTTACTCTATGCAGCCACACCAACGATCCACTTCTCAGACAGCTGGCGTTTTTATTTCATCATCATGCTGCATTTTTATTTTTATGTTATTTTATTTATTTTTGCAGCATCATTAGCAACTTTGATTTCTTATTGCAGTGCTATCTCTCGCACCCACTGGCAGACGACTTCGCCTCCAGGACTGTAGTCCCCAGCAGGCCACTGGAGACTACTCATCATCACTCTACTGTCGGCACCATCATCATTGCTAGCGGCTCTTTAGCTAGCACCTGTTCCACCTCTGCCTCTCACCTGGATTATATCTTTCTACCAGCACGCTTTTGGACCATCGATGATATCTCTGACTCTTCTTTGAAAAAATTATTTTTATCATTATTATTATTTTAGAGACTATTTTTAGAACTGAGCCTTATGTACTTAAAATTATGCAGGAAAATTCTCAGAAGGCACATCTCTGCATCTGTCCTAATTCTATTCCCCGAACGATGATTGAGCTTGCTATATTGTTTTGTGAGTATTGTTTGCATTTGCTTGTGATTTGATTTGATATGATTGCCTACACTTTTCTTCTCCTATAATTTCTATCACTTTACACCATTTGCATTGTTTGAGCCTTATGTGATTATACGAATCTATCACTTTACATCTATTGATTGTATGATTTAACACTTCACATCCTTTTACATTGATTTTGATATTTTTGATGTTTAAAATTTTTTATGACTTGAATCCATTTGATAAGAGATGTGTGGATTTTTCTATGTGTATGCATGTCATTACCTGTGAATGGAGATATACCCATTATGCTGAATTTATTTCTTCAATATATATCTACTTGTTGGAATCCTTCATTGATTGATGCATATGTTTCATTACCTGTGAATGGAGATATACCCATTATGCTGAATTTATTTCTTCAATATATATCTACTTGTTGGAATCCTTCATTGATTGATGCATATGTTTTTGGGTAGGTATGTTGTTTGATGAATGCAATCTAAGAGTGAAGCATCTTTCTTAAATAAAATGAGCATATGAGTGTAATTTTTGAATTGATGTCAATTGATTAGCCTAGTTAATGTTTGGTTTATCTTACTATTTGTTGGGAAGAAAGAATCCAAGATCCACAAAAAGAGTGAGAGATTCCCCTACTTGGCACTGTGTAAAATTGACAGTGGTACCGAAGACATGGGTTGAAGTCTATAAAAAAAAATGACTCCTCTACTTAGCACTGTGTAAAATTGACAGTGGTACCGAAGACAAGAGTTGAAGTATAAATAAAAAGTTTGTATCTATGTGGGTACATGCCTTCTAAAAAAGAAAAGAAATAAAAAAGAAAAATTTTGTGTGGAAAAAGATTTTGGATATCAAATTCCTGTAAACAAAAGTATGATAGATTTAAACTGAAAATTAGGTGAATTAATGAGACTGAAATTCTTTTCATTATGCGAGTTGCGAAGCTTTATTTGATCAAAGTTGTAGATCTTAAGGATTAATTTCAAAGGACGATGTATTTATCTAAAATTTTGTGCAAAAAGTTGGTGGAATATTTCATGAGAGATTATATTTTAGAAATTTATTTTTCATAAAAGAGCATATTTTCCATACTTAGCATTGTTCTTATTTATTTGCTTGAGGACAACCAAAGTTTGAGCCTTATGTGTTTGATGACACCAAAATTTATAGTGTATTTTGTGTCATTTCATTGGTCTTTTTGTGTCATATTTATGTTATTTTGCTTGTTTTTAAGCCTTATTAGTCAAATATTGTAGAATCTACACCATTTCTTATTTTTGATCAACTTCAGGTTAAAAGTGCCATATTTTGATGGATTTTGAAGGATTTGTGCGCACGAATGGATTCAGAATGTCGAAACAAAGCCGCACGCCAATTTTCATGCAAATCGGAGCAAGTTCGAAAATTACACCCCCGGGTGTAATGAAAATTAAGGTACCATAATGAAAATGACGGCAGTGCCATAAAGAATATTAAGGTATCATAATTTTGACCCAGAATTCACCTGAGAGAATTAAGACATTATGGCACTGCCGTAAAGATTTTTACGGCCGTAATTACAACTCAAAAACGCGAGTTTTTCGGGCCTGAATCTTGCGCGGACCATATCTTTTGATTTAGAAGTCCAAATTAAAATCTAAAAGTTGCTGCACACTCGTCATAAAGAGAAGAAGACACGCGAAGTGAAAGCACCAATGTTTATCGAGAATTCAGAGAGGAATCAAAGGAGGCGTCTTTAGGGCTTGGCCTCATGCCGAGAGGCGTAGAGAGCACCTCTGGCTGTGAAATTTACACCGAAGCTTCCTATAGTGTAGGAGAGCACACACTAGAAGTTTCAGAGCGTTTGGAGTCTGATCGAGGGAGAAATCAACAAAACAACAGTGACTGCGCTGTTCAAAGGCAATTACGGTGCTGTAATTTCGTTACAGCACCTGTTTTGTAACTTTTCTTCCCCCTTTTCATTTCTAATCCTCTGAAATTATGGTTTATTGTAATCCCTTCACCATGATAGCTTAATCTTCTTATGGGACATGGGGTGTAATCCCCTTGATTTGTTTATGACTAACATTGATTATTTTTGTCATGATAACTTTGTTATGATAATTTTACTTATGTGATAATTGTCTTTAATTCTCCTTAGTTTTATAAATATCAGCATGTTTTAGAATTTTGCGAAATAGACTGAGAGGTTGATTGTGAAATTCGGAACCCTAGAAATCATCGAGTTTGGAATTTATCGTAAGAGATTAGGTTTGTTCTTGAATTCTGATTTTTAGTGATTTTAATGCCTTGTTGATTTTATGATTCTTTGGATCAAGTTAATGTGTTAAACGTGAAGATCTTGTGAGAGAGTGAGGATCAGAACGTTGGGAAACCATAAGTAGAACCTGTGTTGAGATTCGGATGCACGAGAGTGATCCTTGAGTTCTTTGTTCAATGATTTACTTATTTAAAGCATTGGATAGATCTTGCAGGAGAGTGAGGATTGGTCCTTTGTATGATTGACTGCACGAGAGCGAGTTGATCTTTTTATGAAGTAAATTACACCTTTATTATAATGAAATTTGATTGACATCCTTTATTTATTTCTAGTCATTAGAATCAAGGTGGATGAACCCCTAGTCCCAGTTTTCTTCTCTGATATTTTCCCGTGCACTTTTCAATCGTTTGCTACATCATCTTTAGTTTGCTTAGCTAGTGAGAAAATGATTATTTGGTACTTAACACGTAGGTCTCTGTCGTTCGATATTTTTATTACTTCGAAGTATCCGTGCACTTGCGGACACTACAGTATGGCCATACACATTCAGTCATAGAACCATAGAGGAGCTCCATGGATATCATGCTTCCCTTAGGAAGGGGCAAATCCTTTGTCTGCCCATGAACTTCTCATATGGGTCGTGACATGCTCAATCACAACAGTTATTACCTCCCAACTACGGCGAAGTGTTATGTTGTATTAAAGCATGTCCCTAACCATATAGAATGGCCAATGACCTTAAGTCAAGGGATCAATGCATCTCTTGTCACTTGTGAGGATAACGCGTGACACCAAGTCATAGCCTCACAGCGGGTCTGTCCAGTATATCCTCCACTGATATACCCATATGTCTGTCTTAGCACCTCGTGCCTAACCAACCCATATACCAGTCTCATAAGTACCAGAGCTATCCCATATCCACTCAGGTACATTGACTAGGGACAATCATTTGAGCACAGATCCAATCTGTCTCCAGGGACATTATCATATAATTACACAAACGCAAATGTAGACAAACATAGATAATGACAATGCCAGAAAGATATATAAATATCAATGTCAAGTACTACAATAATGAACCGATACTAGGTCCTAGGGCATATACACCAACAATTAGAAGATTGGGTTTTAATTCCAACTTTCTATAATGGTCTACTATACAACACTTGCTTAACTATTGATGCTGCTACAGGAGGAGCACTGATGAAGAAGACCGTTGAAGATGCCTACGCGTTGATTTAAGATATGGCACTAAATCACAACTATTGGACTGCTGAGAGAGGAGTGTTGTATCATCCTCCTCATGGTAAGAATGATGGTGATGGTTGGCATTCTCTAGCAGAAAAGGTAGATTCATTGTGTAATCATTTTGATTCTTTTTGAAAAACCCCTTAAAAGGGGGGGGGAACCCTAAAGCATGCGCATATGAAATTTTTGGGTTTCAACAAGATCGATTGCATGAATATATATATGATCAACTTTGATTATATTGCAAAGATCAAGTTAAGATCTTTTACCATAGCCATGATGAAGGAGGCGGCTTGGAAGCAAGAGGGCAAATAAGCTCTCCTCCAAAGAAGACACACACTAGATGAGAGATGGCTACCTCTTTGGACGTTCCTTGTGTTAGCAAGAATCTCCCAAGTTCCTTGTCGTGTGTCGAAGAAGAGAGATGCTTGGCCGAGCTCCTATTTTCGTCAAGAAAAATCTCTACCCAAGAGTGAAGTCGACAAGAGAAGAGAATTGGCAAATGCGTTGAGGCGTTTTCAAGAGATGGCGTTACATGACTTCCAAATATGGAAAGTCATGAAGCCATGCGCTCACTCAAAGAAAACCGCCCAAAACACAATCAAGCCTTGAACCATGCGTTCACATATGTGAACCGGTTCAAACCAATTCAATTCTATTCAATTCGGTTCAAAGACCAAACCAAACCAGCCCAAGCCATGGTCTAGATCTCTCTGAACCAAATGGTTCAAGATCTAACCGTTCATCTCTTGATGCACTTGATCTCACCGATCTAGCATCAATACTCTCGATCGAAGCTTACCGATCTTAAGCCCTAATCAATCAAACATGATTAGACCAGATCTCACTTACAATCAGAGTTTAAACTCCTTTAAACTGAACCTAAACAATTCAGTCCACACGATCTGACTTAAGTAAGCCATATCATCAAATTGTGCGACCCTGAGGGTTTCCTTTAAATGTCGGTAACGATAACTTACGTTATCACGATCAGTGAGGGGTATCTAGCAACACATCACTGTCTCCCGATATAAAGGAAAGAGTCTTCCAAGACTACTCCCAAACCACAGCACAAGTGTGAATCCACTTCACTAGGCATACATGTTTCCTTTGCCACTGGATATTCTTATTGGACAAGCGTGTCAAGCTTGTAGCTCCAATATGATGAGCATGATTAGATCAGATGAACATAGTCACCTGAGTATGGCCATACACTTTCTCAATCATCTCATTCGGGGGGGCCCCTTTAGAACATCACACTCCTTAAACAAGGAGACGGCAATCCTATATCTATCACTAGTGTCCTAACCTGACTCATGATCATTATCCAAGATAGTCTATAACCATTATGTTTCAAATGATATTGAACTACCTCAAAACAATGACAATCATCATTTAGAAACACAAGTGATCTCAAGTCAGAGGACATGTGCCACTTGTTGCAAACAAGGATTATTCACATTGTGACAAGCAATTGAATATCCTAGTAGGGTCTGTCCAGTACATCCAATGTACCCATGAGTCTACATCTTATTCCATGCTCGAAGCATCCTATAAGATTAGAATACATATTAGTCTCAATCATATCAAGGCTGTCTCATGTTCACCAAGATATCTCGACTAAGGACATATAGCATGTCAGCCTAGCTGAACAGCATTGAGACATTATTCAGAAGTACACTTATTGCAGCAGACAATGTAACAAACTGAATAACAACCATTGCCTTTATAAACATAAGAGTTTATACATGATACTGATAGAATCCCAAGGCCTCAAACATTAGCCTTAAGGGCATACCCCAACACTTTTTAGATACAAACTGCTGCAGGCTCTTTTGTTACTTGTGATTTATGTCGGAACCATGGGCACTATGCTGAAGAGTGTAAGGTTATTGTTTTGGGGTAGTGAGCAAATTAATGCAGTAAGGGGTTACAATCAAGGTAGAAATGATGACCCTTACTCTAATACCTACAACCCTGGTTGGAGGAACTATCCTAACCTATCTTGAAAGAGTAAAAATCATGCTAGTGTGCAGAATGAAAATATAGGGTATCAGTAGAGACAACCAAATCAGAGTCAACCCCAAAAATCTAGTTTAGAAGACATGTTTGAAAAATTCATGTGTGCTCAAATGAGACAAAATGAGGAAGTTTCAAAGAGTCTTAAGCAAATCAACTCTAGGTTGGATGGTGTTGTTGCTCACAATAAGATTTTAGAGACACAGATAGCACAACAGGCTAGCACAGCGTATAGAGCCCCAAGGAAATTACCTGCCAAACCTGAACCTAACCCTAGGGAACATTCTAATGCCATCACAACTAGGAGTGGAAAACAGTTAGATGACCCCAGGGGACCATTAGATGATGATGAGGAAGAGCATAATGTTAGACCTAGCAGTGAACCAGTTTTGGAATCACAACCTGCACATGTGCAGTCTCATCCTAGCTCTTTACCTTCTAAGGAGGATGAGCCTTCACAGAATGGTGATTTGCCTTGTAAAGTTGATATTACTAGACCTAGTTCACCACCACCATACAGGCCACCTATTCCTTTTCCCCAAAGCATTGTGCAAACTAAGTTAGATAGACAGTTTGGGAAGTTTTTAGATGTTTTCAAAAAGTTGTACATTAATATTCCATTTACTAATGCCTTATCTCAAATGCCTTCATATGCAAAATTTTTGAAAGAGATTTTATCCTATAAAAGAAAAATAGAGGACTATGGTACTGTGGCAGTAACTGAGGAATGCAATGTTCTTATTCAAAACAAGTTGCCACCGAAATTAAAGGATCCAGGTAGTTTCTCTATCCCCTGTTTGATTGGAAGTGTGGCTTTCGACCAAGCCTTATGTGATTTGGGAGCTAGTGTGAGTCTAAAGCCTTTATTTGTGTGTAGGAAACTGGATATGAGAGCTCCTAAACCAACTTCAATATCTTTGCAACTCGCCGATCGCTCAGTGAAGTATCCTGTTGCTATTTTTGAGGATGTGCCTATCCAAGTCGGTAAGTATTTTTTACCTACTGATTTTGTGGTTCTTGAAATGGAAGAAGATGCGAAGATTCCTAGTATTCTTGGTAGAGTGTTCTTAACCACTGAGGGAGCACTTATTGATGTAAAGAATGGTAAACTGACTCCGAATATTGGTGATAACAAAATTGAGTTTGATTTGAATGATTCATTGAAAAAACCTTCATATGCTAGTTCATGTTGTAGTGTTCATGCTGTTGATGACGTGGTTTATGGTCTTGGTTTTTTGTTTGATGATCCTTCTAATTCTGATTTTGATACTGATTTTTGTGAAAATTCTTGTAAAGAAATTGATGATTCTGATTTTGATTCTGATTCTTGTGATGATACTCATAATATTTTGGACTGCACTATATTTGATGATGACAAAGAAAAAATTCCAAAAGTTGAATTGAAAGCTTTACCTCATAACCATTGCTATGAATTTCTTGGTCCTAACTCTAGTTACCCTATGATTATTGATGCTCAATTAGATGAAAGGGAGACTAATTTTCTTTTGAAGGAGCTTAGGGTTCATAGAAAGGTAATTGGGTATACCATTGATGACTTGAAAGGAATTAATCCTTCCTTTTGTATGCACAGGATTCATATGGAGGATGAGCACAAGCCACATGTGGATTTCCAAAGAAGACTCAACCCATCTATGAAGGAAGTATTGAAATTGCTTGATGCAGGTATTATCTACCCTATCTCAGATAGTAAGTGAGTAAGTCATGTACATTGTGTTCCTAAAAAGGGGGGTGTCACAGTTATGAAAAATAAAGATAATGAGTTGATCCCTATTAGAACAGTTACTAGTTGGCGCATGTATATTGATTATAAGAAATTAAATACTACTACTAGGAAAGATCACTTCCCTTTACCTTTTATTGATCAGATGATTGAGAGACTTGCAAAGCATTCTTATTTTTGTTTTCTTGATGGATATTTTGGATTTTTTTCAAATTCCCATTCATCCTAATGATCAAGATAAGACCACCTTACTTGCCCATATGGTACATTTGCTTATAGTAGGATGCTTTTTGGATTGTGCAATGCACTTGCTACTTTTCATAGGTGCATGATGGCAATATTTTCTGAATTTATTGAAGATTTTATAGATGTTTTCATGGATGATTTTTCTGTTTATAGTTTTTCCTTTGATAATTGTTTGGCTAATTTATCTTGAGTTTTGCAGAGGTGCGAAGAAACTAACCTTGTCCTTAATTGGGAGAAATGTCTCTTTATGGTTAGACAAGGGATAGTTTTGGGTCACCTTATTTCAGAGAGAGGGATAGAAGTCGACAAGGCCAAAGTTGAAGTGATTGAGAAGCTAGCACTACCCACCACGGTTAAGGAAATTAGAAGCTTCTTGGGACATGGAGGATTTTACCAGTGTTTTATTGGGGACTTTTCTAAACTTGCTAAACCACTCATTGATTTACTTTGTAAAGATGCTAAATTCTGCTTTGATTAGAATTGTTTGCTTGCTTTTCAAGAACTGAAGAAGGCCCTAATATCAGCACCTATTATGCAGTCACCTGATTGGGAATTGCCTTTTGAGCTTATGTGTGATGCCAGTGACTTTGTTGTAGGAGCAGTTCTAGGACAAAGAAAAGAAAAGAAGCCTTATGTTATCTACTATGCTAGTAAAGCTTTGGATGAGACACAGAGGAACTACACCACAACTGAGAAGGAACTTTTAGCTATTGTTTTTTAATTTGACAAATTTAGATCTTATTTGATAAATTCAAAAGTTGTGGTGTACACTGATCATGCAGCGGTTAAGTATTTGATGTAGAAGAAAGACAGTAAACCGCATCTGCTTAGATGGATTTTGCCTCTACAGGAGTTTGACTTGGAGATCAAGGACAAAAAAGGAACTGAAAATTTTATTGCAGATCATCTTTCGAGGATAATTGTAGAAAAATACTAAAGGTGATATTATTAATGATTCCTTTCCTAAGGAATAGCTTTTGAGGATTGATCAGATTAAGGCTCCTCGGTATGCAGACATAGTGAACTATCTTGTTGCTAATATCTTTTCTGTTGATTTGAGTTATCAATGGAAGAAAAGATTTTTAGCTGATGTCAAGCACTATTTTTGGGATGAGCCTTATGTTTTTAGAAGATGTGCAGATGGTATATTTAGGAGATGTATCCCCGTAGAAGAAATCAAGGATATATTATTACAGTGTCATGGATTATCATATGGAGGGCATGCTAGTACTGAGAAGACTATTTTTAAAGTATTACAATCTGGATTTTATTGGCCCTCTTTATTTAAAGATGCAAGAAATTTTATACTGACTTGTGATAGTTATCAGAGGATGGGAAACATCAACAAGAGGAATGAGATGCCATTGTCTACAATACTTGAAGTTGAAATATTTGATGTTTGGGGAATTGATTTTATGGGACCGTTTCCATCGTCTAGAGGTAACAAGAATATACTCGTAGCAGTAGACTATACTTCCAAGTGGGTGGAAGCCATTGCTTCTCCTACTACTAATGATTCTAGGGTTGTGGTTAAATTGTTTAAAAGGATTATCTTCCACGATTTGGGATCCCACAAGTGGTAATTAGTGATGGAGGCTCTCACTTTATTAAACACAGATTTTCAGCTTTGCTTAAAAAATATGGGGTAAATCATAGAGTTGCAACACCTTACCATCCCCAAACAAGTGGACAAGTGAAAATATCGAATAGAGAGATTAAAGGAATATTGGAGAAAACAGTGTCAAGAACAAGGAAGGATTGGGCTTTCAAGCTTGATGATGCACTTTGGGCATACCGGACTGCTTTCAAAACACCGATAGGTATGTTTCCTTTTCAATTGATTTATGAAAAATCATGTCACCTTCCGGTAGAGCTCGAGCATAAGGCGTTATGGGCGATCAAAGCATTAAATTTTGATTTGAAGAGCGCGGGTGAAAAATGAAAGTTATAATTGAAAGAGCTTGATGAGATTAGACTCTCCGCTTATGAGAACACAAAGATCTATAAAGAGATGACTAAAAGATGGCATGATCGACACATAATCAGAAAGGAGTTCCAACCAGGTGACTTCGTTCTTTTGTTTAATTCTAGATTGAGAATTTTTCCCGGTAAGCTTAAATCTCGATGGTCTGGACCTTTTCAGGTTAAGAAAACCTATTGATGACAACAAAATTTATAGTAAATTTCATGCCATTTCATATATCTTTTTTGTGTCAAATTCATGAACTTTTGCTTATTTTTATGCCTTTTTTATCAATTACTGCGGAATCTACACTCTTTTTGGTTTTTTTTATGATTTTTAGGCAAAAAGGCATGATTTTCAAGCATTTTCAATCAATACAGATGCATGGATGAGTTCCCATAATCAAGAGGAGATTACATGACAAATTTCATGAAGATTGGAGCTTCAGACCAAATTACAGTAGGATCGTAATGTATATTACGGTACCGTAATTTTGACGGCAACCGTAATATTAGAGCAGTGCCGTAATTTGGGAATTTTTCATCCAGAAAGATTTTCAGAAATTACGGCACTACCGTAAAGATTTTCATGGGTCATAAAGTATTTCACGGTACCATAATTCTTGACAGATTTCCACCCGAGAACTCGACTGAAATTACGGCAGTGCCGTAATCATTTTTACGACCGTAATTACAACCTAGATACGTGATTTTCACGGTCAAATTTGAGTCCGATTTTTGTGGGGTCGATTGCAGACGATCCAGGGCAATAAATCCAAAGCTATAAGAAGCAAAAATAGAGCTTTCGATGAGATGAAGAAGGAGACACCAAAAGCCCTATTTTTCGTCCTCTGTCGAAGGTGAAATTGACTTTCACGCCGCCGACCTAGGTTTCGTTGCCGGGAAGCGTAGAGCGCATCTCCGGCCATGAAATTTGAAGGGAAACTTCGCCTAGAGCCAAAGAACATACCCCAGAAGTTTCAACGCGAAAGGATCTCGATCAGAGGAGAAATCGACGAAGAACCCAGCGCCAGCACTATTCACGCTAGAAAATTACAACTGTAATTTTCATTACTACTGTGTGGTTATTCGTTCTTCCCCTTTCTTTTTGATTTTTGATTACTAGAAACTATGGTTTATTATAATCTTTTCTCCATGCTAGCTTAAACCTTTTGTGGAACATGGGGGAGTAATTCCCTTTGATTTCTTAATGACTAGATAACTTTTATTTTCATCAGAATAGTTTTATTATGATGATTCTACTTATGTGATAGATTGCTCTATGATTCTTCATAGTTATCTTATTATCATGCATGATTATAGAGTTTTCGCAATAGACTGAAAAGTTACTTGCTTGAGAACTTGGAACCCAAAAATTGAATAATGGGAACTCACTGTAAGAAATTAGGTTAGTTCTTATTTCCTGATTTTAGAATAATAATTGCCATGTTTGTTAAAAAGAATCTAGGATTGAGTTATTTTGTCAAACGAGAAGATCTTGTGCGAAAACAAGGATCAAAACGTTAGAAAACCATAACCAGAACTTGTGTTGAGACTCGGATGCACGAAAGTGATCCTTGAGATTCCACTCGAGATGATCCACTTAGAATCCAGATGCACGAAAGTGATCCTTGAGTTCTTCGATGGATGATTTACTTATTTTCAGCTTGGGATAGATCTTGCGCAAAAGCGAGGATCGGTCCCTGCATAGTTGTCTGCACGAAAGTGAGATAATCCTTTTATAAAGTAAATTATGTCTCTATCATGATGAAATTAAACTGACAAATTACTATTCATATCTTATCATAGAAATCAAAGTAGATGAAACCCTAGTCCCAGTTTCTCTCTCTGGTATTTTCGTTAGCTTTCATTAGTTCACTTGCATAGCTTCGATTGCCTAGATAGTAAAAACTCAATTATTCGGTACTTGACAAACAAGGTCTCTATGGGATCGATATTTTTTATTACTTCGAGTATCCGTGCACTTGCGGACACAACAGGTCTTTGGACACAACAAGTTTTTGGCGGCAACACTAGAGATAAGTTTTTGTCTAGCTACTTATTGGGATACAACAAGTTTTTGGCGCCGTTGCTAGGGACCTTGGTTTTGTAAATATTGAAGATATTGAGAGTATTGCTAGACTAGGTTTTATTTTCTGTTTATTTTTTGTTTAATTTCTTTTCTCTTGATATCATTTGATTAATCTACTTCGCATGCGCAGGAATCTTAGATTAGGACCTCTTTGTACCTTTTGATCCTGAGATAAACAAAACTCTTAGACTGTGCAGGAAGTTGAGATTTGAAGAAAGACAACAAGAAGTGACTATGGCAGAAAAAAGATCACTTAGGGACTATGCAGCCCCTAATCCACGAGAGATTCATTCTAGCATTGCTAGACCGATCATAGAGGCTAACAACTTTGAGATTAAGCCTACTTTTCTTTCCATGATTCAACTGAACCAATTTGGAGGATCTCCTCTTGAAGATCCTAACCAACACCTTTCTTTGTTTCTTGAACTTTATGATACAATTAAGATTAATAGAGTTTCTAATGATGCACTAAAATTGAGATTATTTCCTTTTTCTCTTAGGGACCGAGCGCCATCTTGGCTTCAAGCACAACCTACCGGTACTTTCACAACCTGGGAGCAACTGTACAATGCCTTTTTGATGAAATATTTTCCACCAAGCAAGACCATTCAAATGAGAAATCAGATTTCAAGCTTTGCATAGAGGGATGGTGAATTATTTAGTGAGGCATGGGAGCGATTCAATGATTTACAACGGAAGTGTCCTCACCATGGCATTGAAAATTGGGTTTTAATTCATACCTTTTACAATGGTTTACTTTATAATACCAGACTAACAGTTGATGCTGCTGTAGGAGGAGCTATGATAAGCCAAACCATTGATGATGCTTTCAAATTGCTTGGAGAGATGGCTTTGAATCATAACCAGTGGACTTCAGAGAGAGGAGTGCTTTATAAACCTTCCCAAGGTAAGAATGAAAGTGATGGTTGGCGCACCCTGGCAGAGAAGGTAGACTCTTTATGCAACAGATTTGATTCATTTAAGTTGCAAACTGCTGCTGTTTCCTCATCTCTTGTTTGTGATATATGTGGTAATGATGGTCATGTTTCTGAAAATTGTAAAGTCATTGCTAGTCAAGATAGTGAACATGTTAATGCATTAGGGAACTATAATCAAAGTAGAACTAATGATCCCTATTCTAGTACTTATAACCCTGGATGGAGAAATCACCCCAACTTATTTTGGAAAAACAATAGTAATATAGGGGGACAAACTGAAAACAAAGGATACCAAAGGCCAAATCCAAATCAGAATTCAAACATTGAGTCCATGCTTGAAAAGATGATGGCTAATCAAAATCAGTTCATGCAAAATAAAAATAAGGAAATTGAAGATCTCAAAGAAATGGTTAGTTAATTAGCTTCACAAGTAGGATCTTTAACAGCCCACAACAAAATCTTAGAAAATCAAATTGCTCAACAAGCCGGTAGTTTTTACAGACCCCCTGGAAAATTACCTGCTAAACCTGAGTTGAACCCTAGGGAGCACTATAATGCTATTATCACTAGAAGTGGGAAACAATTAGAAGAACCCAAAGGGAAAGTTGAAAACAATGAAAAAGAGCCTAATGATTATCATGATGATGAATTAGAGTTAGAAAAATCTTTAGAGCATGAACAAACCCAAGCTAGTTTGCCACCTCAAAAGGGTGATGAACCAAAAGGGGATGTGCCATGTGAGAAAGATGATTCTAAACCTAATTTACCTCCACCTTATAGGCCACCTATACCCTTTCCACAAAGGTTAGTGCAAGCAAAACTTGATAAACAATTTGGCAAATTTCTTGTAGTGTTAAAAAGCTTTACATTAATATTCCTTTTACTGAAGCTATATCTCAAATGCCATCTTATGCAAAAATTTTGAAAGAGATCTTATCCAACAAAAGAAATTAGATGACTATGGTACTTGCACTGTAGCTTTAACTGAGGATTGTAGTGCTGTTATTCAAAATAAATTGCCACCAAAACTGAAGGATCTAGGTAGTTTTTCTATACCTTGTTCAATTGGAAGCATGGCTTTTGACCGAGCCTTATGTGATTTAGGAGCCAGTGTAAGCCTAATGCCTTTATCTATTTGCATAAAGCTGGACATTGGAGAGCAAAACCCACATCCATATCTTTACAGCTCGCTGATAGCTCGGTAAAGTATCCTATAGGTATTCTAGAGAATGTGCCAATCAAGGTAGGTGAATTTTTCATACCTGCAGATTTTGTAGTTTTAGACATGGAAAAAATAATAAAAATCCCATAATTCTTGGTAGACCCTTTTTAGCTACTGCTGGAGCTCACATAGATGTAAAAAAGGGAAAAATCACTTTTGATATTTGTGAAAAAATAATTGAATTTGATCTTGCTGATTCTTTGAATAAACTATCATACTCTGGATCATGTTGTAGTGTTGACATAGTTGATGATGTTGTTTATAATGTTTGTAATTTATTTGATGAATCCTCTAATAGTGAAACTGACAATTTTTCTGAGGATATTGATAGAGGATTACAGGAGAAAGGACATCAAATTCCTGAGAAGAAGAAGAAAAAGAGAAGTAGAAGAAGAAGAGGCTCTAGATTGTTTGATAAAGGAAAGAAGATCTTGAGTAAATTTGGACACTGTTTCAAGGCTGAGCCTTATGTGATTAAAGAGATGCTCAAATCAAAGAAAAATCAGAATGGAAATTGAGGAATTCAAGAGCAAATCTGAGTGCAGAAGGGTCAAGCTAAAGACCTTTAAATTAGCGCTTCTTGGGAGGCAACCCAAGCTTTCTAACTTTAGTTTGCTTTATTTTATACTTTTTCCTTAGTTTGCACTTAGAACTAATTTTTTCTTGGAGCAATTTACGGCACTACCGTAATGCATATTACGGTACCATAATTCATGTCAATTTTGATCAGAAGGTTGTGACAAGATTACGGCATTATCGTAAGTATTTTCACAATACGTATTTTGTGTTCAAAATCGACCTGAGAGTGTTTTAGCTTTTACGGCACTGCCATAAGTATTTTGTGTTGTTTTTTAATTATTTACCTTCAAATATATATATATATATATATATATATATATATATATATATATATATATATATATATATATATATATATATTTGAAATTTTTACGGCACTGCCGTAACCTTTTTTGTGGCACCGTAATTTGATCTATTTTTGACCCGAGAGTTTTCTGAAAATTACCGTGGTACCGTAAGCTTTTTCATGGTACCATAATTAGAGATGTTTTTGACCCGAGAGTTGGAGCCAAATTACGGTACTACCGTATTTACATTACGGCCCGTGTTTTTTGATTTGACCAGAATATGACACTGCCGTAATACATATTACGGCCGTAATTCTATTTTTAGACACGATTCCTGTGCCATTTTTTAGGGTTTTCTGGGCCGTGTTTTGAGTTTTCTCACTCGTTCGAGCGCCGACCTTCATCTCTAGACCATCTCCAACCTTTAGAGCACGCCGGCGACCATTCCTTTCTGGTTATTGCCGCCAATCTGGTACTCTTTCTGTTGGGGTATGCCCTTAAGGCTAATGTTTGAGGCCTTGGGATTGTAATAGTATCATTGTATAAACTCTTAAGTTTATAAAGGCAATGGTTGTTATTCAGGTTGTTACCTTGTCTGCTGTAATAAGTGTACTACTGAATAATGTCTCAAAGCTGTTCAGCTAGGCTGACATGCAGTAATGTCCTTAGTCGATATATCTTGGTGAACATGAGACAGCCTTGATATGGTTAAGACTAATATGTGTTCTAATCTTATAGGATGCTTCGAGCATGGAATAAGATGTAGACTCATGGGTACATTGGATGTACTGGACAGACCCTACTAGGATATTCAATTGCTTGTCACAATGTGAATAATCCTTGTATGCTACAAGTGGCACATGTCCTTTGACTTGAGATCACTTGTGTTTCTAAATGATTAATGTCATTGTTTTGAGGTAGTTCAATATCATTTGAAATATAATGGTTATAGACTATCTTGGATAATGATCATGAGTCAGGTTAGGACACTAGTGATAGATAAAGGATTGCCGTCTCCTTGTTTAAGGAGTGTGATGTTCTAAGGCCCCCCTATATGAGATGATTGAGAAAGTGTATGGCCATACCCAGATGACTATGTTCATCTGATCTAATCATGCTCATCGTATTGGAGTTACAGGCTTGACACGCTTGTCCAATAAGAACATCCAGTGGCAAAGGAAATATGTATGCCTTGTGAATAGATTCACACTTGTGCTGTGGTTTGGGTGTAGTCTTGGAAGACTCTTTCCTTTATATCGGGAGACAGTGATGTGTTGCTAGATACCCCTCACTGATCGTGATAACGTGAGTTATCGTTACCGACATTTAAAGGAAACCCTCAGGGTCGCACAATTTGATGATATGGCTTACTTGAGTCAGATCGTGTGGACTGAATTCTTTGGGTTCAGTTTAAAGGGGATTTAATCTCTGATTGTAAGTGAGATCTGGTCTGATCATGTTTGATTGATTAGGGCTTGAGATCGGTAAGCTTCGATCGAGAGAGATGATGCTAGATCGGTGAGATCAGGGGCATCAGGAGATGAACGGTTAGATCTTGAGCCTTTGGGTTCAATGTGGTCTAGACCAAGTGGCTTGGCTTAATTGAGATCTTGAACCAAATCTAATAGAACCGGTTCACTATGTGAACGTGTGGTTCAATTAGTAAGAAGTTTCGAGCATTCACTTGGAGTGAACGCATGAGCCATAAACACTTACCATTTGTGGATGGCGGTTTTCTATGTTGAAAACCAAAACGCCTCCATGTGGTAAATGGGGGCGGATCGAACTTCACTTTGCTTCTTGCAATTTTTGCGTGTGAGAGAAGTGGTGGACGAAGGTGTGGAGCTCTCGGCCAAGCTTGATCTCTCATCATCCCCTTCCATTTGACAAGAAAGCTTGGGTGCCTTGCTAGCACAAGGGACGCCAAGGAAGTAAGCGCTCTTCATCTTGTGTGTGAACTTTTGGAGGAGATCTAAGTTGCTCTCTTCTTCCAAGCCGACCTCCAAGGCAATGGCGTTGGTATGAATCTCCTTCTTGATCCAATCAATAGATCTAAGTTGATTATATGAGCATATAAGCGATTGTCTTGATGAAACCCTAGCAAAATGCATGCGTCCCCTGAATTAGGGTTTTTCATCTGCTTGCGCTCCCCCTCGAAGGGGACTCTTCACTTTCACCCGATTTCTCGATTTTGGTGAGTTTTCATGTATATTTCTCCCCTTTCGTCGTTTGTCTTCGATTGTTGGTCATTTTCAGAGATTCTTTCTTCCATTTACTTCTTATATGATAGGCGACCAGTTCTTGTCCGTTTCCAGAGTTTTTGACCAATTTCGATGAGAGATCATGCTCAAACAAGTTGGATTAGCTGAGATTTACTATTCATGTTCGCCCCTTTTTATATCTAGCTGAAATGTTGAAGTTTAAGCATGATTTTAACTGACTCTTACTCCTATTAGGCTTGATGAGTATTGACATTCATGTAGAAAGTGTTATTGGAATCTTATCTCTGCTGTACTTGCTATACTGTGTTGTCAATCTTGAGCTGCAGCTTAGTTCATTCTTGAAGTTCACTCATGGCACCTATGATCAAACAAGTAGTTTCGAAGAAGAGAGGAAAAGGACTAGCCACATCTTCTACACCATCAAATCTGTATAACATTGTTTTTAGGGATGAAATTCAAGAATCCAAATACAATCAATTGGTTGAAAGAAGAGTTGTCAACACCAAATATGCTGATAGAAGGACATTAGAGGCACTTGGAATGTACGATGATGTGATGTGGATGTTTAAGCAAGTCAGGGCTAGAAGATTTTTTGAGATGATACCTTACACCTATTTGCCACTTACTTTGGAATTTCTGAGCAGCTTGAATGTAGATCTAAGAGAGTTTTCTGATGGGCCTGCTAAGGGAGATATCACATTCAGATTGGCTAACGTTGAAAGAAAGTTAAGTTTAAGAGAAGTCAAATCTATATTTCACTTGGGTTCTGGAGGATTTACAGAAATACCAATTGGGTTTATTGAACATGTGTTTTGGAACCAGATAACCCATGAGAGTCACTTTTCTGCTTTGTCTGCTAGAGCTTCAAAGATTGTGAATCCCTGTATCAAGTATGTGCATAGAGTTCTTGCCCACACTATCCTTGGCAAAGGAGACAGTGATGGCATGGTGAAACAGTCTGAGCTCTACCTTCTTTGGGGGATGCTTAATGGAGTAGTTGTGGATGTTGCTTTCTTTATGATGAAACACATGGATAAAGTGGCTAGGGCAAAGAGGGGTGCCATTGTGATAGGAGGGCTGATTACACCTATAGCCCTTCATCTGAATGTTGAGCCATATGGGATTGAAGTGGCAATGGGGAATGCAAGACTTGATCTTGAGTCTTGCATGGCAATGAAAATGATAGTTAGAGAAGGGGATGTCTTTTGTTTGGTCCTTGGACCAAATGCCCCTACTCTACCATTACCCCATCGAGAGAAAACCACTGTGAAAGAAAGAATGAATTGGAAGCTTTCACCGAGCACCGCCGAGGCCACCTTCACACCACCGTTGAGTGCAGTTCCACCAGCACCCACTTGGGGTGGGAGAGATGATCCCTATGGTATGGAGTCACCATCTCCTCAACCTGCTGATCCTACTACCCCAGCTGCTGGATCTTCCCATAGACCTACTGGAGGATGGTCTAGTGCTTTTGACCCAGGATTCCAAGCACTCTCGGTAGAGATATATCATCGGGGACATCGTATGGAGAGGATGATAGATTATGTAGGGCAGATGCAGGACACTATGCGCCATATTCACAGGGATGTGGAGGATTTTAGCACCTATATGTAGGAGATGGGAAATTTCTTGTATGAGCGTTTTGACTTCCAGGATCCTAGGAGAGGTGGAGACTATGGAGGGCACCAGGGAAAATCACATGTTGATCCGATGGACACGGCAGCTCAGGACACTGAGGAGATAGGATCCGACGGCAAGGATTAGTAGAGTTTTGTGAGTATCCCTTTTCCTTATTTCTTTGCATTCTATTTTCTTTATCTTACTGATATTTCATTTGTTTATAGGAGGGATAACTCTACATACTTGTTGTGTCCACCATTGCAACTCTGCTTTACATTCCTATATTTTTATATTCGATATGGTTGTATGATGATGATGATATTGATTTCTATTCGATGGGGTTGTAGTATAACAGTTTGATATTGATGATTTATTTCGATATGGTTGTATTACACATGATGATGTTTTTGATATTTTTGATGATATAATTTGATGAATAATGAATATATTTTTGTGGTTGATATGATTTATTTATGGCCTTGATCTATTTATTGTTGATGACTTGTATGATTCTATTGATGGTGAATGAATCCATATTTGTGATTATGTATAGGTATATCATGTCAAATTTTTTTCTCTTATATATCTACTTTTGAAACTTTTCATTGATTGACGGGTGAGATTTTAAGGAGATAAATTATTTGGAGAATTTAATTTAAAATTGAAGCTACTTTTTGAATTAAATCAACATATGAGTGTAATTTTTGAATTGATGTCAATTGATTAGTCTAATTGATGTTTAGTCTATTTGCTATTTGTTGAGAAGAAAGAATCCGAGATCCAAAAATAGTGAGTGACTCCCCTACTTGGCATTGTGCAAAATTTACAGTGGTATCTAAGGACATGGGTTGAAGTCTGAAAAAAAAGAAAAAAAAATTGAGAGAAAGAAAAAGAAAATGACTCCTCTACTTGGCACTATGTAAAATTGACAGTGGTACCTAAGGCAAGAGTTGAAGTCCCAAATAAAAAGTGTGTATCTATATGGGTACATACCATCAAAAACACAAAAAGAATAAAAACAAAAATAGAAAAAAAAAATAAAAAGAAAAGTCTGAGTGGAAAAAGATTTTTGGATATCCTATTCCTATAAACAAAAGTATGATAGATCTGAATTGAAAATTAGATGAATTCATGAAATTCTACCTTTTATGTGAGTTGCGAAGTTTTATTCAATTAAGTTGTAATCTTGAGAATTTAATTCAAAAGATGATATGCCTATTTAAAATTTTATGAATCAAATGGTGGGGTTTTTCATTAGGGATTTTTATTTTTGCTTGAAGACAAGCAAAGTTTGAGCCTTATATGTTTGATGACACCGAAATTCATAGTAAATTTCATGCCATTTCATATAACTTTTTTGTGTCAAATTCATGAACCTTTGCTTATTTTTATGTCTTTTTTATCAATTACTGCGGAATCTGTACTCTTTTTGGTTTTTGATGATTTTCAGCCAAAAACACACTATTTTCAGGCGTTTTCAAGCAATACAGATGCATGGATGAGTTCCCATCATCAAGAGGAGATTACACGACAAATTTCATGAAGATTGGAGCTTTAGAACAAATTACGGTAGGGCTGTAATCTATATTACGGTACCGTAATTTTGACAGCTACCGTAATATCAGAGCACTACCATAATTTGGGAATTTTTCATCCAGAAAGATTTTCGAAAATTATGGCACTATTGTAAAGATTTTCACGGGCCGTAATTTGAGTGCTTTCAGACTAGAAACTTTGGCTGAAAATACGGCACTGCCGTAAAGTATTTCACGGTACCATAATTCCTAACAGATTTCCACCCGAGAACTCGACTAAAATTACGGCAGTGCCGTAATCATTTTTACGGCCGTAATTACAACCTGGAGACGTGATTTTCACGGTCAAATTTGAGTCCGACTTTTGCGGGATCGATTGCGGATGATCCAGGCCATTAAATCAAAAGCTGTAAGAAGCAAAAAGAGAGCTTTCGACGGGACGAAGAATGAGACACCAAAAGTCCTAATTATCGTCCTCTGACAAAGGAGAAATTGACTTTCACGCCGCCGACCTAGGTTTCATTGTCGGGAAGCGTACAATGCATCTCCGGTCGTGAAATTTGAAGGGAAGCTTCGCCTGGAGCCAGAGAACAAACCCCAAAAGTTTCAATGCGAAAGGACCTTGATCAGAGGAGAAATCGACGAAGAACCCAGCGCTAGCACTATTCATGTTAGAAAATTACGGCTGTAATTTTCATTACAGCCGTGTGGTTATTCGTTCTTCCCCCTTCTTTTTGATTTTTGATCACTAGAAACTATGGTTTATTGTAATATTTTCTCCATGCTAGCTTAAACCTTTTGTGGGACATGGGGGAGTAATTCCCTTTGATTTCTTAATGACTAGATAACTTTTATTTTTCTCAGAATAGTTTTATTATGATGATTCTACTTATGTGATAGATTGCTCTATGATTCTCCATAGCTTTCTTATTATCATGCATGATTCTAGAGTTTTCGCAATAGACTGAAAAGTGACTTGCTAGAGAACTTGGAACCCTAAAATTGAATAATAGGAACTCACTGTAAAAATTAGGTTAGTTCTTATTTCTTGATTTTAGAATAATAATTGCCATGTTTGATAAAAAGAATCTAGGATTGAGTTATTTTGTCAAACGGGAAGATCTTGTGCAAAAGCAAGGATCGAAACGTTGGAAAACCATAAGTAGAACTTGTGTTGAGACTCGGATGCATGAAAGTGATCCTTAAGATTCCACTCGAGATGATCCACTTAGAATTTGGATGCACGAAAGTGATCCTTGAGTTCTTCGATTGATGATTTACTTATTTTCAGCTTGGGATTGATCTTGCGCGAAAGCAAGGATCGGTCCCTGCATGGTTGTCTGCACGAAAGTGAGATAATCCTTTTATGAAGTAAATTATGTCTTTATCATGATAAAATTAAAACAAATTACTATTCATAGCTAGTCATAGAAATCAAAGTGGATGAAACCCTAGTCCCAGTTTCTCTCTCTGGTATTTTCGTTAGCTTTTATTAGTTCACTTGCATAGCTTCGATTGCCTGGATAGTAAGAACTCAATTATTCGGTACTTAACAAACAAGGTCTCTGTGGGATCGATATTTTTTGTTACTTCGAGTATACATGCACTTGCGGACACAAGTCTTTGGACACAACAAGTTTTTGGCGGCAACGCTAGAGATAAGTTTTTGTCTAGCTACTTGTTGGGATACAACACCTATCTATATGGAGTAGTTGATATTTGTAGTGACGAGAAGGGAGTGTTTAAAGTTAATGACCAAAGGATGAAACACTACTACCATAAGGAGCAGATTAAAGAAAGAGAGAATTTTCTACTTGATGAACCACGAACAAATCTGAGTGTAGAACGGTCAAGCTAATGACCTTTAAATTAGCACTTCTTGGGAGGCAACCCAAGCACTTTTTCTTTTGTTTTTGGATTGTTTTTGTCTTAATTTGTTTTGTTTATGATTTTTTTTTTTTTCTCGTTTTTAGGTACATTTTTCGGCGATTTTCTTGATTTTTGACATATTACTGTACTACCGTAATATTTATTACGGTACCGTAATTCCATGTTGATTCTCTACAAAAAGATTTACTTGGATTACGGCTCTACCGCGATAGATTTTACAGACCGTAATTTCTGTCCATTTTCATCCAGAAAGTTTTGAGATTTTTGAGCATTTTACGGCAGTGCCATGATGATTTTCATGGTACCGTATTTTCGGATGATTTTTGGCCAGAAAATTTTTGAGCTTTTGTGGATATTATGGCAGTGCCGTGATGATTTTCATGGTACCATAAAAGTGGAGCATTTTCTTAAAGAAACTTTTGAGATTTTCGAATGAAATATGGTAGTGCCATAATAGTCTTCACGGTGCCATAATTTGACGTTTTTTCCCTACCGAGTGTTCATTGCGATTTTACGGCACTACCATAATTCCATTATGGTACCATAATTCCATTACGGTACTGTAATTTGGCCGACCCCACGCGATTCTGGTGCCGTATTTAGGGTTTCGACGCCATATTTTAGGGTTTTTCCACTCGATTTCGCGCCGACCTCTTGTGTTCTACGATTCCTTGCTTCCTAATCCATCTTGCAACCCTTCTTAACCAGTTTCTAGCGATTTCCATCTGAGATTTGGGGATTTTCGAGCTCGAATCTAGCTTAGGAGCTATTCACCCGCTGCGATTTTTGCCCATTTCATTTCCTCTTTTCAGAGCTTCGATTGAGCTGCTTCCAGCCCTAGAAAGCTTTGCAAGGGATAGAGGAACATTCCTCAAGGTCCTTGGAAGCTCCATTTCAACTCAGAAACCCGGATTTGAAGCTTGAATCCAGCCCTGTTTTCAGCCTTGTTCGCCCCTTTGGTAAAAATGCTATTCATTCTAGTTTCTTCTTAACTTTGAAATCTTTTGCTTCCATTACCATGTCTTTTGTCAAGAGAATGGTTTCAAAGAGAAAGGGGAAGACCCCAACTGAAACACCAACACCTCCACCAAACCCAAATGGCATCATCTTCAGGGACGAAGTGCAGGAACAGAGGTACAATTTGCTACTCACTAGGTGCATCGTAAAAACCAAGTATGCTGATACACGAGCATTGGAGCTCTTAGGATTGAAAGAAGATGTGTTATGGATGTTGGACCGGATTGCTACGAGATAATTTTTTGACATGACTCCTCAAACCTATCTACCAATAGTGCTGGAATTTCTTAGTAGTTTAGAGGTGGATTGGGATGAGTATGAAGATCATTCAGCTGAAGAAGAAATTAGATTTAGGATGGCTAACGAAGATAAGAGGCTCACATTCAAGGATATTCGGCGCATCTTCCATCTTCTAGAGAGAGGCCGCACTGAGCCACCAATTGGATTTATTGAGAATGTCTTTTGGAATCAGTTCACAGCAGAGACCCGATTTTCACCTTCTTGAGCGAGAGCCACAAGTAATTCAAACCTATGCATCATATATGCCCACCGCATTCTTACACACACCATTTTTGGCCGAGGAGATAGCGACGGTATGGTTCGACACACTGAGTTATTTTTTCCTTTGGTGTATGCTTAATGGATATCTTATAGATGTGGCTTTCTTCTTTATGAAACATTTGGATAAAGTGGCTAGGGCTAAGAAAGGCAGAATAGTGATAAGAGGATTTCTTACTCCTATAGCACTATACTTGGGGATTGAGCTCTATGGGGTTGAGGTAGCTAGGGGCAATGCAAGGATCAACATTAAATCCTGCGTTGCCATGAAGATGATTGTAAGGGATGGTGACACATATTGCTTGATTCTTCAGCCTGGGCTTCCTACCTTGCCATTGCCAAACCCTGGAAATACCACAGTGCAAAATCTGGAAAATTGAAAGTTGTCACCGAGCTGCGTTTCTTATGTCACTCCTACACCAGAGACCTCAGTGCCACCACCACCTCCTGCTTGGGGTGATGACCCATTCGGGATGGGTATGGATTCCTCACCTCCTAGAGCCACCGATCCACCACCACACGGAGCCGCTGGATCATCTTCATAACGCGCAACCCCTGATCAGAGTGGATGGCATACTTATCAGGACCCCGGATTCCATGCTCTCTCCACGCAGATGTACCGACAGGAGCAGCGCATGGAGAAGATCATGGGTTCCATGGGGAGGATGTCCGATGCCATGAGCCATATTCACCAGGACGTCGAGGCGTTGGGGAACTACATGGAAGGGATGGGTAACTTTCTCTACGATTACTTTGGCTTTGAGGATACCAGGAGGGGTGGTATTTATGGCGACGTAGGAGAGGGAGGTTCTCAGGATCCCATGGATGCCACTCAGGCTGAGGGAGATGACGAGGAGACTAATTCAGATGAGTAGAGCTTTGTGAGTATCTTTCTCCTATTCTTATTGCTCTACTTATATTTTACTGATTGATACTGATTTTATACTTGTGTAGGGAAGGATGACTCTGTCATGCTTCTTATGTCCGCCGCTTCTGATCCTCGATTAGTTTTCATTGCTACATACTTTCGATTGGGTTGTATAACATGATTTGATATTTGTTATACTTTCTTTCGATATGGTTGTATTGAGATTCTTCTTATACTTGATTTGATAATGGTTCGATGTGGTTGTATTTGATAATATGATATTTGGAATTGATATTCTGTGTTGGTATGATATGTAATTTGGTAGAGATGATTTTTGTTATGATTTGGTAAAGATGTGATGTATGCCTGTGTGGTTTGTTTAATCATGAAAATGCTGTAGTTATCATGCCGAAATTTTTCTTGATGATAAAATATTGTTCATGACAATACTTGAAGAATTGGGAATAGATCTAAAATGATGAGTCTATTTCTTTCATATAATATGTTGAAATTTTCCATTGATTGATACATGAAGTTTTAGGTGAATATATTGTTTAATGAATGAGATTCGAAAGTGAAGTAATTCTTTTGGATAAAATGAGCATATGTTGTGTGATTTTTGGATTGATATCAATTGATTAAACCTAGTAGATCATTAAAGTTCATCTTGTTATATGTTGGGAAGAAAGAATCCAAAATCCACAAAGAAAAGTAACTCCCCTATTTGGCACTGCGAAAAATTGGTAGTGGTACCTAAAGTTATGGGTTGAAGTCTGAAAAGAATAACTCCTCTTCTTGACATTGTATTTGCAATGGTACCTAAGATAAGAGTTGAAGTTCAATAAAAAAAATATGTATCTATGTGGGTGCATGCCATGAGAGGGATTCTTTGACATTAACTCCGCTATCTCAAGAAGAATTCTTTCTACTTAAAGAGATATGAGTTCTATTATGTTTGTTATGTGACTAATATATTCTAAATATGTCACCAGAAGAAAGGTGGTATTCATTTTAGAAAATGTCATGGATGCATAAAAAAGAGTGAGAAAAATTTGAGTGGAAAAAGATTTTGTTATTCTTATTCCTGTAAACAAAGACACTATGGACTCAAAGCTAAAACTGGGTGAACTTAAGAGATTGAAATTTTATTTATGCACATTGCGAAATTTTATTTGATTGAGTCATGGATCTTAAGGATTGAATTCAGAGGAAGATATATTTATTTGAGATTTTGGGTTATTATTTGATGTGAATTTTTCATATGTAATTGTATCCTAGAAATTTATTCATCATCTGAAAGTTATTTTCATAATCAGTATTGTTTTCTTTATTTGCTTGAGGACAAGCAACGTTTGAGCCTTATGAATTTTGATGACTCTAAATTTCATAGCATATTTATTGCTAAATCCACTGCATTTCTGGGTCCAAATCATGCTCTGTTGCTTATTTTTATGCTTTATTTATCAAATACTTCATAATCTACACCTTTCTTGGTTTTTGATCAATTTTAGGTAAAAAGGCATCATTATGAATGCATTTTCGAGCAACTTCAATGCATGAACGAGGTCTAATCATCAAGAAGAGTTTACACACAAAATTTCAAGTCAAACCAGATTTTCCTGCGAAATTACGGTAGTACCGTAATTAATTTTACGGCCGTAATCTGGGAATATGGCACTACCGTAATGGATTTCACAGCTGCGTCCCGCAGAAGTTTTTTTTGTAAATTACGGCACTGCCGTAATGAATTTTACGGTGCCGTGATTTCGATCTAGAATGAGGAAGAGACTTAAGAGGATTTCTACAGAATTACGGCACTGCCGTAATTATTTTTATGGTACTGTAATTTTGGGCAAAATTCATACAGAAACATTCAGAGACAAACGAGAAAATTATGGCACTACTGTGGTAAATTTTATGGTACCATAATTCCGAGCAGTTTCCTTACAGAAACTTCAGAAGCCAGTACGTAGTACCGTAACATTCATCATGGTACCGTAATTCTGTGCCCAGTTGCCTGATTCTTCCGCCGAAAACTTAAAAAGATGATTTCTCAAGATTTAGGACACCAATTGAAGATCCGAAAAAAGGGGAACACTCAGCATTAGCAAGGGAAGATTTTTGAAGTAAAAGGAACAATTTTCATTCACGTTCGAGAGAGAATTTTAGAGAATCACTATCGTGCTAGGGTTCATCGCCGTTCATCGTACAGACCACCTCCGTCCATGAAATTTGACAGGAAGCTTCGCTTGAGGAAGGAGAACACACCACAGAAGTTTCAGTGTGAAAGGAGGCCGATCAAGGGAGAAATCAACAAAAACGTGGTCGCGTGCACTATTCATCGTGACTCTTCAACAAATTACGGGCTGTAATTTTGATTACAACCCTGTTTTGTAACTTTTACGCCTCCCTTTCGATTTCTAATCATTCTAAAACCATGTTTTGCTGTAATTCTTCCATCATGCTAGCTTAAACTTTCTTTTGGGACATGGGGGTGTAATCCCCTTGATATTTCAATGACTAAATGATCTTTATTCTATCAATATATTTTTGGTATGGTAATTTTACTTAAGAGATTTATGTCTTTAATCCTTTTCTAGTTTCATTCATTGACATGTATCAGAGTTATGTGATATAGACTGAGAAGATGATACACATAACTCGGAACCCTAGAATTTATGGTAGGAGCTCATCGTAAGAAATTATTTGTGTTCTTATCTTTAGATTTTAGAAGCTTATTGACTTGTTGATGTTTTTGATTTAGAAATTATTATTGTGTTAGACATGAAAATATGCTAGAGATAGATATTGCATTGTTTGAAAACATTAAGTAAAACCTGTGAAACTAAGGTATGAGAATACTTAGTTTTACTTGATATCTTGACATTGAGATAGAATGCACGAGAGTGATTCTTAATCTCTCTGTCGAAGTTTACTTACATTAAACATTGAATAGATTTTGCACGAGAGTGAGGATCATTCTTTGTAAATTGACTGCGCGAGAGTGAGTTAATTTCTTTACTAAGTAAGTCATATCTTTACCATAACGAAAATAGATTGATGAACATTTAATTATATCTAATCATAAATATTAAGATGGATGAACTCCTAGTCCCAATTCTTTCTCTCTGATTTTTCGTACACCATTCGACCGTTTATTTTCAGCATTCTCGATTCGTTTTGCTAGTGAGAATTCAATTCGTCGGTACTTAACAACAAGGTCTTTGTGGTTCGATATCTTAAATATTACTTCGAGTATCAGTACACTTGCGGACTACAACATATGCTTAGATATGTACAAGACTCGATATTAGTTTTGCTATTAGAATGCTCGGTAGATATCAAAGCAATCTAGAACTAGATCATTGGAAAGCTATAAATAAAGTATTGAGATACTTTCAAGGAACAAAAGATCATATGCTCACTTATAGAAGATCCAATCATCTTGAGGTGATAGATATTCAGATTTAGATTATCCTGGATGTGTTGATACTAGAAAATCAACATTTGGCTACTTATTCCATTTAGCTGAAGGAGCAATCTCATAGAAAAATGCAAAGCAGTTTGTTATCGCTATATAAATTTTGGAGGCTGAATTTGTGGCATGCTTGGAGGCCACTATTCAAGGATTATGGCTGCGAAACATTATTTCCGAACTTGGAATTATCCATAGGCTTACCAAGCAATTGAAAATTTATTGTGATAATTCTGCAGCATTTTTTTCTCTAAAAATGACATGTATTCAAGAGGTGCTAGACATATAGAATTAAAATTCTTCGCCATTAAGGAGGAAGTTTAAAAACAAAAAGTATCAATTGAATACATTAGTATCAATCTTATGATTGCAGATCCATTAACAAAAAGGATTGCCACCAAAGACGTTTGGTGCACATGTCAAAAGGATGAATATTACTGAAAATCATTATTAATATTATAATGATAGTTTATGTTCTTGACACTATGAGCTCATTTAATCCATGTTTCTGTTATATTTTAATGCATCATATTTCATTATGCTATGTTGTATATACATGAATGAATTATGTTAGTATAATAGGATTTGTCATTGATAAAGGCATTATTGTTAGACCATTATGGCATATTTCTGATTAACAAATTATATTAAGCATGTAACTACTAATGTGATACATAGAATGGACTATGTCGATCTAATGACACACAACCGCTATGATCCTTATTAGTATTCACTTAATAGTGATTATGATTTGACAAATTTAAAGAAGGGTTTTAATACTTTATATTATGAAACTAAAAGGATAGATAATGTCATATAGTCCAAGTGGGAGAATATAAGTTAATTTATGATCCATATGTTCTCATCTATTAATTATTTTAAATAATTATTATAGTTTAATAATTCATAAGTTTATATATCCTATTGGTTACAAGAATAATTTGTTAACCTGTACATTGATGGGATGTGGGTCATAATAGATAAAAAAAGGGTCCTCTCTCCACCCATTAATGTGAATTCTTTATCAATAAAAGAATGATGTGATTTTTAATCATAGATCAAGAGGGGTCAAGAGAGAGAAATCTAGTTTCATCAAGAAAAGATTATTATAATTAATTATTCTCAAATTATCATGAATCAAGGTACGATTTTATTCTTGAATTTATTATGTAACTGAAAAATTATATAGTTCAAAGATTTTGACATAATGCTAATATAATTATAATGTGTTTTATTTTAATGCGTTATAATGTGATATAACGCCGGAACAGGGGCGTCCGAGATGGTTAGCCCCGAGAGGAACGCCTGTCATGCAGCCAAGGAGGAGTGGAGCCTCCTCCGTTCACAATACGGAAACGGACGGGGATGTCCGTACACCGACTGGGAGGAAGGATGGTCGACGACCATCTATGCTTGGAGGAGGAAATGACGGAGGTGGAGGACCTGGTGTTGGTGGCTAGTGGAGGTGGAAGGCGGCGAGAGTGTACCTCAACAATAGATGCCAGCTCCTTCTAGTCGACGACGTGGATGAGTTCGGCGCCTTCCAAGGCTATTTGGCAGTGTAGTTGACGACGGTGGCGGCAGCAGCGGCGTCGAAGAAAACGGGGGCATCGAAAGGGTCAGGGAGCTCGTTGTGAATCGTTCCTCCCACCCGCACCACCAGTTACGTGCGAAGGAGCTCGAAGAGACAACCGACAAAGTTGTCGGCACTAGAGGAGAGAGTTGGGGGGAAATCACGGGCATAAGAGGGGCGGTGCTTTCTTAACAGAAAAATCCTTCCTAAGTGAACTCAGAAGACGATGACGTCGTCTTTCTTCGTTTTCCACCTGCCACGTCAGCCGCAGCCCATCCTCGACGCGACCTCGCTGCGTCAGTGCCCCACGCCTCATCAGCGCCCCACGCCTCATCGTGCAATCGATTGGCGCCCCAAATTTTTCACCCATTGGCGATTCCGGATTTGGGTAAGTGCCCGATCCGTCTGTCTAACCCCATCGGTTCGAGTTTGATAAATAAGGTTGGGCTAGTTGGGTGGGGCCGGAAATTGAGCCGCGCCCAATTTTGGCCCATGGCTTGACATTAAGGCACACACTGGATGACACTTTACCCCCGGTGTTGACTACCTCCCCTCTTCACCATCAGATCTTTACTTTTTTTTTAATTTGAAAAAAATGAGAATATTTGACTATCTTGGTTGACCGAAAGAAAAGAGAGACAATCGGGCGATTCGAGTGCAACAGACAGTTAGAAAAGTCTCCGTTGACAAAATCAACTCCGGTCATGTGGTCCTTCACAATCACACGCTCTTTTGCACTTTGGGCGATTATTTTGCCCTCCACGGTGTAGCTTCCTGCTCAATATAGCCGCCAGGTGTTGACGATAATGTCGAAAGCGAGAGTTTAAAATTTGAAAATAAATAAAAAATAATTAACCAATTAATGTGAAATAATAATTTCATTTAAAAAAAGGGAAAAGTAGAAGAATTTGGAGGGGGTAGAGTTGACGATGTTCTATTGATATGATTGTTTAATTTTCTACTAACTTAACGGTTTGATTAGAAAAAAATCTGATTCAAGAGAACATAGGCCAAACGGCGTCCTGGTATTATGAATGAAAGCCAGAGTGAAGGTTTACGTGCATGCTAAATATAGCCGCCAGGTGTTCACACAAGATCCTTATCTTACTGGGGCGAGTCTTTTCCTCGATCGCTTCTTACCCAATTGAATTAATTAGCCCTTCTCCTCGGCTCCTCATTTTGATGCCCTCTTTTATTTTCATCTTCCTCTTCCTCCTCCCTCGAACGCCTCCGGCCTCTCCTTTGGCACCGTCTCCACGTTCTTCATTCCCAATATTCTCTTCTCCGCACCTGCAAGGTACGTCGAAACTAAGGCAATGACTTGTTATTTCCTACTTCATCTTCGTTCAAGAATATCATATGAGAATTTGTGTTCTTGTTCCTTGCGTTGACAAGTCTAGATATTTTCTTTCTCAACAGATGATTATTGGAGGCAAATTTGTCATCTTTTGTGTTTATGTTTGCATATTCATGTATATTAATTACATATTTGTATGCATAATTTAATCTCTTCTTCGATAATGGATCAGGCTAGGAGAGAGAGGGAGAGAGATTAATCCTACGCCGTTGCGGTGAGGAATAGTACAGGAATCCTCCACCGCCACCTCTTTGTTGGATTGGCGATGGAGCAATTCCGGCATCTCGGCGAAGTACTCGGCAGCATTAGGGCCCTCATGGTGTTCCGCGATGAGATACGCGTCAACCAGCGCCAGTGCTGTCTGCTCGTCGATGCCTTCCACCTCGCCTTCGACAGCATCGCCGACGAGATTCGAAACCAACTCCGCTTCGACGAGAAGCTCATCAAGTGGAAGGCCCTCGAGGCCCCAATAAGGGAGCTCCACCGCATCTTTCGAGATGGCGAGAATTACATCAAGCAGTGTCTGGAGCCCAAAGACTGGTGGGGGAAGGCCATCGCCCTCAGCCAGAATAACGACTGCGTCGAGCTCTACCTCCACGACCTGCTCTGGTGTGTCCCGGTCGTGATCGAGGCAATCGAGAACGTAGGGGAGATCACCGGAACCGAGCAGGAGGAGATCACTAGGAAGAGGTTTCTGTTCTCGAAAAAGTACGAGAGAGAGTGGATGGAGCCTACACTGTTCCAGCTCAAGCTGGGAAAGACGTACATGGCTTCCCAAGATCTGTGCAGCAGAATTGACTCGGCATGGGAAGAAGACCGCTGGATTCTGTCGGAAGCCGTAACCGATAAGAGAAGATGTGTGTTGAGGCCTCCGACAAAGCAAGAGAACCGGCTGGCTGATATCTTGGTGTCTCCGCGAGGAAAGCTCTTCCCCTGCTCTATTCTCACCGGGACAAATGACTTCCATGTGAGGAAAAGATTTGGGTCCGGAAACAGCTACAAGGAAGTGCAGTGGATGGGCGACAACTTCGCCGTGAAGCATGTCATCGGAGAGATCGAGCCGCTAATGCGAGAAATCTCTCTCCTCTCATCCATCGCTCACCCAAACGTCGGGCACTATATGTACTCCTTTGTCGACGAGGACAAGAGAGAGTGCTTCGTGGTGATGGAGTTGATGAGCAAGGATCTCGCCAGCTACTTAAAAGAGATATTCTCCGCGAGGAGAAAAGTCCCCTTCTCTCTTCTGGTGGCGGTCGACACAATGCTTCAGATTGCAAGGGGAATGGAGTATTTGCACTCTAAGAACATATACCACGGAGATTTGAACCCTTCCAACATATTGGTGAAGATGAAGAATTCTTCCCTGGATGGCTATCTACACGTCAAAGTCACAGGACTTGGTGTCTCCCCCATGAAGAACTCCAAGCCCTCGGCAAACAACCAAACCACGGCCACCAACCCATGCATTTGGTACGCCCCTGAAGTGCTACAAGAGCAGGACAAATCAGCAGACGGCAGCAGCAGCTTAAAATGCACCGAGAAGGCTGATGTCTACAGCTATTCGATGATATGCTTCGAGCTGTTGACCGGGAAACTTCCCTTCGAAGACAACCATCTCCAAGGCGACAAGATGAGCAAGAACATTAGAGCAGGGGAGCGGCCACTGTTCTCGTTTCAACCCCCCAAGTACCTCGCCAGCCTGACCAGACGATGCTGGCACGCCGATCCCTCGCAGCGGCCGAGCTTCGCCTCCATCTGCAGAGTGCTCAGGTACATCAAAAGGTTCATGGTGATGAATCCGGATCACAGCCAGCCGGACGCCCCGACACCGACCCTGGATTACTTGGATATCGATGTGAACCTAACCAGGAGGTTCCCGAGATGGACGAGAAGAGACGCGATGCGAGTGTCAGAAATCCCGTTCCAGATGTTTGCTTACAGAATGGTGGAAAGGGAGAAGATGAACGTCCCCATGAGGGAAAAGAACTCGGATTCGGGGAGCGACGGCGCGTCTTTCTGCGGCGACGAGAACGCGCTTAGCATCACACTGTCCGATGACTTGCCGTCGACCTCTCTGAATACGGTTAAGTCGTTGCCTCATATCACGGCAGAAGTGAATAACAAAGCATCGAGCAGGAGGGCAACCTGGAAGATCAATAAGCAACAAATAGGTAGGCGAACTATCTCCTTTTTTTTTTTTCTCTCTCTCTCTCAATGGAAAAGAGTTTCTGCAAAATTATTCCAGAAAATTTTCATCAGCTGCAATGCGATTGTTTGATTCGACTTTTGTATTTCAGGTCAGCTACAGAAATCAAGAACAGTGAGACCGCCACACCTTGCGACGTTCGGCCGCAACCTGCGGACGCACTCGGGGAGCCGGATGCAGCCTTTCATGAGCCCGAGGAGGAGGGCGACCGGGAACGCCTCGGATTCTGAGCTGACATAGAAGGAAAGATTCCTCGCATACATGCCTATGCAACACAAAGAGTCGCTTTTGTTTGAAATCCAATTTGTACGTAATCGCTGAGTTAGAAATTTATTGTACGGCGTGTAATTGCAAATGTAAAGTTCTTGCTTTTAATTCCAGGTTTATCATGCACTCATTTATTTTATGCACTGCACTTACCGCCGGTGGCGAATCCAAAATCCAAATTATGTGGGAGTAAAAAAAAATTGAACATGCTTTCATGCCTGAATTGTTCATTTGCCTACTTACTTGCTAGGGTTCCTGAACTCTTCATGCATCTGTTTATCTTTTGAGAGTTTTAGGGTATGTATACTCGGAAGAATGAAAAACTAGAGGGAAAGGATTGTATGAAGGAAAGGATTGTTGGAAGGATGGATTTTAGCTCACTGAAAACCAACCAGAGAGAGGCGGGCTGCACGATGGGAGGCAGGACGCCGGCTGCGGGGACTGGAGGCGGGAGAGGAGTTGGGGACGGAAGGCAGGTGGGAGACGGGGCAGGAGACCGGTGGGGATGGGAGGCGGGCTGCACGATGGGAGGCAGGACGCCGGCTGCGGGGACTGGAGGCGGGAGAGGAGTTGGGGACGGAAGGCGTGTGGGAGACGGGGCAGGAGACCGGCGGGGATGGGAGGCGGGTGGGATACGGGGCAGGAGGCCGGCGGGGATGGGAGGCGGGTGGGATACGGGGCAGGAGGCCGGCGGGGATGGGAGGCGGGTGGGAGACGGGGACGGGAGGCCGGTGGGGACGGGGATGGGAGGCTCGCGCGAGCTTCCCCTCCCACCTACGGGGACGAGAGGCGACCGGGAGACAGGGCAGGAGGCCGGCGGGGACGGGGACAGGAGGCTCACGCGAGCTCCCCCTCCCACCTACGGGGACGGGAGCCGGGCAGGAGACGGGGACGGGAGGCTCACGCGTGAGTTTTGTTTATCCGCCCGATTTGGGCGGATCAACAATCAGCGGAAAACCTATCAAATTCTCCTTCCTAGTTTTCTTCCTAAATATCCGTCCGCTGAAGTAAACGACGAAAAAAGTAATAAAAAATCCGCCCCTTCCTAAAATCCGTCCAAGTATACATAGTGTTAAAGTATTTGGGTGAGTAAGATTTACGTTTTCTCTAATCCAGTGTAATCGCAATCACAAAAATATGATTGATTCCTTGATCAAACACAAATGTAAATTAACAAGGTGATGAATCATATAAATTAAAATGATTTCGCTACCAAAAACCCAACGTAACGACATTCAAGAGGCATCATAAAATATAACCAAAATTTTTTTTGTACCAATGAATGACATCCACATGTTCTATTCTTGTAGGAAAGATGGCCAGAAATGTAATTACAATATTGTCACACCATGGAGTTGGAATTGTAGTGGAGGATGTTGAGTTATGGCAGGTGTGATGCCCCCGAGATTTAGCACAAATCCCGAAGCATATTGAGCAAAACATATGACATTGATCCCGGGTCATCTGGCGTGGTGGACAGGCACTGAGACCGTCTGAGCTGAGTCCACCAAGGGTCGACCCGATTGGTCACCCTAATTTGGGGGTTTGAGTGAAGGACGCGTAATAGAGACGTGAACGCTTGCCCTAACATGTGCGAAGGATGTGCACGTAATTATGGGTCTAGACCCAACGTTCATATCAAACCGTTGGCGAGCCCATGGTCTGACTTATGTGTGGGCCCTGGTGGTGCACACGTGGCAACACGTGGTGTGTTTGTGGGCGGCGCCCTAGGTTTTAAATAAACCTTAGGGGCCGCGGGGTGGCATCAACTATTGACGAGTATAGGTTTTCCCAGAGCATACTGAGCTTACGACCGGAGACCTAGACGAGAGAGAGGGAAGCATGGTGCACTTCTCTGGTTCCACACACATACGCGCCATCGAGGTGTCATACGGCAATGACGAGGGCGTTCGTTCGTGCTCACGCGCGTGAACATCAACACAACAGAGGAAAGCAAGCGGGCGCATCCTCTTCCTAGCGGCATCGCTCGTCCCTGGTGATAGCAAAGCCAGCGACTCCCTCAGGCGATTTCGGGGCGGCCGGCGGTGAGGCCAGGCAGCGTACGGTGCACACTTGGCGTCGTTCCCGGCGTCCAAGTGAGTCCGTGCAGCCCGGCAATGCCAAACGAGCAGGTGGCTCGCCTTTGGCGTAGGCAACCTCGTCCTCACCGGCGGACTCTCCCAGGTGGCTCGGCGTCGATGTCCGGTGGCCTTGGGACCCCTGCTAGGTGTCGCTCGTTCTTCCCGGCGCGAGGCGACATAAGGTGGCGGCGTTCGAAGCAACGAGCTCGGCGACCCGATTAGTGCTTGAATTCGGTGCTAGGGTTCCGGCGACTCGTCGACAGTTGGCTGGGCGACCAGTAGTGGCCGGCGGCGATCACTGGGCGGCGAGCGTGGGCAGAGGCGGACGCGTGAAGGAGAAAAGGGGAAGCGGCGTACTCGAGACTCGCGTGTGGTGAGTCACGCGTGGGAAGCGACGTACGTAATTCTCACGTGCTTGGCTGCTGTTTGAGGATTTTGGCTCTTACGACACATCTTCTTTGACCGTTCGAGGCACGAGGAGCGAGGAATGCTACAAGGGTAATATCTAACCTCATTGGACTTAGAATTTAACTATCGTACCTGCATCGTCGGTCGAGCTATTTCTGGGCTTTCTCCTCGACCGGCCTCTTCTGATTATTGTGTGAGCCCATATAGGGCTAGCTGCTTAATAACTGCTATTATTCGGTCCGGCCCCTCGAAGTGTCGGCCTTGCTTGCTCTTGCGCATATGTCCAGTTAATTGTTCGTAGGCTCGATTTGGGTATTATGACGAGTGAGGAGTGCGGGCTGATAGATTTTAGTGGTGTTAATTTTGTGAGCGTACTTGTAATGGCGGTGAATAACCGAACCTCTCTTAGACGCAGGTGATTGAGTGTCTTTGTGCTTCAGCTTAAGTGTCCATAACTAGACGCTTCACTCTAGATTAGGGCTTGGGGGCTTCGAAAGAAGTCTTGCCAGTCTCGGTGCAAGTTTTCTAGTTAAAAGAAAAATTAACCGTGACAAATCGGTATCAGAGCCTTGTACTCGTGACAAATCGGTATCAGAGCCTTGTTTTTCACAAAGTTCGGATCCCCGAGATATAGACAATAGAGGATACCATTTGGGGGTTGCGTACGTCGGTGTTTAGCGTTGGGGTGTAATCCCCCGGCCTCTTCACTATTCGATCAGTTTTAGCCCAGACCGAGTGCTTACTTTGCTCTTTCTCAGTGCACCCAGAGGTTAGACCTTTAGATCACATACCACCTCTCAGACCTTCGGAGTAGGGAATAGCTATGGTTTGCACAACTAACCGCATCTCTCGTCTTAAAGCTGTGATCGGGAATCATTATGGAGATTCCACAGTGGTGGAATGCCTTCAGGCTCTCCATAGGATGATAGAGTCCTTAGGGACCCGCTTTGACGATGAGTTGGCATGTCCCTCCGCAACACTTGGAGCACTTGCATTGGAGGTGACCGATCTTAGGATTAAGGTAGCTGTTCTACCTTCCTCTTCGTCGGCCACAGGCGCAGGGGAGACCCGGTCATCCACGGTTCGTTTGAAGATACCCGAGCCCACACCTTTCACTGGGACACGCAGTGATGTGTGTGGGCCTTTCAGTAAACAAGCCAGAGGAGGGTACAACTACTTCATCACATTTGCTGATGATTTTAGTAGATATGGTTATGTCTATCTGATGAGACATAAGTCTAAATCCTTTAAGAAATATAAGGAGTTCATACATGAAGTAGAGAACCAGCTTTGTAGATCCATCAAAACTCTTCGATCAGATCGTGGTGGAGAGTAGCTGAGCAGTGAGTTCTTTAACTATCTTAGAGAGTGTGAGATCTTATCCCAACTCACTCCTCCTGGAACACCTCAATGGAATGGTGTGTATGAGAGGAGAAATCGAACCTTGTCGGACATGGTTCGGTCTATGATGAGTCATACAACTTTACCTCCCTCATTCTGGGGTTTTGCACTTAAGACAACTTCTCCTATACTAAATAACGTTCCATTTAAGAGTGTCTCTATGATTCCATATGAGGTATGGAGTGGGAATCGCCCTAATCTATTGATGTAGGATCATCTTTGGGAACTTAATTAGGTTTACTTCCCTCTTATTTTGTTAGGACTAGCTTAGGATTATTTTCTTAAATCTGTTTTTATTTTCCTAGTTAATGTATTAGGTTGCAATTAGTTTAGGCTTTAAATTCCTCTTGTTTAATTAGGATTAGGCCAAAGTCAAAGATTATCAGCCATGCCAACATCAAGGTCAAGCGTCAAGGATAAAATCAAGTCAACCTCAGTCAACCTGCAATACTACCATGCAACGTTACATACAATATCAAGCTTCAAAGAAAAAGACAACTATAAAGAAGTCAAGTTCCACACCATCCATCTTCAACCAAGCTCATCAAGTCAAAGTCAACATCTAATGAAGCAAGTCAACATGCCAATTTCAAATCTCAACCGAATCATCTTTGTACAACAAGTCAGCTACAGCTCCTCTTCAAAACAAAGGCACCTCCTTAATCGGCCAATGAAAACAAAGCATGCTTCACTCTACCCAACAGACCAATAATGTCACTTGCATGCGCCAATGCATGCCTTCACACCTCTTCAGCTGAAAGTATCCCATGAAAGCTTCAGCCACAAGCAACTCGTAGACAGCCGCCCACTCCATCCAATGAAAAGGCTTGAAAGAACACTCATCTCCACCATCCATTTCAAAGCAAGAAGAGTTAGCCCTTAGATCCAATTTGTGGGAATGTTAATGTTGAGGGAGAAAAGAGTTTAAAAAGGCATTGTACTCTTCACGTTTAGAAAAGTTCTTATATTATTTTTGGAAACCTATTGGTTGGTGTGTTGTCTTCCTCCTTGTGAGTTTAGGGTTACGCATAGGATGGCAACGGGGCGGGTCGGGGTCGGGTTTTGCTATCCCCGACCCGACCCCGACTTCCCCAAACCCATCCCCGAACCCGACCCCGAACCCGATGGGTTTAGAAAACCCTGCCCCACACCCGACCCCGCGGGGAAACCCGACCCTGCGGGGAAACCCGACTCCGCCCGACCTAAAAAATAAATATATATTATAAATAATATTTTAAAATTAATTTGCATTCATTATTTATAATATATAAATAAAAAAATATTTTACATAAACTATATCATCATTTCTACATAAATTAGTAAAATTTAGTAACTAGGTTATAACTTATAAGGGGTAAATTTGTTATTTTAATAGTCGGGGCGGGTTCGGGGTCGGGTTCGGGGCGGGTACCTAAATTCCCATACCCAACCCCAACCCGACTATACCCCCGTCGGGTTTTCCCCAAACCCGACCCGACCTGACCCCCGGTCAATTCGGGTTTTCCCCGTTGACTTCGGGTCGGGTTGGGTCGGGTCGGGGATGGGGTTATTTGCCATCCCTAGTTACGCATGTAGCCTCTTCTCTTCCCCCTTAGCTTGCTAAGCTAAGGGTTTCTCTTCTCTTCTTCTTCCTCTTCTCTTCTCTTCTCCAACAACCCAAACTTCCGCCCTGCGTCACCTATCTTTTATCAGGATCTGGGGATGTGAGGCTTATGTCAAATGTCAAGATTCCAGTAAGCTATAACCCAGGTCTGATAAATGTGTGTTTGTTGGGTATCCTAAGAAAACTAAAAGATACTACTTCTATGTCCCTACCAAGAACAAAGTCTTTGTTGCTCAGGGTGCTGTCTTTCTAAAGAAAGAATTTATCATGAAAGAAGTTAGTGGGAGGAAGTATCACTTGGATGAGGTCCAAGTGCAACCACAAGACACTGAGATGAAACCTGAGCCACCTGCACCGGTTGCTAGGCAGCCTGAGGCTCAGACACAGGTACCTTGTAGGTTTGGAAGGATTCATCATGCACCTGAGAGGTATGGGTCGCTGCCGACCCAACATGATGGGATCTTTATCATTGAGGATGAGCCTAAGACCTATGATGAGGTGGTCACTGGACTGGACTTTGAGAGATGGCTTGAGGCCATGCGATCTAAGATGGATTCCATGTTAGCTAACCAAGTTTGGGATTTCGTTGAGCTGCCTGATGGGATAAAACTCATAGGTTGTAAATGGGTCTTCAAGAGGAAGACTGACATGGATGATAACATAGTTACCTCTAAGGGCAGACTTGTGGCTAAAATATTCAAACAAGTACACGGGGTGGACTATGATGAAACCATTTCGCCAGTTGCCATGATCAAGTCTATTCGGATACTGCTTGCTATAGCCGCATATCATGACTATGAGATATGGCAGATGGATATTAACACAGCGTTCCTTAACGGAAAGCTGACAGATGATGTGTATATGACACAACCTGATGGCTTCATCCATCCTGCAGATGCCAATAAGGTCTGCAGGCTAAAGCCATCCATCTATGGATTAAAGCAAGCATCTCGAAGTTGGAATCTTCAGTTTGATGAAGATGTGAGAGATTATGGCTTTGTCAAAAGTGAAGATGATGCCTGTGTGTATAGAAAATTCAATGGGAGCTTGGTGACTTTTCTGCTCTTGTATGTCGATGACATACTGCTCATCGGAAATGACATCCCTGATCTTCAGTCTGTGAAGATATAGTTGGGGAAGTGTTTCGAGATGAAGGACTTAGGGGAGGCCGCCTATATCCTAAGCGTGAGGATCTACCGGGATAGATCCAAGAGACTTCTGGCCCTTAGTCAGAGTACCTACATTGATAAGGTCATGGAGAGGTTCAATTTGGAGGAATGCAAGAAGGGGTACCTTCCAGTGAGACATGACCTTACTCTCTCAAAGAGCCAGTATCCCATCACACAGGCTAAGAGGGATGACATGAGTCGAGTACCCTATGCATCGGCAGTTGGCTCAATCATGTATGCAATATTGTGTATTAGACCAAACGTGGCTTATGCTATGAGCATAACCAGCCGATACCAATCCAATCCAGGTCTGTAGCATTGGGTGACTATAAAGAACATCCTGAAGTATCTAAGAATAACTAAGGATTTGTTCTTGGTCTATGTGTTCAAGATGAATGCAGGCGTTGTATGCTGGAAAAGCTTCAAGCAATCCTCCATAGCTGATTTTACAACCGAGGCTAAGTATGTTGCCGCTTTTGAGGTAGCCAAAGAAGCCATTTGGATGAGGAAGTTCATTTCTGATCTTTAGGTGTTTCCATCTGCTGTGGATCCCATTGAGCTCTATTGTGACAACAATGGGGTTATTGCACAAGCAAAGGAACCACTGTCTCATGAAAGGTCCAAACACATACTTAGGAGATTTATCCTGATCAGAGAGATCATTGGCAGAGGTGATGTCAAGATTAGCAGAGTTGACACAGGGAATAATTTAGAAGACCCACTGACCTAGGCTTTGGCGCAGCAGAAGCATGATGGTCATACTAGAGATATGGGGTTCAGGTTCCTCAACCTCTAGGTCTATGTGCAAGTGGGAGATTGTTGGTGTTTATGCCCTGATACCTAGTTTCGGTCTATCTTTATGCTACTTGATACTGATATTTCTTATATATCATTCTGACATTTGTCATTATCATGCTTAGTTTACATCTACGATTATGTTCCTACATGATAATGTCCCTAGAGACAGAGTGGATCTGTGCTCAAACTATTGTTCCCAGTTGATGTACCTTAGTGGATATGGGACAAATATGGTACTTGTGAGACCGGTATATGGGCTGGTTAGGCATGAGGTACTAACACAGATATATGGGTATATCAGTGGTATATATACTGGACTGACCGCTGTGAGACAATGACTTGGTGTCCTGAGTTATCCTCACAAGTGACACAATATGCATTGATCCCTTGACTTAAGGTCATTGACTCTTCTATATGGTTAGGAACATGCTTTGATACAACCTAACACATCACCATAATTGGGAGGTCATAACGGTTGTCATTGAGCATGTCACGACCCATATGAGAAGATCAATGTACAGACAGAGGATTTGTCCCTTCCTGAGGGAAGCATGATATCCACAGGGCCCCCCTATGGTTCTATGACTGAAAGTGTATGGTCATACCCTAGTGTGAACCTGATTTAGTCATAACCATGAGATTGGGTTAAAACAAGTGGTGAGACACTTGTCCAATCAGATATCAGTTTGGCAAAGAGACTGTAATGCATCTGTACCTAGTTGTGATGATGGGGATGTTGATGTCAATATCCATTCAGATGACTTGGGTTGTAGCGATGCACTGCTAGGTGCCACTCATTGCTTGTGGTGACCTTAGGTCAGTACTGCCAACGTTAGAGGAACCTATAGGGTAGAACACCTTGAAACTCGAGTTCTCGTATTGATCGAGAAGTCCTATAATTGAGTTATTGGATAGCTTGGATCTATTTGGGAGATTTCATCAATGCCAATGGGCCTGATGAGATGGAAGAGAGTTATTGGAGCCAAACTTCATTTTTGGCAGGTTGACTCAAAATTGACTATGGTTGGTCACATTTGAGTTAGGGCTGCATTGGATTGAATCCAATAGCTTAACCAACCCATGTAATGAAGTTTGGGCTAGCTCATTACCCAATGAGGCCTAATAACAAGTTGTCATGAAGAGATAAAGAGGCAAAAGGGTATAATGGGGAGGAAACTTATCCCATTGGCGCCCAAGGGCTAAATGGGGATAAGTGGGCGTATATTGCTTCATTAGGAAGCAAATAATGCTTTGCCCTTATACCTTGGATGGTAACCTTGCTTCTATGGCAAGGATGAGGGCGCATATGGCTGAATTGGCTTGAATGGAAAGAGCCAAGCGCATATGGATGATGGGGAAGAGTTCATGGTAAAGTCTTGGAGACTTTCCTTAACTCTAACACTAATTGTCAAACCCCCTTTACCCTAGACGACCCTCTCTTCATGTGTTTCCCCAATACCTCTAGTGTTACCGCCCCTCATGCCTCTATAAATCAAGTGATATGCGAGAGGCCTATTACATGGAATTGGCGTGAGCAAGCACTAAGAGGGCCATTTCAAGGGTGATTGGCGCAAGCTTCTTCCATCAAGTGGCCGCAAGTCTTCTACCTCTTCTCCTTCTCCTCTTGGCGCAACAAGGACTTGATGTTATAACCTAAATTTTATAAATTTAAATTTTGAAATTCAGAAAGTTATTTTGGAATTTTTATGATTTTTAGAAAATTTTTTGGAATTTTAAAAGGATTAAAAAAATTAAGTTTTAATCAAAAACTTTAATTGCGCTCGCGGGGGTTCGAACCCGCGATGCGCGGAAACGAACGATGCCGCCTAACCATCGGGGTAATTCGTGTTTTAATATTAAAACGCTGCGATTTTTATTTATTCGAGTTTTAAATTAAATTAGGGCGACGAGCGAACTCGTCATCTTCCCCGATCTTTGCGGCGATTTGGTCGCCACCCGCGTTCTAGCCGTATGGAACGCGTCTTGCCTCTATATAATGGGGCTTCTGCTCTCGTTGATGGAATTTGAACCCTTGAACATCTTCACCCCTCGAAGCGCCGCTAGGAAGGAGAAATCGCGCTCGAAACCATCGTCGGAGTTCGAGCGGTGCCGCCTTGTGATCCAGCCTTCCAGCACCTTTATCCGACATGATCTCTATGTTCTGGGTTACGATACAGCATCGTAGCAAGGTATCCTTCCTTTCCTGAAGTTTTCGTGAAGTTCTATTGGGTTTTGGTTAGGGTTTGGGTGTCGACGGCGGCGGCGCCACCGTCGATACCTTCTGCTGCTTCGGGTGGTTCGACCATGCATCTAAACCTCACCGTAGCTGGTCGTGGATCCTCGCCTCGTCGTCAGAAGTGTGCTGGCAAAGTTTGGCAGCGATTGGCCCTTCGACACGCCCTCGGGAGCTCGCCAGAGTAAGCTGCGGACGAAAGTCCGGCAGCCTTGCACGGCGGAGGTCGGGCGGCGCAGCGGCGGTCGGTTCGAGTTTTTATTTAAGTTTGGGTTCGGTTTATTTTGAAATAAACCATCGGCTATGTTGAAATCGATTTAAACCAGTTCAATTGGATTGAGCGGTTCAATTCTGTTTTCGGGTCAGTTCTTGAATTCTGACCGGTTCGACCCTGATTCGGTTGAATTCGGGCCGGTTCAGGTACCCGTTGGAAAGATAATGAAATTTCCTATCCAATGGTAGTCTGTATAGCTTTCGATGAGGTTTAGATTTTTTGTAATTTAAGTTAGAATTCTTGGTTTAACTTGGTTCAGGGTGAATTTGATCGGTTCAGTGCAATTCTGTCCGGTTCAGTGGGTTTTAGGTTCGGTTCATATGATCTGAGATTGGTTCTCTAGGTTTAGGGTTATGTTCTACATGTTGGTAGTTTTGGTTTTCAAATTAGAATGTTTAATGATAGAGTCTATATACAAATTCATGTTACAGAGTGGTTGATCCAATAATCGGCTTGCATTGTTTGATATACAACTTATTGGCTTTTCAAAAGGATTCAGGATAACATCGTTCGAGGTAGGAATCCTACCCTACTCCTTTCTTACAGTGTCAAGAATTATAGGATTTGCTGCCTAATCCTTTGATTTGATATATAATACATATGATAGAATTGATTGACACTGATATCTGATTGCTTCGTCTGCTTGGTTTGTTTCTGAATTTCAGTTGACCTCAATTATCTTGTTTATTTGGTCATATTCTGTTTCTGTATGAATGGTTAACAAACCTGTTTTGAGATATCTGATATATTGGCTTATGAGCATGATTGAACAATTGTGTATCTGTGATATTGACACATGAGTATGTGGAACCGTTGTAAATATGTGATGATAAAGTCGTGATATATATTGACCTCTGACCTGGATGATTTATTCTCCAGTGGCCTGTTTATCTGAGTTATAGTTCCGACGTGCATCGGACTATCTGAGATGCCGGTACGGCACCGCCAGTTGTCTTGAGGACAATACTACGGATGTCAGTGTTGGACGCAACACTCCGGGCTGTTTAGGACAGTCATTCCATTGCATGAGCAACAGTGGAAACACTCTGAAAATGAGTGCGGCTCTTAATTGAGATCTGTTGGCCAGCTTGATGATTTGCACGACATTCTTATATTATTTGTATATTGTTGTTTCAATCATTGAATTATCTTGTTAATTGATTCCCTCACCATATTTGTTGATTCCTACTTAGCATTTTTGCTAACTCCCTTTGTTTCTCTTCCAGGTACAGAGTTAGCTTTTGGGAGGGATAAAGTAGATAGTAGATACCAGCCCGAGTTGAGATAGTTGCCTTTTGTATTTTATTCAGTTGATAATTTGGATAGTTGTATTCAGATATTGTGTTATAAAACTGTAGATGTTAAGATTGGATTGTTTATTAAATAAATGATATTGGATTATTGTAGTTCTCTGGTTCCTATCAATATTGTTACTCCCTGGGGAACCCTGAGCTAGAAATAGCCGGCTTCCGCCGGGGCGTGATAAATTTAAATGGTATCAGAGGTATAGGTTGATACAGAGGTATAGGTTCAGAGGTATAAGTCTGTGGGCCCATAACCCACAGGTCAGAGCTATAGGTTTAGTAAGAAAACCTAAGGATATAGGAACCTCAGGACTGGGTTTGGGTTAAGGTTAAAATAAATAGGTAAACAATTATTATATAACATGTTATTGTGTTGACAGGATGGCACCAAGAACTAGAGGCAGAGCAATTCCAAGTCAAGGAAGTAGAGGACGTGGAGGTGGAAGTCAGAGGGTAAGTGCTCACAGCATTGGAGAAGCTAGAAATTCTCCTGAAGATGAGGTACAGTTACCTCAAAACTTACCTAGGGCCCCTACGAGAAGAAGAAGTAGGTATGAAGCCTCAGTACCCTTAGAAGCAGCACCGCATGCTTCCCCTGAAGTACAAGCAGCAGTAAGGGATGAGGGTGAATCTTCTTCTCCATCGTTAGTACCACAACCAGTAGTAAACCAACCAGTTAGGTCAGCTAATATGCTGATGCAGTTCTCACAATTAGGAAAAGATCGATTTCGTGATTTTGGAGGAACTACTGACCCTTGGGCTGCTAGAGATTGGTTACTAAAAGTAGAACAAACCTTTAGAGCATTAGGATGTCCAGATGAGCAGAAGGTAGAATTGGCCACATATTTCTTATCTGATAGAGCTAGGACATGGTGGTCTGGTATGAGAGTTACTTTTGGAAATGACCCTATCTCTTGGACCGATTTTAGAGAAGCATTCTTTGAGAAATACTTTCCAGAATCTTTTCAGAATAGCCAGATGCAAGAATTTCTAAATCTGAAACAAGGAAAAAGGTCAGTGAATATCTATGTAACTGACTTTGAGAGATTATCAAATTTATTTCCAGAGTTGGTAACCACTGAAAGGAGAAAGTGCCAACTTTTTATTAAGGGATTACACCATACAATAAAGGAACAAATGAATACTATCCCCTTAGATAGTTTTCAAGCAGTGGTAAATACAGCATTCAGGATAGAGGCTTCTTTAATAGATGTGGCTAAAGAAAAACAAATTGAAGAGGTACAAGAATTAGCATAAAAGAGAAAAGTAAGCCAGACAACTAGATCAGTAGAGACAGAAACCTATGATAATAGAGGGAAAAGATCAAGAGCGGTATTTAATAGCCATCAGAGACCTGTACATTCTTCATATGCACCAAGCTTTAATTTAGCAGTGTCTGTGAGAAAATGCTTTAAGTGTAATCAAGAAGGACATTTGGCTAATGTATGCCCTTCCAATGAGATTCAATGCAACTATTGCAAAGGTTGGGGTCATTATAAGGTAGATTGCCCACGAAGAGGATTTCAACCCCCACAGCAAAGTTATCAGCAAAGCCATCAACAAAGTTACCAACAGAACTCTAGACCTAGGACTTATCAGGAGAGAACTGGTCAGATTAATCAGATGCCACAGAGAGGATTTCAGCAGCAATCTACAGCTCCAGCAAGAGTTTATGCAGTGACTCAACAGACTCAACAGGAAACTCAAGAGGAGACACCAGACTTGGTGTAATTCTTAGTTTTCATAGTTATGCTATTATTTTTGTGTACTCTGAATTTGGCGGACCAAATTCTTTTGAAGGGGTGGATAATGTTATAACCTAAATTTTATAAATTTAAATTTTGAAATTCAGAAAGTTATTTTGGAATTTTTATGATTTTTAGAAAATTTTTTGGAATTTTAAAAGGGTTAAAAAAATTAAGTTTTAATCAAAAACTTTAATTGCGCTCGCGGGGGTTCGAACCCGTGATGCGCGGAAATGAACGACGCCACCTAACCATCGGGGTAATTCGCGTTTTAATATTAAAACGCTACGATTTTTATTTATTCGAGTTTTAAATTAAATTAGGGTGACAAGCGAACTCGTCGTCTTCCCCGATCTTTGCGGCGATTTGGTCGCCGCCGCGTTCTCGCCGTATGGAACGCGTCTTGCCTCTATATAATGGGGCTTCTGCTCTCGTTGATGGAACTTGAACCCTTGAACATCTTCACCCCTCGAAGCGCCGCCAGGAAGGAGAAATCACGCTCGAAACCATTGTCGGAGTTCGAGCGGCGCCGCCTTGTGATCCAGCCTTCTAGCACCTTTATCCGACACGATCTCTGTGTTCTGGGCTACGATACAGCATCGTAGCAAGGTATCCTTCCTTTCCTAAAGTTTTCGTGAAGTTCTATTGGGTTTTGGTTAGGGTTTGGGTGTCGACGGCGGCGGCACCACCGTCGATACCTTCTGCTGCTTCGGGTGGTTCGACCATGCGTCTAAACCTCACCGTAGCTGGTCGTGGATCCTCGCCTCGTCGTCAGAAGTGTGCTGGCGAAGTTTGGCAGCGATTGGCCCTTCGACGCGTCCTCGGGAGCTCGCCGAAGTAAGCTGCGGACGAAAGTCCGGCTGCCTTGCACGGCGGAGGTCGGGCGGCGCAGCGGCCGCCGGTTCGAGTTTTTATTTAAGTTTTGGGTTCGGTTTATTTTGAAATAAACCGTCGGCTATGTTGAAATCGATTTAAACCGGTTCAATTGGATTGAGCGGTTCAATTCTATTTTCGGGTCAGTTCTTGAATTCTGACCGGTTCGACCCTGATTCGGTTGAATTCGGGCCGGTTCAGGTAGCCGTTGGAAAGATAATGAAATTTCCTATCCAATGGTAGTCTGTATAGCTTTCGATGAGGTTTAGATTTTGTGTAATTTAAGTTAGAATTCTCAGTTTAACTTGGTTCAGGGTGAATTTGATCGGTTCAGTGCAATTCTGTCCGGTTCAGTGGGTTTTAGGTTCGGTTCATATGATCTGAGATTGGTTCTCCAGGTTTAGGGTTATGTTCTACATGTTGGTAGTTTTGGTTTTCAAATTAGAATGTTTAATGATAGAGTTTATGTACAAATTCATGTTACAGAGTGGTTGATCCTGTTGGTGTATATGCCCTAAAGACCAGTGTATGGACATGGTCAGGCATTGGTTGAATGTACTTTGATAGAACTATTACTTTTTTTTATAGGCATGGTCGTTATTATGCAGACTTCTCTACCTGCGTTGATGTATTAAGTTGCATAAATAATGTCCCAGGAGTTTGGATTGGATCCATTCTCATAAGCTATCCCCAGACAAGGTACCTTAGCAGATATGGGACAGCTTTGGTACATGTGAGACTGGTGTATGGGCTGGTTAGGTGTGGGGCACAGTAACGCAGACATACAGGTGCATTGGATGCACTGGAGTGATCCACCGTGAGGATTGACTTGTCCAGTCAACAAGTCAATCTCACATGCAAGAGGTTTGCATTGATCCTTAGACTTGAGGTATTCATGTCTAGACTTGATGATGGGTATGCTTTAATACAGTCTTACGTCTCTCCGTAATTGGGAGATCAAAACGACTGTCATTGGGCATTTCATAAGTCATGTAGAGACATGGATGACCAATAGTAGGATTTGCCCCTTCCTTATTGGAAGTATGATATCCACCTCGGGGCGCCCCACCTTATTGGTGCATGACAAGAAAGTGTGGCCACACTTGTTGAGTCATGACCAATGCATTGGATAATAAACTTGAGACTAATCCAATGGCAGGATATCAGCTTAGGCAAAGGGATCTGTAATGCAATAGGAATCCTCGTTGCTTGTTAGGAGTTGTTGCGATAATGACTTAAGTCCTATGACATGGGTAGTAGTGATGTGTTGCTAGATACCCCTCACTACTTATGATGTTTACATCATTGCCATCGTCATATGGATCCTACGGGGTCACACGCAATAGACTCTTGACGTTGCTTTATTCAGAAGCCTTAGGATCAAGTTATTGGATAACTTGGATCCATTTGGAAGATTTCATCAGCGCTAATGGGCCTGATGAGTTGGAAGAAAGTTATTGGAGCCAAACTTCATTTTTGGCAGGTTGACCCGATATTGACCTAGATTGGTCACATTTGGATTAGGGTTGCATTGGATTAGATCCAATGGCTTAATCAACCCACGCCATGAAGTTTGGGCTAGCTCATTATCCAATGAGGCCCAATAATTAGTTGTCATGAAGAGGAATTGGCTTAAAAGGGTATAATGGGGAGAAATCTCACCCCATTGGCGCCTAGGGGCATAATGGGGTGAGGGAGGCGCCTTTGCTTCATTATGGAAGTAAAGGGCGCCTAGCCCTTCTTCCTTGGATGGAATACTTGCTTCTAAGGCAAGTCTTGGGGCTGATATGGCTTGAGGACTCTCTTGGAAAGAACTTGGGCGCATATGAGAAGTAGGAAGATGTTTATGGTAAAGTCTTGGAGACTTTCCTTATGAACCCTACATGTACCCAAACTCTTGCCCTAGCCGAATTCTTCATGTTGCGCCTAGCCCTTCTCCTTGGATGGAAAGAATGCCTCTAAGGCATGTCTTAGGCTAATATGGCCATTGGGCAAATTAGGAAAGGTTGAATGAGGTTTATGGTAAAGTCTTGGAGACTTTCCTTACCTCAAGATCCCTTTATCCTAGCCGCCCACTTGGCATGATCCTAGCCATTGTCCTTGCCGCCTCTTGTCCTATTTATAGGACCCCTTACCGCCCCTTCCAATGTTCGACTTCAAGGAGGCGTGAACATACATAGAGAGGCGTGAGCAAGGGCAAAGGGTGACAACAACAAAGGCTTGGCGCAACCTTCTTCCAAGTGGCCGAAAGATATCCTTTCTTCTTCTCCTCTTCTTGGCGCAAAGAGAAATTGGGCTTGGTGGCTTCTCTTTCTATTGTCGCAAGCCCTCTCCCTCTCATAGCCATTGGCGCATCTTGCTTGAAGTTGGCACAAGCAAAGAAGAAGAGGGAAGTTCTTGGCGGCATCTTCCCTATTCCCTCCTTGGCGCAACTTCTCTTGAAGGTGGCGCAAGTGGAGTGAAGGCTTGATTCTCTTCCCGAGGCTAGCACCGAGCGTGGAAGGGAGCAACGATCAAGGAGTCGACGCGTGGATACTTGTAGAGGGCGAACACATGGGCGCCTTCAACATGGCTTCGACATCTAGACAAGCAAAAGAGGTACATCTCTAACACATCCTTGTGTCTTCTCTCTCGCATGGATCCTTGGGACTGGAATGTGTTTCGGGTGTAATGCTTCTTCCGCTGCGTCCTGGGACTGCAAAATTTTAAATTACACACGGCATTCCCTAACAGATCCAATAATCGGCTTGCATTGTTTGATATACAACTTATTGGCTTTTCAAAAGGATTCAGGATAACATCGTTCGAGGTAGGAATCTTACCCTACTCCTTTCTTACAGTGTCAAGAATTATAGGATTTGCTGCCTAATCCTTTGATTTGATATATAATACATATGATAGAATTGATTGACACTGATATCTGATTGCTTCGTCTGCTTGGTTTGTTTCTGAATTTCAGTTGACCTCAATTATCTTGTTTATTTGGTCATATTGTGTTTCTGTATGAATGGTTAACAAACCTGTTTTGAGATATCTGATATATTGGCTTATGAGCATGGTTGAACAATTGTGTATCTGTGATATTGACACATGAGTATGTGGAACCGTTGTAAATATGTGATGATAAAGTCGTGATATATATTGACCTCTGACCTGGATGATTTATTCTCCAGTGGCCTGTTTATCTGAGTTATAGTTCCGACGCGCATCGGACTATCTGAGATGCCGGTACGGCACCGCCAGTTGTCTTGAGGACAATACTACGGATGTCAGTGTTGGACGCAACACTCCGGGCTGTTTAGGACAGTTGTTCCATTGCATGAGCAACAGTGGAAACACTCTGAAAATGAGTGCGGCTCTTAATTGAGATCTATTGGCCAGCTTGATGATTTGCATGACATTTTTATATTATTTGTATATTGTTGTTTTAGTCATTGAATTATCTTGTTAATTGATTCCCTCACCATGTTTGTTGATTCCTACTTAGCATTTTTGCTAACTCCCTTTGTTTCTCTTCCAGGTACAGAGTTAGCTTTTGGGAGGGATAGAGTAGATAGCAGATACTAGCCCGAGTTGAGATAGTTGCCTTTTGTATTTTATTCAGTTGATAATTTGGATAGTTGTATTCAGATATTGTGTTATAAAACTGTAGATGTTAAGATTGAATTGTTTATTAAATAAATGATATTGGATTATTGTAGTTCTCTGGTTCCTATCAATATTGTTACTCCCTGGGGAACCCTGAGCTAGAAATAGCCGGCTTCCGCCGGGGCGTGACACTTGAGGTTGGCGGCATCATCTCCATCCATCTTCTCCTTGGCGCATCTTCCCTTGAAGGTGGCGCAAGCATAGAAGAAGGAGCACTAAGGCTTGGATCTTCTTCCCAAGGCTAGCACCGGGCGTGAAAGAAGAGAGCTTGAGGCATCCGTGTGTGTGAGACGACAGAGGGTGCACGCTTGGGCGCCTACCTCGACATCGGCCTCTTTTTGCTCTTGGTACTTTCTATCTCATCGTGTCGACCCCCTCGCAAGACGATCTTCACTGGGTTTTTGGGACCGGCCTATTTCAGAGATATTCTTCCACTGTGCAATTATATTGTTTGATGAAAAATTTATAAAATATCCCTGGGGTTTCCCAACAATAGGTCCTAGGGCATAAACACTAACAATTGGAGTCGTGGTATGAGTATTTTTAGCATAAAAAAAGTGTCCATGTAATCTTGTTCAAAGAAAAAAAGGCACATTGTTAACAAGAAAACTAGTAAGTAGCCTAGGAATTTTTGAAAAATCTCTAATAAAACTCCTGTAAATATCAGTGTGTCCAAAGAAGCTTCTTATCACTTTTCACAGAAGATGGTGAGACATCTTATCAATCACCTCAACCTTGGTTCTCTCCACTTCAATGTCTCAATAGAGATGGAGTGCCCTAGAATTTTTCCTTTCTTGACCATAAAGTGGCACTTGTCCCAATTTATTACCAAGTTCACTTTCTCATAATGTTGCAATATATGCGAAAGGTTAGACAAATAGGGGTGAAAACTAGAACCATCAAAGGAAAAGTCATCCATGAAGATTTCCATTCCTCAATAAGATTAGAGAAGATCACTATCATATAATATTGAAAGGTGGTTAGAGCATTACAAAGTCCAAATGGCATATGCTGGTAGGCGAAGGTACCATAAGGACAGGTGAATATTCTCTTCTACTGATCTTCCAGGTGGAAGGGAATTTGCAAGAAACCTGAATATCCATCCAAACAACAAAAGTAAGAATTGTAAGTTGAATGTTCCAACATTTCATCAATAAAAGGGAGGGGGAAGTGATCTTTGCCAATGGTAGCATTTAGTTTGCACTAATCGATGTAGATCAACCATCTTGTCATTGTTTATGGTGGAATCAAGTCATTATTCTTGTTCTTTATAACGGTAACTCCTCCCTTCTTTGGCACCACATCCACTAGACTCACTCACTCACTATTAGAAATGGGGTAGATAATGCCTACACCGAGAAACTTGAGAATTTTCTTTTTCACCACCTACTTCACATTAGGGCTGAGTCTCCACTGGTATTCCATGGAAGGCTTGCTTCCTTCCTCCAAAAAGATCCCATGCATGCCAAAAAAAAAAAAAAGATTAATTCCTTTGATATCATTGAGAGTGCAACCAAATTCAATCTTGTGTTGCCAAAGTTCATTCAAGAACAAAGCAATCTATTTTTCATCAAGGCAAACATTAGCAATAACTAGAAAAGTGGAGTTCTCACCTATGAATTCATACCTAAGGTTACTTGGGAGAGATTTAAACTCCAATTTCTTATCTTCAATAACCTTAGCATCAATGAGTTCTAACTTTTCATCTCTCACCTTCATTGTCTCAAGGAAGGAATTCAAGTTGAATCGTTGAGTGTATGTTTCTGCTTTAATCTCTATCCCCTCATTATCATAATCTGTTAGACAAACTTCCAATGGATCCCTTGCATTTTTTAGGTGATTTGATATTTAAGGCACACATCCTTGATGACAGAAATTTTTATACTATTTTTCATGCATAGTTATTACTAATTTGTGTCATATTTTTCTCTATTTGCATTCTAATTTACATGAAATTATTAAATTTTACAGAAAACCTTCTTCTCTCTATCTTTTTGAAGTTTCAAGTAAAAAGGACCCAAATTCAAGCAAAATGAGGATATTTGTTCATAATAAAGTTCAATGCATAAAAGAGACCTTTTAAATGCAGGAGCAATTTTTAAGGGTTTAAATTTAGATCTTCCTTAGGTAAGAAGCTCAATCAATCATCAAAGAAACTTCTAAATTAAATGTAGTAGAATTTCATAATAATGTACCAAAACATAAAACTAGGGAGGAAGGGTGTCACCCAAGGCCCCCCTTTAGGGATGGGGGCCAAATACCCTTTCTTTGACTCCGCCAGACCCCGTATCTTAGCGACAAAGCTTAGAAATAGGTAATTTAATTGTCCTCCAATCTTATCAAATCAGTACAATAGGATGCTGAATTGAAATACAAACTCCAAGCAACCCCAAACTAACAAAGGCCCTTAATGTGGATCTCGTTCAGGTTTTCAACGGCAGCCTTCCTTCAGCCTTGTCCTCACTTGGAGAAGAAGTGGAGGCTCAATCCTTCACTTGCAGGTGTGAAGAGACTCAGCAGAACTCAAGGAAGATAGGTCATGAACACTTGGTGGAGGAAGAACACACGAAAACAACTCTTGGCAAGGAAAATCACACGCTAACACAACCCGATTTTTTCAAAGGGATTCAAAATGCACTATGATGCATGAAAAAGATACAAACTCTTAAAACCCTCATTCCTCAATGCTACAATTTAGGAAATGCCTATTGAGCCCTTGGATGAATTCTTGAAGTGGATAATGGAGATGATCTCAATTTCAAATGGCCGGCTAAAATGCACTGGATTGTCTCGTCAATTCCCTTGAATGACCATTGGCTGAAGAGCAATCAGCAATGTGCTTTGGCCGATCAAGCAAGCTGCTACAAGGCTAGAAGATTTTGCACTTTTATGATAGTAAGATCCTGACCTGAGTTTTTTTCTTGTTGCATACGTCAGTCCTGCATCCAGTTGAATTCCTTTGCATGCGCACCTTTGTTGCTATAGCTTCTAATTTTGATTTGGCGGATGTGGTGACAATTGTTGACTATTGAACTAATTTTGACTTGGCTGATGTGGCAAAACATGTTGACTTTCTTTGACTTTTGGTGATGTGGCACAAGTTGCTAATGTGTCTTAACTTGCTAATGTGGTGATGAGGCAGCATTGACTTTGATGATGTGGCAATGGCTGATTTTGACTTTCTTTGACTTGGTGGTTGAGGGAGCAAGGTGGTTTGTATGGATACACATGTCATGCAAACCTAAACTAATTGCAACCTAATACATTAACTAGGAAATTAAAGTGCTTAAAAGAGAAATAAACCCTAGGCTAGTCCTAACTACATGCAATGCAAAGTAATACAAAATGCTGAAATGTAAAGCAATATCACAAAAACAACACGTAACATAGTTCGTCTTGTCTTGGTGTTTGTCACCCCGTATCTATCTTGAGGCCATCTGTTTCTTTTGGATCTTCTCAATTGAGCCCCTGAACAATGATTCCTGAACAATGAATGATTTTGCAATGAATGATAATTATAATCACCCGCAGTGATTCCTGAACAATGAATGATTTTGCAAAAAGTAAAGTTAGAATAATACTTCCCAAAGAGAGATGAAGTCACCCCACAAGTTTCAAGTCATTTTGAGCTGATTGACAATCACGGCTCGTGATTCTAGTTAAAGAAGGCCGATAATGGCAGACGACATAAGACTATTTCTCCTTTGATTTCTACTCCGACAAGCTATAAGAAGATCTCAAAGCTTAGGGCTTTAGGAGAGCTCACATCAAGCAACAATTCCACCAAATCAGGGCATCTCTCATCATTTCCTCAAGCCGAATCGAGGTCGAGAAGGTATTAGTGGTGCAGAACACAAGTTTCATCTTCCAAGGATCATAGCCACAAGGTTACAAGAAATTGGCTTGTGAAACTCATCTACAGGGAAGGTAAGAGAGTTTAGAAGTGTTATAGCTTCAAATCTCATCAAAATCCATTGAGGATTAAGAGATATTGGGTTTGAATAGCAACCACTAGGCATAGGGAAGAAGCAGCTTTAACCAATACAATCCCGACCAAAAAAGAGAAAATTTTAGATCTTAGCTATCTTCATCAAGGAATTGTCAATTTTATTAATTTACTGTATTTAAAAATGATTTTAAACATTTACTATAATTATAGCTTAAACTTGTATTTCAGGCTATGGGGAGTAACTCTTTAATTTTCTCTTTAGAAATACATATATAGCATATTTATTATTTTATTTGAGTGTGTTAAAGTTGATTGTACGAGTTTATGGTCGCTTTTAATTAATTGAATCTAATTATTTGCATTTTATTGGGGCTAGGACAAGAACTGAAAGATGAATCTTAATCCTATAACTCATTAGTTAAACCTATATGGTCCAGACTATGAAAGTAGCTGAATTATAGACTTTAACTAGTGGAAATTAATCCACATGTAGTAATTTAGATCCTTTAATTAAATTTCTTTAGAAACTAGGACAAGGACTAAAAGATAACTTATAATTTTAGAACCCTATAATTAACCTTATAACTTTAGATTGTGAAAGTAGCTAGGTTATATTCGTGATGAGATAATCTACACTATGCTTAATGAAGTTAACTAGGATTGATAAACAACGTGACAACCATTATTGGACTAGTTAAATAGTAGGATGGGCTACTGAAAGGAGACAACTTATATATTTTAAAGTAGATTTCCTTCTAATATCCTTGAATAATTTAACACATGTTGATATGATTTTGCTTTAGGAAAATTATTATGGAGAAACCCCAAACTAAAACTTACTTACCAATTCATAGTTGATTCTAAACACTCTCAATCCATTGCATCTACACAAGCTAATTTGCCTAGATTACATAAATATGATCAAATTGGTACTTAATTTTAGAGTCTTTAAGGGATCAATATTTTATTACTTCAACACATCCTTGCACTTGTGGAATGCGTGTTCAAGCTTTTTGGTGCCCATGACTGTGACTATAAATTCTCAAGTGCCATTGGTGTGAATGTGTGGTGTCAAGTTTTTGGCATTGTTGCTGGGGATTCTATTGATGTCTTGCATTTTGGTAGTATTTTTCAATATTATTTTATCTCAAAACAAGGCATATTCTAGTGTTTATATATAATATTCAGGCTTATTTACTTGCTTTGTTCAGAATATTTACTTTTCTTTGTCTTTTTGCAATTTCAGGTGAAATAATGATGACACCGAAATTTATAGTAAATTTTATGCCATTTTTTATATCTTTTCGTGTCAAATTCATACCATTTTGCTTATTTTTATGCCTTTGTTTATCAAATATTGTAAAATCTATTTCTATTTTGGTTTTTGATGATTTTCAGGTAAAAATGCACTATTTTGAGGTGTTTTCGATCAAAATCAAATACATGGAAGAGTTACCATCATCAAGAGGAGATCACATGACAAATTTCAAGCAAAATGGAGCCACGAACCAAAATACGGCATGACCATAATCTATATTACGGTACCGTATTTTCGTACGCTGCCATAATATCAGAGCACTACCATATTTTGGCTAATTTTTCATCAGAAGATTTTACGCAAATTACGGCACTGCCATAAGAAATTACATGGGCCATAATTTGGAGCGATTTCCGATCAGAGAGTTCAGAAGAAAATACGGCACTGCCGTAATATTTTTTACGGACCGTAATTTTGACCCAGAATTCACAGAGCCAAAATTACGGCACTACCATAATTTATTTTACGGCCGTAATTTTTACCTGGACACGCGATTATTTCGGGACCGATTATTGCGTGGACCATATCTTGAGATTTAGAGCTCCAAATTGAGATCCGAAAGATGCTGCAGACTCATCTCGATGAGGAGAAGATAAAGGGACCAAAAGCCCTAATTTTTATCATCAATCGAGGGAGCAATCAATAGAGATGTTTAGGGTTTGGCTTTGCGCCGAGAGGTGTGGAGGCCACCTATGTCACACCCCTAGATGGTAATCAATTATTCAAAATTGATATCATATAAAAAAAATTTGGCATGATGTATCCAGGATCCATAAGTGATAACCTGTTCAACCATCATTTATATAGGAGGTAACCACAACTCATACAACTTAAATCACAATTCAAACTTCAAATTCCTTTCTAGTAAGCACAATACTTAGAGATCAAGAAACCATACATCTTAGATCATAAAAGCCATGCATCATTTATCCAAAACCATAATTTCATTCCATACATGTCATTCCATTACAAGCACTAAACACAATATCATATATGAGTCTTTAAAACACAAAGTATCTTTGTCCTATACAAGTCATGGATCTTCTCATACTCAGCTTACAAACACTTCAACTACATGGATCACACAGGTGTACAAGTGCAAAACACAAAACGATTACTCATGTGTTTCATTGAAACCTTCTACATAGCTCGTAGCCCAAGCTAACCTGTCAAGAGGTTAGCAATGCAAGAATTGAGCAAGAATGCTCAGCAAATAAATAAGATGCCAAATAAAGTAAGTGCATACTAGGTTTCCACAACGCTCCAAATGGAAGTATAATGATATGGTAAGCATGTTATGGTAATCAAAGTATAATGATATGGTAAGCAATAGTGATAATGGCATGGTATGCATTAGTGCCATTGTATGCACATCATGAAGTAGCAACCCAAAGAAACATAGTTACATGGTAAACATAAACAAAAGTAACAAGAATTACATGGTAAGGTAAGCAAAAGATTTCAAAGCAGAATAATCCCAAAAGATAAATGACATACATAACATAGCGTAGTGGTCACACGAATCAATCCAAAGAAACATAGAGGTACATGACACATAGCATAGTGGGAAATCACATATAACATAATCTTCCACGTCTGGAAGCATATTCCACCCCCGTCAGGGTGAAACCCAAACATAGGCCGGCTGGAGCGATCATGGCTCCTCAAATCAGAGATAGTGGGATTCAAGAGGTGGCTCCCATGGATTCAAGAGGTGGCCCCCATTAATTCTAATGTGGCACTTTGTTCCATGTAGCACTTTGTTCCACAACTATCAATCTCTTCCCATTTCTAGGCTCATAGTCATATCAGAGATAGTGGGATTCAAGAGGTGGCTCCCATGGATTCAAGAGGTGGCCCCCATTAATTCTAATATGGCACTTTGTTCCGTGTATCACTTTGTTCCACAACTATCAATCTCTTCCCATTTCTGGGCTCATAGTCATATTAGAGATAGTGGGATTCAAGAGGTGGCTCCCATGGATTCAAGAGGTGGCCCCCATTATTTCTAATGTGGCACTTTGTTCCATGCAGCACTTTGTTCCACAACTATCAATCTCTTCCCATTTCTGGGCTCATAATAGCTTTCCCACTAGCATGCACATACAAAAACCAAAGAAGGCATACCAAAAGGGTTTATAGTATCAAATCCTCAAAGATGTGACCCATAAGTTCATACTTCATACTAGGGCTGACATGCTCAATTCCACATGGAAGAGACATATAGAGCAGTATAGGTCACCTACCAAACCATTTAGGCAAAATATACATAGATATGGACGTGACACCCAAAATCAGAAATCTGAAGCTTGTTTACCATATGAACTTTTCATTCTTCATAAAATACCATTTGGTGTGATATCGATGCCAAAACAAAGGTTTTTGAGTGTCCTTTACAGAGCAACAAATGCGACTCAAATTGGAGCTCAATACTTACTATCACAAAATTTGGACATAGATATCACTCACTAGCTAAAGGTCCAAACTGTAAACCCAGATTTACTGGATCAGATTAGGCTGAGGGAACAAGGTCGATAAACTCATCTACACTACTCAATATCTGACCCAAAAGAAAGATAATTAAGTCTTCTTTACAATGGATCTGATTTCAAATGGTTTGGTTCAGTGAGTCGAAAGTTCTGCTAATTTGAATGCAGAAAGGTCGGAGTGACTTCACATATGGATTCATAGTCAAGGAAAATAGAATTTATTCCTTTTCCAAAAACCGACTTTACCATAATTCATAGAAATCAGAACCAAACTGAAGTCATTCATGAAGAGCAAGATCATGTCACATAAAATTGAAGTCAAAAGCAAGCAAGTACAAAGGAAAAATAAGAACTTGCCTTATATGCCCAAACTTCACTTTCTCTTTGAATTATCCCCTTTTCTTCCTCTTCCCTTGCGTATACTTTTTTTTCTCCCAAACTTGGAACGAAGCAAAAGGAAGGAATGGCAAAATTTTCCATCTTTATCTCCTCATGCATGAGGAGATGAGGTGGAGGCGTAAGGCAAAGTCAAGGTTAATGAGGTGGCAAGGTGATTTCCTTTATGCCGTCATAGTTTCCTTTATTTTCCTTTGTGCCCTTTTGTTCTATTTTCATATTTTCCTACCATCACAAGTAGAATTCCCTTATGTTACACCTCAAATATGCAATGTGTAAAATCCAATAAGAGCAGAAGAAAAACATATCTTTTATTAAAGCAAAAGCAAATTTGACTGACTAATATCCAAGAAGGTTTACAACTGATTCAATTGATTCAACTAGCTACTACAGAAAATCTAAATAAAAGCAACTAACAACTAAACTCTAACAGCTAACTCATGGATTCTTGCCACCTGAATCTTCAAGCATAACTGCGCTTGCGGGGATTTACTGGACGACCTGACTCCTCCTGATCTGCCACTGCACAACATCCCTCGCGGGTTAGCACAAAAAATGCTAAGCAAGCCTCTCCTCAGAAGAAAGGGTAGTCCCTTAGATCCAAAGGAGGGAAAACTAGCAAAAAGCATAAATGATAAGTTGGCAACAAGCTGAATACTGTAAACAGAAATATAACTGAAAGAGTTGAAACAATTTGGTTAATAAGAGATCAATAATATTATGCAAGGAAACACTATGAGCAATACCTACTGGCTCGTGGGGTCGTCACCCCGAATACGCATGATAACATGAATCATTCACCTTACATGGTGAACACACGCGGTACCATGCATCACGAATCCCGGTGCATGCTAACTTGGGACCCCGATCTGTCCACAAAGTGGATACTACTGGGTATGTGCTCAATAACATGCAACTGTTCACAAATATACTGTCTACAACGTGGATACTGAAAATAATAACTTGCTTGAACATACTTGACTGGTAGTGAACAATTGCAAACATACACAGCAATAATATAGCTGGCAAATCTTTGGTTATGCATAGGATACTATACTATTTGAATCAATGAAAATAACGATAACAAGCTTTTATATACAGAAATCTGGTTTGAGGTCTTACCTCTGAAAAGCCAAGAAAAACGATGCAAGCCAAATAGTTGTTCAATCACTCTGAAATACAAATTTGTACATGAACTCTATCAAATAAGTTTCAAACTGAAAAATAGAGACTGCCAATAGAAGCAAAACATCTCAAAACCTAGGGAACCGATCTTGGATTCAGTGAACCAGACACAGAACCCATTGAACCACGCAGGATTGTAGTGAACTGGTCAGATTCAACCCGAACCAAGCCAAACCGACACTTAAAACCTATATTACACAAAATATGCGAGTCATCTAAGGACACACAGGACACCATTGGATAGACATTTTCATAAGCTTTCCAACGGCTACCTGAACCGGCCAGGATTCGACCGAATTAGAGCCGAACCGGACCAAATACAAGAACTGGGCCGAAATTGAAATTGAACCGCCCAAACTGTTGAACCGGCCAAATCAATTCCAAAATCATTGAGCCAGGTTTATTTCAAATAAACCAAACTCAATTTCCCGAAATCAAACCGGACCGGCCGCTCGCCCGCGCCACCCCATCGCCGCCGTGCAAGGCAGCCGGATAAACATTCGCCGCTTGCGCCGACGAGCTCCTGAGGGCGCGTCGAGTGTCCGTTCGCCGTCGGATTTCACCAGGAAGCTTTTGACGTCGCCAGAAAGCTTCACAGCTACCTGTGGCGAGCTTTCGACGCACGGTCGAAGCCCTCGCAACAGCCGCCAGTATCAACAGTGGCGTCGCCGCCGTCGACACACCAAATCCTATCTAAAACGAAACGAAACTTCACCAAAACTTAAACGAAGCACGCTTACCTTGCTACGAAGTTGTATCGTAGCCCAAAATGAAAGGATCGTTTCTGCTGGCTGCACAGAAGGCGGAAGCAGCTGCAATTCCGGCGATCTCCTTCAAGCTTTGATTTCTCCCTCCTGGCGGCGCTTTGCGGCTCGAAGAGTCTCTAGGTTAGACGACGGAATAGGGCGAACAGAAGCCCCCTTAAATAGACGCGAAGAGCGTCCACAAATAGCGAAGCTGCGGCGGTGACTCAGTCACCGCGAAAGATGGAGAAGACGACGAGTTCACTCGTCGCCCGAAAATAAACCAAAACCCGAATCAAATTAAACGGGCGTAGTTTATTAACGAACCGCGAAGATAGCTTGGTGGTTCGGCTGAACCACAACACAAATCACATCGCGGGTTTGAGCCCTCGCGACGCGATTTAACCCTTTTAAACCTAAAACTAATTTTTTTTACCTCAAACAAAATCCAAAAAATTCCAGAAAAATCCCTAAAAATCAAAAATTCAATTTTCCATTTTCTAAAATTGTTTTTTCAAAAATCTGGGTTATAACACCTTAAGTCCTATTCTTCACTTAACTTCTTAAAACTCTTCCATGTTAATCAACAATTTAGAAAGCACTACAACAAGAAGATCATCTTACATGACATTTGCTACCAAAAAGCATAATGACCAATGTAGATTTGCTTTTGTTTTGAGGGTATTATAACCTAAGGCCGTGATTTTTACACAGAAGCTTCGCCTAGAGGAGGAGAGGACACACCAGAAGTTTTAGAGCGAAAGGAGTTCGATCGGAGGAGGAATCAATAAAAGAACGGCACCAGCACTGTTCACCACGGGTTCACAAGCAAATTACGTCTGTAATTTATATTACAGCCGTGTTGTAACGTTTATTTCCTCTTCTTCTTCGATTTCTGACACTTTGATACTATGGTTTATTATATTTCCTTTTCCATGCAAGCTTAATCTTATTTTGGGACATGGGGTGTAATCCCTTTGATTTTATATGATTAGATAACTTTTATTTCATCAGTATAATTTTATTGTGATAATTTTACTTATGTGATGATTGTCTATAATTCTCCGTAGTTTCTTATTGTCATGCATGTTTTAGAATTTTACAAAATAGACTGGAAGGTTGATTGTGAAATTTGGAACCCTAAAAAATCATTGAGTTTGGAACTTATCATAAGAAATTAGGTTTGTTCTTTGAATTCTGATTTTTAGTGATTTTACTGTAATGTTTGATAAAAAGAATCTAGGATTGGTCCCTACATGATCGTCTGCACAAAAGTGAGATGACCCTTTTATGAAGTAAATTATGTCTTTATCATGATGAAATTAGTCTGACAACCTTTTATTTATATCTAGTTATTAAAATTAAAGTGGATGAAACCCTAGTCCCAGTTTATCTCTCTGTTTATCTTTACACTCTTTCTATTATTTGCTTGACTTTTATTCGGTTGCTTAGCTAGTAAGAATACAACTATTTGGTACTTAACAATAAGGTCTCTGTGGATTCGATACTTTTTATACTAAAACTTTGAGTATCCGTGCACTTGCGGACACAACAAGTCTAGGACAACAAGTTTCTAGGTGCGCCAATAGAAAATAGAAAAGCCAGGAATAAGTTGCACTACTTGTTGCGGAATACAACAAGTTTTTGGCGCCGTTGCTGGGGACCTTAGTTTTGTTAATATCAAAATAGTTGTTAGTATTGCTAGACTAAGTTTTATTTGTTTTAGATTTAACTTTATTTTTTGTTTTTGCAGGTTTTGGATTTTCACTAATTGTGAAAGAACTGTGATTTCTGAAATTTTTTTGTTTGCTTGTGTTTTGTTTTTTTTTATATATTGAAAAAAAAATTCTTTTTGATTGATTGGTGTTGGATAATCTTTCTGTTATTAATAGATTTGAAGATATGTCTTTTAATCACAACTCGTGGGCAACTGAAAGAGGTGAGGTATATATGCCATAAGGTAAGTATGAAGATGATTTATTGTGCACTCTTGCAGAAAAGTTAGATTCTTATATGCACCCTATTAGGATATCTTATTCTCCTATTAGATGTGATATTTGTGGTTGTTTAGATCATTATCCTTTTGATTGCCATATTTTAATGCCTCAAAATCCCAATTCATCATGGTATCAAAATGATCAGTATAATTCTGAATGGGAAAATCACCAAACTTCTTTTTATAATTGCACAAATCATGTTTCTGAACTATACTTTGAAGATACTGAAGAATCTAGATTAGAATCTATGCTTGAGAAATTCATGACGAATCAAAACCAGATAATGACAAATCAAAATACGGAAACTGAGGATCTTAAGGAAACAATTAGTTAGCTTGCTTCTCAAGTAGAATCCTTAACTGCTAATACTGAAATGTTGGAAACCCAATTAGCACAACAAGCATGTTTATTTAAGTTTGAAACCGAAGAACTTGATTTAGAAAAATCCCCCTCTGATTATGTTGTTTTGAGATTGAGCGTTATGTGAACATTGATGAATCTCACTCTGATTTTGATAATTATGAAATTGATTCCTTTGACAATTTATTTGTGGAAAAGGTTGAGGAAATTGAAATTGAAAAACCCCTCTTTTGATGAAATTGATTCTTTTGATAATATATTGTTTATGGTTAAATCTGATTCTTGTAATTCTGAGATTGATTATTTTGATCCTTCTGATGATGAAATATTTATGGAAAAGCTTGAGGAAATTGATTTAGAAAAATCTCACTCTGAATTTGATTGTAATTTTGATATTGATAAATTGTTTGATGATGAACATGAGGAACTTGAAAAAGATTTAAATATTATGAATATTGATGTATCTCACTCTAATGTTTTGCCCATATTTATTGTTCAATCTTCTGATTTATTTAAAAAATCATGCTTTATTAAGGAATCTAAATTGAGACAGAAAGCCTATTTTGATGATCCAATGCTTGTACTTTTTGATCTAAGTCATAATCTTATTGCAATTGAAGATTTAAATTTGAGGAAAGGCCTTATGATTCTGCTTACTGATAAATATAGAAAGATCATTGAATATCCTTTGATTGGAATTGAAAGTATTGATTTTGATTTCTGCATATTTGAGAAAGCCATGTCAATTGTGATTTATTTAAAATTTTGGATATTTGAATTCGCGGCTAAACTTTTTGGACAGCGGAAAAGGAAAAAATTGCATGTTATTTACTTTGGTACTAATTCACCTTCTTCACCTTGATATTTGATTTTTGGTCAAGCTATAGATCTAAAATTAGCGCTTCTTGGGAGGCAACCTAAGCATTATCACTTAGCTTAGTTTCTTTTATTTTAGTTTATCTTTAGAATTAATTTTTTTTTTTTTTGCAGGGAAAATCAAATTTTACACAAAATACCACACTGCCGTAATATTTTACACGGGCCGTAATTTTGATCGATTTCTTATCCGAGAGTTTTGCACTTTTTACGGTAGTACCGTAATATTTTTTACGGTACCATAATTCCTGCATATTTCTTACCCGGGAGTTCTTTGAAAAATAAAGCACTGCCGTAATTTTTTTCAACGCCCGTAATTTCAATTCTGCAATCTTCTTATCTGAGTTGGTGTTTTCTCGCTGCGATTTTAAGAAACTAGGTTGGGAAAATTTTTGATCTTTGGCACCATCACAAAGTACTCATCTTTGTCTATCATCTGGATATTTTTATCTGGATATTTTTGCTGAATTTTAAAGTCCATGGATCATTCTAAAACACATAGCATCTTTTCGATTCTGATTAATTTCTGCAGTAGTTTTCTCTTGACTAATCTGATTAGCACTTTTACTGCAAGTTTTTAATATGCTTTAATGAGTTGTAACCCTGATTTTTTGTATGGAATATGAAGAACATGTGTCATTCTATCTTGAGGATTAGTTATTTTCATCAAAATACTTTCCGATCACTCTAGGACACATAGCAACTTTTCGAATCTGATTAACTTCTGTGCAGTTTTTAATTTTGTAATCTAATAGCCTTCTTTCTATTGATACCCTAAAGTCCTAATAGATTTTGATCATTTGATTTTCATACATCTGAAAAGAACGAGTTTTATTCTATTTACATGGTTTTGTCCATTTTCTTTTTGGATCATTAAATCTTATTTTTGGGTATGGCTACTTTTCATAGAAAATTCACTGGCTGCTCTACTTACCTTCTACATATTATAGCTTCTTTTGCCTCTAGATCTATAAATCTTCAAGAGCAATTGTCTTCCACCTCTAGCTACCACTGCATCTGCCTCTGACATCACTATTTCCAGCCGTCGACACTGGATTATACCATCAGCAGACTCTTACTTCTTCTACTCTCTCTATTTCCATTTATTTGATTTATTTATGCAACAGACTCTCCATTAGTGACTGATTTTTTTATCTATGCAGCATTATTTCTGGCACCCACTTGCCGACAATCTCACCTCCAGGACTGTATTCTCTAGTAAGCCACTAGAGATTACTCACTCTACTGTCAGCACCATCACCATCATTGCTAGCAGCTTTTCAGCCAACCTCTGTTCCACCTTTGCTTCTCGCCTGCATCAGCTCTTTCCACCAGCACTCTCTTGGACTACCGATGATATCTCTGATTCTCCCTAGGGAAAATTATTTTTATCATTATTACTTTTAGAGACTATTTTTAGACTAAGCATTATGTATCTTAAATTGTGCAGGAAAAATTTTCAAACGGCACATCTTTGGACCTAGTAGCATCTGCCTGGACACTATTTTTGGTCTGAGCCTTATATATTTTTGGTCAGAGCTTGCTATATAGTTTTGTGAGTATCGTCTGCATTCTCTTGTATTCATGATTATTTCATATGGTTGCATCTTTGATTTGCTTTAGATGTATCACTCACTGATATTTCTTTGACATGGTTATATAATGATATGATTGTTCATAGCCCACTTTCTACTATCTTGTGGTGTGATTCTATTTTTAAAAGATTTTCTTTGATAAATATCTTCCTTAATGATGAATAAACCTGTATTCATGATTAGAAAGAAACCTATCATGTTAGATTTATTTCTTCAATGCATATCTATCTTTTGAAATTTGACATTGGTTGATGCATGAAATTTTGGGTAGATGTGTAATTTGAGGAATAAGATCTAAAGGTGAAACTACTCCTTTAAATAAAATGAGCATATGAGTATGATTTGTGAATTGATATCGATTGATCAACCTAGTAGATGTTTAATCTATTTTGCTATTTGTTGGGAAAGAAGAATCCAAGATCCATAAAAATAGTGAGAGACTCCCCTACTTGGCACTATGTAAAATTAATAGTAGTACCTAAGACATGGGTTGAAGTCTATGTCTAAAAGATAATGAGAGAGAAAAAGAATAAGAGTCCTCTACTTGGCACTATGTAAAATTGATAGTGGTACCGAAGAAAAGAGTTGAAGTCAAAAATAAAAAGTATGTATCTATGTGGGTACATGCCATCTATGCAAAAATAACAAAATACATGAAAAAAAAATGTGTGGACAAAGATATTGGAAACCTAATTCCTGTAAACAAAAGCATGATAGAATTGAACTAAAATTAGGTTAGTCTTGATATTGAAAGTTCTATTTATTATACAAGTTGCAAAGTTTTATTTGATTGAGTTGTGGATCGAGAGGATTGAATTTTGAGAATGATATGTTTATTTGATGTTTTGTGAAACAATTGATGGAATTTTTTATTGGTGATTGAATTTTAGAAATTTATCGAGCATGAGAAAGTTAATCCCTTGATCACTTTTTGAGTTTTGCTTGAGGACAAACAAAGTTTGAGCCTTACGTGTTTGATGACACCGAAATTTATAGTAAATTTCATGCCATTTTATATATCTTTTCGTATCAAATTCATACCACTTTGCTTATTTTTATGCCTTTTTTTTATCAAATATTGCAAAATCTACATCTATTTTGGTTTTGATGATTTTCAGATAAAAATGCACTATTTTGAGGTGTTTTGGAGCAAAATCAAATACATTGAAGAGTTACCATCATCAAGAGGAGATAACATGACAAATTTCAAGCAAAATGGAGCCACGAACCAAAATACGGCAGGGCCGTAATCTATATTACGCTATCGTATTTTCGTATGCTACCATAATATCAGAGCACTGCCGTATTTTGGCTAATTTTTCATGAGAAGATTTTATGCAAATTACAGCACTGCCATAAGAAATTACATGGGCCGTAATTTGGAGCGATTTCCGACCAGAGAGTTCAGAAGAAAATAAGGCACGACTGTAATATTTTTTACGGGCTATAATTTTGACCCAGAATTCACAGAGCCAAAATTACGGCACTGCCGTAATTTATTTTACGGCCATAATTTTTACCTGGACATGCGATTATTTCAGGGCCGATTCTTGCGTTGACTATATCTTGTAATTTAGAGCTCCAAATTGAGATCTGAAAGATGATACAGACTCATCTCAACGAGGAGAAGATAAAGGGACCAAAAGCCCTAATTTTTTTTATCATCAATCGAGGGAGCAATCGACAGAGAGGTGCTTAGGATTTGGCTTCATGCCGAGAGGCGTGGAGTCACCTAAGGCCATGATTTTTACACAGAAGCTTCGCCTGGAGGAGGAGAGGACACACGAGAAGTTTCAGAGCAAAAGGAGTCCGATCGAAGGAGTAATCAATAAAAGAATGGCACTGGCACTATTCACCGCAGGTTCACAAGCAAATTACTGCTGTAATTTATATTACAGCCGTGTTGTAAAGTTTATTTCCTCTTTTTCTTCGATTTCTGACACTTTGATACTATGGTTTATTGTATTTCCTTTTCCATGCAAGCTTAATCTTATTTTGGGACATGGGGTGTAATCCCTTTGATTTTATATGATTAGATAACTTTTATTAATTAGTATAATTTTGTTGTGATAATTTTACTTATGTGATGATTGTCTATAATTCTCCATAGTTTCTTATTGTCATGCATGTTTTAGAATTTTGCAAAATAGACTGAAAGGTTGATTGTGATATTTGGAACCCTAAAAAATCATTGAGTTTGGAACTTTTCGTAAGACATTAGGTTTATTTTTTGAATTCTAATTTTTAGTGATTTTGCTGCCATGTTTGATAAAAAGAACCTAGGATTGAGTTATTGTGTCAAACGTGGAGATCTTGCACGAAAGTGAGGATCAGAACGTTGGAAAACCATAGGTAGAACTTGTGTTGAGATTCGGATACACGAAAGTGATCATTGAGATTCCACTCGAGTTGATCAACTTAGAATTCGGATGCACGAAAGTGATCTTTGAGTTCTTCATTTGATGATTTACTTATTTTCAACGTTGCGATAGATCTTGCGCGAAAGCGAGGATTGGTCCCTGCATGATCGTCTGCATGAAAGTGAGATGACCCTTTTATGAAGTAAATTATGTCTTTATCATGATGAAATTAGTCTGACGACCTTTTATTTATATCTAGTCATTAAAATTAAAGTGGATGAAACCTTAGTCCCAGTTTATCTCTTTGTTTATCTTTACACTCTTTCTATTATTTGCTTGACTTTTATTCGGTTGCTTAGCTAGTAAGAATACAACTATTTGGTACTTAACAATAAGGTCTTTGTGCATTCAATACTTTTTATACTAAAACTTCGAGTATCCGTGCACTTGTGGACACAACGAGTCTAGGACAACAAGTTTCTGGGTGCGCCAATAGAAAATAGAAAAGCCAGGAATAAGTTGTACCTACTTGTTGCGGAATACAACAAATCACTAAATTTCTAGAGCTTTTTGGAGAAACTAAAGCCATAGAGTGATTTCTGGTGATGAGACAAGGTTACACAGTAAATTTGTTGTGAAATGGTGCTTTCCCTAAGAATCACGGCCAGGCCCTAATCATAATCACAAGCCGTGATTCATAAAGTATGCCAAATATATAATGTTGTTTATGGCCAAGCCATGATTATTTTCATAGGCCGTGATTGAAGTCTACTATAATCTACCATGCAAATCAGGGCTAGGCCGTGATTATAATCACAAGTCGTGATCCCGCTTCTGCCTGTTGACTTCCTGCTCATTTTTCACTTGATTGTGGACTCTAAAAAATTTAAAAAAACTCAGAAAAAATATGGAATAGAAAACAATGAAGAAGGCTAAGAGTTTGGGCATAAAAGCCCTCTTTTTGGTGACATCGAGGAGGAGCAATTGATGGACGAACATGCTAGGGTGAGAAGACTGGCGACAAGAGCTTTCGGAGAAGATTTAGGGGTGATTTCATGATGATTCTTCACCAAACCCAGAGAAAATGTTTGCATCATCTTCTCCTACCTCTCCTTAGTCTTTATTTCTAGTTTTATTTGTAGATTTTAGAGATATGTACCAAATTTCATGGCTATACTAGCTTAAACCTTTAATCAAGACTCGGTTGGAGCTCGTTGGCTTGATCTATTGTACGAACTGAGTTTATTTTGATGTTATGAGTTATTTATGAGCATATTTTATCTAGCTATGTTATTTGCATGATTTTACCTTGATCAAGTAATGTTATATTTTGGACGTCACAATTCTGACCGCAATGAGAATCGAGTCTTCGGATCTACTAGATAAGACATTTGAACCTATATCATGAAAGTAGTTAGGGTTCAATCGAGGGCAACATAGTTTTTCACATAACTTAATGGATTTGCTTAAATCGATAAGCCACAAAAGTAGGAGATCAGTTAAGTAAGTACCGGGTTGTGCTGCTGAAAGGGGCCTACCTATACCTTAGGATAAACTCCTTGTGCAACAAGAATAACTCATGCATCAATTTACTTTAGTTCAGTTAGAACAGTTAATGTGGTGAATTCTGTAGTCCTAATATCTCTCAATTAGACATCCTTCGTGTTTCTATCATTGCTTTTCCTATTTTATTTGTAGTAGAGTTTAATAACCTTATTTCCAAAACACAAAAACTGGATTACTTAGCTTCTAGATATAAGAATTATTAGTACTAAACCTAGTTCCATGTGGGACCGACATCTTGTATATTACTTCGATTACACCGTGCGCTTGCGGTGCGTATCATCTATTTAAAATAATATCAATAAAATTCGTATGAGTGTGAGACTAGGAACTACTTTTCACCCTTAGAATAGATTTTGTTTCTATTATTTTGTTATTATCTAAATTTGGAAAAGTAGGATTTTGAACTAGAATCACACCTAGTGATTTATAATTTGATCTTCTAATATTCTGAGTTTACTAAAAAATATAAATAAAAATTTTCATCATGATTTTTGCCTTTTTTGTGATTTTCTATTTTCTATGGTTTTTTCAAAAAAATTTCTCTGAATTATTTTACAATCATGGGCGGTGATTTCAATTACACTCGTCAATGGTATTCATAATTTAGATTTTATTTATCTTTCATATTTATAGTAGAAATTTTGAGAAAGTTAGCTTATTTTAGAATTTCCATCTTTTGAAAAAAAAAAGAGTTTCCTAATTATTTTTGAATTAATTTTACAATCACGCTCATAATTACAATCACGACCTAATATAAAAAAAAAAATCTTTTATGCTTATGTTTCTTGAGATGTTTATGAGATCTTGAAAATTCTTAAAACCCTTTTTGACCTAGACCCTAAGATTGAACGAAATTGTAGTGTTCATAGGAAAATAAAATTCTCATAAAATTTTCAAGAAACTACTTTTGAAAACATGAATTATAGATTTATAAGAGATTTTGCAGCTCCTAATTATAAAGGTTTTCTCTCTAGTATAGCTAGACCTATTGTAGAAGCAAATATTTTTGAAATTATGCCATCACTTTTATCTATGAATCAGTAGCACCCTTTTAGTGGATTTCCACTAGAAGGTCCAAATATGCATTGCCAATGTTTATATAATATTGTGATACTATTACAATTAATGGTATTGCTAATGATGCTTTAAAACTCATGTCATTTCCTTTCACACTCAAGGACAGCTATAGCTTGGCTTCAATCACTACCCAAGGAATCTATTACCACATGAGAGCAATTTCCTTAAGATTTTCTTTAGAAGTGCTTTCCTTCCAACAATACAATCCAATAAAGGAATCAGATCTCTAGCTTATGTCAAAAGGATGGAGAATCATTGTATGAAGCATGGGATCAATTTAAATAACTTCAAAAGATGTGTCCACATCAAGGTTTGGAAAAAAGAGTACTGGTGCACACTTTTTATAATAGTTTAAATTATAGTACTATGCTAACCATTGATGCAACTACTGGAGGAGCATTAATGAACAAAAGTATTGATGATGCTCTCCCTTTGATAGAAGACATGGAACTTAACCACCATCAGTAGACAGTTGAGAGAGGTGTGTTACACAAAAAAACTAGATAAGAGTGATGATCATTACTGCTCTCTCAAACAAATTGTAGACCTCTTAGCCAGTAATATTTATTCTTTGAACATACGTACTGTTATGACTAACACTTCTCCTTGTGAAATATGTGGAAATAATAATCATCAAACCAATTAGTGTCAACTATGAACAATTCTAAAAGATAGGGAATAAGAACATATGAATGCATAGGTAACTATAGGCAAAATAACCAATATTCCAATACCTATAACCCTAGATGGAAAAATCATCCAAATCTCTCTTGGGGTGAAAATAATAATGGTAATCAGAATAATCAAAATATAGGGTTTAGTAATCAACATAGGCAATATCAGAAATCTAACCTAGAGACAATGCTAGAAAATTTTATAAGTGAACAAAACAAAAGGAATGAAGAACATAAGCAAAGCTATCAAGAACTATCAGAGTCCGTTAGGCAACTATCATCTAAAGTCGATTCATTAGCAACACATGGAAGATGTTAGAAACCCAATTGGCACAACAAGCTAGTTCTTCTTTTAGACCTCTAGGTAGATTACTAGGCAAACCAAAAGTGAACCCTAGAGAACATTATAACACCCTAGGCATCTAAGAAAAAAAATCCGAGGATGATCCAAAATTAAAAATAGAAGAAAAACAAGAAGAAAATGTTGAAAATACAAGTTCAAATTTCTTAATCATTAAAGATACATCTTTTGAAAATAGAATGAACATGATGAGAAGAGATAAAAGATTCTATAAATTTTTAGAAGTTTTAGAAAAGCATGAAATAGATGTTTCTTTTATTTTATTCAAAAGCATCTATAAAATATGAAATTACTGCAATTCCTAGGGATTTTACAATTCTTCCTAAACTAGAAAACGCAAGACCCTTTTATATATCATGATCTATTAATTTAGTAATTTGTACTGATGCCTTATGTGACATAGGGGCTAGCATGAGCTTAATGCCTTATTCTTTATACTTAAAGTTAAATATTGATAATTTGTAGCCCACTAACAAAACTCTGTAGATGACAAACTAATCTATAAGAAGTCTATTGGTGTATTAATTGATGTGCCTATGATTATGGGTGAATTAGTGATACCCACCAATTTTATTATCATGAACATTGAAGAAGATATGATTGAAAGGGGGGGTGAAACCCTAATCGCATGCACTTTGATCATTTGCATGGGCGGAAATAAGGATTTCTTGAGGATCGTATGATATGTTCATAAGATTAACTTTAAAGCTTCCCAAGATCAAGAGAGATGTTTTACCATGGCCATGAGGAAGGAGGCGACTTGGAAGGGAAAGAGGCGTGTGCTTCTTCTCCAAAGGAAACGCACACAAGGTGACAATAGCTACTCCCTTTTTCCTCTTTGTGCTAGCAAAGATCCAAGGTATTCTCTTCGTGTGGAGAAGATGAGATGAATTCCTTTTGCTGGCCGAATACTCCTCTTGGCGTGAAGACAACCCCACGAGAGGAGAAGAGGCGAGAGGACAAAAATGGCGTTCGAACGTGGAGACGTTTTCTCAAAGAAAACGCCCTTCCAAATATAGAAAGTTCACAACTCCACTTAAAGCCATCGATCACTCCTCTTCTCTTTGAACCATGCGTTCACATAAGTGAACCGATTCAATTCAATTCGGTTCAAATGCATTTGGTTCAAAGACCAAATCAAACCAGCATTGGTTCAGATCTTATCAAACCAAATGGCTCAAGATCTAACCATTCATTTCATGATGCTCTTGATCTCATCAAGCAAGCATCAAAACTCTCGATCGAAGCTTACCGATCTCAAGCCCTAATCAATCAAACATGATCAGACCCGATCTCACTCACAATCAGAGTTTAAACACTTTTAAACTGAACCAAAACAATTCAGTCCACACGATCTGACATAAGTAAGCCATATCATCAAATTGTGCGACCCTAAGGGTTTCCTTTAATGTCGGTAACGATAACTTACGTTATCACGAACAGAGAGGGGTATCTAGCAACACATCACTGTCTCCCGATATAAAGGAAAGAGTCTTCCAAGACTACCCCTAAACCACAGCACAAGTGTGAATCCAATTCACTTGACATACATGTTTCCTTTGCCACTGGACGTTCTTATTGGACAAGCGTGTCAAGCCTGAAACTCCAATATGATGAGAATGATTAGATCAGATGAACATAGTCATCTGGGTATGGCCATACACTTTCTCAATCATCTCATCCAGGGGGCCCCTATAGAACATCACACTCCAAACAAGGAGAAGGCAATCCTATATCTATCACTAGTGCCCTAACATGACTCATGCTCATTATCCAAGATAGTTTATAACCATTGTATTTCAAATGATATTGAACTACCTCAAGACAATGCCAATTATCATCTAGAAACACAAGTGATCACAAGTCAGAGGAAATATGCCACTTGTTTGCATATAAGGATTATTCACATTGTGACAAACAATTGAATATCCTAAATAGGGTCTGTCCAGTATATCCAATGTACCTATGAGTCTACATCTTATTCCATGCTCGAAGCATCCTGTAAGATTAGAACACATATTAGTCTCAATCATATCAAGGTTGTCTCATGTTCACCAAGATATCTCGACTAAGGACAATACTGCATGTCAGCCAAGCTGAACACCATTGAGACATTATTCAGAAGTATACATATAGCAGCAGATAATGCAACAACCTGAATAACAACCATTGCCTTTATAAACATAGTTTATACATGATACTGATAATAACCCAAGGCCTCAAACATTAGCCTTAAGGGCATACCCCAACAATCTCCCACTTGCACTTAATCTAATGGTTGAGAAATCTCAAACCCATATTATTACAGTGCTTCTCATGCTTCTGCTGCGCCAGAGGCTTTGTAAGCGGGTCAGCTAGATTGTCATCTGTATGAACCTTGCAGATCTTGATCTCTCCACAATCTATGATCTCACGGATCAAATGAAACCTTCTCCGTATGTGCTTGGACTTCTGGTGTGACCGTGGTTCCTTTGCTTGTGCTATTGCTCCAGTGTTATCACAGAAGATAACCAAAGGATCTGCACTCGAAGGAACAACACCAAGTTCCTGAACGAACTTACGAATCCACACTGCCTCCTTTGATGCTTCTGAGGCTGCAACATACTCGGCTTCTGTTGTGGAATCAGCAACAATTGATTGTTTGAAACTTTTCCACACCACTGCTCCTCCATTCAAGCTAAAAACATAGCCTGATTGCGATCGAAAATCATCCTGGTCAGATTGGAATGAAGCGTCAGTATATCCTTCAATACTGAGTTCTTCCTGACCTCCATAAATCAAGAACATATCTTTGGTCCTCCGAAGATATTTCAAAATGTTCTTGACTGCAATCCAGTGTGCCTTACCTGGATTACTTTGGAATCGACTGGTCACGCTTAACCCGTAAGCGACGTCTGGACGAGTACACAACATCGCATACATAATGGACCCAATAGCCGAAGCATAAGGCGTGTTGTCCATTTCATCTTTCTCAGACTGTGTTTGAGGACACTGGCTCTTCGAAAGATTCAGACTGTAAGATCCAAGGATCTTAAGTCCTGGTAAGTATTATTTTGATTTAAATAAAATCATTGACTGTGGATATTACGTTAAGCAGTATTGGATGTTAATTAACTAACTTATTGGATGTTAATTAACTGGCTTATTGATTGTTAATTTGTAATTAATTGATTAGGGTTTATTGGTTGTTAATTTATAATTAATTAAATAGACCTTATTGGATGTTAATTTAATCCTTATTGGATTTTCGTTTAAGTGAATGGTTAATTGTTAGTTAATGGTTAAATTAATTAGTTAACTATGGGTTATTGGGTTTACACTTAAATTAGATGGATTCGAATTAATTAGTTAGTGGATTAAGTCTTCTCACCTAATTGGATCATCACTTGGCGACATGGACTTGGATCCTCTACTTGGCGGTTAGGATGCTTGGCGACTTGAAGATCCAATCCGTTAATTCAAATATGGCGTGAAGAGGACTTTTGGCGGCTGATCGTCATGCAACCCTAGAGCTTGACGCCACCTTGGAGGAAGAAGGCGATCTTGGTGTTCTTGGAGTTATTGAGGCGAATTCTCCATCTTCTTCCCCTTGGCGAATTTTCTTGAGGTGAAGAAACTTTCTTGGCGAGTTCTTGGAGATTCTTTGGGCGGCTTAAAGGCTTTAGACGAGTTTTGTGGGGGAAGATTTCACCTTAGTGTTCACGGTTAAGAGGTGAGTGGAGTGTCTATTCGATCCTATCTATTTGGTTGTGTTAGATGATACATGTAATTGTTTGAAAACTTTACCATGTTAAAACCGAAACTCAAGACCTCACCATGTTGAAAACCGAATTTTGCAAAGGTGAATATATCATGAAAAACCGAAATTTTGCATGGGTGAATATATCATGAAAAACCGAAATTTTGCATGGGTGTATATATCATGAAAAACCAAAATTTAAGGTATTCTTATATGGAATTTAGGAAGCTTTAAATCAATGATTTTTAGCATGGAATTCTTGTTAACTAGGGTTTAAATTTTAAGTATATAATGTGCTTGAAACCGTGGGCTACATGTGATGTTTTGTGAATTAGATTGTAAGAAGATGAATTTTAATCTTATGTTGATGTTATGGATGCCCTAATAGCCCTAATAAATGCTAATAATATTCATGTTATTTATCTATGACCATGAATCTTTGTTTGAGAAACTTGGGTGATAACTTAGCAAGGTTAGACTGAACTAATCAGCATGAAACCTAAGGACTACACTACTATGTGAATTATGCAATTTTTTGGAATATTATGTGTTTAATGTGATTTTTGAATATTATGTGATTATGTGATTTTTTTGAATATTATGTGGTTATGTGATTTTCGAATATTATGTGGTTATGTGAATTCAAATATTATGTGTTGTGGTCATGGAATGAATAGGACTAAGGCTAAGTGTAACTGTGTACTCAAGGGGATAGTCTATATGTGATGTGTTAAGGGTTAGAGATTTCAGCCCTGTATTGTGATATGTGAGGGGGTTGTTGTTCAGCCTGCCTGATGTGATTATTGTGATAAGGGGGTTGTTATTCAGCCTGCCTGATGTGATTATTGTGATAAAAATGACTATCCTAGAGTCTAGTTGACACTTAGGAGTCCACTTTTGTGAAATAAGATATAAGATGTGTCTGGTGTTGTCCAGTTAAGGAACCCTTTGGGAGAACGAGTGATATAAGACGCAAAGTGCCATGTCTTGGTCGGATAGGGGCCACCTCTTGATGTCGTCACTCTTAGACGCTTAGATTTTTGTGATTATGGGGTGGTGTAGATCAATGTATCACATCCTGACCAGGTGGTGATTACCTCTTGAGTCTACTCACTGTCCATCTATATGTTGCATGTGATTTGCAGGCTTCTCCCAGTGCTTAGGCCAAAGCCGGGTTGGACCATAATGGTCACTACTGAATATGCTGGACAACTAGGTTAACTAAGTGGTTGGTATGTTTAGTTGGTTTAGAGTATAACTCTAGAACCTTGAGTAGACACTGGTGTGATGTCTTAGCAGTGTCCATCTGACTGTTTTATATGAGTTCTGTGCTTTAATTTTGTTATATGTTGACATGATATTCTGTTCAATGTTTTTAAAATAATCTGCATGTATTTTGAGTGTATGTTATGGATGGTCGTTTGAGACTATCCACTCACTGGGCTGTGTAGCTCACCCCTCATTATTTTCAGGTGTAGAGCAGGGGCGCATTTCCAGTTAACATTTTATATGAACATCGTGATATGCCTGTTGAATGAATAAGACTTTTGTGTTTAATTACTGGGGCCGGTTGTGGCCGAATTATGTGAACTTGTGTTGCTAGTTGTGGCCGAATTATGTGAACTTGTGTTGCCGGTTGTGGCAGTTTGATATTCTGATTTTTGTGTCACCGCGGGCTTTGGCCTGGTTTCGGTGTGGTATCATTGAATGAATTTATAGAATCGATATTATGACTTTGTTTCGAATTTCGAGTTGACTTGTGTTTTTGCAATCGGTTTTAATATAAATGTAACTTGCATATGTCTAGTGCAAGTATTGCGTGGTGGCAGGTACATTTATGAAATTGTGTTTTGAGATTCTATGTATGAATTTTTGAAAATTTTCAGATCGTGTTTTCTTGAACTTGGTTTTACCTAGCATGTGCATCGATCTTGTATGATAACATCCGGTATCTTTCATGACTTGTGATCCTTGTTTGGGGTTAAGATAAACGGGATGTGACAGAATGGTATCAGAGGAGTTGACTAGCTAAAACTTAGTTCGGGGGAAAACATGTTTGTGTATTGCTAGACACCTGATAGGTTTATGTTTGCATTCCTGACTTTGGTATGTGTGTGTAGGAATTTAAGATGGTGCGATCCAGAGGAAATGCTAGCAGTGAAGGTGAGCAGACCTCGGATCTCACAAGAACCATTGCGACTCTGACAGGCATGGTACAGCAACAGGGTGCCATGATAGAGAGGCAAGCTCAGATGCTGCAGCAGCAACAGACTCAGCATCAAGAAGCGCAACAGCAGCTCTTGCAGCAATTGACTTAGGAGAGATCCCAGACTACTACTCGAGGAGTGGGGACTGACTCTCAGGAGGACACTCACAGGCGCTATGCCTCACTTGTGAGTGAATTCCAGAAACTGGGTCCTAGTTCTTTTTATGGGGGCTCAGAATCAAGTACTGCAGAGAACTGGCAGTTATGCTTGGAAAAGATTTTTCAAGTCATGCGTTGCTCAGATGAGGACAAGCTGTGTCTGGCTACCTATATGATGCGTGGTGACGCAGATGAGTGGTGGAAGGGCGTGGTGAGGCTAGCTGTGGAAAGACAAGAAACAGTAAATTGGTCCTACTTCTTGTCTCAATTTAATGAGAAGTACTTCCCTGATAGCTTGGTTGAGGACCGAGAGGTGGAATTTATTCACCTGAAGCAGGGTGATATGACTGTGGACCAGTATGAGTTGCAGTTCACTAAGTTGGGAAAGTATGCCCCTCACCTGATAAACACTGAAAAGAGGAGGGCTACCAAGTTTCTCAGAGGTCTCAGATGGGACATTCGGGAGCAGGTTGGTGCTCAGCACTTGGAGACTTACGTTGAGACTGTTGGACGAGCACGCACCATTGAGAGGTACATATCTGAGAGGAGTTCTAGTGTGGCCGTGACTGTGATTCCTGCAGCTGAAGCGGCGGCTCCTCAGTATGGTAATGGCGGCAAGGGTAAGAAATACCCTAGACATAAGGACTACAAGAAGAGCAGGTATAAGCCTTACTCTTACAAGGCACCGCAGCAGTCCAGGGATGCACCGCAGCAGTCCAGGGATGCCAGGGATGTAAAGAACAGTATCACAGAGGACCGGAGTTGTAATTATTGTGGGCTCAAGGGACATCTAATGAAGGACTGTTATAAGAAGAATGGTGTTTACTTCAGGTGTAAGAAACCTGGGCACATGGTCAAGGACTGCAAAGAACCTGAGATGCAGCAGAGAGGCGCAGATAAGCCTATAGTCTAGACCCGAGTTTATGCTGTGGCTGAGAAGGATACACGAGCTTCCCGATCCGTCGTGGAAGGTACCTTATTTGTATTCGATCAGTTAGCTCGCATCTTATTTGACCCTGGTGCAAATTTGTCTTTTGTATCTGTTAAATTTGCTGCATGTTTACCTGTAATACCTAAGGTGCTAGATTATGTTGTGTCTGTGAGTACTCCCTTAGGAAAATCATTATCTACAGATACTGTTTATGCTGATTGTGTAGTGCATATAGAGGGTTATGAGTTTCTTGTAGATCTAATCCTTTTAGACATGCAAGACTATGATGTCATCCTAGGTATGGATTGGTTATCCTCACATCATGCCACTGTGGATTGCTTTGAGAAAGTAATCACCTTGAATCTGCTAGATGGGAATCGGCTTTTTGTGAGAGGTCTAGTGTCAGACCAAGGACCACATGTGATATCTTTCCTGCAGGCCAGAAAGTTACTTGCTAGTGGGTGTAAGGGTTACCTTGCACATGTTAAGGTGCAGGATGATTCTACTTCTGATTTGACTCAGATGGCGGTGGTGCAAGAGTTTCCTGATGTGTTCTCTGAGGAATTTTCAGGCTTACCACAAATTAGAGAAGTAGAATTTGGCATTGAGTTGGCGCCAGGTACTGCGCCTATCTCCAGAGCTCCTTACCGCATGGCTACTTCAGAGTTGGCCGAGCTTAAGAAGCAACTGGAGGAATTGCTGGAAAAAGGTTACATCAGGCCTAGTGCTTCTCCCTGGGGAGCGCCAGTGCTGTTCGTAAAGAAGAAGGATGGAACCCTGAGGATGTGTATAGACTACAGGCAACTGAACCAAGTGACTATCAAGAATAAGTATCCTCTTCCCAGAATTGATGATCTATTTGATCAATTACAGGGAGCGACAGTGTTCTCTAAGATTGACCTGAGATCAGGGTATTACCAACTTAGGGTCAAGGATGAGGATATATTTAAGACTGCTTTCAGGACCAGGTATGGGCATTTTGAATTTCTAGTTATGCCTTTTGGACTGACGAATGCACCTGCTGTCTTCATGGATTTGATGAACAGGGTATTCCATGAATTGCTTGACTCTTGTGTGGTAGTCTTTATAGATGATATCTTGGTATACTCTCGGACTACTTCGGATCATGTCAGTGACTTGCGCAGAGTGCTAGAGATTCTGAGGAAGAACCGGTTATATGCCAAGGCTAGTAAGTGTGAGTTCTGGCTAGAAAAGATCAGTTTCCTTGGGCATGTGATTTCTGGTCAGGGGGTGTCTGTGGACCCAGTTAAAGTGCAAGCCATCCTCAATTGGGAAAGACCGACTAGTGCTACTGAGATCAGAAGTTTCCTGGGTCTAGCAGGTTACTACCGGAGATTTGTTGAGGGATTCTCCAAGCTGGCGGGTCCTTTAACTAAATTGACCAGAAAAGAGGCCAAGTTTAATTGGGATGGAAAGTGTGAAGAAAGCTTTCAAGAGCTGAAGAGAAGGTTGACTAGTACACCGATCCTCATTATTCCTAGTGATGGGGAAAGGTTTACTGTTTATACGGATGCTTCAGGCAAAGGGTTGGGTTGTGTCTTGATGCAGAAGGGTTCTGTGGTAGCCTATGCTTCGAGACAACTGAAGGAGTATGAGTTGAACTACCCTACTCATGACTTAGAGTTGGCGGCCGTAGTCTTTGCTCTGAAGATATGGCGTCACTATTTGTTGGGTCAAGAGTTTGATCTGTTCACTGATCACCAGAGTCTCAAGTACATCTTCACTCAGAAGGAGTTGAACATGAGACAGAGAAGATGGATGGAGTTGATCAAAGACTATGACTTCTCTATTCAGTATCAGGCTGGAAAGGCCAATGTAGTGGCTGATGCACTGAGCAGACATCCAGTTACTTCAGTAGCGGCACTACGGGTCAGTGAGTGGCAGTTACTACAGGAGTTCAGCGATCTCAGGATCAGTGTTTCTCCTAGAGTTCATTCGGGTTATGTGGCTTTCCTCAGAGTACAGTCTGCTTTGTTGCAGAAGATCAGAGATCAGCAATCTGTGGATCCGAAATTGGTTCAGATCAGGGATAGTTTGGTTGCGGGTACAGTTCAGGATTTTAGCTTGTCTGATGATGGTGTTCTTCGGTTTCGTGGAACGGTGTGTGTCCCTGAGGAACCGAGCTTGAGGAAAGAAATATTGGAGGACAGCCATAACTCCAAATATTCTCTACATCCTGGTGTGACTAAGATGTATCAGGACCTCAAGAAAAGCTTTTGGTGGCCGGGTATGAAGAAAGAAGTATTTGATTTTGTCTCTAGGTGTTTAACCTGTCAGACAGTAAAGGCTGAACACCAGAAACCTGGTGGTTTGTTGCAGCCCCTTCTTATTCCTGAGTGGAAGTGGGAATGCATCAGTATGGACTTTGTTTGTGGTTTGCCCAGAACCAGATTGGGTCATGATGCTATTTGGGTGATTGTTGATAGACTCACTAAATCAGCCCATTTTCTTCCGATCAAGATGACTTATCCTTTAGAGAGACTGGCTAGATTGTATATTGATGAGATAGTCAGACTGCATGGAGTGCCTGTTGATATTGTGTCTGATAGGGACTCTCGATTTCTGTCCAGGTTTTGGAAGAGCTTACAGGAGGGTTTGGGTACTAAGTTGAGTTTTAGTACAGCATACCATCCTCAGTCTGATGGCCAGACGGAGCGTACTATACAGACTCTAGAAGACTTATTGAGAGCTTATGTGGTTGATTGGAGTTCTGAGTGGAATCGGGATCTATCTTTGATAGAGTTCACTTATAATAATAGCTTCCACTCCAGTATTCAGATGGCTCCTTATGAGGCTTTGTATGGGAGAAGGTGTAGGACTCCCTTGTGTTGGGAGGAAACTGGTGACAGAATGATTTTGAGATCTGATGCAGTACAGGAGACTACTGATAAGGTTAGAGAGATACAGAATAAACTGAAGATTTCTCGGGATAGACAGAAGAGTTATGCTGATGATCGTCGTCGTCCCTTGGAGTTTATGGTAGGGGATCATGTTTTCTTAAAGGTGTCACCTACTAAGGGTGTTATGAGGTTTGGCAAAAAGGGCAAGTTGAGCCCTAGGTTTGTTGGACCTTTTGACATTATTGAGAGAGTTGGTCCAGTGGCTTACAGGTTAGCTTTACCTCCTGCTATGGATCATGTGCATGATGTGTTCCATGTTTCTGCTTTGAGGAAATATCATCCTGATCCATCTCATGTATTGGAGTTGGAACCTCTTCAGATTCAGAGTGATTTAACCTTTGAAGAAAGACCTCTCCGGATTGTGGATAGAAAGGACAAAGTTCTGAGGAACAAGTCTATACCTTTAGTAAAGGTTATCTGGGGAAATCAGTTAGTTGAGGAGGCGACTTGGGAGACTGAAGCTGATATGAGGAAGTTTTATGCTTATCTTTTTGATGATATGAATGCTGAGCTTTAGAGGACTAAAGCTTTATAAGGAGGGAGGGATGTAAGATCCAAGGATCTTAAGTCCTGGTAAGTATTATTTTGATTTAAATAAAATCATTGACTGTGGATATTACGTTAAGCAGTATTGGATGTTAATTAACTAACTTATTGGATGTTAATTAACTGGCTTATTGATTGTTAATTTGTAATTAATTGATTAGGGTTTATTGGTTGTTAATTTAAAATTAATTAAATAGACCTTATTGGATGTTAATTTAATCCTTATTGGATTTTCGTTTAAGTGAATGGTTAATTGTTAGTTAATGGTTAAATTAATTAGTTAACTATGGGTTATTGGGTTTACACTTAAATTAGATGGATTCGAATTAATTAGTTAGTGGATTAAGTCTTCTCACCTAATTGGATCATCACTTGGCGACATGGACTTGGATCCTCTACTTGGCGGTTAGGATGCTTGGCGACTTGAAGATCCAATCCGTTAATTCAAATATGGCGTGAAGAGGACTTTTGGCGGCTGATCGTCATGCAACCCTAGAGCTTGACGCCACCTTGGAGGAAGAAGGCGATCTTGGTGTTCTTGGAGTTATTGAGGCGAATTCTCCATCTTCTTCCCCTTGGCGAATTTCCTTGAGGTGAAGAAACTTTCTTGGCGAGTTCTTGGAGATTCTTTGGGCGGCTTAAAGGCTTTAGACGAGTTTTGTGGGGGAAGATTTCACCTTAGTGTTCACGGTTAAGAGGTGAGTGGAGTGTCTATTCGATCCTATCTATTTGGTTGTGTTAGATGATACATGTAATTGTTTGAAAACTTTACCATGTTAAAACCGAAACTCAAGACCTCACCATGTTGAAAACCGAATTTTGCAAAGGTGAATATATCATGAAAAACCGAAATTTTGCATGGGTGAATATATCATGAAAAACCGAAATTTTGCATGGGTGTATATATCATGAAAAACCGAAATTTAAGGTATTCTTATATGGAATTTAGGAAGCTTTAAATCAATGATTTTTAGCATGGAATTCTTGTTAACTAGGGTTTAAATTTTAAGTATATAATGTGCTTGAAACCGTGGGCTACATGTGATGTTTTGTGAATTAGATTGTAAGAAGATGAATTTTAATCTTATGTTGATGTTATGGATGCCCTAATAGCCCTAATAAATGCTAATAATATTCATGTTATTTATCTATGACCATGAATCTTTGTTTGAGAAACTTGGGTGATAACTTAGCAAGGTTAGACTGAACTAATCAGCATGAAACCTAAGGACTACACTACTATGTGAATTATGCGATTTTTTGGAATATTATGTGTTTAATGTGATTTTTGAATATTATGTGATTATGTGATTTTTTTGAATATTATGTGGTTATGTGATTTTCGAATATTATGTGGTTATGTGAATTCAAATATTATGTGTTGTGGTCATGGAATGAATAGGACTAAGGCTAAGTGTAACTGTGTACTCAAGGGGATAGTCTATATGTGATATGTTAAGGGTTAGAGATTTCAGCCCTGTATTGTGATATATGAGGGGGTTGTTGTTCAGCCTGCCTGATGTGATTATTGTGATAAGGGGGTTGTTATTCAGCCTGCCTGATGTGATTATTGTGATAAAAATGACTATCCTAGAGTCTAGTTGACACTTAGGAGTCCACTTTTGTGAAATAAGATATAAGATGTGTCTGGTGTTGTCCAGTTAAGGAACCCTTTGGGAGAACGAGTGATATAAGACGCAAAGTGCCATGACTTGGTCGGATAGGGGCCACCTCTTGATGTCGTCACTCTTAGACGCTTAGATTTTTGTGATTATGGGGTGGTGTAGATCAATGTATCACATCCTGACCAGGTGGTGATTACCTCTTGAGTCTACTCACTGTCCATCTATATGTTGCATGTGATTTGCAGGCTTCTCCCAGTGCTTAGGCCAAAGCCGGGTTGGACCATAATGGTCACTACTGAATATGCTAGACAACTAGGTTAACTAAGTGGTTGGTATGTTTAGTTGGTTTAGAGTATAACTCTAGAACCTTGAGTAGACACTGGTGTGATGTCTTAGCAGTGTCCATCTGACTGTTTTATATGAGTTCTGTGCTTTAATTTTGTTATATGTTGACATGATATTCTGTTCAATGTTTTTAAAATAATCTGCATGTATTTTGAGTGTATGTTATGGATGGTCGTTTGAGACTATCCACTCACTGGGCTGTGTAGCTCACCCCTCATTATTTTCAGGTGTAGAGCAGGGGCGCATTTCCAGTTAACATTTTATATGAACATCGTGATATGCCAGTTGAATGAATAAGACTTTTGTGTTTAATTACTGGGGCCGGTTGTGGCCGAATTATGTGAACTTGTGTTGCCAGTTGTGGCCGAATTATGTGAACTTGTGTTGCCGGTTGTGGCAGTTTGATATTCTGATTTTTGTGTCACCGCGGGCTTTGGCCTGGTTTCGGTGTGGTATCATTGAATGAATTTATAGAATCGATATTATGACTTTGTTTCGAATTTCGAGTTGACTTGTGTTTTTGCAATCGGTTTTAATATAAATGTAACTTGCATATGTCTAGTGCAAGTATTGCGTGGTGGCAGGTACATTTATGAAATTGTGTTTTGAGATTCTATGTATGAATTTTCGAAAATTTTCAGATCGTGTTTTCTTGAACTTGGTTTTACCTAGCATGTGCATCGATCTTGTATGATAACATCCGGTATCTTTCATGACTTGTGATCCTTGTTTGGGGTTAAGATAAACGGGATGTGACACAGACCATGTCTGACTGGAAGATTTCCTCTTTTAGAATTTTCTAAATGGAATCTCTCCAGGACTTTATCGATGTAAGTACTCTGGCACAGCCCGAGAAGCCTCTTAGATCTATCTCTGTAGATCCGCACACCTAATACATAGGCTGCTTCTCCTAAATCTTTCATCTGGAAATATTTTCTTAACCATGCTTTGACGGCATGCAGTTCAGGAATATCGTTTCCAATGATTAAGATGTCATCGACGTAGAGGACTAGGAAAGTAATCACGCTCCCACTAAACCTCTTATATACACACGGGTCATCTTCATTTTTGATGAAACCAAATTCACAGATTGATTCATCAAAACGAATATTCCAGCTTCTCGATGCTTGTTTAAGTCCATAAATGGACTTCTTTAATTTGCATATTTTATGACGATCTGATGGATTGATGAAACCTTCAAGTTGTGTCATATACACATCCTCTTCTAGTTTTCCGTTAAGGAAAGCGGTTTTCACATCCATTTGCCAGATCTCATAATCATAATATGCAGCTATCGCGAGAATAATCCGAATAGACTTGAACATAGCTACAGGAGAGAAAGTTTCATCATAATCTATCCCGTAGATTTGTTTGAAACCTTTCGCAACTAGCCTGCCCTTATAGGTAACTACGTTACCATCCATGTCAATCTTCTTCTTCAAGATCCACTTACAGCCTATAGGGATTACTCCCGGAGGCGGATCAACCAAATCCCAGACTTGGTTATCTGACATGGAGTCCATCTCGGTTCGCATAGCTTCAAGCCATCTTGCTGATTCCGGTCCACTGACCGCATCCGCATAAGTGAGGGGTTCATCATCAATGATGTAGACTCCGTCATAGCGCTCAGGCTGTCGACGGATCCTTCCCGATCTTCGCGGTTCCCGTGATATCTGAGCCTCAGGTTGAACATCAACCTGTTCTATTTGCTCAGGCTCATCCAACTGAGTTTGACTACTTTGTCCCTCTTCTGGACTCTCATCCAGCTTTATTTCTCTCCCACTGGCCTCTTGCAGAAGAAATTCCTTCTCAAGAAAAATAGCCGTACGAGCAACAAATACTTTGTTCTCTTTGGGATCGTAGAAATAATAACCCTTAGTTTCTTTAGGGTAACCGACAAAGATACATTTATAAGATCTGCTCTCTAGTTTCCCAGAGGCGAGCTTTTTGACTTAAGCTTCGCAACCCCAGATTTTAATAAATGTCAAGCTCGGCTGTTTCCCATACCATAACTCATATGGAGTCTTTGAAACGGCCTTGGATGACACTCGGTTTAGTACCTTTGCAGCTGTTTCCAGTGCAAATCCCCAAAAGGAGTAAGATAGAGTAGCCTGACTCATCATTGAACGAACCATATCCAATAAGGTTCTATTTCTCCTCTCGGACACACCATTCCATTGCGGTGTTCCTGGCGGAGTGAGCTGTGAGATAATCCCACACTCCTTCAGATAGTCAGTAAACTCTCGACTCAAGTATTCTCCACCTCGATCTGAACAAAGTGCCTTGATATTTCGGCCTAACTGATTCTGTACTTCATTCTTGAACTCTTTGAACTTGTCAAAAGATTCACTCTTATGTCTCATAAGATAGACATAACCGTATCTACTGAAATCATCAGTAAAAGTAATGAAGTATAAATAGCCACCTCTTGCATGTTTACTAAATGGCCCACACACATCACTGTGAATGAGGTCAAGTAAACCTGAAGCCCTTTGACCTTTATTAGAAAAAGGAGACTTCGTCATTTTACCCATTAAACAAGCTTTGCATGTATCAAGCTCCTCATAGGAGAATGATCCCAGCAGTCCATGGTCATGCAACCGCTTAATGCGCTTCTTGTTAATATGGCCTAAACGACTATGCCATAGCAAGGTGCTGTCATCAGCATACTTGGCTTTCTTATTATCAATTTTTTGTACAGAACATTCCATGTCCAACATGAATAACCCATTGTTAATCGACCCAGTAGCATAAACAATATTATCAAATGAAATACAACACTTTAAAGTTTTGCATTCAAAGGAAAACCCTTTCCTGACAAGAGCAGGAATAGAGATAATATTCTTAGTTATGCTCGGTACAAAATAACAATTGTCCAGTTCTAATACAAGACCAGATGGTAAAGAGATGTTATATTGTCCTACAGCAACAGCAGCAACCCGTGCCCCGTTTCCAACTCGTAGGTCCACCTCATGCTGTCCCACCTCTCTTCTTCTCTTGAGTTCCTGTACATTTGAACAAATGTGAACTCCACATGCAGTGTCCAACACCCATGAAATAGAAGAAGATACCATGACTTCAGTCACAAAAATACCTGAGCCAGAAGCGAAAGGCTTGCTTCCCTTCTTATCTCCTTGGAGCGCTTTACAGTCCTTCTTCCAGTGACCCAACTGGCCACAATGGAAGCATCTGTTGTCCTTCGACCGCTTCATCTTTTGTTTCAGAGCTTTGTTATAGCTCTTGATAGGGACTTTGCCCTTCTTCCCCTTCTTCTTGTTCCTTGAAGGAACCATCAAGACAGAGGATGAAGGCTTTCCCTTTTCAAGAGTCTGCTCTGTAGTACAGAGCATGTTCAGTAACTCTGCCGGTGTACAGTCGATCTTGTTCATATTAAAATTAATGATGAACGGATCGAAAGAGGCCGGGAGAGACTGCAAGATGATGTCTACAACAAGCTCCTGATTGACGGTGTGTCCCAGTTTCTCTAGAGCCTCTTTGTACCCAATCATCTTGAGTACGTGAGCTCCCACTGGACTCCCTTCAGTCAGTTTGCTCTGAAAGAAAAGTTTTGTCAAGTTATAGCGTTCTGTCCTTGCCTGTGCAGCATACAGCATTTTGAGATTTGCTATAATTTCAATAGCAGATAAATCCTCATGCTGACGCTGTAGCTCTGGCATCATAGACGCAAGCATAAGGCAAGCGACATCAATGCTATCATTGACATGCTTCTCATAAGCATCCCGAACCGCCCTTGCGGCGTTCGCAGCGGGTTGAGGCGGTATTGCTGTCTCAAGGACATACAGCTTCCTCTCAGCCTTAAGAACAATCTTAAGGTGTCCGTACCAGTCTGAGAAGTTTGGCCCAGCAAACTTCTCCCTTTCCAGTAAGGATCGCACATTGAACCCTGTGGTGTTCGTTGCTGCAGGAATCTACAACAAAGCAAGAACAACAAGGTCAGTATCGATGTTAGAATCAATCCAGGACTTAAGAATGATTCCTTTCTCACTATTTTATCTAACTGAAAAATCCAATAAAACAGTCCGAAAGAGTAAAACTCTTTTAGTGAGATGGGATCCAGATTTCATACTTGGTCTCCGCGTCCCGCTCAGGCGAGATAAGATGCACAGAGAGTTCAAGCACTAATCACTGGTAGGCTATCCATGCCAATCGCCAACCCGTGCGATTCCCCTTCATCTAGGCAATCCAGAAGACTGTGCCAACTGAGTTGGTACAACACAGTTTCTGATTCCACAGATGGCTGCCTCCATATAGCTAACATATGCTCAATATGTAGCCTACATGGTCAAGCTGACCTGACCTACTCCTTGGACCACCACGTGCTATGCTGAGCAACGAGAAGCGATAAATCCCTTCTCTATAACACGTAGGTGTAATCACACACCGTCTGAAGATAGCTGGGCGTGTCCACTGAGTGGGTACAACACGGCCCCAACGATAGTCAGAACAGTGAGGTTTCGCGTCAGAAGGCTTACGTGCTTGATATTTAACGTTGGATTTTAACGGTCCTTTTATCTTCTTACTAACATGCATATCCTATGGTGATAGCAGAAGATTAACTCATGCAGGTGCCAATATTACTTAAACAGTAAATAGAAAGCACAATGATCTTATGTGGTAAACGCCTATTAAGCCTAAGTAAAACCCTAGTTTTACACAAGTCTTCACTTGTGCTCTTCATGGGTCTTTTGCACTTCATCTGGCTCAGCCCGGGCCTCAGCGCCCTCTGCAGCTCAGATGCGCCCACCAGGTAGCATGCGCCTGTACTAGAGTCGAACTCTAGGCCTCCCACTTGCTGCATGCGCCTCTGCCATGTATGCTCTATGCTCATGTCTGATTAATTTACATTTAATCTATCTAGACATGATTTGACTCGCAGGTCAATTACACATTAACATAAATTAAGATGTGATTCGCAGATCACAAAAAATAATTTACAATTAATTAATCCAGGCACGCAGGCCCCAGCACAGCACATAAATAGGGCAGCCCACATAAGATGAAATAGACACCCAATCAGGTTAAACAAACAACATGTGATCCAAACAGGAAAATAAAATTTTGAAAAACCCCATGGTATCACTTTTATTTCGTTATGTGCCCTACTACCTTACAACGGTCCATTAATAGGGATCCACTCATCAGATCAAGTCAGACCCACTGCCCTTGCATGCACCAAGTCATAACTGACTTGCGTCGACCTCATGGTCAACGATGCATGCCTTAAGGGCTGAACGTCCCACATGATTTCTGGCTAGCGGGTGTGACCCCGGGCCTTAATCATGATCGTTCACTGGTCGCCTCAATCAGACATCGCTACACGCCTTTCTGCAGTCGACCTATAGCCACCTCTGCTAGCGCATAGGTGCTATCTGGTCGACCCATCTAGGCTGTCAGATGGTCTGATCAGGCTGTTGGGTCCAGACTAGACTGACGACTTCAACCCTATCAACCCGTCTAAGGATTTAAAGCAGGCGCCGATAGATCTATATGGAATCGCGCATGAAATAAATATTGTTTGAAAACAACTATGAAACATGCGCAAACTTCTTATGACAATAATACATGCGCAAACATCTTATGTAAACATAGCATCAAGTAAGCGCATGTAAAAAGGAAGAAGATCTATCCTATAACTCAAGCATGGATCACAATCACATCAAGGCAATCATATGAATCATATCAAACCTTCGCTCTGATACCAATTGAAAGGGGGGGTGAAACCCTAATCGCATGCACTTTGATCATTTGCATGGGCGGAAATAAGGATTTCTTGAGGATCGTATGATATGTTCATAAGATTAACTTTAAAGCTTCCCAAGATCAAGAGAGATGTTTTACCATGGCCATGAGGAAGGAGGCGACTTGGAAGGGAAAGAGGTGCGTGCTTCTTCTCCAAAGGAAACGCACACAAGGTGACAATAGCTACTCCCTTTTTCCTCTTTGTGCTAGCAAAGATCCAAGGTATTCTCTTCGTGTGGAGAAGATGAGATGAATTCCTTTTGCTGGCCGAATACTCCTCTTGGCGTGAAGACAACCCCACGAGAGGAGAAGAGGCGAGAGGACAAAAATGGCGTTCGAACGTGGAGACGTTTTCTCAAAAAAAACGCCCTTCCAAATATAGAAAGTTCACAACTCCACTTAAAGCGATCGATCACTCCTCTTCTCTTTGAACCATGCGTTCACATAAGTGAACCGGTTCAATTCAATTCGGTTCAAATGCATTTGGTTCAAAGACCAAATCAAACCAGCATTGGTTCAGATCTTATCAAACCAAATGGCTCAAGATCTAACCATTCATTTCATGATGCTCTTGATCTCATCAAGCAAGCATCAAAACTCTCGATCGAAGCTTACCGATCTCAAGCCCTAATCAATCAAACATGATCAGACCCGATCTCACTCACAATCAGAGTTTAAACACTTTTAAACTGAACCAAAACAATTCAGTCCACACGATCTGACATAAGTAAGCCATATCATCAAATTGTGCGACCCTAAGGGTTTCCTTTAATGTCGGTAACGATAACTTACGTTATCACGAACAGAGAGGGGTATCTAGCAACACATCACTGTCTCCCGATATAAAGGAAAGAGTCTTCCAAGACTACCCCTAAACCACAGCACAAGTGTGAATCCAATTCACTTGACATACATGTTTCCTTTGCCACTGGACGTTCTTATTGGACAAGCGTGTCAAGCCTGAAACTCCAATATGATGAGAATGATTAGATCAGATGAACATAGTCATCTGGGTATGGCCATACACTTTCTCAATCATCTCATCCAGGGGGCCCCTATAGAACATCACACTCCAAACAAGGAGAAGGCAATCCTATATCTATCACTAGTGCCCTAACATGACTCATGCTCATTATCCAAGATAGTCTATAACCATTGTATTTCAAATGATATTGAACTACCTCAAGACAATGCCAATTATCATCTAGAAACACAAGTGATCTCAAGTCAGAGGAAATATGCCATTTGTTTGCATATAAGGATTATTCACATTGTGACAAACAATTGAATATCCTAAATAGGGTCTATCCAGTACATCCAATGTACCTATGAGTCTACATCTTATTCCATGCTCGAAGCATCCTGTAAGATTAGAACATATATTAGTCTCAATCATATCAAGGTTGTCTCATGTTCACCAAGATATCTCGACTAAGGACAATACTGCATGTCAGCCAAGCTGAACACCATTGAGACATTATTCAGAAGTATACATATAGCAGCAGATAATGCAACAACCTGAATAACAACCATTGCCTTTATAAACATAGTTTATACATGATACTGATAATAACCCAAGGCCTCAAACATTAGCCTTAAGGGCATACCCCAACAATGATTGCACTAATTATTTTGAAGACCCTTTTTAGCCATGACGGGGGTATATATGAACTTAAAAGAAGGAAAATTATTTTTAGATTCTAGTGAAAATTTTGATCATGTAATATTAAATAACCCAACTTTTGTTGGATACCCTCAAAACATGGAGCCAACATGAAATTCGTTCGAATGTGAAGCTAATGACCTAATAGAAGTGCTTTTTGGGAGGCAACATAAAATTTTATTTATTTAGTAATTTTTTATTTTATTTTTATTATTTACCTTTATTTCTTGAGAACCTTGCCTCTAATTACTTTTTATTTTATTTTTGCATCTAGAAACTTAATAAACTAACCTAAGATTATTTTTTCTTATAATTTATATTATTTTTAGGAAAATCTCTAACAATTTTTGTGCATGCTTTCACAATCATGGCCGTAATTATAAGCACCACCATAATTTCAACATGTCTACAATATTTCAAAGCATGGGCGTGTACAGATAACATAGGGAATCACAACCCGTGAACCCTCCAATGTCTCCTTATCCAATGGGCAAATTCCACCACCTATTTATGTTATAACCTTTGTTTTTTTATTATAATTAGATTTATTTAAATTTCAAAATTTTAAATTTCCTATAAATAATACCCTAATCCTCCCTTAATTCCCTATAAATACACCCTAAACCCCTCCTTAATCTTAACCTAATTAATCCTAATCCTCTCTCTCCTCACGTGCGCCAAAGCCGCTCCCCTGTGCTTCTTACCTGCAAACGCGTGCTGCCCACCTCTAGGCATTCGCTGCTTCTCCCCTCTCAGCGGCAACGGAAGATAGCGCCGACGACTTCCTTGACATCTTATGGTGGGGTGTTGTTCTTCCGGCGGGTTTCCTACGCTAGCGGCAGTGGGCGGCATCTTTTCCTCTTCCAGAACCCTCTTCCTTTCTTCCTACGGCGACTGAGGTGGCTCTTCCAAGCAGCGGCGTCCTTTCCTCTCTTGGCGCTAGCTTCTCTCTCTCTCTCTCTCTCTCTCTCTCTCTCTCTCTCTTTGGCAATGACTCATCCTCCTCCCGACGAGATTTTTCAGACGTGTGCGGCCGGTCACGATTTTGCATTAGGCGACACGAGTTTTTAGTGTGCGCCAGCTGTGGCGAACGCCACCTCCCTCTCCTCTTTCCTGTGGACGACTACCCTTCCTTCTAGCGGTGATGATGGGTTTCTATGTGAACGTCACCTCCACCTTTTTCCTCTCTCGTCGGCAGCGATGGTTCCAGCGGCGAGCGCTAGTGATTTCTCCCAGTGACGAACGCTGCATTCGTCTGTGTTCGCTTCGTCACTTCGTCCACATCGAGGCAGAGGTAAGTTCTATTTTAATTTGTTTTTTTATTATTATTATTTTAAATCCATTTTTAGAGAATAAATTAGTAATAGAAAATCTAAATTATTATCTTGGGGGAATTACATGATAATTAATTTAGATAAATTTGATTTAAATAGGAAATTAGGAGTTGAGGATATTGTTATGGATTGATGCATATGATATATCATAATAGAGGTTTATTTAAATTATTCAGTTGAGAAAAAGAGGTAATTGAGCTTTTAGAAGTAATTCAGGATATTAGCACTTGAGGTACGAATTTTTCCCTACTCCTTTGTTATGATGTCAAGGACATGTAGCATTCATTGCTTATTCCTTTGATTTGATATTAGATGCATATATTAGAATTGACACCAATATCTATTTAATTCATCTGCTTGTTTTGTTTCTAAAATTCGGTTGACCTCATTTTCTTGTTCATTTGGTCATATTCTATTTCTGTATACATGATTAATAAAGTTGCATTAAGATATCTAATATGTTGATGTTTGAGTATGTTGGAACAGTTATATATTTGTGTTGTTAAGTCTTGACATATTGACCTTTGGACTGGTGATTTATCACCAGTGGCCTGTTTGTGTGAGATATAGTTATCGATTATAACGGGCTATATGGTTGCCGGTTAGGGTACCGTCAGTTGCCTTCAGAGAATACTCTGGATGTCAGGTGTTGGACGCAACACTACTGGGATGTTTAGAATAGTTGTTCCGCTGTGTGAGCTACAGTGGAAACACTTTGAAAATGAATGCAGCTCATTATTGGGATATGTTGGCCAAGCTTGATGATTTACATGACATTTTTTGTATTATTTTTTTTAACATGTATCCTTGTTCCAGTCATTATATTATCTTGTTATTTGACCCCTCACCATTTTGTGGGTTCCAACTTAGCGTTTTTGCTAACTCTCCTTATTTTTCTTCCAGGTACAAAGTTAGCTTCAGGGAAGGATAGAGTAGATAGCATATACCAGCCCCGAGTTGAGATAGTAATTTTTAGTTCTTGTTTCAGTTGATTTGTTTATATCTTAGATAATTTATTTTTTTGAAGATCATGTTGTAAATTTTTGGATAAGATTGAGATTATTTAATAAGTGATATGTGTTAATAGTTCTTTGGTTCCTATCAATATTGTCTACTCCATGGGGAACCCTCGGCTAGGAATAGCTAGCTTTCCACCAGGGCGTGACAATTTTATTGGTATCATAGGTGTAGGTTCAGTAAGAAAGCCTAAGGACATAGGAACCTCAGGACTAGGGTTGAGCTAAGGTTAAAATAAATTAATAAATAAAATAAATACTCTTTATATAATACATATTCTTTTGGTGTACTCTAATTCTTTTGTGCCTACTATGAATTTGGAGGATCAAATTCTTTTTAAATGGGTGAATAATATTATAACCTTAGTTTGTTTTATTATAATTAGATTTATTTAAATTTCAAAATTTTAAATTTCCTATAAATAATACCCTAATCCTCCCTTAATTCCCTAGAAATACACCCTAAACCCCTCCTTAAGCTTAACCTAATTAATCCTAATCCTCTCTCTCTCCTCACGTGCGCTGAAGTTGCTTCCCTATGTTTCTTCCCTACAAACGCGTCCTGCCCGCCTCTACGCACTTGCAGCTTCTCCCCTCTCGGCGGCAATGAAAGATAGCACCGATGACTTCCTCGACATCTTGTGGTGGGGCGTGTTGCGCATATGCTGTGTAATCAGGAATTAAATCAGATGATGTAGATTTAAAACAATAAATAAGGGATTAGAAAGAACCGGAGGTGATCGTAGGTCTGTCTGATGTCTTGTATTTATATAGTCTTTTTGACTACTGTTTCCTAGTGAATCGAGACATATTTTCATAATTTTACATCTCTTTCCAGCTTACTTTTTTGACTTTCTTCAGAAGCTTCACTACTTGTCATGTTTGCTTGAATACAGGACAATTCACACAATTTTAGAGCTATACTGATGTTCGGTCATATATCCGAGTGAACCAGGATTCTTGACAAGAAGTTTGGCTTCAAACGGGAGTAATTTCAAGAATTACAGCTGAGGCAATAATCTACATCACGACCGTAATTCTCTGACTAGCTACACACTGAGCCTGTAACTGACTGTAACTGCCTTGACGACAACCTTTAGGATAAAGGCGACTTTGACTAGAAAATTATGGGCATGACCCTAATTTGCCTCATGACTGAATTCTCGCACAGCCGCCGCAAGAGTTTCTACGCAGCCATACCAGCTGTCAAGCATTAAATGAGCATTAATCATCAAAAGGTTACATGAATTAAAGAGGCTGCAGTTAATACATTACCATTACAATCATAAATGTGGGAGTTATTACGATCATTTATTAGCCATCAAGTGTCATTATGGGAATTAAATTCCGAATACGAAAAGTCACACCATTAAGGCCATAATGGAGGATTTAATCCAGAATTTAATTCCAGGATTTAATTCTGAATTTAATTCAGAATTCAAAGAGGCACCCGATTTCTATAAAAAGGACTCAAGAGGAAAGGAAGAGGGAGGGGGAGGGGGGAGGTACTATGCTCGAGAGCTCAAAGTTTGGTGGCGAAGCAAGAACGGAAGCTACTCCAAGGAGAAGAAGGCGACAACAAAGGAGGAGAGAAAGGAGTTTGTTTAAATTCTTTTCTCATCTTTACTTTGTTTAGTTCTCTTTACGTTTTAATTGTAAGGCTTGTAGTTGTTGTAACCATGTATGTACTAGCGTAAAACCTCAATCGGGATTTCGGTGTAGCCCGTCTTTTCGATTTGTAAGTGTCAATGTTAAGAATTGTTTTTTCATATATCTTTCGAAGCCATTTGATCTTGGTTTGTTTCGTTTGTGTTTATCGATCTTTCGCTAGATTGGTTTTCACTTTAGTTGATTGTGGTAAAAACTGAGAGGTGAATCGCAATCAACGGAACCTCCTTGATCAATCCTGTGTGCTCTATTACGAGAGTCATAGAGATGATGACACCAAAATATATAGTATATTTTATATCATTTTAAATATCTTTTCATGCTAAATTGAAGCTCTTTTGCTTATTTTTGTGCCAAATTTATCAAATATTGCAAAATCTACTTCTATTTTGGTTTTTGATGATTTTCAAGTAAAAATGCACTATTTTTAGGTGTTTTTAAGTAAAATCAAAAACATGGAAGAGTTACCATCATCAAGAAGAAGATACATGACAAATTTCAGAAGAATTGGAGCTTCAGAGCAAATTACGGCACCCCCATTATGGATATTACGGTACCGTAATTTGACTGCACTCGCATATCAAAATCACGGTATTGCTGTAATTCCCAAGAGGTGCTGTAATTTGAAGTTTTTCATGTTAGTGTATATGCCCTAGGACCTGTGGCTAGTCTGATATGAGTCATATTTATTTGTGATATACATCCTGGCATGGTCATTGTTATGCCTTTTGTACATCTGCGTCATGTGTACATTTGCATATACAATGTCCCTGGAGATAGATTCTATCTAATCTCAAAGAATAATCCCCGGTCAAGTGTCATAGTGGATAAGGGACAGCTATGATACACTTGAGACTAGTATATGCGCTGGTTGAGCACGGGTTGCTAACGCAGGCATATGGGTGTATCAAGGGAGATATACTGGATCGACCCGCCGTGAGGATTTGACTTGGTGTCACAAGTCAAATATCACAACGACAGAGATTTACTTGTCCTGAACTTGCGGGCATTGATATCTCTATATGGTAAGAGATGTACTTTGATACAACCTAACGCTCAGCGTAACAGGGGAGTCATAACGGTTGTCATTGTGTATATCTTGAGCCATATGAGAGATTCAATATGCCAATAGAGGATTTGCCCCTTCCTTGCGAGGAAGTTTGATGTCCATGGGCCCTTACATGGTGCATGACTAAAAGCGTGTGGCCACACCCAGGTTAAGCCTGAATAGAGTCATGACTATTGATGTTGGAATAAACAAGTGTGACACACTTGTCCGACTTGGACGATCAGCCTGGCAAAAGGACCAGAGTGTACATGTATCTTGTCGCAGTTTTAGGGGATGTCGATGATGACTCCATTCCGAGGACTTGGGTAGCAATGATGTACTGCTAGGTGCTACTCATTGCTTGTGATGATGTGAGGTTATCACTACCAACGTCTGAGGAACCTACAGGGTCGCACACCAAGACACTCGAGATCTCGTATTGATCGAGTTGCCTGTGATCGAGTCATTTGGTTGATTCGAGTCAGTTTGGGAGTCCGATGCATCGCGGATGCGTCTGATGAGTTGGAGATGATCTTTTGGGATGATGTTGCGTTTGAACTTCAGTTGACCCCGGTTGACCTTCGGGTGACCACGTTTGACCTTGATGGACTAGGTTCAGTCGAGTGGTCAAATATTGGGTTTAAGCTCCGATTTTGTTCGGAGGCTTTTTGTGATTGATTTAAACGTAACATGGGGGCCCGCGAATTAAGTGTTAAATTGAATATTTATATTCAATTAATGCACAACTTAAGTCATGGGGGCCACGCACAACTTAAGTGAATATTTATATTAGATATATTCATCACTTAAGTTGTGGATCCGCATCCATTAAGAGATAATGGATCTAGGTGCTTATTAATTATAAAAATTCGTAATTAAATATAGCCCTAGCTGAGATCATCTATATAACTCATAAAACCTAGCCGTACACCTCTAATCTCTTCTCCATGGCAACCACATGCAAGGAGGTGTCGCCTACCTCTATGGATGACAAGTCTCATCCCCTCTAGGTGCTTGAGACCACCTTGGAGTTTCTTCCTTTCTCCATGACGCATCCTTTGGAGGGATTGGCGCAAGAGGAGATGATATCTCCTTCTCCATGGCGCCTCCAAGAGAGAAGTGGCGCCACCTTCATGGTGGCAGCACCTTCGTCTTCCAAGGGCGCAAAAGAAGGCTTGGAGCCTTCTTCTTTCTTCGATGATGTATCCCATTGAGGGATTGATGCATGAAGAAGGCTGATTTCTTCTCATGTGCGCAACTGCCATGAAGTTGGCGCAAGTGGAGAAAAGAGGAGAAGAAGAGAAGTGATGGTATCTCTTCTCATCATCATAGGCGCTTCTTGTTAGGTTGTTGCCTGTATTGGATGAGAAGGAGACTTGCCTCATGGGCGCACCTTCATGGTGGCGCAAACAAGAGGGAAAGTGGCTAGACTTAAGATTGGCACAAGTGGTAGAGGTTTCTTCTCCTTGTGGCCATCTTCCTCCCTTCATCACCTCTTTGGCGCATCTTTGAGATGGCGAAGCAAAGAGGGCAGCGACATAGGCAATAGGATCTTCCTCCCGAAGGCTAGCACCAGGCGTGGAGTGAAGAGAATCTTGAGCAGTCCATGTGTGCACGATTGTAGAGGGCGGACACTTGTGCGCCTCTTCTTCGTCATCACTAGCCCCTAGGATTATGCGAATTAAGGTATATTACTCTGACACATCCGGTGGATCACTCGTAAGGGATCCTGGCTCTTAGGGTTATCCTGTTTCGGGCCAGCGCTTCCGCTATTATTAAAATTTTAAAATTGGCCCGGGGATTCCCAACAGTGGTATCAGAGGGAACTTACGAGACCCACGCGGTGTATTTTGCTTATCTACATGCGCCCATGTCATAAAAGATTTTTAAATTCTTTTTATGCCATGATTTTTCTGCTTAGAAAAAGGTAGGTTTATCATGCCGAAATTTTTGTCTAAAATTTCCTACTGATAGATTCTCCTTGTGTGAAGGATGGACCTTGCGCACAAGCTATGTAAATATTTTAGGGAATTTTTCCTTCAAATTTTACATGGTAAGGTGGACTAAAGGGGGCGGCTTGCATGCCTAGGGCATGCATGCGCCACCTTTCACAGGGAGCCTGAGAGAATTATTTTGGGGAAATTTTGTGACAATTATTTTGGGTGATGAACAGGTTTATGAAAAACTAAAATTAATTTTAATTGTTGGTTTTTCATTGCATGTAGAAGAGCACGAGTAGGTGCTTTTATTATTGCATTATGATATGGTTATAGATAAGCCCTTATGCATGTCTGAGATGTATTCTTGTGAGGCCTACGTGCCGCCCTTTTTCCATTATTTGTTTTGTAATTAAAGTAGAAGAATAAGGATGACAGAGAGCACATCATGACTTCTCTTTGGCACATCTAAATCACATGGGGCAGCTTCTTCCTTAGCCGAATTCTTGGTGGCTTCTAGGGTTTACCTTAGTGGCGCACCTAGAGGATTAAGGGCTGGTGAAGAGGGCGTGAGCATACCTATTGATTGGCCAAAACTTTGGTGGCTTCTAGGGCTTTCTAGAGGCACATCATGTAACATCCCTCAGAAACACACCCCACACGCATACAAGTAAAATACGGGGTTTCGAAAATTTTTTACTCTTCCATTAAAACACAAGAAGAAAGCGGCATCGAAGGACATTACTACGGAACAGAAAACCGCACAGAACTGAATAGGATCGATTACTAGGAAATAGAAATCCGGAAATCCAGAAAAAAAATCCGGCAGCAAGTATTCTAAACTACTGCTGCACAGACACACATATCTTGTAACAACAACAAACGTCCACACTACACATATGTGGAATTTCAGAAATATACAGAACTGATTATTCAGATACTAAAATAAACAACACAAATTCGGTTACACATCTCAAATCGGACATTTCAAAATAAGAACCAATTCAATAAAAGAATCCAAGACTTGTATCCAATAATTTAAACGAAACAACTATAATATAATATCCTGAAAACAGGCATAAGCCCTCAGGAGATAAAACATATCATATAGGTCATAATAAATTAGGCACGCAGGCCTGATAAATCTTTAGAAGACTATTCTTAGAAATGACATCAAACATTAGCGTCATATTAGCTGTAGCAATTACTGTCTTGATGTCTCACCTGAAAACATTTAAACAACGGAGGTGAGCTAAAAAGCTCAGTGAGTAAAAGACACTAAAAGTCATCCATAGTACACATCAAAAATATCATACTTAAGTTGAAATTCTTTTTATTTAACAGATAAGATAAATCAACTTAACATGCATGCTCATATCAGAAACAAACACAATCAAATACAGATACTTGTAACAATAGGCATCAAACAGGTAGGATATGAATATACCAACCCATACCAACTAACCACACCGCCTAATACATCTAAATACAGATCGAAACAGAACTACAGAAATCAGAACTGACAGACAGAAAATCAGAATTTTCAGAGTCCAAACGGATAGTCTACATCGGAAACAGAAAGGCCACAGAAGGCCTGATGACCACAGAAGGTCTGACCCCACCTCTGCCGAGGACGAGACAATGCATGCATATCAGAAACAGAATGGTAAAGGAGATATCAGTGGGTGGCCCCCGTCTTGTCAGGACGTGGCACTCTGGTCTCCAATACCCAGAACAGAATGGTAGAGGAGGTATCAGTGGGTGGCCCCCGTCTTGTTAGGACGTGGCACTCTGGCCTCCAATACCCAGAACTGAATGGTAGAGGAGGTATCAGTGGGTGGCCCCCGTCTTGTTAGGACGTGGCACTCTGGCCTCCAAAACCCAGAACTGAATGGTAGAGGAGGTATCAGTGGGTGGCCCCCGTCTTGTTAGGACGTGGCACTCTGGCCTCCAAAACCCAGAACTGAATGGTAGAGGAGGTATCAGTGGGTGGCCCCCGTCTTGTTAGGACGTGGCACTCTGGCCTCCAATACCCAGAACAGAAATAGTGTCTCAAGGGTCGTAGTAGACTATCAGCACCATTACAGCGCCACAGAAGGAGGGTAAGGACACGGAAGAGTGCTACACTAGGGAATAATTTTACAGAACAGATTATACTGAAACAGAGAAGTAGGATCAACCACTACTTAATTCTTACATTATGCCCAAAGTCTAACAAACCAGAAAATGACACACCCCAATATCCAGTCCTTAAACACAGAACAGAAATTATATGAGTGAATTCCTTACAACTAACCTTAATTCATGTCAAACCATTCTATGTTCTCACAAATGTTTTAACACATTCAAGGTTTTCAGAAACTTCACAACATATAAACAGAACAGGAAATATCCACATAACAAACAATTAAATACAGAACAGAAATTATTCATATAACAAACATTTAAATACAGAACAGAAATTATTCATGAAATAATCTCCTCAAAATTCCTAAAACCGTGAGCTATAAAATTACTGTAAGGGGCGCCACTTTCAGAACCTTAACAGAACGTACAAATTTCATGTAATTAATTTCAGTCCCCCACTACAGATAATTTTAATTACACGTTTGTGAAGAAAATTGACAAAAGCCCCAAAATTGGCTCGAAACATGATTTTCAAAAATTCCTAAGTTCTTAGTTAAATCCCCAATTTTGTTTTCTCTAAAATTTCTCATCAAGCAAATAAATTTTAGAAGAACTACAGACCACAATTTAAGAGATTAAACCATACAGGATAAATTTTTCTCACAAGGGAATTTTCGTCTAACCAAAACATAGCAGATTTATATTGTCAGATTGCAACATATATTTTTGGTCCAATTTCGAACCAAAGCTAGTCAATATTGTATTCAAAATGAAGCTCTCTGAATCTAGTTTCCAATAAAACTGGTTTCACAAGATTTCGAATTGTAGGCAGGAAGATATAAGGGTTCGAACATAGGAAGGTCAGAATTTCAGATTTCAAGAAAACAGATTCATATATCAGACTTGCGACATTTATTTCAGATCCAATAACTAATCGAAAATAGGCGTTATGGGAGTCAAAATAAAGCTCTTCGAGCCTACGGTCTAATAAAACTGATTTGACAAGATTTCGAGCTATACCTAGGGAGATATGATGGTTCGAACACATAAAGGTCGAAATCCAGAATTCCAGAAAACTGATTTTGTACAGCTAGATTGCAATACAGGTTGAAATACTAATACCGCTCGGATATGGTCGATATCATATTCAAATTAAAGCCAAACATATCTAGTTTCATACAAAATTTATCTCGTGCGATTTGGATCTATAGGCCATGAGATATTGGGGTTATAGTACACAAAGGTCAGATTAGAGAATGCAGACTTTCAGCAAAACAGGATTTTAAAACCTTATAATTATTTGAATTCAACCCCATACGGATAATCATGGCAAATAACGAATTTTAATTCGGATTAGACTCCTTAGGATCGAATTACTCACCAGAAAAATCGCCCACAGAGAAAACGCCAAAACAGGGGATCAGGGGTCTCCAGAAAGTTCGTCCACCACCAGTCTGCCACCACCAGCGTCAGAAATTTTGCAGGAGGCGCCAAGCACAGTGAGGGGCGACAACACAGGCGGCTAGGGCAAGAAACAAACCAAAAATCGTGAGGGAGAGGAGCTCTCACGAATTTTCCCCCTTTTTTTTTTTATTTTTTTTTTCCACCCCAAACGGATCCAAGATCCAATAACCCAATTAACTTAAGTGGAAATCGGCTTTAATGGGCTTACCTGGGCTTAACCACCATGCGCCACTCCAATAACACAGAAATATGCGCCACCATGGTGGAAGAATTCCAGGAGCAAATAGTCAAGGTTGAGGGTTCGAAGCCCCAACAAAAATAATTATTTTTGCCCTGTAGGGAAAAGTCCTACAATTAGGCAAAAATCCCAAAATTTTAACCGATAAAAATACAGAAACTGAATTTCTAACCTTAAATCATAATTCAGAAAATCAAGGGCGTTACACATCAAACATGGTTTCAAGGGCTGATCTAAGAGGTGATGCAAACAACCCCTCATGGTGATGTTTCTATGCAAGTGGCGCACCTTCATGGTGGCGCAACATGCTAGATGTGATGGTGCCCCTATTATTGGCCGAACTCTAGGAGGAGCCTAGAGTTTGCGAGCTAGCATGGGTAGAGAAGAGTGTTGGCCGGATCCTAGAAGGAGTCAAGGGTTTGCGAACTAAGACAGGTGGACCAAGGGGCTGACCTAAACCTAAGAGAGCACCTAGGGTGTCCTAGGAGGCGTTTCTATGGTTTGAGGGGCTGACCCTGATGCAGAGGACCAAGGCAGCAGTGCACCTAAGGATGGAGCTGTTGGGGTATGCCCTTAAGGCTAATGTTTGAGGCCTTGGGATTGTATCATGTAATACATTCTTGTGTTTATAAAGGCAATGGTTATTGTTCAGGTTGTTACATCATCTGCTGCAATGTGTGTTCTTCTGAATAATGTCTCAATGCTGTTCAGCTAGGCTGACATGCTAAATGTCCTTAGTCGATATATCTTGGTGAACATGAGACAGCCTTGATATGATTGAGACTAATATGTGTTCTAATCTTATAGGATGCTTCGAGCATGGAATAAGATGTAGACTCATGGGTACATTGGATGTACTGGACAGACCCTACTAGGACATTCGATTGCTTGTCACAATGTGAATGATCCTTGATTGCAACAAGTGGCACATGTCCTCTGACTTGAGATCACTTATGTTTCTAAATGATGATTGTCATTGTTTTGAGGTAGTTCAATATCATTTGAAACATAATGGTTATAGACTATCTTGGATAATGATCATGAGTCAGGTTAGGGCACTAGTGATAGATAGAGGATTGCCGTCTCCTTGTTGAAGGAGTGTGGTGTTCTATAGGGGCCCCCTAGATGAGATGATTGAGAAAGTGTATGGCCATACCCAGGTGACTATGTGCATCTGATCTAATCATGCTCATCATATTGGAGCTACAGGCTTGACACGCTTGTCCAATAAGAACATCCAGTGGCAAAGGAAACATGCATGCCTTGTGAAGTGGATTCACACTTGTGCTGTGGTTTGGGTGTAGTCTTGGAAGACTCTTTCCTTTATATCGGGAGACAGTGATGTGTTGCTAGATACCCCTCACTGATCGTGATAACGTAAGTTATCGTTACCGACATTTAAAGGAAACCCTCAGGGTCGCACAATTTGATGATATGGCTTACTTGAGTCAGATCGTGTGAACTGAATTGTTTGGGTTCAGTTTAAAGGGATTTAATCTCTGATTGTAAGTGAGATCTGGTCTGATCATGTTTGATTGATTAGGGCTTGAGATCGGTAAGCTTCGATCGAGAGAGATGATGCTAGATCGGTAAGATCAGGAGCATCAGGAGATGAACGGTTAGATCTGGAACCTATTGGTTCAATGAGGTCTAGACCATGGCTTGGGCTGATTTGATTTGGTTTTTTGGACCAAAGTCAATTGGATCGATTGAGCATGAACCGGTTCACATGTGTGTGAACGCTTGGTTCGATGCTTAAGCGTTTTGGTCGGTTTTCAAAGCATTACTTCATGTCATTCCATTTTTGGAAAGTCATCAAGGCGACTTTGTAAAAACGCCTCAACGCTTCTCTTGGATGATGACCGCTTGCAATCTCGTGAAGAGGAGAGTGTGTTGACGACAAGAGGAGGCATTCGGCCGAGAAAAGCCATCTCTATCCTCTCCTTCACGCGACAAGGTCCCATTGAAGCACTTTGCTAGCACAAAGGATTCAAAGGAGCAAGCCATCTTCACTTGTTGTGTGCGTCACCTTTGGAGAAGGAGCACTTGCGTCTTTGCTTCCAAGGCACCCACCAAACCGATGGCATTAGTATGATCTACTCTTGATCTATTCAATCTATGATAGTTGATCATATGGCATGCAAAAGATCATCAAACCCTTGCTTCCGCTTGCAAAATTTTATTTGCGCCATGCTTAGGGTTTTCGCCCCCCTCTCGAAAGGGTTTTATCAATTGGTATCAGAGCTTGGCTTTATGCATGCTATTATGTTTGCTCGTGTGATCCATGTTTACACTTATGCTTAGATCTATGGTTGGTTACATGCGCAAGCTCATGAAAATTTATGATGCGAAAACAACATGCATGATGTTTATTGCTCTTAGCCGCATGGATTGGTGCTTGTTGTTGTTTTTGTCAAAGTTGCGCTCCCCCTTGAAGGGGACTCTACAATTGTTATGGATGGCGCATGTTTGTTGGCGCTTCTTACATGTTGTTTTTGACAAAACAAAAGATCTTGCGCGCCTCATCTAGATCTAAGGCCCTACTTTAAACCCTTAGATGGGTTGATGGGGTTGAAAGCATCATCTAGTGTAGATCAACTAAGTCTGATCAGACCATCTGACAGCCTAGATGGGTTGACCAGATAGCACCTGTGCGCAAGCACGAGGTGGCTATAGGTTAACTGCATCAAAGGCGTGTAGCGAGGTCTGGTTGAGACAACCAGTGAACACACATAAGTTAGGCCCGGGGTCACACCCACTTGCCAGAACTCATGTTGGCTGTTCAGCCCTTGGCGCATGCATGGTTGACCATTAGGTCAACTCGAGTCAGTTAGGACTTGGTGCATGTAAGGGCATGGATCTAACTAGATTGATGAGTGGATCCCTATCAATGGACCATTGTAAGGTTGTAAGGCACATAAGAAAATTAAAATTGATGCCAATGGGTTTTCAAAATTTTATTTTCTTGTAATGGATCACATGTTGATTGAATGATGCCATGATGTTTGTTTATTTAATCTTATGTGGGTTGCCCTTTTAATGTGTGCTGTGCTGGGGCCTGCGAGCCTGGTAAGTTATTATTTTTGTGATCTGCGAATCACATTTTAATGAATTTATTGTATTATTGACCTGCGAGTCAAGCTTGTCTAGATAGATTAAAATGTATTTTAATTAGACAAGAGCACAAAAGCACACATCGCAGAGGCGCATTCAGCTGGTGGGTGCACCTGAGCTGCATTGAGCGCTAGGGCCCTGGGTTGGACCAGATGAGATGCAAAAGACCCAAGAAGAGCAAGTGAAGACTTAAGTTGATTTAAGGTCTTACTTAGGCTCTATGGGCTTTTACCACATAAGATCCATGCTTTCTTTTTATTGTTTAATAATAGAATTGCATGAGTTATTTATCTTCTGCTATAGCCATAGGATTTGCCTGATAGTAAGAAGATAAAAGACCGTTAAAATCCAACGCTAAAATATCAAGCACGTAATGCCTTCTGACGCGAAACCTCACTGTTCTGACTATCGTTGGAGCCGTGTTGAACCCACTCAGTGGGCACGTCCATCTATCTTCAGACAGTGTGTGATTTCACCTGCGTGTTACAGAGAAGGGATTTATCGCTTCTCGTTGCTCAGCATAGCACGTGGTGGTCCAGGGAGTAGGTCGGGTCAGCTTGACCATGTAGGTTACATATGTAGCGCATATGGTAGCACATGGAGGCAGCCATCTGAGGGGTCAGAGATTGTGTTGTACCAACTCAGTTGGCACAGTCTGCTGGATTGCCCAGATGAAGGGGAATCGCACGGGTTGGCGATTGGCAGGGACTGCCTACCAGAAATTAGTGCTTGTACTCTCTGTGCATCTTATCTCGCCTGAGCGGGACGCGGAGACCAAGTATGAAATCTGGATCCCATCTCACTAAAAGAGTTCTACTCTTTCGGGCTGTTTTGCTGGATTTTTCAGCCAGATAAAATAGTGAGAAAAAGAATCTTTCTTAAGTCCTGGATTGATTCTATACATTGATACTGACCTTGCTGTTCTTGCATTGTTGTAGATTCCTGCAGCAACGAACACCATGAGCTTCAATGTGCGATCCCTACTGGAAAGGGAGAAGTTTGCTGGGCCAAACTTCTCAGACTGGTTCGGACACCTTAAGATCGTTCTTAAGGCAGAGAGGAAACTGTATGTCCTCGAGACGGCTGTGCCGCCTCAACCCGCTGCGGACGCCGCAAGGGCGGTTCGTGATGCCTATGAAAAGCATGTCAATGATAGCATTGATGTCGCTTGCCTGATGCTAGCGTCTATGACGCCACCGCTGCAGCGTCAGCATGAGGATATGTCGGCTATAGAAATTATAGCGAACCTCAAGATGCTGTATGCTGCACAGGCGAGGACAGAACGCTATAATCTGACAAAGCTTTTCTTTCAGAGCAAACTGGCTGAAGGGAGCCCAGTGGGAGCTCACGTGCTCAAGATGATTGGGCACAAGGAGGCTCTGGAGAAACTGGGGCATACCATCAACCAGGAGCTTGCTGTAGACATTATTCTGCAGTCTCTCCCGCCCTCTTTCGATGCGTTCATTATTAACTTTAATATGAACAAAATCGATTGTACTCCGGCAGAGCTGCTGAATATGCTCTTGACAACTGAGGAGACTCTGAAGGGAAAGCCTTCAACCTCTGTCTTAATGGTTCCTTCCAGGAACAAGAAGAAGGGGAAGAAGGGCAAGGCCCCTGTCAAGAGTTACAGCAAGGCTCTGAAACAGAAGGTCAAGCGGTCAAAGGACAACAGGTGTTTCCACTGTGGCCAGCTGGGTCACTGGAAAAAGGACTGTAAAGCGCTCCAAGGAGACAAGAGGGGAAGCATCGCTTCTGGCTCAGGTATTTATGTGACGGAAGTCATGGTTTCATCTTCTTCTATTTCATGGGTGTTGGACACTGCATGTGGAGTTCACATTTGTTCAAATGTACAGGAACTCAAGAGAAGAAGGCAGGTGGGACAGCATGAGGTAGACCTACGCGTTGGAAACGGGGCACGGGTTGCTGCTGTTGCTGTAGGAGACTATTTCATTTCTTTACCATCTGGCATTGTATTGGAATTAAACAATTGTTATTTTGTACCTAGTATCACCAAAAATATTATCTCTATTCCTGCTCTTGTCAGGAAAGGGTTTTCCTTTGAATGCAAGATTTCAAAGTGTTATCTTACTCTTGATAATATTGTCTATGCTACTGGTTCAATTAACAATGGGTTATTCATGTTGGACATGGAATATTCTATACAAAACATTGATAATAAGAAAGCCAAGTATGCTGATGACAGCACCTTGTTATGGCATAGTCGTTTAGGCCATATTAACAAGAAGCGCATTAAGCGGTTGCATGATCATGGACTGCTGGGATCATTCTCCTGTGAGGAGATTGATACATGCAAAGCTTGTTTGATGGGTAAAATGACGAAGTCACCTTTTCCTCACAAAGGTCAAAGGGCTTCAGGTCTACTTGACCTTATACACAGTGACGTGTGTGGGCCATTTAGTAAACATGCCAGAGGTGGCTATCAGTACTTCATTACATTTACTGATGATTTCAGTAGATATGGTTATGTCTATCTAATGAGACATAAGAGTGAATCTTTTGACAAGTTCAAATAGTTCAAGAATGAAGTACAGAATCAGCTAGGCCGAAATGTCAAGGCACTTCGTTCTGATCGAGGTGGAGAATACCTAAGTCATGCGTTTACTGACTATCTGAAGGAGTGTGGGATTATCTCACAGCTCACTCCGCCAGGAACACCACAATGGAATGGTGTGTCCGAAAGGAGAAATAGAACGTTACTTGATATGGTTCGTTCTATGATGAGTCAGGCTACTCTTCCATATTCCTTTTGGGGATTTGCACTGGAAACAGCTGCAAAGGTACTAAACCGAGTGCCATCCAAGGCAGTTTCTAAGACTCCATACGAGTTATGGTATGGGAAACAGCCGAGCTTGACATTTATCAGGATCTGGGGTTGCGAGGCTTATGTCAAAAAGCTCGCCTCTGGGAAATTGGAGAGCAGATCTGACAAATGTATCTTTGTCGGTTACCCTAAGGAAACTAAGGGTTATTATTTCTACGATCCCAAAGAGAACAAAGTATTTGTTGCTCGGACGGCAATATTTCTTGAGAAGGAATTTCTTCTGCAAGAGGCCAGTGGGAGAGAAATAAAACTGGATGAGAATCCAGAGGAAGGACAAAGTAGTCAAGCACAGTTGGATGTGCCTGAGCCGGTAGAACAGGTTACTGAACAACCTGAGGCTCAGATATCACGGGAACCGCGTAGATCGGGAAGGATCCGTCGACAGCCTGAGCGCTATGACGGAGTCTACATCATTGATGATGATGAACCCCTCACATATGCGGATGCGGTCAGTGGACCGGAATCAGCTAGATGGCTTGAAGCTATGCGAGCCGAGATGGACTCCATGTCAGATAACCAAGTCTGGGATTTGGTTGATCCGCCTCCGGGAGTAATCCCTATAGGCTGTAAATGGATCTTCAAGAAGAAGATTGACATGGATGGTAACGTAGTTACCTATAAAGGCAGGCTAGTTGCGAAAGGTTTCAAACAAATCTACGGGATAGATTATGATGAAACTTTCTCTCCTGTAGCCATGTTCAAGTCTATTCGGATTCTTTTCGCGATAGCAGCATATTACGATTATGAGATCTAGCAGATGGATGTGAAGACGGCTTTCCTTAATGGAAAACTAAATGAGGATGTGTATATGACACAACCTGAAGGTTTCACTAATCCATCAGATCGTCATAAAATATGCAAGTTAAAGAAGTCCATTTATGGACTTAAGCAAGCATCTAGGAGCTGGAATATTCGTTTTGATGAATCAATCTCTGAGTTTGGTTTCATCAAGAACGAAGATGACCCGTGTGTATATAAGAGGTTTAGTGGGAGCGTGATTACTTTTCTAGTCCTCTACGTCGATGATATCTTAATCATTGGAAACGATATTCCTGAACTGCATGCTGTTAAAGCATGGTTAGGAAAATGTTTTCAGATGAAAGATCTAGGAGAAGCAGCCTATGTTTTAGGTGTGAAGATCTACAGGGATAGATCTAAGAGGCTTCTCGGGCTGTGCCAGAGTACTTACATCGAGAAAGTCCTGGAGAGATTCCATTTAGAGAATTCTAAAAGAGGATATCTTCCAGTCAGACATGGTCTGAATCTTTCGAAGAGTCAGTGTCCACAAACACAGACTGAGAAAGATGAAATGGACAATACGCCTTATGCTTCGGCTATTGGGTCCATAATGTATGCGATGTTGTGTACTCGCCCAGACGTCGCTTACGGGTTAAGCGTGACCAGTCGGTTCCAAAGTAATCCAGGTATGGCGCACTGGATTGCAGTCAAGAACATTTTAAAATATCTGCGGAGGACCAAAGATATGTTCTTGATATATGGTGGTCAGGAAGAACTCAGTATAGAAGGATATACTGACGCTTCGTTCCAGTCGGACCAGGATGATTTCCGATCGCAATCAGGCTATGTTTTTAGCTTGAATGGTGGAGCGGTGGTGTGGAAAAGTTTCAAACAGTCAACTGTTGCTGATTCCACAACAGAAGCCGAGTATGTTGCAGCCTCAGAAGCATCCAAGGAGGCAGTGTGGATTCGTAAGTTCGTGAGAGAACTTGGTGTTGTTCCTTCGAGTGCAGATCCTTTGGTTATCTTTTGTGATAACACTGGAGCAATCGCACAAGCAAAGGAACCACGGTCGCACCAGAAGTCCAAGCACATACAGAGACAGTTTCACTTGATCCGGGAGATCATTGATCGTGGCGAGATCAAAGTCTGCAAGGTTCATACAGACGACAATCTGGCTGACCCGCTTACCAAGCCTCTGGCGCAGCAGAAGCATGAGAAGCACTGTAATAATATGGGTTTGAGATTTCTCAACCATTAGATTAAGTGCAAGTGGGAGATTGTTGGGGTATGCCCTTAAGGCTAATGTTTGAGGCCTTGGGATTGTATCATGTAATACATTCTTGTGTTTATAAAGGCAATGGTTATTGTTCAGGTTGTTACATCATCTGCTGCAATGTGTGTTCTTCTGAATAATGTCTCAATGCTGTTCAGCTAGGCTGACATGCTAAATGTCCTTAGTCGATATATCTTGGTGAACATGAGACAGCCTTGATATGATTGAGACTAATATGTGTTCTAATCTTATAGGATGCTTCGAGCATGGAATAAGATGTAGACTCATGGGTACATTGGATGTACTGGACAGACCCTACTAGGACATTCGATTGCTTGTCACAATGTGAATGATCCTTGATTGCAACAAGTGGCACATGTCCTCTGACTTGAGATCACTTGTGTTTCTAAATGATGATTGTCATTGTTTTGAGGTAGTTCAATATCATTTGAAACATAATGGTTATAGACTATCTTGGATAATGATCATGAGTCAGGTTAGGGCACTAGTGATAGATAGAGGATTGCTGTCTCCTTGTTGAAGGAGTGTGGTGTTCTATAGGGGCCCCCTAGATGAGATGATTGAGAAAGTGTATGGCCATACCCAGGTGACTATGTGCATCTGATCTAATCATGCTCATCATATTGGAGCTACAGGCTTGACATGCTTGTCCAATAAGAGCATCCAGTGGCAAAGGAAACATGCATGCCTTGTGAAGTGAATTCACACTTGTGCTGTGGTTTGGGTGTAGTCTTGGAAGACTCTTTCCTTTATATCGGGAGACAGTGATGTGTTGCTAGATACCCCTCACTGATCATGATAACGTAAGTTATCGTTACCGACATTTAAATGAAACCCTCAGGGTCGCACAATTTGATGATATGGCTTACTTGAGTCAGATCGTGTGGACTGAATTGTTTGGGTTCAGTTTAAAGGGATTTAATCTCTGATTGTAAGTGAGATCTGGTCTGATCATGTTTGATTGATTAGGGCTTGAGATCGGTAAGCTTCGATCGAGAGAGATGATGCTAGATCGGTAAGATCAGGAGCATCAGGAGATGAACGGTTAGATCTGGAACCTATTGGTTCAATGAGGTCTAGACCATGGCTTGGGCTGATTTGATTTGGTTTTTTGGACCAAAGTCAATTGGATCGATTGAGCATGAACCGGTTCACATGTGTGTGAACGCTTGGTTCGATGCTTAAGCGTTTTGGTCGGTTTTCAAAGCATTACTTCATGTCATTCCATTTTTGGAAAGTCATCAAGGCGACTTTGTAAAAACGCCTCAACGCTTCTCTTGGATGATGACCGCTTGCAATCTCGTGAAGAGGAGAGTGTGTTGACGACAAGAGGAGGCATTCGGCCGAGAAAAGCCATCTCTATCCTCTCCTTCACGCGACAAGGTCCCATTGAAGCACTTTGCTAGCACAAAGGATTCAAAGGAGCAAGCCATCTTCACTTGTTGTGTGCGTCACCTTTGGAGAAGGAGCACTTGCGTCTTTGCTTCCAAGGCACCAACCAAACCGATGGCATTGGTATGATCTACTCTTGATCTATTCAATCTATGATAGTTGATCATATGGCATGCAAAAGATCATCAAACCCTTGCTTCCGCTTGCAAAATTTTATTTGCGCCATGCTTAGGGTTTTCGCCCCCCTCTCGAAAGGGGTTTTATCAGGAGCAGAGTCCTTAGGGTACTCAGGGCAGAGCTGAGGACTTAGTGGCATGGGCCCATGGCTTGTGCTTTTGAGTAGCTAGGTAATTAGTCTTGGTCTAGGGGCTTGTTACTCATGTCTGGGCTATAACCATATCATGTTTCATTTTCTGCTCAGTTTTAAGCATGCCTGTGATGTTTTATTTTTCATACTACTCACTATAGGATTGCATGCCTGTATTGTTAGATGAAAGATAAAACTAAATGGTGAGACCACAAAAACCCTCGATCCAAATATCAAGTCTGATAATTGCCTTCTAACGCGTAGCCCTCGTCAAACTATCGATCGATGGTGTTGTGCACTATTTCCCACCCTCGTAGGACACACCCATCTATCTTTAGGAGGCATGCGGTGACATTGATTTCCCCACTCCGGTTAAAATCCTGGACATGCCTTCGCAAGGAAATCATTGGCCCTGGGCATAACGGTCAGGTTGGACTTGACTAGATGTTTCATATGTGGATGGGCCACATGATGAAAGTCTGGAGGCAAGCTCAAGAGGTTAGGGCATTGTGTTGTATGTAGCCCTCGCTAGACACAAAGTGCTCGAACTGTGTTGAGAAGGGGAATTGCGAAGTTGCAATTGCTTAGGGTGCCTACCTCACGAAGCATGCGTCACCTTGTGCAGTTCATCCCACCCTCGTGAGACGCAAGGCCGTGTACGGAATGAGGAACCCATCTCACTAAGGAAATCTGGTGATTTCCCGATCGACTTTTGAGGGTTGTCGATTTGATCAAAATAGTGAGAGCCCAATCATTTATAAAAGGCCAGATTAAATGATTTGTTCGTATATCTGCTTATGACCATTGCACATGGTCACTGCGATCTCTCCTAAGTTGGTTGGAACCAACTGAGTGGACTGGTATTTGAGGATTGTCCTCAAGCTCGAGGAAAAGCTATATCTCCTTGAGTAGCCTTTACCTAAACGCATATCATCTATAGCCCTATTGGCTGATGAGGATGCTTAAGGGGTAGCTTGTTTATTGCTATCATGTCGCCTTCCAGGGACAAGTTAGAAAAGAAAGCTGTAACCTCTAAGGCAGTCCTACAATGCAAAGGTAGGCCTTAGTGCTTGACTGACGCATTAAAGATGAAATAGGTATAGGAGATAAGGTGCTCAAGATCGATTGCTAGCGACCTCAAAACGAGGAGAAGAGTAGTAGCCCTTCGTCTTCTGGCTCAAGTAATTGTGTTGCCTAAAGTCAAATTGTCTATTTCTAACACATGGGTATATCATACCGCATAATGAGACCAACACTTGCAAAAGTATTTTTGGTGCTCAATAGAAATAGGGCAATGCTGACATAGAGAGACAGACCTGCCAGTTGGAGCATACGCTACTGCCATAACGGTAGGAGATCTCACTCTCTCTAGGGTCAAGACTCTGTAGGTGATACTAAAAGCTTATTCCACAATGAACTTAATTCCATCTTAAACGTATCTCCAAGTTAGGAGATAACATGACTCAGCATTTGGATCTTGAGATATGAGACTTTGGGTCATATATCTAAGGTTCTATTACCATAGAACCAAGATCTGATGAAGTGTAAGTGGTGTATCCTATGTTCACTTATGGATACAAATTTTCATAGACCCATAGGAGAACAAGTAATTGTTGCTCATAGTGCGTTTTTCTTGGAAATATCTTTCCTTGAAAAAGGCTAGTGGGAGGAGGTTATGACTTAGATTTAGTCCAAGGTCAACCAATTTGCACAAAAAGGATCAAAGATGGATTCTGAACCATATATGTAGGTTGTGGGCAAACTAGGGTTCAGAAAATGTGGGAATAAGAATTGAATCGATTCATGTGTGCCTCCTAAGAAGGACAATGAATCCTCTCTTATGGATAAAGATTAAGTGGTTCTGTACCTATCTTTGGCAATGTTGTTTGGGCCTTGTAAGACAAGAACCTCATCCATTGATTCCATGCAAATGGACTCATGGATTCAATCTCCTTTTAGGAGAATGAGTCAGATCAACCTCTCTTGAGAGCTTGACTCGCACGAGGCTTGTTTACTAAGGACAGCAACAATGATGTTCTTCACTTATTGCAAGTGAAAGATCTAAAAACTTGTTAGCCCTCATACACTTTAGTGTGTGTGTGGACAGGACTAATAAGTAAGCCAAAGATGGGGTACTAATCCTTTATAGATATGTCTGATGGATATAAAAGGAGACCAGCTTGATAAATCCATAAAGCTTTCTAATTCATAAGAAAGCACTTGAGCCACAGTTTATGACTGTCCCTAAGAGTATGAGATTTCCTCATAGCTCACTCCATATAGAACTCTTCATTCAGGCTGAGTGTCTAATTGGTGAAATCGAGTTATGGTTGGCATAATTCAATGTAGGAGAAGTCATATAACCCCTTGTAAAGGTTGTGCAAAATGAATAGTTTTTCTGAAACACTAAAAGATGTTCCATATCTGACATATGTGTGTTAGGGTATGCCCTTAAGGCTTATGTTTGAGCCCTTGGGTTATTTTCAGTATCATGTATAAACTATATATATATGTTTTTATAAAGGCAATTGTTGTTATTCAGATTATTACATTATCTGCTGTTGTATGTATACTTCTGAGTAATGTCTCAATGATGTTCAGCTTAGCTGACATTCAGTGTTGTCCTTAGTCGAGATATCTCGGTGAACATGAGACAGCCTTGATATGATTGAGACTAATATGTGTTCTAAACTTATAGGATGCTTCGGGCATAGAATAAGATTTAGACACATAGGTGCATTGGATGTACTGGACTGACCCTACTTAGGATATTCAATTGTTTGTCACAATGTGAATAATCCTTGTATGCAAGCAAGTGGTATATTCCCTCTGACTTGAGATCACTTGTGTTTCTAAGTGATGATTGGCATTATCTTGAGGTAGTTCAATATCATTTGAAAGATAATGGTTAAGGATTATCTTGGATAGTGGGCATGAGTCATGTTAGGGCACTTGTGATAGATATAGGATTGCCTCTCCTAGTTGGAGTGTGATGTTCTAAAGGGCCCCCTGGATGAAATGGTTGAGAATGTGTATGGCCATACCCAGACGACTATGTTCATCTGATCTAACCATTTTCATCATGTTGGAATCGCAGGCTTGACATGCTTGTCCAATGGGAACATCTAGTGGCAAAGGGAAACATGTATGCCAAGTGAATTAGATTCACACTTGTGCTGTGGTTTGGGAGTAGTCTTGGAAGACTCTTTCCTTCATAACGGGAGACAGTGATGTGTTGCTAGATACCCCTCTCTGATCGTGATAACGTAAGTTATCGTTACCGACATTGAAGGAAACCCTTAGGGTCGCACAATTTGATGATATAGCTTACTTATGTCAGATCGTGTGAACTGGAGGAATTTAAGCTCTGATTGGAAGTGAGATCTAGTCTAATCATGTTTAATTGATTAGGGCATATGATCGGTAAGCTTCGATCGGGAGGATTGATGCTTGATCGTAAAGATCAGGGGTTCAATGAGATGTGTGGTTAGATCTTGAGCCATATGGTTCAAAGAGATCATAACCAGGGTTGGTTCGACTTGATGCTTGAACCAATTCGAAATTGGACCGGTTCATTAGTGAACGCATGGTTCAATTAAGAGGGAAGTTTTCGATGGGTTGAATGGGAGTTAAGGAGGGAGTTACATGTTTGGTTCTTACCATATGTGGTAACCGAACATTCCTTCTTGGTCTCTCTCTCTCTCTCACGGTTTCTAGAAGAGCTCTCGTTTTTCTTCCTCTTTTCGGCTCTCTCTCGTGTGGATCTTTTTCACGCAAGGGAAGAACTTCGACCAGCCAAGAGTGCACATCTTCCTCTCCAAGACACGATTAAAGACTCCTTGGTGTCTTTGCTAGCACAAGGAACACAAGGAAGGAAGTCGACATCATCTTGTGTGTGACATCTTTGGAGAAGAGGCACTCGCCCCCTTTCATCTTCCAAGCCGCCTCTTACATCATGGAAATGGTAATACTCTAACTTGTTCTATACAAGTTTTATAAGGTTGATCATGTGCTCAATCCATGCGATTCTATGATGACCTAGTATTTCCGCTACAACAAGTTTCTGAATGATGCTTGTGACCAAGGTTTCCCAACAATGTGTGTATGGGGTATCCTTTGGGGATACTGCTTTCATAATCCCACAAGAGAGCAACTTGGTTGCTGCTTAAGGTGCTGATTTTTTTGGGAAAGATTTTCTCTTGAAAAAGGCTAGTGGGAGAAACTTTGACTTGGATATGATCCAAGGTCAATTTTTGACACATTAGGTCAAAGATGGACTCTGAGCTAGTTTTACAGGTTATGGGTAACCTGAGGCTCAGAACACACAGGCTGTACAGGTTGAATCGATTCGTCTGTCTTTGATTTATGGGTAACTCCCAAACTCAATATAGAGAATCTTCATTCTATGGTGCCTGAGTGTAGTGGGAGCTTAATGACATCTCTAGTCTTGTATGTTGGGTACATACAGAGCATCAGAGATGACATCCTGATCCTTCACTTGGTGAAGAGATGATTGGGAAGTGTCTCGTGATGAATAACTTAGTGGACATCACCTATGGGATAGGTGTGAGAGTTTTTGGATAGATCCAAGAAACTTCAAGTCCTTAGTTAGACAACATACATCGATGTTGGTATGTTATAAGACCAGATGTGGTTAGTGCCAAGAGCATAACCAATTGATACCTGATCCAATCCAAGCGCGTGGCACTGGATAAGGAGAAAATAACATTCTTGGTTCTATAAAGAACTATCAGAATGGTTCTCGATTGGTAGAGATAAGAAAAGCTTGGTGTATAGGGTAACACTTGATAGCTTGTTCTATTCTGACCTTGATCGCAGCATTAGTTTTATGTCTGGTAGTAAAGGAAGCTGTGAAAGGCTTCATGGTGGACTACCATCATCTCCAATTGAAGGCAGAGTATGTTATGGCTTCTAGGAAGCTGTTTGGATATGGGAGTTCTTCATTGAACTGAAGAAACCCCTAAATGGGGGGCAAAAACCCTAAAGCATGGCGCTAAAGAAAAATATGCTAGCGGAAGCAAGGGTTTAAGATCATTTGCATGCCATATGTTCAACTATAACCGATTGAGTAGATTGAGATGGAAATTCATACCAACGCCATATGCTTGGAATTCGGCTTGGATGAAGAGAACAAACTAGATCTCCTCCACAAGTTCACACACAAGATGAAGATGCTTACTCCTTGCGGTCCCTTGTGCTAGCAAGACACCCAAGCTTTTCTTTTTGTCGAATGGAAGGGATGATGAGATGATTCCCTTTCTTGACCGAGAGCTTCTCTTGCTTCTCTCCCACCTTCGTCAACCACCCAACGAAAAGGATGATGAGCGTTGAAGTGAAGAAGCCAACGCTTATGCGTTTTGGCGTTGAAGCATAACCGGCTTTGATTACTTTCCATAAGTGGAAGAGAATCAAGCCAAGCGTTCAAGCCACTTCAAGAACGCATATTGGCATTGAACCAAGCGTTCACATTTGTGAACCGGTTCAATCCAAATCGTTCAATCGAATTTGGTTCATCAAACCAAACCGAAATAGCTCAAGCCACTTGGTCTAGACCAAATCGAACCCCAAGGCTCATGATCTAACCATTCATCTCCTGATGCCCCTGATCTCTCCGATCTAGCATCACCTCTCTCGATCGAAGCTTACCGATCTCAAGCCCTAATCAATCAAACATGATCAGACCAGATCTCACTTACAATCAGAGATTAAATCCCCTTTAAACTGAACCAAAGAATCCAGTCCATACGATCTGACTTAAGTAAGCCATATCATCAAATTGTGCGACCCTGAGGGTTTCCTTTAAATGTCGGTAACGATAACTTACGTTATCACGATCAGTGAGGGGTATCTAGCAACACATCACTGTCTCCCGATATAAAGGAAAGAGTCTTCCAAGACTACTCCCAAACCATAGCACAAGTGTGAATCAACTCACAAGGCATGCATGATTCCTTTGCCACTGGATGTTCTTATTGGACAAGCATGTCAAGCCTGTAACTCCAATACGATGAGCATGATCAGATCAGATGAGCATAGTCATCTGGGTATGGCCATACACTATCTCAATCATCTCATACAAGGGGGGGCCCCTTTAGAACATCACACTCCTTGAACAAGGAGACGGCAATCCTTTATCTATCACAAGTGCCCTAACCTGACTCAAGCTCACCATCCAAGATAGTCTATAATCATTATGTTTCAAATGATATTGAACTACCTCAAGACAATGACAATCATCATTTAGAAACACAAGTGATCTCAAGTCAAAGGACATGTGCCACTTAGTGCTTACAAGGATCATTCACATTGTGACAAGCAATGGAATATCCCAGTAGGGTCTGTCCAGTACATCCAATGTACCCATGAGTCTACATCTTATTCCATGCTCGAAGCATCCTATAAGATTAGCACTCATATTAGTCTCAATCATATCAAGGCTGTCTCAAGTTCACCAAGATATCTCGACTAAGGACAAAGAGCATGTCAGCCCAGCTGAACAGCTTTGAGACATTATTCAGAAGTACACTTATTACAGCAGACAAGGTAACAACCTGAATAATAACCATGCCTTTTATAAACATAAGAGTTTATTACATGATACTTATACAATCCCAAGGCCTCAAACATTAGCCTTAAGGGCATACTCCAACATGAACTTCAAATGGTTGTCAAACAGTTATTGGTCTCTATTTGTGAGAATAAAGGAGCAATAACGCATGATAGAAAAACCAAGATTTCACCGAAAGATCCAAACACATACTCAAGTGCTTCCACTTTGTGTTGGAGACAGAGGTGTTGTCAGGTTGCAGATATTTATACTGAGAGAGTGACGATAGGCCCACTGACCGATGCTCTGGCGCAGCAGGAGCGTGGCAGGTCTGACTGAGGATGTGTTGATTGTGGTGACACAATAACAGGATCCTAGTGCAATTGGGAGATTGTTAGTGTATATGCCCTAGGACCTGTGGTTGGTCCGATATGAGTCACATTGATTTGTGATATACATCCTGGCATGGTCATTGTTATGCCTTTTGTACATCTGCGTCATGTGTACATTTGCATATACAATGTCCCTGGAGATACATTCTATCTAATCTCAAAGAATAATCCCCGGTCAAGTGTCATAGTGGATAAGGGACAGCTATGATACACTTGAGACTGGTATATGCGCTGGTTGAGAACGGGTTGCTAACGCAGGCATATGGGTGTATCAAAGGAGATATACTGGAACGACCCGCCGTGAGGATTTGACTTGGTGTCACAAGTCAAATATCACAACGACAGAGATTTACTCATCCTGAACATGAGGGCATTGATATCTCTATATGGTAGGAGATGTACTTTGATACAACCTAACGCTCCGCGTAACAGGGGAGTCATAACGGTTGTCATTGCGTATATCTTGTGCCATATAAGAGATTCAATGTGCCAATAGAGGATTTGCCCCTTCCTTGCGAGGAAGTTTGATGTCCATGGGCCCCTACATGGTGCATGACTAAAAGCGTGTGGCCACACCCAGGTTAAGCCTGAAAAGAGTCATGACCATTGATGTTGGAATAAACAAGTGTGACACACTTGTCTGACTTGGATGATCAGCCTGGCAAAAGGACTAGAGTGTACATGTATCTTGTCGCAGTTTTAGGGGATGTCGATGACGATTCCATTCTGAGGACTTGGGTAGCAATGATGTACTGCTAGGTGCCAGTCATTGCTTGTGATGATGTGAGGTTATCACTGCCAACGTCTCAGGAACCAACAGGGTCGCACACCTAGACACTCGAGATCTCGTACTGATCGAGTTTCTTGTGATCGAGTCATTTGGTTGATTCGAGTCAATTTGGGAGTCCGATGCATCGCAGATGCGTCTGATGAGTTGGAGATGATCTTTTGGGATGATATTGCGTTTGGACTTCAGTTGACCCCGGTTGACCTTCGGGTGACCACGTTTGACCTTGATGGACTAGGTTCAGTTGAGTGGTCAAATATTGGGTTTAATCTCCGGTTTTGTTCGGAGGCTTTTTGCGATTGATTTAAACGTAACATGGGGGCCCGTGACTTAAGTGTTAAATTGAATATTTATATTCAATTAATGCACAACTTAAGTCATGGGGGCCACGCACAACTTAAGTGAATATTTATATTAGATATATTCATCGCTTAAGTTGCAGATCCGCATCCATTAAGAGATAATGGATCTAGGTGCTTATTAATTATGAAAATTCGTAATTAAATATAGCCCTAGCCGAAATCATCTATATAACTCATGAAACCTAGTCGTACACCTCTAGCCTCTTCTCCATGGCGACCACATGCAAGGAGGTGTCGCCTATCTCTATGGATGACAAGTCTCATCCCCTCTAAGTGCTTGAGACCACCTTGGAGTTTCTTCCTTTCTCCATGGCGCATCCTTTGGAGGGATTGGCGCAAGAGGAGATGATATCTCCTTCTCCATGGCGCCTCCAAGAGAGAAGTGGCGCCACCTTCATGGTGGCAACACCTTCTTCTTCCATGGGCACAAAAGAAGGCTTGGAGCCTTCTTCCTTCTTCGATGATGTATCCCTTGGCCAGATTGATGCATGAAGAAGGCTGATTTCTTATCATGGGCGCAACTTCCATGAAGTTGGCGCAAGTGGAGAAAAGAGGAGAAGAAGAGAAGTGATGGTATCTCTTCTCATCATCATAGGCGCTTCTTGTTAGGTTGTTGCCTGTATTGGATGAGAAGGAGACTTACCTCATGGGCGCACCTTCATGGTGGCGCAAACAAGATGGAAAGTGGCTAGACTTAAGATTGGCACAAGCGGTAGAGGTTTCTTCTCCTTGTGGCCATCTTCCTCCCTTCATCACCTCTTTGGCGCATCTTGGAGATGGCGAAGCAAAGAGGGCAGCGACATAGGCAATAGGATCTTGCTCCCGAAGGCTAGCACCAGGCGTGGAGTGAAGAGAATCTTGAGCAGTCCGTGTGTGCACGATTATAGAGGGTGGACACTTGTGCGCCTCTTCTTCGTCATCACCAGCCCCTAGGATTATGCGAATAAAGGTATATTACTCTAACACATCCGGTGGATCACTCGTAAGGGATCCTGGCTCTTAGGGTTATCCTGTTTCGGGCCATCGCTTCCGCTATTATTAAAATTTTAAAATTGGCCCGGGGATTCCCAACAGTGGTATTAGAGGGAACTTACGAGACCCACGCGGTGTATTTTGCTTATCTACATGCGCCCATGTCATAAAAGATTTTTAAATTCTTTTTATGCCATGATTTTTCTGCTTAGAAAAAGGTAGGTTTATCATGCCGAAATTTTTGTCTAAAATTTCCTATTGATATATTCTCCTTGTGTGAAGGATGGACCTTGCGCACAAGCTATGTAAATATTTTAGGGAATTTTTCCTTTAAATTTTACATGGTAAGGTGGACTAAAGGGGGCGGCTTGCATGCCTAGGGCATGCATGCGCCACATTTCACAGGGAGCCTGAGAGAATTATTTTGGGGAAATTTTGTGACAATTATTTTGGGTGATGAACAGGTTTATGAAAAACTAAAATTAATTTTAATTGTTGGTTTTTCATTGCATGTAGAAGAGCATGAGTAGGTGCTTTTATTATTGCATTATGATATGGTTATAGACAAGCCCTTATGCATGCCTGGGATGTATTCTTGTGAGGCCTGCGCGCCGCCCTTTTTCCTTTATTTGTTTTGTAATTAAAGTATAAGATTAGGGATGACAGAGAGCACATCATGACTTCTCTTTGGCGCATCTAAATCACATGGGCCAGCTTCTTGCTTAGCCGAATCCTTGGTGGCTTCTAGGGTTTACCTTAGTGGCGCACCTAGAGGATTAAGGGCTGGTGAAGAGGGCGTGAGCATACCTATTGATTGGCCAAAACTTTGGTGGCTTCTAGGGCTTTCTAGAGGCACATCAAACATGGTTTCAAGGGCTGATCTAAGAGGTGTTGCAAACAACCCCTCATGGTGATGTTTCTATGCAAGTGGCACACCTTCATGGTGGCGCAACATGCTAGATGTGATGGTGCCCCTATGATTGGCCGAACTCTAGGAGGAGCCTAGAGTTTGCGAGCTAGCATGGGTAGAGAAGAGTGTTGGCCGGATCCTAGAAGGAGTCTAGGGTTTGAGAGCTAACACAGGTGGACCAAGGGGCTGACCTAAACCTAAGAGAGCACCTAGGGTGTCCTAGGAGGCGTTTCTATGGTTTGAGGGGCTGACCCTGATGCAGAGGACCGAGGCAGCAGCGCACCTAGGGATGTAGCAGAGTCCTTAGGGTACTCAGGGCAGAGTTGAGGACTTAGTGGCATGGGCCCATGGCTTGTGCTTTTGAGTAGCTAGGTGATTAGTCTTGGTCTAGGGGCTTGTTACCCATGTCTGGGCTATAACCATATCCATATCATGTTTCATTTTCTGCTCAGTTTTAAGCATGCCTATGATGTTTTATTTTTCATGCTACTCACTATAGGATTGCATGCCTGTATTGTTAGATGAAAGATAAAACTAAATGGTGAGACCACAAAAACCCTCGATCCAAATATCAAGTCTGATAACTGCCTTCTGACGCGTAGCATTCGTCAAACTATCAATCGATGGTGTTGTGCATTGTTTCCCACCCTCGAGGGACACACCCATCTATCTTTAGGAGGCGTGCGGTGACAATGATTTCCCCAGTCCGGTTAAAATCCTGGACGCGCCTTCGCAAGGAAATCATTGGCCCTGGGCATAACGGTCAGGTTGGACTTGACTAGATGTTTCATATGTGGTGGGCCACATGATGAAAGTCTGGAGGCAACCTCAAGAGGTTAGGGCTTTGTGTTGTATCTAGCCCTCGCTAGACACAAAGTGCCCGAACTGTCTTGAGAAGGGGAATTGAGAAGTTGCAATTGGTTAGGGTGCCTACCTTACGAAGAATGCGTCACCATGTGCAGTTCATCCTCCCTCGTGGGACGCAAGGCCGTGTACGGAATGAGGATCCCATCTCACTAAGGAAATCTAGTGATTTCCCGATCGACTTTTGAGGGTTGTCGATTTGATCAAAATAGTGGGAGCCCAATCATTTATAAAAGGCCAGATTAAATGATTTGTTCGTATATCTGCTTATGACCATTGCACATGGTCACTGCGATCTCTCCTAAGTTGGTTGGAACCAACTGAGTGGATTCGTATTTGAGGATTGTCCTCAAGCTCGAGGAAAAGCTGTATCTCCTTGAGTAGCCTTTACCTAAATGCATATCATCTATAGCCCTGTTGGCTGATGAGGATGCTTAAGGGGTAGCTTGTTTATTGCTATCATGTCGCCTTCCAGGGACAAGTTAGAATAGAAAGCTGTAACCTCTAAGGCAGTCCTACAATGCAAAGGTTGTCCTTAGTGCTTGACTGACGCATTAAAGATGAAATAGGTATAGGAGATAAGGTGCTCAAGATCGATTGCTAGTGACCTCAAAACGAGGAGAAGAGAAGTAGCCCTTCGTCTTCTTACTCAAGTAATTGTGTTGCCTAAAGTCAAATTTTCTATTTCTAACACATGGGTATATCAAACCGCATAATGAGACCAACACTTGCAAAAGTATTTTTGGTGCTCAATAGAAATAGGGCAGTGCTGACATAGAGAGACAGACCTGCCAGTTGGAGCATACGCTGCTGCCATAACGGTAAGAGATCTCACTCTCTCTAGGGTCAAGACTCTGTAGGAGATGCTAAAAGCTTATTTCACAATGAACTTAATTCCATCTTAAACGTATCTCCAAGTTAGGAGATAACATGACTCAGCATTTGGATCTTGAGATATGAGACTTTGGGTCATATATCTAAGGTTCTATTACCATAGAACCAAGATCTGATGAAGTGTAAGTGGTGTATCCTAAGTTCACTTAGGGATACAACTTTCCATAGACCCACAGGAGAACAAGTAATTGTTGCTCATAGTGCGTTTTTCTTGGAAATATCTTTCCCTGAAAAAGGCTAGTTGGAGGAGGTTATGACTTGGATTTAGTCCAAGGTCAACCAGTTAGCACAAAAAGGATCAAAGATGGAATCTGAACCATATATGTAGGTTGTGGGCAACCTAGGGTTCAGAAAATGTGGGAATAAGAATTGAATCGATTCATGTGTGACTCCTAACAAGGACAATGAATCCTCTCTTATGGATAAAGATTAAGTGGTTCTGTACCTATCTTTGGCAATGTTGTTTGGGCCTTGTAAGACAAGAGCTTCATCCATTGACTCCATGCAAATGGACTCATGGATTCAATCTCCTTTCAGGAGAATGAGTCGGATCAACCTCTCTTGAGAGCTTGACTCGCACGAGGCTTGTTTACTAAGGACAGCAACAATGATGTTCTTCACTTATTGCAAGTGGAAGATCTAATAACTTGTTAGCCCTCATACACTTTAGTGTGTGTGGACAGGACTAATAAGTAAGCCAAAGATGGGGTACTAATCCTTTATAGATATATCTGATGGATATAAAAGGAGACTAGCTTGATAAATCCATAAAGCTTTCTAATTCATAAGAAAGCACTTGAGCCACAGTTTATGACTGTCCCTAAGAGTATGAGATTTCCTCATAGCTCACTCCATATAGAACTCTTCATTCAGGCTGAGTGTCTAATTGGAGGAATCGAGTTATGGTTGGCATAATTCGATGTAGGAGAAGTCATATAACCCCTTGTAAAGGTTTTGCAAAATGAATAGTTTTTCCTAAACACTGAAAGATGTTCCCTATCTGACATATGTGTGTATGGGGTATTGATGACACCAAAATATATAGTATATTTTGTATCATTTTGGATATCTTTTCATGCTAGATTGAAGATATTTTACTTGTTTTCATGTCAAATTCATCGAATATTGCAAAGTCTACTTCTGTTTTGGTTTTTCATGATTTTTATGTAAAAAGGCACTATTTCAAGGAGTTTTCAAGCAAAATCAAACACATAGAAGAGTTACCATCATCAAGAGGAGATCACCCACGAAAGTTCACGTAAAACGGAGCAACCTTACAAAATACGGCAGTGCCGTAACCTATTTTACGGTACCGTATTTTTTGCCGCTACCGTAAAATTAGAGCACTACCATATTTTGGTGATTTCTCAAACAAAAAGTTTTCCTGATTTTACGGCACTGCCGTATTTTTCAGCGCTTTCAGAACAAAGAACTTTGCAGATTTTACGGCACTGCCGTAACCCATTTTACGGGCCGTAATTCTCAGTTGATTCAGACCAGAGAACTCGTCCGATTTTACGGCACCATCGAGAAATATTTTACGGGCCGTAATTTTGACTCAGCGTTCACAGAATGATTTTACGGCACTGTCGTAAATTATTACACGGCCATAATTTCTAGTCAAAATCGCGAGTTTTTCGTGGCTGAAACTTGTTCGGGCCATAACTTTTGATCCAGAGCTCCAAATTAGGATCCGAAAGTTGTTGCAAACTTTTATCCAGTATCGAGGGAGAAATCGCCAGAGAGGCGGCTAGGGTTTGCCAAATTCAGAGATTGATTCATCAAAACGAATATTCCAGCTTCTAGATGCTTGTTTCAGTCCATAAATAGACTTCTTTAACTTGCATATTTTATGACGATCTGATGGATTAGTGAAACCTTCTGGTTGTGTCATATACACATCCTCTTGCAAATTTCCATTAAGGAAAGCAGTCTTCACATCCATCTGCCAGATCTCATAATCGTAATATGCTGCTATCGCGAAAAGAATCCGAATAGACTTAAACATGGCTACAGGTGAGAAAGTTTCATCATAATCTATCCCGTAGATTTGTTTGAAACCTTTCGCAACTATCCTGCCTTTATAGGTAACCACGTTACCATCCATGTCAATCTTCTTCTTGAAGATCCATTTACAGCCTATAGGGATAACTCCCGGAGGCGGATCAACCAAATCCCAGACTTGGTTATCTGACATGGAGTCCATCTCGGCGCGCATAGCTTCAAGCCATCTCGCTGACTCCGGTCCACTGACCGCATCCGCATAAGTGAGGGGTTCATCATTGTCAATGATGTAGACTCCGTCATAGCGCTCAGGCTGTCGACGGATCCTTCCCGATCTTCGCGGTTCCCGTGATATCTGAGCCTCAGGTTGTTCAGTAACCTGTTCTACCGGCTCAGGCTCATCCAACTGTGCTTGACCACTTTGTCCTTCCTCTGGATTCTCATCCAGTTTTATTTCTCTCCCACTGGCCTCTTGCAGAAGAAACTCCTTCTCAAGAAATATGGCCGTCCGAGCAACAAACACCTTGTTCTCTTTGGGATCGTAGAAATAATAACCCTTAGTTTCCTTAGGGTAACCGACAAAGATACATTTCTCAGATCTGCTCTCTAGTTTCCCAGAGGCGAGCTTTTTGACATAAGCCTCGCAGCCCCAGATTCTGATAAATGTTAAGCTCGGCTATTTCCATACCATAACTCATATGGCGTCTTTGAAACTGCCTTGGATGGCACTCGGTTTAGTACCTTTGCAGCTGTCTCCAGTGCAAATCCCCAAAAGGAGTAAGGTAGAGCAGCCTGACTCATCATAGAACGAACCATATCAAGTAACGTTCTATTTCTCCTCTCGGACACACCATTCCATTGCGGTGTTCCTGGCGGAGTGAGCTGTGAGATAATCCCACACTCCTTTAGATAGTCAGTAAACTCTCGACTTAGGTATTCTCCACCTCGATCAGAACGAAGTGCCTTGATATTTCGGCCAAGCTGATTCTGTAGTTCATTCTTGAATTCTTTGAACTTGTCAAAAGATTCACTTTTATGTCTCATAAGATAGACATAACCATATCTACTGAAATCATCAGTAAAGGTAATGAAGTACTGATAGCCACCTCTGGCATGTTTACTAAATGGCCCACACACATCACTGTGTATAAGGTCAAGTAAACCTGAAGCCCTTTGACCTTTGTGGGGAAAAGGTGACTTCGTCATTTTACCCATTAAACAAGCTTTGCATGTATCAATCTCCTCATAGGAGAATGATCCCAGCAGTTCATAATCATGCAACCGCTTAATGCGTTTCTTGTTAATATGGCCTAAACGACTATGCCATAGCAAGGTGCTGTCATCAGCATATTTGGCTTTCTTATTATCAATATTGTGTATAGAACATTCCATGTCCAACATGAATAACCCATTGTTAATTGAACCAGTAGCATAAACAATATTATCTAAAGTAAGAATACACTTTGAAATATTGCATTCAAAGGAAAACCCTTTCCAGACAAGAGCAGGAATAGAGATAATATTTTTAGTAATACTTGGAACAAAGTAACAACTGTTTAATTCTAACACAAGTCCAGATGGTAAAGAGATGAAATAGTCTCCTACAGCAACAGCAGCAACCCGTGCCCCGTTTCCAACTCGTAGGTCCACCTCATGCTGTCCCACCTGTCTTCTTCTCTTGAGTTCCTGTACATTTGAACAAATGTGAACTCCACATGCAGTGTCCAACACCCATGAAATAGAAGAAGATGAAACCATGACTTCCGTCACGTAAATACCTGAGCCAGAAGCGATGCTTCCCCTCTTGTCTCCTTGGAGCGCTTTACAGTCCTTTTTTCCAGTGACCTAGCTGGCCACAGTGGAAACATCTGTATTCCTTTGACCGCTTAACTTTTTGCTTCAGAGCCTTGCTGTAACTCTTGACAGGGGCCTTGCCCTTCTTCCCCTTCTTCTTGTTCCTTGAAGGAACCATTAAGACAGAGGTCGAAGGCTTTCCCTTCAGAGTCTCCTCAGTAGTCAAGAGCATATTCAGCAGCTCTGCCGGAGTACAGTCGATTTTGTTCATATTAAAGTTAATGATGAACGCATCGAAAGAGGGCGGGAGAGACTGCAGAATAATGTCTACAGCAAGCTCCTGATTGATGGTATGCCCCAGTTTCTCTAGAGCCTCCTTGTGCCCAATCATCTTGAGCACGTGAGCTCCCACTGGGCTCCCTTCAGCCAGTTTGCTCTGAAAGAAAAGCTTGGTCAGATTATAGCGTTCAGTCCTCGCCTGTGCAGCATACAACAACTTGAGGTTCGCTATAATTTGTATAGCAGACATATCCTCATGCTGACGCTGCAGCGGTGGCGTCATAGACGCTAGCATCAGGCAAGCGACATCAATGCTATCATTGACATGCTTTTCATAAGCTTCACGAACCGCCATTGCGGCGTTCGCAGCGGGTTGAGGCGGCACAGCCGTCTCGAGGACATACAGTTTCCTCTCTGCCTTAAGAACGATCTTAAGGTGTCCGAACCAGTCTGAGAAGTTTGGCCCAGCAAACTTCTCCCTTTCCAGTAGGGATCGCACATTGAAGCTCATGGTGTTCGTTGCTGCAGGTATCTACAACAATGCAAGAACAGCAAGGTCAGTATCAATGTTCAGAATCAATCCAGGACTTAAGAAAGATTCTTTTCTCACTATTTTATCTGGCTGAAAAATCCATGAAAACAGTCCGAAAGAGTAGAACTCTTTTAGTGAGATGGGATCCAGATTTCATACTTGGTCTCCGCGTCCCGCTCAGGTGAGATAAGATGCACAGAGAGTACAAGCACTAGTCTCTGGTAGGCTGTCCCAGCCAATCGCCAACCCGTGCGATTCCCCTTCATCTGGGCAATCCAGCAGACTGTGCCAACTGAGTTGGTACAACACAATCTCTGACCCCACAGATGGCTGCCTCCATGCGCTACCATATGCGCCACATATGTAGCCTACATGGTCAAGCTGACCCGACCTACTCCCTGGACCACCACGTGCTATGCTAAGCAACGAGAAGCGATAAATCCCTTCTCTGTAACACGCAGGTGTAATCCAGCACCGTCTGAAGATAGATGGACGTGCCCACTGAGTGGGTACAACACGGCTCCAACGATAATCAGAACAGTGAGGTTTCGCGTCAGAAGGCTTACGAGCTTGATATTTTAGCGTTGGATTTTAACGGTCTTTTTATCTTCTTCACTATCATGCAATTCCTATGGTGATAGCAGAAGATGAACTCATGCAATTCTAATTATAAAAGCAATAAATAGAAAGCATGCTGATCTTATGTGGTAAAAGCCCATTAAGCCTAAGTTAGACCTTAAATTAAACTTAAGTCTTCACTTGCTTTTGTTCATGGGTCTTTTGCTGCTCATTTGGCCCAAACCAGGGCCCAAGCGCCATCTGCAGCTCAGGTGCGCCAACCAGGGAAAATGCGCCTGGTCCCAGAGTCGAACCCTGGACCTCCCACCTGGTCAAGCCTCTGCTGCAAGTGCCTCTGCCAAGTGTGCTCTGTGCTCTTGTCTGATAAATTTACAAATTAATCTATCTAGACAAGATTGACTCGCAGGTCAATTACACTTTATAATTTAAATGAAAAGTGATGCGCAGATCACAATAAAAATATTTATTTACATTTAAATTCCAGGCACGCAGGCCCCAGCACAGCACACATTAAACATGGGCAGCCCACACAAGATTAAATAAACAAACATATGCTTACAAACATCATGCGATCCAACATAAGAAAATAAAATTTCGAAAACCCCATTGGCATCAATTTTAATTTTTCCTTATGTGCCCTACTACCTTACAACGGTCCATTAATAGGGATCCACTCATCAGACTAGTCAGATCCACTGCCCTTGCATGCACCAAGTCCTAACTGACTTGAGTTGACCTAACGGTCAACCATGCATGCGCCAAGGGCTGAACGGCCTCATGAGTTCTGGCAAGCGGGTGTGACCCCGGGCCTAACTCATGTGAGTTCATAGGTTGTCTCAACCAGACCTCGCTACACGCCCTTGAGGCAGTCGACCTATAGCCACCTTATGCATGCGCATAGGTGCCATCTGGTCGACCCATCTAGGCTGTCAGATGGTCTGATCAGACTTGTTGGATCATAACTAGAGATGACTTCAACCCTACTAACCCGTCTAAGGGTTTAATGTAGGTGCGGCTTAGATCTAATGATAGTCGCGCATGTCATTAGGGTTTTTAGAAAAACAACTACAACAACATGATAGATGCGCTATCAATACACATGCGCCAAGGAAACATACAAGTTTCGGCATGAATGAACAATGTACATGTAAGTCTCGCATGTAAGAAAGATCTAAGCATACAAGGATCACAGCAGGATAGCAATCATAAAACATGCATCAAAACCCCTCTGATACCAATTGTTAGGTCCCCTTCAAGGGGGAGCGCAACCCTAGATAGGCGCATATGAAGTTTTTCATGCAGCGGAAAGGGGGTTTCTAGGATCTTTGCAGTTATATGATCAACTATAAACGATTGTAAACAAGAATCAAGGAATTAATTCTTACCAAAGCCATTGCTTGGATGGCGTCTAGGAAGAAGAGACTCAAGCGCTTCTCCTCCAAATGGTGCGCACACAAAAGATGTCGCCTACTCCCTTAGTGCTCCTTGTGCTAGCAAGGTTCTAAGGAGTTCTTGTCGTGTGAAGAGGATGAGAAGAGAGTTTCTTGCTTGCTTGCCGAGACCTCCCTCTTTCGTCAAGAGTTCTTTTCCCAAGAGAAGAGGCGACGTGAGGTGATCCGAACGAGAGAGAGTGTTACACCCCAACGTGTAGTGCGTTACTCTAATTTTGGAAAACCAAAAATAGTAACCGCCCAACGCTTATGCGTTCATGGGTTTACCCCAACGCATTTCTCTCACCCCCTTTGAACCATGCGCTCATTCAATGAGTTGGTTCAATGTCGGTTTGGTTCAAAGACCAATCAAGCCAAGCGATTTGATCTAGACCATTGTAAACCCTAAGGTTTCAGATCTAACCGTTCATCTCTTGATGCTCCTGATCTCACCGATCTAGCATCAACTCTCTCGATCAAAGCTTACCGATCTCAAGCCCTAATCAATCAAACATGATCAGACCAGATCTCACTTATAATCAGAGATAACAATCCCTTTAAACTGAACCCAAATAATTCAGTCCACACGATCTGACTTAAGTAAGCCATATCATCAAATTGTGCGACCCTAAGGGATTCCTTTAAACGTCGGTAACGATAACTTACGTCATCACGATCAGTGAGGGGTATCTAGCAACACATCACTGTCTCCCGATATAAAGGAAAGAGTCTTCCAAGACTACACCCAAACAACAGCACAAGTGTGAATCAACTCACTAGGCATACATGATTCCTTTGCCACTGGATGTTCTTATTGGACAAGCGTGTCAAGCCTGTAGCTCCAATATGATGAGCATGATTAAATCAGATGAACATAGTCACCTGGGTATGGCCATACACTTTCTCAATCATCTCATCCAGGGGGGCCCCTTTTGAACATCACACTCCAATTAAGGAGACGGCAATCCTTTTTCTATCACTAGTGCCCTAACCTGACTCAAGCTCACCATCCAAGATAGTCTATAGCCATTATGTTTCAAATGATATTGAACTACCTCAAAACAATGACAATCATCATTTAGAAACACAAGTGATCTCAAGTCAGAGGAAATGTGCCACTTGTTGCAATCAAGGATTATTCACATTGTGACAAGCAATTGAATATCCTAGTAGGGTCTGTCCAGTACATCCAATGTACCCATGAGTCTACATCTTATTCCATGCTCGAAGCATCCTATAAGATTAGAACACATATTAGTCTCAATCATATCAAGGCTTTCTCATGTTCACCAAGATATATCAACTAAGGACTTTTCTGCATGTCAGCCCAGCTGAACAGCATTGAGACATTATTCAGAAGTATATGTATTGCAGCAGATAATATAACAAACTGAATAACAACCATTGCCTTTATAAATATAAGAGTTTATACATGATACTGTTACAATCCCAAGGCCTCAAACATTAGCCTTAAGGGCATACCCCAACAATGTGTGCTCTGTGCTCATGTCTGATCAAATTACATTTTAATCTATCTAGACATGGTTTGACACGCAGGTCAATTATACATTTTTCATAAATTGAAATGTGATTAGCAGATCACAATAAAATTTATAAAATTAATTCCAGGCACGCAGGCCCCAGCACACCACACAAATAAAAGGGCAGCCCACATAAGATTAAATAGACACTCATTCACCATGTTAAAAAGCATACATGTGATCCAAACAGAAAATAAAATTTTTGAAAAACCCATGGCATCAATTTTATTTCCTTATGTGCCCTACTACCTTACAACGGTCCATTAATAGGTATCCACTCATCAGACCAAGTCAGACCCACTACCCTTGCAAGCACCCAGTCATAACTGACTTGCGTCGACCTTATGGTCAACTATGCATGCCTTAAGGGCTGAACGTCCCACATGATTTCTGGCAAGTGGGTGTGACCCCGGGCCTTAATCATGATCGTTCACCAGGCGCCTCAATTAGACATCGCTACATGCCCTTCTGCAGTCGGCCTATAGCCACCTGTATTGCTTGCGCACAGGTGCTATCTGACCGACCCATCTAGGCTGTCAGATGGTCTGATCAGGCTGTTGGGTCCAGACTTGACTGACGACTTCAAACCTATCAACCCGTCTAAGAATTTAAAGTAGACGCTTATAGAGATCTAGGTGAGGGGCGCGCAGGACAATAAGTTTTTGATAAAAACTTCTCCCTATGCGCAAACAAGCATCATACATGCGCAAGCTTGGAAGAAAACAAGATACATGTAGATCTAAACCATGAACTATATTTTCGCATGATGGCCAAAAGATGCGCATGTAGTAGATCTACCATAAGCTTATAACAAACATGGATCACAACAAAAGCAATCATATGCATGAAGCCAAAACAAGCTCTGATACCAATTGAAAGTGGCGAAACCTAGGTCATTGGCGCATATAAAATTTTCATAGGCAGCGGAAATTTTAGGTTCCATGATCGTATGGCTTAATCATATGATCAACATTAAAACTTGCTTAAAACAAGTGAAGATGTTACCATGGCCATGAGTGGCGGCTTGGAAGAAGATAGAGGGCGAGTGGCTCTCCTCCAAAGAAGTCGCACACAAGGTGATGGAACTTGCTTCCTTGCGCGTCCCTTGTGCTAGCAAAAACGCCAAGGTATCCTGATCGTGTATGAGGAGATGTGTTCACCCCTTTGGCTGGCGAAACTTCTTCCCTTTCGTGGAGGCAAGACACGCACGGGAGGAAGGGGGCGCGAGAGAGAGCGTCTCAACGTTCGAAACCGTGGGGGGTTTCCAAAAGGAATCATGCCTTCCAAATATAGTAAGTGTTTTACTCTTACTTTAACTCCCACGTAACCATCGAAACTCATCTCTCAATTGAACCATATGTTCACCAAAGTGAACCGGTTCTATTCCATTTGGTTCATTTCTATTTGGTTCAAAGACCAAATCAAACCAGCCATGGTTTAGATCTCTTTGAACCAGATGGCTCAAGATCTAACCACACATCTCTTGATCCTCTTGATCTCATCGATCAAGCATCAATTCTCCCGATCGAAGCTTACCGATCACTAGCCCTAATCAATCAAACAAGATCAGACCAGATCTCACTTCCAATCAGAGTTTAAATTGCTTTAAACTGGACCAAAACAATTCAGTCCACACGATCTGACATAAGTAAGCCATATCATCAAATTGTGCGACCCTGAGGGTTTCCTTCAATGTCGGTAACGATAACTTACGTTATCACGACCAGAGAGGGGTATCTAGCAACACATCACTGTCTCCCAATATGAAGGAAAGAGTCTTCCAAGACTACACCCAAACCACAGCACAAGTGTGAATCCAATTCACTTGACATATATGTTTCCTTTGCCACTAGATGTTCTCATTGGACAAGTGTGTCAAGCTTGTAACTCCAACATGATGAGAATGGTTAGATCAGATGAACATAGTTATCTGGGTATGGCCATACACTTTCTCAACCATCTCATCCAGGGGGCCCCTATAGAACATCACACTCCAACAAGGAGAGGCAATCCTATATCTATCACTCGTGCCCTAACATGACTCATGCCCATTACCCAAGATAATCCTTAACCATTATATTTCAAATGATATTGAAATATCTCAAGACAATGCCAATCATCATTTAGAAACACAAGTGATCTCAAGTCAGAGGAAATATGCCACTTGCTTGCATACAAGGATTATTCACATTGTGACAAACAACTGAACATCCTAAGTAGGGTCAGTCCAGTACATCCAATGCACCTATGAGTCTACATCTTATTCCATGCTCGAAGCATCCTATAAGATTAGAACACATATTAGTCTCAATCATATCAAGGCTGTCTCATGTTCACCAAGATATCTCGACTAAGGACTATACTGCATGTCAGCTAAGCTGAACATCTTTGAGACATTATTCAGAAGTATACATACAGCAGCAGATAATGCAACAATCTGAATAACAACCATTGCCTTTATAAACATAGTTTATACATGAAACTGATAATAACCCAAGGCCTCAAACATTAGCCTTAAGGGCATGCCCCAACAGGAACAACTTCTTCAAGAGAAATTCGGCTAGGGTTGTGGTTATGGAGAAATTAGGGTTTGAGGTAAGGAAAGTCACCAAGAATTTTCCATAAACCTCACCGACTTAGCCATATGTGCCCCAAGAGTTTCCATAGAAGCGCTCTAGCCATATCAACCCTAAGACTTGCCATACAGGCAAGCATACCATCAAAGGTATAGGGGCAAGGTGCATAAAGATTCCTTAAGAAGCAAATTGTGCCACTTCTCCCCATTATGCGCATAGGCGCCTAGGGGAGAAGTTTTCTTCCCATTATACTCTTTTAGCCAATTTTCTTCTCATGACAACTAGTTATTGGGTGTCATTGGATAATGAGCAAGGCCAAACTTCATTGCATGGGTTGATTAAGCAATTGGATCCAATCCAATGCAACCCTAATCCAAATGTGACCAATCTAGGTCAATTTCAGTCAACCTGCCAAAAATGAAGTTTGGCTCCAATAACTTTCTTCCAACTCATCAGGCACATTGGCGCTGATGAAATCTTCCAAATTGATCCAAGTTATCCTATAAATTGATCATAAGGATTCTGATTAATGCAACGTCAAGAGTTTATTGCGTGTTACCCCGTAGGGTCCATATGACGATGACAATGATGATAAAACATCATAAGTAGTGAGAGGTATCGAGCAACACATCACTACTACCCTTGTCATATGACTTTAGTCATATGGCAACAACTCCCTAACAAGCAATGAGGATTCTCATGACATTATAGATCCCTTTTCCTAAACCGATATCCTACCATTGGATTAGTCTCAAGTTTATCAATCCAATGTATTGGTCATGACTCAACCAGTGTGTCCACACATTCCTGTCATGCACCAATGAGGTGGGGGCGCTCCATAGTGGATATCATGCTTCCTATTGAGGAAGGGGTAAATCCAACTATTGGCCATCCATGTCTTTACATGACTTATGATATGCCCAATAACAATCGTATTGGTCTCCCATTTATGGTGACACGTAAGCCTGTATCAAAACATATACATCATCATATTTAGACATAAATGCCTCAAGTTTAAGGATCAATGCAAACCTTTTGCATGTGAGATTGACTTGTTGACTAGACAAGTCAATCCTCACGGTGGGTCAGTCCGGTGCATCCAATGCACCTGTATGTCTGCGTTACTGCGCCCCGCACCTAACCAGCCCATACAGCAGTCTCACATGCACCAAAGCTCTCCCATATCGGCTAAGGCACCTTGACTTGGGATAACTTATGAGAATGGATCCAACCAAACTCATGGGACATTAATTAAGCAATTCAATACATCAACGCAGATAAATCAATCTGCATAATAACGACCATGCCTCAAATGATTATATTTATTCTATCAAAGTACATTCAAATAATGCCCGACCATGTCCATATATTGGTCTGCAGGGCATAAACACTAACAAACTCCCTCTTGCACTAAGACCAAGGGCAACTGAATTTATTCAGTCCTATGTCTCTAGTATGACTTATTTAGCTTCTGCGGCGCCAGAAGCTATGTCAGTGGGTTTTTCCAAATTGCTATCTATGTTTGTTTCGCAAATTTGAATCATCATCTTTATCCATGATCTCCAAGATCAGATGATATTGATGCAGTACATACTTGAGTGCTAAGTTCCTACTATTGCGCTATGGCCCTAGTAAAAATTATACTGGACCATCAAGCACCAGGAACTAAATCAAGTTCAAATGAATGAAGCTGCTTTCTTGGCTGCGACAAGAAGCTGCAATGTACTCAGCCATAATTGTAGAATTTGCCATTGTGGTTTGTATAAAGCTCTTCCAGCATACAACACCATAACAAGGCAAAATGCAAATCCTGACTGTGAACGATAGTCATTAGACTGGAACGAAGTATCAGTGTACCCCTGTACACAAAATTCTTCCTGTGTATCATGGACTAGACCTCAATCCTTTGTACTTCCAAGTACTTAAGGATTGCTTTCACAGCTATCCAGTGTTGAACACTAGGATCTGATTGAAACTTTATGGCCATGCGCCAAGCATTCGCCACATAAGGTCTTGTGCATGTTGTACAAAACATGATCCATCCTATACACCATGTATCAGGATTATAGACCCATGTTACTACTCTCCAGCTGTATCATTGGACATAACATCCTTGTGAGAGTCAGACCATATCTCCCTGGAAGGTATCAACATTTGGAATCACCTAATATGAACCTCTCCAGAAACTCCTAGATGAACGTAGATTGACTAAAGGCCAATGACTTTCTTGGATCCTTATCTTTAGATCCTCATGCCTAGGATATAGGCAGCATTCCCTAGATCATTCTTCTCGAAATACTTCCCAAGCCTTGACTTCACCACGTGAAGAGCTGGGATGTCATTTCAAGTGAGGAGAATATCGTCAATCATGTAGAATAAAAAATAATATGATGCTCCCACTGATCTTCTTGTGAACACAGGCTTCTTTTCAAGATGCTTGCATAAGACCATGCATATCTTTACGGCCTCTATATGAAAACTTTTTGACTATTTCCATATGGACATCCTCTTCTAGACATCCATTAGGAAAAGCAGTTTTCATAATAACATGCCATAATAGAAATTGCAATTATAACAAGCAGATATCTAATGGACTCAAAACACAGCAATTGGTAAAAATTTATTCATTGTCCACCCAGTGGACTTGCTAGAAATTTTATTAGTAAAACACAGCTTTGAAAGTAACAGTGTTACCTTCCATGTCTTATCTTCCTTGAAGATCCATTTACAGCCTATGGGTGTTACCCCTTCGGCGGTTCAATCAAGTCCCACACTTGATTAGCAGACATGGAGTCCATTACGGTTCTCATGGCACTTAGCCATTTCTTGGAATCTGGTCCATCGACCGCTTCCATTTCCTTATAAGTTTTAGGTTCATCCTTGAAAAGTACGTTATGCCCACAACTTGTGAGAGCATTTTGAATTCATCTAGACTTATGTGGTTCCTATGTTACTTGAACTTCAGGTTGACTATCAACTTGTATGTGAGATTCTCCATTTGTGTCTAATTATATTTTGGTTGATTTTGGGCTTTGTCCTAATCAAGTCTACTCCCACTAGCTTCTTTCAAAAGAAATATCTCCTTTAGAAAGACTGTAGTTTGAGCAATAAATATTTTGTTCTCTTTATGATAGAAATAGCACTCTACAGTGCCCCACAAACATATACTTTTGGAACTACTACACATCACAACCCCAAGTCCTTAGATGAAATGGGATATCTGCAGTCCAGAACTCAAAAGCTATTTTAGACACGCTTTCTAATGGAGTGATAGAACATTTGTTTGCATGGTCTTAAAAAGTAGTAAATTGGCATGACTATTCAAATATGGAACCACATCCAATGAGTTCCTCTTTCTTTCTTTGAAATTCACCACATAGTTGTGGTGTTCCAAGTGAGCTGTGAGATAACCCCACACTCCTTAGGATAATCATCAAATTCTCCACTAATCACCTTGATCCAATCAAAGTGCTTTAATAGATCCTCCAATTGTTGGGGTATGCCCTTAAGGCTAATGTTTGAGGCCTTGGGTTATTATCAGTATCATGTATAAACTCTATGTTTATAAAGGCAATGGTTGTTATTCAGGTTGTTGCATTATCTGCTGCTATATGTATACTTCTGAATAATGTCTCAATGGTGTTCAGCTTGGCTGACATGCAGTATAGTCCTTAGTCGAGATATCTTGGTAAACATGAGACAGCCTTGATATGATTGAGACTAATATGTGTTCTAATCCTATAGGATGCTTCGAGCATGGAATAAGATGTAGACTCATAGGTACATTGGATGTACTAGACAGACCCTACTTAGGATATTCAATTGCTTATCACAATGTGAATAATCCTTATATGCAAACAAGTGGCATATTTCCTCTGACTTGAGATCACTTGTGTTTCTAAATGATGATTGGCATTGTCTTGAGGTAGTTCAATATCATTTGAAATATAATGGTTATAGACTATCTTGGACAATGAGCATGAGTCATGTTAGGACACTAGTGATAGATATAGGATTGCCTTCTCCTTGTTTGGAGTGTGATGTTCTAAAGGGGCCCCCTGTATGAGATGGTTGAGAAAGTGTATGGCCATACCCAGATGACTATGTTCATCTGATCTAGCCACTCTCATCATGTTGGAGTTATAGGCTTGACACGCTTGTCCAACGAGAACATCCAGTGGCAAAGGAAACACATATGTCAAGTGACTTGGGTTCACACTTGTGCTATGGTTTGGGAGTAGTCTTGGAAGACTCTTTCCTTTATATCGGGAGACAGTGATGTGTTGCTAGATACCCCTCTCTGATCGTGATAACGTAAGTTATCATTACCGACATTTAAAGGAAACCCTTAGGGTCGCACAATTTGATGACATGGCTTACTTATGTCAGATCGTGTGGACCGAATTGTTTTGGTTCAGTTTAAAGGAGTTTAAACTCTGATTGTAAGTGAGATCTGGTCTGATCATGTTTGATTGATTAGGGCTTGAGATCGGTAAGCTTCGATCGAGAGAATTGATGCTAGATCGATGAGATCAAGTGCATCAAGAGATGTGTGGTTAGATCTTGAGCCATTTGGTTTGATAAGATCTGAACCAATGCTGGTTTGATTTGGTCTTTGAACCAAATGCAATTGAACCGAATTGAATTGAACCGGTTCACTTATGTGAACGCATGGTTCAAAGAGAAGAGGAGTGATCGATGGCTTTAAGTGGAGTTGTGAACTTTCTATATTTGGAAGGCGTTTTCTTTGAGAAAACGTCTCCACATTCGAACGCCATATTTGTCCTCTCGCCTCTTCTCCTCTTGTGGGGTTGTCTTCACGCCAAGAGAAGAATTCGGCCAGCAAAAGGAATTCATCTCATCTTCTCCACACAAAGAGAATACCTTGGATCTTTGCTAGCACAAAGAGAAAAAGGGAGTAGCTGTTGTCACCTTGTGTGCGTTTCCTTTGGAGAAGAAGCACACGCCTCTTTCCCTTCCAAGTCGCCTCCTTCCTCATGGCCATGGTAAAACATCTCTCTTGATCTTTGCAAGCTTTAAAGTTAATCTTATGAACATATCATACGATCCTCAAGAAATCCTTATTTCCGCCCATGCAAAAGATTTAGTAGTGCATGCGATTAGGGTTTCACCCCCCCCCCCCCTTTCACCAATTTGATTCAGTACTTCATTTATGAACTTCTTGGATTTCTCCAAAGTTTTAGGTTGGATAATTCATACCCACACTCGATGAAGTATACAACACCTCTTGGTGCTTGTTTCCATGGGTCCACACACATTGCTGTGTAATAGATCCAACAAGCCCCTATCCCTTCCACCCTTTATGGTGATGGCAGCATCTGTCACATTGTTTATTTTTGAACAAGAATCACATGTATCATAATCCTGAAAGGATAATGATCCCAATAGTCCATGGAACTTGGATGTAACCTTTGTTTTTATGGCGAAGAGACAATGTTATGAGACGGTGTTGCTGAATGTTCCCCTAAGGGGGCGAAACCCTAATATGCGCATGTAGAATATTTTTGCATAGCGAAGCTAGGGTTTCTTAAGGAATCGCATGCATGAATATATGATCAACTTCATGAACTTGTATAGATCAAACGAAAAACATACCAATGCCATTTCTTGGATGGCGACTTGGAAGCAAGAGGGCGATGTGGCTCTCCTCCAAAGCGTGCGCACACAAGATGTATGATCGCCTACTCCTTGTCGATCTTTGTGCTAGCAAAGTTCTCCAAGTCTCCAAACCGTGTGAAGGAGATGAGATGCTTTTCTTGGCTTTCGAACTCCCTCTCTTTGCGTGAAGAAGATCACCGAAATAGGAGCGTCGTCAAGAGGAAGAGGCGAGTGAGCGAAGAGTAATGCCCTCGAACGTGAGGCGTTATGCCCAAACGTGGAAGCGTTACTCTATTTTGGAAAACCAACTTCCAAAAATAGCAAACCCCTTAACGCTCATGCGTTTACACAATTAAACCGATCGCCACTTTATCTCCCATTGAACCATGCGCTCACATGATGAGCCGGTTCAATTAGATTTGGTTCAAAGACCAAATTAAGCCAAGCATTGGTCTAGATCAAATTAAACCATAAGGTTCAAGATCTAACCATTCATCTCTTGATGCTCTTGATCTCACCGATCTAGCATCAATTCTCTCGATCAAAGCTTACTGATCTCAAGCCCTAATCAATCAAACATGATCAGACCAGATCTCACTTACAATCAGAGTTTAAACTCCTTTAAACTGAACCAGAACAATTCAGTCCACACGATCTGACTTAAGTAAGCCATATCATCAAATTGTGCGACCCTAAGGGTTTCCTTTAAATGTCGGTAACGATAACTCACGTTATCACGATCAGTGAGGGGTATCTAGCAACACATCACTGTCTCCCGATATAAAGGAAAGAGTCTTCCAAGACTACACCCAAACCATGGCACAAGTGTGAACCCAACTCACTAGGCATATGTGTTTCCTTTGCCACTGGACGTTCTTATTGGACAAGCGTGTCAAGCCTGTAATTCCAATATGATGAGAATGATTAGATCAGATGAACATAGTCATCTGGGTATGGCCATACACTTTCTCAATCATCTCATCCAGGGGGCCCCTATAGAACATCACACTTCTTCCAAGGAGACGGCAATCCTATATCTATCACTAGCGCCCTAACATGACTCATGCTCATTATCCAAGATAGTCTATAACCATTATGTTTCAAATGATATTGAACTACCTCAAAACAATGCCAATCATCATTTAGAAACACAAGTGATCTCAAGTCAGAGGAAATATGCCACTTGTTTGCTTATAAGGATTATTCACATTGTGACAAGCAATTGAATATCCCAAGTAGGGTCTGTCCAGTACATCCAATGTACCCATGAGTCTACATCTTATTCCATGCTCAAAGCATCCTATAAGATTAGAACACATATTAGTCTTAATCATATCAAGGCTGTCTCATGTTCACCAAGATATCTCGACTAAGGACAAAACTGCATGTCAGCCAAGCTGAACAGCTTTGAGACATTATTCAGAAGTATACATATTGCAGCAGATGATGTAACAACCTGAATAACAACCATTGCCTTTATAAACATAGAGTTTATATACATGATACTGATATAATCCCAAGGCTTCAAACATTAGCCTTAAGGGCATACCCCAACAGTTGCTTGAATCACTGGATTCTCTGTATGTGCTTGGACTTCTGGTGCGACCGTGGCTCCTTTGCTTGAGCTATAGCTCCAGTGTTATCACAGAAGATAACCAATGGATCTGCACTCGAAGGAACAACACCAAGTTCCTGAACGAACTTACGAATCCAGACTGCCTCCTTGGATGCTTCCGAGGCTGCAACATACTCGGCTTCTGTTGTGGAATCAGCAACAATTGACTGTTTGAAACTTTTCCACACCACTGCTCCTCCATTCAAGCTAAAAACATAGCCTGATTGCGATCGGAAATCATCCTGGTCAGATTGGAATGAAGCGTCAGTATATCCTTCAATACTGAGTTCTTCCTGACCTCCATATATCAAGAACATATCTTTGGTCCTCCGAAGATATTTCAAAATGTTCTTGACTACAATCCAGTGTGCCTTACCTGGATTACTTTGGAATCGACTGGTCACGCTTAACCCGTAAGCAACGTCTGGGCTAGTACACAACATCGCATATATAATGGACCCAATAGCCGAAGCATAAGGCGTATTGTCCATTTCATCTTTCTCAGTCCGTGTTTGTGGACACTGACTCTTTGAAAGATTCAGACCATGTCTGACTGGAAGATATCCTCTTTTAGAATTTTCTAAATGGAATCTCTCCAGGACTTTATCGATGTAAGTACTCTGGCACAGCCCGAGAAGCCTCTTAGATCTATCTCTGTAGATCTTCACACCTAATACATAGGCTGCTTCTCCTAAATCTTTCATCTGGAAACATTTTCTTAACCATGCTTTGACCGCATGTAGTTCAGGAATATCGTTTCCAATGATTAAGATATCATCGACGTAGAGGACTAGGAAAGTAATCACGCTCCCACTAAACCTCTTATATACACACGGGTCATCTTCATTCTTGATGAAACCAAACTTACAGATTGATTCATCAAAACGAATATTCCAGCTTCGCGATGCTTGTTTAAGTCCATAAATGGACTTCTTTAATTTGCATATTTTATGACGATCTGATGGATTAGTGAAACCTTCAGGTTGTGTCATATACACATCCTCTTCTAATTTTCCATTTAGGAAAGCGATCTTCACATCCATCTGCCAGATCTCATAATCATAATATGCCGCTATCGCAAGAATAATCCGAATAGACTTGAACATGGCTACAGGAGAGAAAGTTTCATCATAATCTATCCCGTAGATTTGTTTGAAACCTTTCGTAACTAGCCTGCCTTTATAGGTAACCACGTTACCATCCATGTCAATCTTCTTCTTGAAGATCCATTTACAGCCTATAGGGATTACTCCCGGAGGCGGATCAACCAAATCCCAGACTTGGTTATCTGACATGGAGTCCATCTCGGCTCGCATAGCTTCAAGCCATCTCGCTGATTCCGGTCGACTGACCGCATCCGCATAAGTGAGGGGTTCATCATCAATGATGTAGACTCCGTCATAGCGCTCAGGCTGACGACGGATCCTTCCCGATCTTCGCGGTTCCCATGATATCTGAGCCTCAGGTTGTTCAGTAACCTGATATACTGGCTCAGGCTCATCCAACTGTGCTTGACTACTTTGTCCTTCTTCTGGATTCTCATCCAGCTTTATTTCTCTTCCACTGGCTTCTTGCAGAAGAAATTCCTTCTCAAGAAATATAGCCGTCCGAGCAACAAATACTTTGTTCTCTTTGGGATCGTAGAAATAATAACCCTTAGTTTCTTTAGGGTAACCGACAAAGATACATTTATCAGATCTACTTTCCAGTTTCCCAGAGGCGAGCTTTTTGACATAAGCCTCGCAACCCCAGATCTTAATAAATGTCAAGCTCGGCTGTTTCCCATACCATAACTCATATGGAGTCTTTGAAACGGCCTTGGATGGCACTCGGTTTAGTACCTTTGCAGCTGTTTCCAGTGCAAATCCCCAAAAGGAGTAAGGTAGAGTAGCCTGACTCATCATTGAACGAACCATATCAAGTAAGGTTCTATTTCTCCTCTCGGACACACCATTCCATTGCGGTGTTCCTGGCGGAGTGAGCTGTGAGATAATCCCACACTCCTTCAGATAGTCAGTAAACTCATGACTCAAGTATTCTCCACCTCGATCTGAACGAAGTGCCTTGATATTTCGGCCTAGATGATTTTGTACTTCATTTTTGAACTCTTTGAACTTGTCAAAAGATTCACTCTTATGTCTCATTAGATAGACATAACCATACCTACTGAAATCATCAGTAAAGGTAATGAAGTATGAATAGCCACCTCTGGCATGTTTACTAAATGGCCCACACACATCGCTGTGAATGAGGTCTAGTAAACCTGAAGCCCTTTGACCTTTATTAGAAAAAGGAGACTTCGTCATTTTACCCAATAAACAAGCTTTGCAAGTATCAAGCTCCTCATAGGAGAATGATCCCAGCAGTCCATGATCATGCAACCGCTTAATGCGCTTCTTGTTAATATGGCCTAAACGACTATGCCATAGCAAGGTGCTGTCATCAGCATACTTGGCTTTCTTAATATCAATCTGTTGTATTGAACATTCCATGTCCAACATGAATAACCCATTGTTAATTGACCCAGTAGCATAAACAATATTATCAAAAGAAATGTAACACTTTGAAATCTTGCATTCAAAGGAAAACCCTTTCCTGACAAGAGCAGGAATAGAGATAATATTCTTAGTTATGATCGGTACAAAATAACAATTGTCCAGTTCTAATACAAGACCAGATGGTAAAGAGATGTGATATTCTCCTACAGCAACAGCAGCAACCCGTGCCCCGTTTCCAACTCGTAGGTCCACCTCATGCTGTCCCACCTGTCTTCTTCTCTTGAGTTCCTGTACATTTGAACAAATGTGAACTCCACATGCAGTGTCCAACACCCATGAAATAGAAGAAGAAGATACCATGACTTCAGTCACGTAAATACCTGAGCTAGAAGCGAAAGGCTTACTTCCCTTCTTATCTCCTTGGAGCGCTTTACAGTCCTTTTTCCAGTGACCCAGCTGGCCACAATGGAAACATCTGTATTCCTTCGACCGCTTTACTTTTTGCTTCAGAGCCTTGTTGTAGCTCTTGACAGGGGCTTTGCCCTTCTTCCCCTTCTTCTTGTTCCTAGAAGGAACGATTAGGACAGAGGATGAAGGCGTTCCCTTCTCACGAGACTGAGTCTGCTCTGTAGTCAAGAGCATGTTCAGCAACTCTGCCGGCGTACAGTCGATCTTGTTCATATTAAAATTAATAATGAATGGATCGAAAGAGGCCGGGAGAGACTGCAGAATAATGTCTACAACAAGCTCCTGATTGATGGTGTGTCCCAGTTTCTCTAGAGCCTCCTTGTACCCAATCATCTTGAGTACGTGAGCTCCCACTGGACTCCCTTCAGCCAGTTTGCTCTGAAAGAAAAGTTTAGTCAAATTGTAGCGTTCAGTCCTTGCCTGTGCAGCATACAACAACTTGAGATTTGCTATTATTTCAATAGCAGATAAATCTTCATGTTGACGCTACAGCTGTGGCGTCATAGACGCTAGCATCAGGCAAGCGACATCAATGCTATCATTGACGTGCTTTTCATAAGCTTCCCGAACCGCCCTTGCGGCGTTCGCAGCGGGTTGAGGCGGTATAGCCGTCTCGAGGACATACAGTTTCCTCTCAGCCTTAAGAATAATCTTAAGGTGTCCGTACCAGTCTGAGAAGTTTGGCCCAGCAAACTTCTCCCTTTCCAGTAGGGATCGCACATTGAAGGCTGTGGTGTTCGTTGCTGCAGTAATCTACAACAATGCAAGAACAGCAAGGTCAGTATCAATGTTAGAATCAATTCAGGACTTAAGAATGATTCTTTTCTCACTATTTTATCTGACTGAAAAATCCAGTAAAACAGTCCGAAAGAGTGAAACTCTTTTAGTGAGATGGGATCTAGATTTCAAACTTGGTCTCTGATGCGGACAGGAACCACAAGCCACGAAGATACAAGTGGAGCCTAAAGGTGCCATAGACAAAGACTCGTGAGGTCACAAATAAGCTAGCATGCTTAATCAAAAGCTAGCTCAATAAATAACAGCAAGTGAAGCTCAAGTCACATTCCAAATAACAAGTTGCTTCATAACAAATCCACAACCGAGACCTACATCGAGCACAAGAGGAAACAAAGGATTTAATCAAATCTTGGATCTCATCCAACGGCAACACTCATCATGGGATATCTTGTCCAGCAAAACATTAAAAACCCAATAACGTGCAAGCTTAAGATGGAAACAGCAACGTACACTTACAGTCAACAAAGGAAATTCTTCAACGTCCCCTTGCAGCCAACGATCATCTTCAACCAAGGAATCATCAACGCCTCACAAGGAAGCCTCAACGTCTCGCTGCTGCTCAAGAATGGAAGTTGCAACGTTCAGCAACAAGTCTCCAAGCTTCTCTATATGTATCCGCATGCATCTTGTAATCGCTAGAGAATTTTTGAATGAATTGATGGAAATAGTTTTCTTCCTCTATCGGATGTCTTCCTCCCCCCTTCTCTAGGTGCATGTGTCACCAAGTCTTCTTCTCCTTTCCCTCTAATCTCCTCTTCTCCCTCAAACTCTCCACTTCGCTGCAAACACCCGCACACGACAACCACACCCAATTTCGAAACTTCGAAAGCTCGCCACCGACGATCCACCGGCCGGATCTCCACGAAACTCCGGCCACCACTCCTCCTTTCCCTGACAAAGCTTCAGCCGCCGGGATCTGCCCATCCACCTCTCCGATCGCCGAAATCAGAAGACTCACCGTCACGCTCAGCTTCCGCCACACGTCCCCTGTTTCGCCTGCAACTTCACCCAGATCTCGAGATTTTGCAACCTCGCCGCCGGCGATCCCCCGGCCAAATCTACACAATACTTTGGCTATCACCGTTCCTACCCTTGTGCAATCTTCAGCCGACAGGATCCATCCATCCGCCACTCCGATCAGCAGAATCGAAACTTCCTGTCGATCCCCTGCTCTCGCCTTGATTCCGCCCAACTTCTGCCTTTCAGCGTCGTTCTCCTCCGACAGGCCACCGTCCGCCCCGAAACTCCGGCCACGTCGTCACGCCAACCATACCAACCTCCAGAAATAGCAGGTTTGGGTTTGGTCCATCACCGGCCGACCGGCGACCTCCCCTGCTATGCCCGCCAACTTCCCCTGTTCTGTTCGAACAGCCGCCACTCTTTGCAGTCTCCCCTGTTCTGCTGAACTGCGCGTCCCCGCCTCCGCCTACGTTGCACCCTCGCCTCGCCCCACCACCAGCCGTCGGTGTTCCGACGATACCGACTCCGCCTCGTCTCCTCCTTGCTTCCATAAACTCCGACGAGCAATCCACGCTCGAGCGTCGATGAACGACGCAAACCTTGCGTTCCCTGTTTCTGATCTCCATGAATTTCCTGCCTCAACTTTCTGTTCGCTAATCTGAATCTGTTTGTTTGCGCAGGTATTTTTAGCAATCGGCGCCACCAAAATCTTGATCTTTGGCGTCATGAGGAAGAAATCACTTTGCTCTGCGAGAGGACGAGTTGATCCAACTGAAGCTACAATGGATCAGTCCGAAAGACATGACAACTCCTCGTAAATAATATTTTGTAGCACTAAAGTCTATTTGCTATTTTCTAGCTGTTTTCTGAATTTTACACTTTATTTTGAAAATTAAAAAAATAATAATAATAATAATCGGACTTTAATTAGTATCATATTTCGTGTCTCCACCCTGCATCAGTTTGGTATCAGAGCAAAGGTTGTGAGCAACTCTTGTCTGCCCACACGATCCTTGCTTTGTTCTTTGCATAAAAAAAAAATTGTTAGTTCTTGATTTCATGTTTTATTGCTTATTGCTTTTGCATCTTTTGCAAATTACTTGCATTTCAAAAAAAAAAAAAATTTCCTTCAATGTTCTTTATAATTAGTTTGCATGATAGTTAAGTATTTGCTATTTACTTGCAATTGATAAAAAAAAAAAAAGAATTATTACATGTTTCATTGTTCATATTATTTTAGATTGCATATTTTTGCTATTTCATAAAAAAAAAAAACTTATTACGTGCTTCCATTCTTAGTTGTTCATTACATATGCATGCTAGTTTGTTTATTCATAGATTTATCCTCTCATACTAGCCCAAATCATTTCAACCATCTTAGGGAGCTCTATTTTCAAAGGACTATATTGTGTTTTCAAATATTCCATGGCCACTAGACTCCAACCCCCTACCTTTAGTGGGTCTCTTAACCCTAAGGATTTTAATGACTGGTCAACAAAACTTGAGCATTATTTCTATTTTACTGCCATGCCTGAACATTGCAAAGTTAGGTTCACCAAGTTACTTTTACAAAAATCTGCTAGATATTACTGGACCACTGTTGAACAAACCTTGGAAAGAGACAATCTGCTACCCATTGAGAGATGGGATGACATGCTTCATAAACTCAGAGAAAAATATGATCCTTCCTCTCTCCCTGAAAGATTTCTTACACAAAAGAACATGACTGTAGCTGAATACATTCTAAAGTTTAAGACCCTCAACCATAGGAGTAGAGCTAGAGAACATCCTTGGGTTGTGCGTAACCGGTTTATAGATGGTCTTAACTTTGAGATTAAGAGAGGTCTCACCTACTATCCCATACACACAATAGAAGAAGCTTTCCAAATAGCTAGTATGGTAGAACAACATATTAAGGCAACAAATAGGAAAGGACTTGACCAACCTAGAACACAAAGCCAGCCACTCCAATAAAAACTTGTTCAAACCTCAGAGTCTACCTTAGGAACTAAAACGAGTCAAGAAGAGACATGTGAAACTCAAGAGGCAAACCATGAAGTAGAACCCATACCTCAACCTTCAATTTTAGGGCCCATACCCACAGGTCCTCAACTTGAGTCTAGCAATCTAGCTAAAGAACCTATAGTTGACTTGTCTGAGAGTCAAACTACCCCTGAGTTGCCCACTGTAGACTTGTCTCAACCTAAGTGTCAAATAGAACCATTACCTTCAATTTTAGGGCCCATACCCACAGGTTCTCAACTTGACCTTAGCACTACCTCTAGCAAACCTAAAGATGACTTGCCTAAAAATCCAGTTGAACCCAAACCCATAGGTCTTCTTGAACCTCACATGGAACCTAAGTCAGATCCTTTTGAGCTTGACCTGGATCCTAATCCTCAACCTTTAGGTCAACCCCTAAACTTAGAAAATCTCTTCCAGGACCCTATGATCCTTGAATCTTGTCTATTAGGTCCTTCTACCCACACCCTTAAGCCACCTTTGGAACCAACAAAACACAATGAACTTAAACATGCTTTGCACTCTGCACTTATTGAAGTTGAATATATTGATTTTGTCATACCTTGTTCTTTGCTAAATCCTATGATTTTCTATGACAACTTTATATGGTCGAGAAAGGGAATTCAATGCAGGTACCATTGATATGCAGCTTGGACCGTGGACAAAGAGCAACAAGACAATATGCTGTGATGCTGACAACAATTTGAAGATTCAAATCCTCGAGGAACAATTTGCTCTTGCCTCTCCAAAACTTCTCCATCACCGCAATAACCATTCTTCGGAGAAGAATTTTTTTTCACCCGGGGAGAATGATGCGGACAGGAACCACAAGCCACGAAGATACAAGTGGAGCCTAAAGGTGCCATAGACAAAGACTCGTGAGGTCACAAATAAGCTAGCATGCTTAATCAAAAGCTAGCTCAATAAATAACATCAAGTGAAGCTCAAGTCACATTCCAAATAACAAGTTGCTGCATAACAAATCCACAACCGAGACCTACATCGAGCACAAGAGGAAACAAAGGATTTAATCAAATCTTGGATCTCATCCAACGGCAACACTCATCATGGGATATCTTGTCCAGCAAAACATTAAAACCCCAATAACGTGCAAGCTTAAGATGGAAATAGCAACGTACACTTACAGCCAACAAAGGAAATTCTTCAACGTCCCCTTGCAGCCAACGATCATCTTCAACCAAGGAATCGTCAACGCCTCACAAGGAAGCCTCAACGTCTCGCTGCTGCTCAAGAATGGAAGTTGCAACGTTCAGCAACAAGTCTCCAAGCTTCTCTATATGTATCCGCATGCATCTTGTAATCGCTAGAGAATTTTTGAATGAATTGATGGAAATAGTTTTCTTCCTCTATCGGATGTCTTCCTCCCCCCTTATCTAGGTGCATGTGTCACCAAGTCTTCTTCTCCTTTCCCTCTAATCTCCTCTTCTCCCTCAAACTCTCCACTTCGCTGCAAACACCCGCACACGACAACCACACCCAATTTCGAAACTTCGAAAGCTCGCCACCGACGATCCACCGGCCGGATCTCCACGAAACTCCGGCCACCACTCCTCCTTTCCCTGACAAAGCTTCAGCCGCCGGGATCTGCCCATCCACCTCTCCGATCGCCGAAATCAGAAGACTCACCGTCACGCTCAGCTTCCGCCACACGTCCCCTGTTTCGCCTGCAACTTCACCCAGATCTCGAGATTTTGCAACCTCGCCGCCGGCGATCCCCCGGCCAGATGTCCACAATACTTTGGCTATCACCGTTCCTACCCTTGTGCAATCTTCAGCCGACAGGATCCATCCATCCGCCACTCCGATCAGCAGAATCGAAACTTCCTGTCGATCCCCTGCTCTCGCCTTGATTCCGCCCAACTTCCGCCTTTCAGCGTCGTTCTCCTCCGACAGGCCATCGTCCGCCCCGAAACTCCGGCCACGTCGTCACGCCAACCATACCAACCTCCAGTAATAGCAGGTTTGGGTTTGGTCCATCACCGGCCGACCGGCGACCTCCCCTGCTATGCCCGCCAACTTCCCCTGTTCTGTTCGAACAGCCGCCACTCTTTGCAGTCTCCCCTGTTCTGCTGAACTACGCGTCCCCGCCTCCGTCTACGTTGCCACCCTCGCCTCGCCCCACCACCAGCCGTCGGTGTTCCGACGATACCGACGCCGCCTCGTCTCCTCCTTGCTTCCAAATACTCCGACGAGCAATCCATGCTCGAGCGTCGATGAACGACGCAAACCTTGCGTTCCCTGTTTCTGATCTCCATGAATTTCCTGCCTCAACTTTCTGTTCGCTAATCTGAATCTGTTTGTTTGCGCAGGTATTTTTAGCAATCGGCGCCACCAAAATCTTGATCTTTGGCGTCATGAGGAAGAACTCACTTTGCTCTGCGAGAGGACGAGTTGATCCAACTGAAGCTACAATGGATCAGTCCGAAAGACATGACAACTCCTCGTAAATAATATTTTGTAGCACTAAAGTCTATTTGCTATTTTCTAGCTGTTTTCTGAATTTTACACTTTATTTTGAAAATTAAAAAAAAAAATAATAATAATAATCGGACTTTAATTAGTATCATATTTCGTGTCTCCACCGTGCATCAGTCTCCGCGTCCCGCTCAGGCGAGATAAGATGCACAGAGAGTACAAGCACTAATCTCTGGTAGGCAATCCCTGCCAATCGCCAACCCGTGCGATTCCCCTTCATTTGGGCAATCCAGCAGACTGTGCCAACTGAGTTGGTACAACACAGTCTCTGATCCCACAGATGGCTGCCTCCATATGGCTACCATATGCTCAGTATGTAGCCTACATGGTCAAGCTGACCCGACCTACTCCCTGGACCACCACGTGCTATGCTGAGCAACGAGAAGCGATAAATCCCTTCTCTATAACACGCAGGTGTAATCTCACACCGTCTGAAGATAGATGGGCGTGCCCACTGAGTGGGTACAACACGGCCCCAACGATAGTCAAAACAGTGAGGTTTCGCGTCAGAAGGCTATCGTGCTTGATATTTAACGTTGGATTTTAACGGTCCTTTTATCTTCTTACTATCATTCAAATCCTATGGTGATAGCAGAAGAATAAATCATGCAGTTACTACATTACTGAAACAGTAAATTAAAAGCATGATGATCTTATGTAGTAAAAGCCCATTAAGCCTAAGTAAGACCTTAATTAACTTAAGTCTTCACTTGAGCTCTTCTTGGGTCTTTTGCATTTCCTCTGGCCCAACCCGGGCCCAAGCGCCCACTGCAGCTCAGGTGCGCCCACCAGGTAAAATGCGCCTGTCCTAGAGTCGAACCCTAGACCTCCCACTGGTGAAGCCACTTGCTGCATGCGCCTCTGCCAAGTGTGCTCTGTGCTCATGTCTGATTAAAATACAATTTAATCTATCTAGACATGATTGACACGCAGGTCAATTACACTTTATAAATTAATTGAAATGTGATGCGCAGATCACAATAATAATTTACAATAATACATCCAGGCACGCAGGCCCCAGCACAGCACACATTAATTGGGCAGCCCACATAAGATGAAATAAACATTCATTCATGTGATACAAACAACATGTGATCCATATAAGAAAATAAAATTTTCGAAAATCCCCATGACCTCAATTTTATTTCCTTAGGTGCCCTACTACCTTACAACGGTCCATTAATAGGGATCCACTCATCAGACCAAGTCAGACCCACTGCCCTAGCATGCACCAAGTCATAACCGACTTGAGTCGACCTAGTGGCCAAACATGCATGCGTTAAGGGCTGAACGACACTCATGAGTTCTGGCAAGCGGGCGTGACCCCGGGCCTAACTCATGTGCGTTCACTGGTTGTCTCAATCAGACATCGCTACACACCCAGTATGCAGTCGACCTATAGCCACCTCATGCTTGCGCATAGGTGCCATCTGGTCGACCCATCTAGGCTGTCAGATGGTCTGATCAGACTGTTGGGTCTATACTGGACGATGACTTCAACCCTAATAACCCGTCTAAGTCTTTCAAGTAGGCACATAGATCTAAATGGAGTCGCGCAAGATAAGTTGTTTTGACAAAAACATCATGTAATATGCGCCAACACTCATCATGCGCGAACATAAGATAAAGCTACAAACATGTAGGTTTCGGCATGATCATAGATCTACTCATAAACACAAGCATGGATCACAAAAAGCAATCATATAATTCATAGCAACATGGCTCTGATACCAATTGAAGGTTCCCCTAAGGGGGGCGAAACCCTAATATGCGCATGTAGAATATTTTTGCATAGCGGAAGCTAGGGTTTCTTAAGGAATCGCATGCATGAATATATGATCAACTTCATGAACTTGTATAGATCAAACGAAAAACATACCAATGCCATTTCTTGGATGGCAACTTGGAAGCAAGAGGGCGATGTGGCTCTCCTCCAAAGCGTGCGCACACAAGATGTATGATCGCCTACTCCTTGTCGATCTTTGTGCTAGCAAAGTTCTCCAAGTCTCCAAACCGTGTGAAGGAGATGAGATGCTTTTCTTGGCTTTCGAACTCCCTCTCTTTGCGTGAAGAAGATCACCGAAAGAGGAGCGTCATCAAGAGGAAGAGGCGAGTGAGCGAAGAGTAATGCCCTCGAACGTGAGGCGTTATGCCCAAACGTGGAAGCGTTACTCTATTATGGAAAACCAACTTCCAAAAATAGCAAACCCCTTAACGCTCATGCGTTTACACAATTAAACCGATCGCCACTTTATCTCCCATTGAACCATGCGCTCATATGATGAGCCGGTTCAATTAGATTTGGTTCAAAGACCAAATTAAGCCAAGCATTGGTCTAGATCAAATTAAACCATAAGGTTCAAGATCTAACCATTCATCTCTTGATGCTCTTGATCTCACCGATCTAGCATCAATTCTCTCGATCGAAGCTTACCGATCTCAAGCCCTAATCAATCAAACATGATCAGACCAGATCTCACTTACAATCAGAGTTTAAACTCCTTTAAACTGAACCAGAACAATTCAGTCCACACGATCTGACTTAAGTAAGCCATATCATCAAATTGTGCGACCCTAAGGGTTTCCTTTAAATGTCGGTAACGATAACTCACGTTATCACGATCAGTGAGGGGTATCTAGCAACACATCACTGTCTCCCGATATAAAGGAAAGAGTCTTCCAATACTACACCCAAACCATAGCACAAGTGTGAACCCAACTCACTAGGCATATGTGTTTCCTTTGCCACTGGACGTTCTTATTGGACAAGCGTGTCAAGCCTGTAATTCCAATATGATGAGAATGATTAGATCAGATGAACATAGTCATCTGGGTATGGCCATACACTTTCTCAATCATCTCATCCAGGGGGCCCCTATAGAACATCACACTCCTTCCAAGGAGACGGCAATCCTATATCTATCACTAGCGCCCTAACATGACTCATGCTCATTATCCAAGATAGTCTATAACCATTATGTTTCAAATGATATTGAACTACCTCAAAACAATGCCAATCATCATTTAGAAACACAAGTGATCTCAAGTCAGAGGAAATATGCCACTTGTTTGCTTATAAGGATTATTCACATTGTGACAAGCAATTGAATATCCCAAGTAGGGTCTGTCCAGTATATCCAATGTACCCATGAGTCTACATCTTATTCCATGCTCGAAGCATCCTATAAGATTAGAACACATATTAGTCTTAATCATATCAAGGCTGTCTCATGTTCACCAAGATATCTCGACTAAGGACAAAACTGCGTGTCAGCCAAGCTGAACAGCTTTGAGACATTATTCAGAAGTATACATATTGCAGCAGATGATGTAACAACCTGAATAACAACCATTGCCTTTATAAACATAGAGTTTATATACATGATACTGATATAATCCCAAGGCTTCAAACATTAGCCTTAAGGGCATACCCCAACAGTTGCTTGAATCACTGGATTCAATCTACTTTGTTTTACACATAGAATCACAAACCATTATCAATTGTATCATTTCAATAGAACATCTCAGATTTAGAGAAAAATATCATTTATTATTTCAAACTGAAATCCTTTCCCAAAGAAAAGGATATGATGTTCTAAGTACAAAAGCTGATACATAATAGTATTGTTCTAGTTGAAGTCTTGAAGGCAGTGAGATGATATCAACAGCAGCATCCAATGCTCCATCCCTGACTGGAAAGTCGATCCCACCAAGCCTTATTGTCCTACTTATTTTGAGCCCCTGCATATGAAAAATCATATGTAAGCTCCACATGTGGTACCCAGTACCCATGAATAAGAAGTAGACATAAAGACCTCGGTAACATAATACCTGAAGAGGATGGATCACATCCCTTCTTCTTTGCCATGCTCTTCTTGAGCTTCAATCCATGTCGAAATCTCCATGCATTCCCAGTCTTTCGAAGTATTAGCTTCGAAGATACGGAACCATGGTCATTTCTGGATTTAGGCAAACATTCTGAAGATCCAACAGAACTCTCATGGTCACTGTCTAGAGAGCATGGTGTGAAGAGACCTCTGAGATGTATGATAGGATCATAAATCCCCATCTCATCACACTCAACCTTGACCTCTGGGGTCATGCACTCTAAGACAAGAGCAGTGTACTGTTTATCATCCTCACAATGTTCAAGATAGACATTCTACTCCCACCTTGTAGTGAAATACATACTGGGCTAGGATGGAGGTCTTTCAAGAAGATGCACCTTGTTCTCTTGTTCTAATATTTTGGATAAAATTTTGAACCACTTTGTCCAATTTGTCCCATCCAGTTTATTTTTATAAAGTTTGAATCTATGGTTAGGAGATGCCATCATCTACAATAAACAAATAAGCAAAATAAGTACAATGATAAAACATTTAATAAGGACTTTAAATTAAATGCTATGCTCCCACTATTTCCTCATAAGTTGATAACTCTAAAAAAACTCAACTTGGAAATAAGTGAGTAGGATCCTAATTTCACATGAGGTCTCCGCGACTCACGAGGGTGAGTTAGGATATACAGAGTGATCCCATGCTTCCTTAGGTAGGCATGCCAGCCAATTGTGCCGTGCACAACTCCTCTTAGTTAAGACAGACTAGGCGCCCTGTGTCCAGCGAGGGCTAGATACAACACAGAATCCTATCCTCTCAACAGCTACCTCTAGTGATTCATCATGTCAGTGACATATGAAAGACTAGTCAAGTCTGGCCTGTTTGTTATGCCCAGGGCCAACCTGCACCTCGCAAGGGCACGTCTACACTTGTGGCAGACTAAGATGTATATTGTCATCACGCGCCTTCCAAAGATAGATGGGTGAGAAACAGTTCACAGTCCATCGATCGATGGTTTCACGAGGGCTACACCTCAGAAGGCTATTGACTTGATATTACAAGGAGAGTTTATGCATGTTAGTTTTATTCTTTTTCTAGCATGTAGTTTTCCTATGGTTGTGGCAGCAAAAGGAAAAACATCACAGGCATGCCAAGGAAAAAAATAATAAACCATCACAGGCATGCTAATATGGTCGATATGGTCATAGCCCTTTTCATACATATAACATATCACGAGCCATGTGATATGTTATCATGTATCCAAGGCTTGCGAGTCCCTTAAAGCAAAACAGCCCATGCCTTAAGCCGAAAGCATGTTCTCTTCCTCTAGCTGCAAATCCATCACCAAGTGTGAAGAGTTGGCGCCACCAAGATTCGGTTGAGGAAGACACCTTGTTGTCTTGATGAAGCCTTAACCTATCTTATAATTCTACATCTATTCTAAAACAAGATGAAAAATTTTACAATAAGATAGGGAGAGAACCACATGCAGGTGGAAAAAGATTTTACAAGCATTCATCACAAGTGGAAACATGCTTCCACATCACAACACAGGAGGGCACTCGCTATGACCATATCTACCCAATCAAGTGGCGCATGTAAAATTTGAAAACCATGAATTATCAAATTTTAATCTCCTATGTGCCATCTCATCCAAAACACTCTCTTAACCATATTTATGCTAAAATTTAGATTAAGTTTCATGATGATTTCATAGACCCTATCGGCTGGCAGTTTTGATAGATCAACAGACTCGGTGATGAGGCAACTAATAGGTGGGGTGGTCCTTAATACCGTACTCTGGGGTGTTTACACTCTGTGCGAAAATTGTGAGAGGGTCTTGAGACGAGGGAAGTAAAAAGCATTCGGAAAATAGCAGGAAACACGAGAAATCAGCGCAAATCTATTCCGGGGCAATACAAATGCTAGAGAGAAACCGACAGCACCCAACTATGCAAAAATTACTCTCTAACCTCTCAAGCAACTTTAAGTGTAGCACGTTACGGGGTGAAGGGTTCATGGGGTTCAGCTCGCGTGCCTATGCTGCTGCGACCAAACCACAATAAGGAAATCGTCCATTCCTCCGATGATCGGATGCTCGTGGGTGAGAGTGAAGAAGGGAAACACGCAGCAAAATGGACAACAATCGTAATGTAAACAAACATGCGAACCTAACCCACCAGAAGGTGGGATTTACTTCTTGGAATGCAGGAAATACACACTGTTGGGGTATGCCCTTAAGGCTAATGTTTGAGGCCTTGGGATTGTATCAGTATCATGTATAAACTCTATGTTTATAAAGGCAATGGTTGTTATTCAGGTTGTTACATTATCTGCTGCAATGTGTAGACTTCTGAATAATGTCTCAATGATGTTCAGCTAGTCTGACATGCAGTGTAGTCCTTAGTCGAAATATCTTGGTGAACATGAGACAACCTTGATATGATTGAGACTAATATGTGTTCTAATCTTATAGGATGCTTTGAGCATGGAATAAGATGTAGACTCATGGGTACATTGGATGTACTGGACAGACCCTACATAGGATGTTCAATTGCTTGTCACAATGTGAATAATCCTTGTATGCGAACAAGTGGCATACTTCCTCTGACTTGAGATCACTTGTGTTTCTAAATGATGATTGGCATTGTTTTGAGATAGTTCGATATCATTTGAAACATAATGGTTATAGACTATCTTGGATGGTGAGCATGAGTCATGTTAGGGCGCTAGTGATAGACATAGGATTGCCATCTCCTTCATTGGAGTGTGATGTTCTAAATGGGCCCCCTGGATGAGATGATTGAGAAAGTGTATGGCCATACCCAGATGACTATGTTCATCTGATCTAATCATTCTCATCATATTGGAGTTACAGGCTTGACACGCTTGTCCAATAAGAAAATCCAGTGGCAAAGGAAACATGTATGTCTAGTGAAATGGATTCACACTTGTGCTGTGGTTTGGGTGTAGTCTTGGAAGACTCTTTCCTTTATATCGGGAGACAGTGATGTGTTGCTAGATACCCCTCACTGATCGTGATAACGTAAGTTATCGTTACCGACGTTTAAAGGAAACCCTTAGGGTCTCACAATTTGATGATATGGCTTACTTAAGTCAGATCGTGTGGACTGAATTGTTTGGGTTCAGTTTAAAGGGATTTAATCTCTGATTGTAAGTGAGATCTGGTCTTATCATGTTTGATTGATTAGGGCTTGAGATCGGTAAGCTTCGATTGAGAGAATTGATGCTAGATCGGTGAGATCAGGAGCATCAGGAGATGAACGGTTAGATCTGGAGCCTTAGGGTTTAATTGTGATCGAGACCAAATGCTTGGGTTAATTGGTCTTTGAACCAAACCAAAATGAACCGGCTCATCATATGAGCGCATGGTTCAATGGGAAGAGAAAAATGCGATGGTTCACAAGGAGTGAACGCATCACACGTTGAGGGGGTTTTTCTATTTTGGGAAACCATGTTTCCAAAACATGGTCACGCCTCACGTTCGCTTCTCTCACGCCTATTGTCGCCTCTTCCTCTCTATGCTCTCTCAACTCTTGTGTGTTGAAGGAGTTGACGACAAGGAGGTCTCGGCCAAGCAAGACATCTCTTCTTCCCTTCCATTCGATCAGGAGACTTGAAGGTCTTTGCTAGCACAAGGATCAACAAGGAGTAGGCGATCTTCTTCTTGTGTGCGCATCTTCTGGAGGAGATCCCTTTCGTTCTCTTCTTCCAAGGCACCATCCAAGCACTGGCGATGGTATGACTCTTATCAATGTATACAAGTTTTAATAGTTGATCATATGACATGCATGCAACCGATCATCTAGAAACCCTTATTTCCGCTGCCCAAAATTTTATATGCGCCACTTTAGGGTTTCGCCCCCTTTAAGGGGACCTTTCAATTGGTATCAGAGCCAAGTTATAAGCATGTTTTTATGATTGCTTGAGGCTTTTGTGATCCATGTTTGCGCTTGTATGCTTAGATCTAAACTACATGCGAAAATTACATGTTAAGTTGTTCATGCGAAAACTTGATGAACATGTTTTCTAGTTGGCGCATGTTGTAGTTTTTCTTCAAAACTTGTTAACTTGCGCGCCTCACTTAGATCTATAGCCACCTACTGTAAAACCTTAGACGGGTTATTAGGGTTGAAATCATAGTCGAGTCTAGATCCAACCAGTCTGATCAGACTATCTGACAGCCTAGAAGGGTCGACCAGATGGCATCTGTGCGCAAGCACAAGGTGGCTATAGGTTGACTGCAGACAGGCGTGTAGCGATGTCTGGTTGAGACAACCAGTGAACGCTCTTGAGTCAGGCCCGGGCTCATACCCGCTTGCCAGAACTCATGAGGCTCGTTCAGCCCAATGCATGCATTGTTGGCCACTGGGTCAACTCAAGTCAGTTAGGACTTGGTGCATGCAAGGGCAGTGGGTCTGACTAGGTCTGATGAGTGAATCCCTATTAATGAACCGTTGTAAGGTAGTAGGGCACATAAGGAAAATAAAATTGATGCCTATGGGTTTTCGAAAACTTTATTTTCTTATTGTTGGATCACATGTTGATTGTATACCATGATGATTGTCTATTTAATCTTATGTGGGCTGCCTATTTTAATGTGTGCTGTGCTGGGGCCTGCGTGCCTGGATTAAACTGTAAATTATTATAATTGTGATCTGCGCATCACATTTTAATTAATTTATTGTGTAATTGACCTGTGTGTCAATCTTGTCTAGAAAGATTAAATTGTATTTTAATCAGACAAGAGCACAGAGCACACTTGGCAGAGGCACATGCAGCAGTGGCTTCACCAGTGGGAGGTCCAGGGTTTGACTCTGGGACAGGCGCATTTACCTGGTGGGCGCACCTGAGCTGCAGTGGGCGCTTGGGCCCTGGGTTGGGCCAGATGAGATGCAAAAGACCCATCAACAGCTCAAGTGAAGACTTAAGTTAAATTAAGGTCTTACCTAGGCTTAATGGGCTTTTACCACATAAGATCAGCATGCTTTCTATTTATTGTTTATATAATTAGAATTGCATGATTTAATCTTCTGCTATCACCATAGGGTTTGCATGATAGTTAAGAAGATAAAAGACCGTTAAAATCCAACGCTAAAATATCAAGCTCGTAAGCCTTCTGGCGCGAAACCTCACTGTTCTGACTATCGTTGGGGCCGTGTTGTACCCACTCAGTGGGCACGCCCATCTATCTTTAGACGGTGTGTGATTACACCTGCGTGTTACAGGGAAGGGATTTATCGCTTCTCGTTGCTCATCATAGCACGTGGTGGTCCAGGGAGTAGGTCGGGTCAGCTTGACCATGTAGGCTACATATGTGGCGCATATGGTAGCTATATGGAGGCAGCCATCTGTGGGATCAGAGACTGTGTTGTACCAACTCAGTTGGCACAGTCTGCTGGATTGCCCAGATGAAGGGGAATCGCACGGGGTGGCGATTGGCAGGGATTGCCTACCAGAGATTAGTGCTTGTACTCTCTGTGCATCTTATCTCGCCTAAGCGGGACGCGGAGACCAAGTATGAAATCTGGATCCCATCTCACTAAAAGAGTTTTACTCTTTCGGGCTGTTTTGCTGGATTTTTCAGCCAGATAAAATAGTGAGAAAAGAATCATTCTTAAGTCCTGAATTGATTCTCACATTGATACTGACCTTGCTGTTCTTGCATTGTTGTAGATTACTGCAGCAACGAACACCACGAATTTCAATGTGCGATCCCTACTGGAAAGGGAGAAGTTTGCTGGACCAAACTTCTCAGACTGGTACGGACACCTTAAGATTGTTCTTAAGGCAGAGAGGAAGCTGTATGTCCTCGAGACGGCTATACCGCCTCAACCCGCTGCGAACGCCGCAAGGGCGGTTCGGGATGCCTATGAGAAGCATGTCAATGATAGCATTGATGTCGCTTGCCTGATGCTTGCGTCTATGACGCCAGAGCTGCAGCGTCAGCATGAGGATCTATCTGCTATAGAAATTATAGCAAACCTCAAGATGCTGTATGCTGCACAGGCTAGGACTGAACGCTACAATTTGACTAAGCTTTTCTTTCAGAGCAAACTGGCTGAAGGGAGTCCAGTGGGAGCTCACGTACTCAAGATGATTGGGTACAAGGAGGCTCTAGAGAAACTGGGACATACCATCAATCAGGAGCTTGCTGTAGACATTATCCTGCAGTCTCTTCCGGCATCTTTCGATCCGTTCATCATTAATTTTAATATGAATAAGATCGACTGTACCCCGGCAGAGTTGCTGAATATGCTCTTGACTATAGAGTTGACTCTAAAGGGAAAGCCTTCATCCTCTGTCTTGCTAATTCCTTCAAGGAACAAGAAGAAGGGGAAGAAGGGCAAAGCCCCTGTTAAGAGCTACAGCAAGGCTCTGAAACAAAAGGTTAAGCGGTCGAAGGAATACAGATGTTTCCACTGTGGCCAGCTGGGTCACTGGAAAAAGGACTGTAAAGCGCTCCAAGGAGACAAGAAGGGAAGTTTTGCTTCTGGCTCAGGTATTTACGTGACTGAAGTCATGGCTTCTTCTTCCATATCATGGGTGTTGGACACTGCATATGGAGTTCACATTTGTTCAAATGTACAGGAACTCAAGAGAAGAAGACAGGTGGGACAGCATGAGGTGGACCTACGAGTTGGAAACGGGGCACGGGTTGCTGCTGTTGCTATAGGCGTTTATTACATCTCATTACCATCTGGACTTGTATTGGAACTGGACAATTGTTATTTTGTACCAAGCATAACGAAAAATATTATCTCTATTCCTGCTCTTGTCAGGAAAGGGTTTTCCTTTGAATGCAATATTTCAAAGTGTATTATTTCTTTTGATAATATTGTTTATGCTACTGGGTCGATTAACAATGGGTTATTCATGTTGGACATGGAATGTTCTATACAACAAATTGATAACAAGAAAGCTAAGTATGCTGATAACAGCACCTTGCTATGGCATAGTCGTTTAGGCCATATTAACAAGAAGCGCATTAAGCGGTTGCATGATCATGGACTGCTGGGATCATTCTCCTGTGAGGAGCTTGATACATGCAAAGCTTGTTTAAAGGGTAAAATGACGAAGTCTCATTTTCCTAAGAAAGGTCAAAGGGCTTCAGGTTTACTTGACCTTATACACAGTGATGTGTGTGGGCCTTTTAGTAAACATGCCAGAGGTGGCTATCTATACTTCATTACCTTTACTGATGATTTCAGTAGGTATGGTTATGTCTATCTAATGAGACATAAAAGTGAATCTTTTGACAAGTTCAAAGAGTTCAAAAATGAAGTACAGAATCAGCTAGGCCGAAATATCAAGGCACTTCGTTCAGATCGAGGTGGTGAATACTTGAGTCGAGAGTTTACTGACTATCTGAAGGAGTGTGGGATTATCTCACAGCTCACTCCGCCAGGAACACCGCAATGGAATGGTGTGTCCGAGAGGAGGAACAGAACCTTACTGGATATAGTTCGTTCTATGATGAGTCAGGCTACTCTGCCTTACTCCTTTTGGGGATTTGCACTGGAAATAGCTGCAAAGGTACTAAACCGAGTGCCATCCAAGGCAGTTTCAAAGACGCCATATGAGTTATGGTATGGGAAACAGCCAAGCTTGACGTTTATCAAGATCTGGGGTTGCGAGGCTTATGTCAAAAAGCTCGCATCTGGGAAACTAGAGAGCAGATCTGAGAAATGTATCTTTGTCGGTTACCCTAAGGAAACTAAGGGTTATTATTTCTACGATCCCAAAGAGAACAAAGTTTTTGTTGCTCGGACGGCTATTTTTTTTGAGAAGGAATTTCTTCTGCAAGAGGCCAGTGGGAGAGAAATAAAGCTGGATGAGAATCCAGAAGAAGGACAAAGTAGTCAAGCACAGTTGGATGAGCCTGAGCCAGTAGATCAGGTTACTGAACAACCTGAGGCTCAGATATCACGGGAACCGCGTAGATCAGGAAGGATCCGTCGACAGCCTGAGCGCTATGACGGAATCTACATCATTGATGATGAACCCCTCACTTATGCGGATGCGGTCAGTGGACCGGAATCAGCGAGATGGCTTGAAGCTATACGAGCCGAGATGGACTCCATGTCAGATAACCAAGTCTGGGATTTGGTTGATCCGCCTCCGGGAGTGATCCCTATAGGCTGTAAATGGATCTTCAAAAAGAAGATTGACATGGATGGTAACGTGGTTACCTATAAAGGCAGGCTAGTTGCGAAAGGTTTCAAACAAATCTACGGGATAGATTATGATGAAACTTTCTCTCCTGTAGCTATGTTTAAGTCTATTCGGATTATTCTCGCGATAGCAGCATATTATGATTATGAGATCTGGCAGATGGATGTGAAGACTGCTTTCCTTAATGGAAAACTGGATGAGGATGTGTATATGACACAACCTGAAGGTTTCACTAATCCATCAGATCGTCATAAAATATGCAAGTTAAGGAAGTCCATTTATGTACTTAAGCAAGCATCAAGAAGCTGGAATATTCGTTTTGATGAATCAATCTGTGAGTTTGGTTTCATCAAGAATAAAGATTACCCGTGTGTATATAAGAGATTTAGTGGGAGCGTAATCACTTTCGTAGTCCTCTACGTCGATGATATCTTAATCATTGGAAACGATATTCCTGAACTGCATGCGGTTAAGGCATGGTTAAGAAAATGTTTCCAGATGAAAGATTTAGGAGAAGCAGCCTATGTATTAGGTGTGAAGATCTATAGAGATAGATCTAAGAGGCTTCTCGGGCTGTGCCAGAGTACTTACATCGATAAAGTCCTGGAGAGATTCCATTTAGAAAATTCTAAAAGAGGATATCTTCCAGTCAGACATGGTCTGAATCTTTCGAAGAGTCAGTGTCCACAAACACAGACTGAGAAAGATGAAATGGACAATACGCCTTATGCTTCGGCTATTGGGTCCATTATGTATGCGATGTTATGTACTCGCCCAGACGTCGCTTACGGGTTAAGCGTGACCAGTCGGTTCCAAAGTAATCCAGGTCAGGCGCAATGGATTGCAGTCAAGAACATTTTGAAATATCTGCGGAGGACCAAAGATATGTTCTTGGTGTATGGTGGTCAGGAAGAACTCAGTATTGAAGGATATACTGACGATTCGTTCCAATCTGACCAGGATGATTTCCGATCGCAATCAGGCTATGTTTTTAGCTTGAATGGAGGTGCAGTGGTGTGGAAAAGTTTCAAACAATCTATTGTTGCTGATTCCACAACAGAAGCCGAGTATGTTGCAGCCTCGGAAGCATCTAAGGAGGCAGTGTGGATTCGTAAGTTCGTTCAGGAACTTGGTGTTGTTCCTTCGAGTGCAGATCTATTGGTTATCTTCTGTGATAACACTGGAGCAATAGCACAGGCAAAGGAACCACGGTCGCACCAGAAGTCCAAGCACATACAGAGACGGTTTCACTTGATCCGGGAGATCATTGATCGTGGCGAGATCAAAGTCTGCAAGGTTCATACAGATGACAATCTGGCTGACCCGCTTACAAAGCCTCTGGCACAGCAGAAGCATGAGAAGCACTATAATAATATGGGTTTGAGATTTCTCAACCATTAGATTAAGTGTAAGTGGGAGATTGTTGGGGTATGCCCTTAAGGCTAATGTTTGAGGCCTTGGGATTGTATCAGTATCATGTATAAACTCTATGTTTATAAAGGCAATGGTTGTTATTCAGGTTGTTACATTATCTGCTGCAATGTGTATACTTCTGAATAATGTCTCAATGATGTTCAGCTAGTCTGACATGTAGTGTAGTCCTTAGTCGAAATATCTTGGTGAACATGAGACAACCTTGATATGATTGAGACTAATATGTGTTCTAATCTTATAGGATGCTTTGAGCATGGAATAAGATGTAGACTCATGGGTACATTGGATGTACTGGACAGACCCTACATAGGATGTTCAATTGCTTGTCACAATGTGAATAATCCTTGTATGCGAACAAGTGGCATACTTCCTCTGACTTGAGATCACTTGTGTTTCTAAATGATGATTGGCATTGTTTTGAGATAGTTCGATATCATTTGAAACATAATGGTTATAGACTATCTTGGATGGTGAGCATGAGTCATGTTAGGGCGCTAGTGATAGACATAGGATTGCCATCTCCTTCATTGGAGTGTGATGTTCTAAATGGGCCCCCTAGATGAGATGATTGAGAAAGTTTATGGCCATACCCAGATGACTATGTTCATCTGATCTAATCATTCTCATCATATTGGAGTTACAGGCTTGACACGCTTGTCCAATAAGAAAATCCAGTGGCAAAGGAAACATGTATGTCTAGTGAAATGGATTCACACTTGTGCTGTGGTTTGGGTGTAGTCTTGGAAGACTCTTTCCTTTATATCGGGAGACAGTGATGTGTTGCTAGATACCCCTCACTGATCGTGATAACGTAAGTTATCGTTACCGACGTTTAAAGGAAACCCTTAGGGTCGCACAATTTGATGATATGGCTTACTTAAGTCAGATCGTGTGGACTGAATTGTTTGGGTTCAGTTTAAAGGGATTTAATCTCTGATTGTAAGTGAGATCTAGTCTGATCATGTTTGATTGATTAGGGCTTGAGATCGGTAAGCTTCGATCGAGAGAATTGATGCTAGATCGGTGAGATCAGGAGCATCAGGAGATGAACGGTTAGATCTAGAGCCTTAGGGTTTAATTGTGATCTAGACCAAATGCTTGGGTTAATTGGTCTTTGAACCAAACCAAAATGAACCGGCTCATCATATGAGCGCATGGTTCAATGGGAAGATAAAAATGCGATGGTTCACAAGGAGTGAACGCATCACACGTTGAGGGGGTTTTTCTATTTTGGGAAACCATGTTTCCAAAACATGGTCACGCCTCACGTTCGCTTCTCTCACGCCTATTGTCGCCTCTTCCTCTCTATGCTCTCTCAACTCTCGTGTGTTGAAGGAGTTGACGACAAGGAGGTCTCGGCCAAGCAAGACATCTCTTCTTCCCTTCCATTCGATCAGGAGACTTGAAGGTCTTTGCTAGCACAAGGATCAACAAGGAGTAGGCGATCTTCTTCTTGTGTGCGCATCTTCTGGAGGAGATCCCTTTCGCTCTCTTCTTCCAAGGCACCATCCAAGCAATGGCGATGGTATGACTCTTATCAATGTATACAAGTTTTAATAGTTGATCATATGACATGCATGCAACCGATCATCTAGAAACCCTTATTTCCGCTGCCCAAAATTTTATATGCGCCACTTTAGGGTTTCTCCCCCTTTAAGGGGACCTTTCAATTGGTATCAGAGCCAAGTTATAAGCATGTTTTTATGATTGCTTGAGGCTTTTGTGATCCATGTTTGCGCTTGTATGCTTAGATCTAAACTACATGCAAAAATTACATGTTAAGTTGTTCATGCAAAAACTTGATGAACATGTTTTCTAGTTGGAATCGAAGCGGGAGGCGGTCCGGGGCAACCTAAGGACAAAGTCCATGCTGAGGTCGCGCCAAGGCCCGTTGGCCATAGGCAATGGGGTATAGAGACCCGTGTTCGGGGGGGGGGGGTTTAGCCAACTGACACGTGCCACAGTGGCGCACAATGCATTCCACATCCTTGCAGAGGGAAGTCCAAAAGAACTGGCCCTCTGCCAGTTCAAGTGTCTTGTCACAGCCATAGTGGCCGGCAACACCGCCTGCATGTAGCTCGAGTAAGAAATGGTCTCGAACAGACAAGCGGAGAACGCACAAATGATTCCCCAAAAAAAGATTACCCTCACACAACTGGTAGGGAGAGTCAGGGTCCGGGGACTCAGTCAAGGCGGCGTAGATTGCACCAAAGTCAGAGCACGTGGCATACTCCTCTTTGACATGGTCAAAGGTATTGACACGAGTGCGCATCACACATAACAGGGTCCGAACGTGACTCAAGGCATCCGCGACGACATTCTCCTTACCCGCCTTGTGGTTGATCATAAAGGAGTATTGTGGTAGGTACTCGACCCGCTTATCATGGCGGGCACCCAACCTCTTTTGGGCATTAAGGAATGAGAGGGCTTGATGGTCGCTATACAACACAAACTCACGGTGAAGAAGATAGTGCCGCCATTAGCGCAACGACTGGACTATCGCATAAAATTCCTTATCATACGTCGAGTAACGCTGGTGAACAACGTTCAGTTTCTCGCTGAAGAAGGCCACAGGGTGGCCCCTCTAACTAAGCGAACCATCGATGCCGGAACCGGAGGCATCGCACGCGACCTCAAAGACTTTCGAAAAGTCGGGGAGGTGCAAGACAGGGGCGGTGGTCAAGGCATCCTTAAGCGCATTGAAAGCTCATTGGGTGGCAGGGGTCCACTCAAACTCATCCTTGGAGAGACGGTAGAAACTCGTAGGACCCAAGAAACTGCGGACCTCGGTGATAGTGCGAGGCTTAGGCCAATGCCAGATGGCCTCGACCTTAGCAGGGTGATGACACCAAAATTTATAATATTTTTTGTGTCATTTCATTGGTCTTTTCGTGTCATATTTATGATCTTTTGCTTATTTTTAAGCCTTATTTGTCCAATATTACGGAATCTACACAATTTCTTGTTTTTCATAATTTTCAGGTAAAAAGTGCCATATTTTGATGGATTTTAAAGGTTTTGAGCACACGAATAGATTCCAGACATCAAAACAAAGTCGCCCGCCAATTTTCATGCAAATTGAAGTAAGTTTGAAAAATACACCCCGGGTGTAATGGATATTATGGCTGTAATTTGTAGAAAATATGGTAGTACCGTATTTTTTTTATGATATCATATTTTTGACCCAGAATTCACCTGAGAGACTTCCAGAAATTACAGTACTGCTGTAATTTATTTTACGGCCGTAATTTCATCCCAGATTCACGATTTTTGCAGACTTTTTGAAGCCCGAATCTTGCGCGGACCATATCTTGAGATCCAGAAGTCCAAATTGAGATCTTAAAAATGCTGCGGACTTGTATCGATGAGTAGAAGGTAAAGGGACTGAAAGCCCCAATGTTTATCTAGAATCGAGGGAGCAATTGACGAAGAGGTGCTTAGGGTTTGGCCTCATGCCAAGAGACGTAGAGGACACCTCAGGCCGTGATTTTCACACAGAAGCTTCATTTGGAGGAGAGAACGACACACCAGAAGTTTTAGAGCAAGAGGAGATCGGACAGAGGAGAAATCGATGAAAGAGCAGCGCCGGCACTGTTAACTCGCAACATTACGGCTGTAATTTCTATTACAACCGTGCTGTAAAGTTGTTTTCCCCTTTTCTTTGATTTTTGATCATTCTTAACTATGGATTATTGTATTCCTTTTTCCATGCAAGCTTAAACATATTTTTGGGACATGGGGTGTAATCCCCTTGATTTTTAATGACTAGATGATTATTATTTTCGTCAGGATAATTGTCACGCCCCGGCGGAAGCCGGCTATTTCTAGCTCAGGGTTCCCTAGGGAGAAACAATATTGATAGGAACCAGAGAACTACAATAATCACATAACCTTTATTTAATAAACAATCCAAATTTAATATCAACACAATATCTGAATACAACTATCCAAATTATCAACTGAATAAAATACGAAAGACAACTATCTTAACTCGGCTGGTATCTGCTATCTACTCTATCCCTCCCAGAAGCTAACTCTGTACCTGTAAGAGAAACAAAGGGAGTTAGCAGAAATGCTAAGTAGAAATCAACAAACATGGTGAGGGAATCAAATAACAGGATAACACAATAACTGAAACAATGATATACAAATAATATAGGAATGTCGTGCAAATCATCAAGCTGGCCAACAGATCTCAATCAAGAGCCGCACTCATTTTCAGAGTGTTTCCACTGTTGCTCATGCAATGGAACGACTGTCCTAAACAGCCCGGTGAATGTTGCGTCCAACATCTGACATCCGTAGTATTGTCCGAGGACAACTGGCGGTGCCCTAACCGGTAACTCAGATAGTCTGATATAATCAGAACTATAACTCAGATAAACAGGCCACTGGAGAATAAATCATCCAGGTCAGAGGTCAATATAAATCACAACTTTATCATCACAGATTTACAACGGTTCCATACATTTCAATATCTCAGATACACAATTGTTCAACCAGGCTCATAAGCCAATAAATCAGATATCTCAAACAGATTTGTTAACCAATCATACAGAAACAGAATATGACCAAATAATCAAGATAATTGAGTTCAACAGGAATTTCAGAAACAAACTAAGCAGACGAAGCAATCAGATATCAGTGTCAATTAATTCTATCATATGCATCATATATCAAGTCAAAGGATTAAGTAGCAAATCCTATTAGTGACACTGTAAGAAAGGAGTAGGGTAAGATTCCTACCTCAAACGATGTTATCTCTGAGTCCTTTTGAAAAGCCAATAATTGTTTTATCAAACGATGCAAGCCGATTAATGGATCAACCACTCTGTAACATGAATTTGTACATGAACTCTATCATTAAACATTCTAATTTGAAAACCAAAACCACCAACAAGTAGAACATAACCCTAAACCTAGAGAACCAGTCTCAGATCATATGAACCGAACCTAAAACCCACTGAACCGGACAGAATTGCACTGAACCGATCAAATTCACCCCGAACCAAGTTAAACCGAGACTTCTAACTTCTATTACACAAAATATAAACCTCATCTAAAGCTATACAGACTACCATTAGATGGGAAATTTAATTATCTTTCCAACGGCTACCTGAACCGGCCCGGATTCGACCGAATCATGGTCGAACCGGTCGAAATTCAAGTACTGACCCAACTGGAATTGAACCGCTCGGTCCGGTTCAAATCAATTTCAAAACTCAGCGACCGGTTTATTTATAAATAAACCGCCGCTCAAATCCAAATTTGGACCAAACCGACGCTCGCCCGCGCCACCCAAACGCCGCCGCGCAAGGCCGCCGGACTTGTGTCCGCTGCTTGCGCCGGCGAGCTCCCGAGGGCGCGTCGAAGATCGGATCGCCCCCAAACTTCGCCAGTAAACTCCGACCGATGAGGCGGTGATCCACGACCAGCTTCGGTGAGTGTTCGACCCACGGTCGAAGCATCCGAAGCGACAGCAGGTATCGACGGTGGCGCCGCCGTCGTCGATACACAAAACATACCCAAACCGAAACGGAACTTCACTAAAACTTCATAGAAGCCTACATACCTTGCTACGACGATGTATCGTAGCCCAGAACACAGAGATCACCGTCGATGAAGGCACTGGATGGCTGGAACACGAGGCGGCGCCGCTCGAACTCCGGCGACGAGTTTGAGCGCCATTTCTCCTCCCTGGCGGCGCTTCGAGGCTTGAAGACAGGTTAGGTTTTGAAACTCCTCAAGTCGAACAAAAGCCCTCTAATATAGAGGTAAAACGCGTTCCATACGGCGAGAACACGGCGGCGACGAAATCGCCGAGAAAATCCGGGAAGACGACGGGTTGACTCGGTCCCCAAAATCAGAATTTAAATCTAATACAAAAATATCAAATCCGATATTATATTAAAAACGCAAATCGGCGCGTTGGTTAGACGGCGTCGATCACGCGCGTGCGACGCGGGTTCGATTCCCCGCGAATGCGTTTCGCGTTTAATAAAAGAAAACTTATTTTATTTTTCTTTGATTTTTTTTTCATTTACAAAAAAATTCGAAAAAAATTCCAGAAAATCCCTAAAATTCAAATATACAAATACTGATATTTCTAAAATTTAAAATTATACAAATCAAGGTTATAACATTATCCACCCCTTAAAAAGAATTTGGTCCTCCAAATTCAGAGTACACAAAAATAATAGCATAACTATGAAAACTAAGAATTACACTAAGTCCGGTGTCTCCTCTTGAGTTTCCTGTTGAGTCTGCTGAGTCACTGCATAAACTCTTGCTGGAGCTGTAGATTGCTGCTGAAATCCTCTCTGTGGCATCTGATTAATCTGACTAGTTCTCTCCTGATAAGTCCTTGGTCTAGATCTCTGCTGATAACTTTGTTGTGGGGGTTGAAATCCTCTTCGTGGGCAATCTACCTTATAATGACCCCAACCTTTGCAATAGTTGCACTGAATCTCATTGGAAGGGCATACATTAGCCAAATGTCCTTCTTGATTACACTTAAAGCATTTTCTCACAGACCCTGCTGAATTAAAGCTTGGTGCATATGAAGAATGTACAGGTCTCTGATGGCTATTAAATACTGCTCTTGATCTTTTCCCTCTATTATCATAAGTTCTTTCCTCTTCTGATCTAGTTGTCTGGCTTACTTTCTGCTTTTCTGCTAATTCTTGTATCTCTTCAATTTGTTTTTCTTTAGCTACATCCATTAAAGAAGCCTCTATCCTGAATGCTGTATTTACCACTGCTTGAAAACTATCTAAGGGGATAGTATTCATCTGTTCCTTTATTGTGTGGTGTAATCCCTTAATAAAAAGTTGGCACTTTCTCCTTTCAGTGGTCACCAACTCTGGAAATAAATCTGATAATCTCTCAAAGTCAGTTACATAGATATTCACTGACCTTTTTCCTTGTTTCAGATTTAGAAATTCTTGCATCTGGCTATCCTGAAAAGATTCTGGAAAGTATTTCTCAAAGAATGCTTCTTTAAAATCGGTCCAAGAGATAGGGTCATTTCCAAAAGTAACTCTCATTCCAGACCACCATGTCCCAGCTCTATCAGATAAGAAATATGTGGCCAATTCTACCTTCTGCTCATCTGGACAACCTAATGCTCTAAAGGTTTGCTCTACTTTTAGTAACCAATATCTAGCTGCCCAAGGGTCAGTAGTTCCTCCAAAATCACGAAATTGATCTTTTCCTAACTGTGAGAACTGCATCAGCATATTAGCTAACCTAACTGGTTGGTTTACTACCGGTTGAGGTACTAACGATGGAGAAGAAGATTCACCCTCATCCCTTACTACTGCTTGTACTTCAGGGGAAGCATGTGGTGCTGCTTCTAAGGGTGCTGAGGCTTCATACCCACTTCTTCTTCTTGTAGGGGCTCTAGGTAAGTTTCGAGGTAGCTGTACCTCGGCATCAAGAGAATTTCTGGCTCCCTTACTTCCTTGACTTGGGATTACTCTGGCTCTAGTTCTTGGCGCCATCCTGTCAACAAAATAACATGTTATATAATAATTGTTTACCTATTCATTTATTTCAACCTTAACCCAAACCCAATCCTGAGGTTCCTATATCCTTAGGTTTTCTTACTGAACCTATAGCTCTGACCTGTGGGTTATGGGCCCACAGAAACTTATACCTCTAAACCTATAGCTCTAATACCATTTAAATTGTCACGCCCCGGCGGAAGCCGGCTATTTCTAGCTCAGGGTTCCCCAGGGAGTAACAATATTGATAGGAACCAGAGAACTACAATAATCACATAACCTTTATTTAAAAAACAATCCAAATTTAATATCAACACAATATCTGAATACAACTATCCAAATTATCAACTGAATAAAATACGAAAGACAACTATCTTAACTCGGCTGGTATCTGCTACCTACTCTATCCCTCCCAGAAGCTAACTCTGTACCTGGAAGAGAAACAAAGGGAGTTAGCAGAAATGCTAAGTAGGAATCAACAAACATGGTGAGGGAATCAAATAACAGGATAACACAATAACTGAAACAATGATATACAAATAATATAGGAATGTCGTGCAAATCATCAAGCTGGCCAACAGATCTCAATCAAGAGCCGCACTCATTTTCAGAGTGTTTCCACTGTTGCTCATGCAATGGAACGACTGTCCTAAACAGCCCGGTGAATGTTGCGTCCAACATCTGACATCCGTAGTATTGTCCGTGGACAACTGGCGGTGCCCTAACCGGTAACTCAGATAGTCTGATATAATCAGAACTATAACTCAGATAAACAGGCCACTGGAGAATAAATCATCCAGGTCAGAGGTCAATATAAATCACGACTTTGTCATCACAGATTTACAACGGTTCCATACATTTCAATATCTCAGATACACAATTGTTCAACCAGGCTCATAAGCCAATAAATCAGATATCTCAAACAGATTTGTTAACCAATCATACAGAAACAGAATATGACCAAATAATCAAGATAATTGAGTTCAACAGGAATTTCAGAAACAAACCAAGCAGACGAAGCAATCAGATATCAGTGTCAATTAATTCTATCATATGCATCATATATCAAGTCAAAGGATTAAGTAGCAAATCCTATTAGTGACACTATAAGAAAGGAGTAGGGTAAGATTCCTACCTCAAACGATGTTATATCTGAGTCCTTTTGAAAAGCCAATAATTGTTTTATCAAATGATGCAAGCCGATTAATGGATCAACCACTCTGTAACATGAATTTGTACATGAACTCTATCATTAAACATTCTAATTTGAAAACCAAAACCACCAACAAGTAGAACATAACCCTAAACCTAGAGAACCAGTCTCAGATCATATGAACCGAACCTAAAACCCACTGAACCGGACATAATTGCACTGAACCGATCAAATTCACCCCGAACCAAGTTAAACCGAGACTTCTAACTTCAATTACACAAAATATAAACCTCATCTAAAGCTATACAGACTACCATTAGATGGGAAATTTAATTATCTTTCCAACGGCTACCTGAACCGGCCCGGATTCGACCGAATCATGGTCGAACCGGTCGAAATTCAAGTACTGACCCAACTGGAATTGAACCGCTCGGTCCGGTTCAAATCAATTTCAAAACTCAGCGACCGGTTTATTTATAAATAAACCGCCGCTCAAACCCAAATTTGGACCGAACCGACGCTCGCCCGCGCCACCCAAACGCCACCGCGCAAGGCTGCCGGACTTGCGTCCGCTGCTTGCGCCGGCGAGCTCCCGAGGGCACGTCGAAGATCGGATCGCCCCCAAACTTCGCCAGTAAACTCCGAACGATGAGGCGGTGATCCACGACCAGCTTCGGCGAGTGTTCGACCCACAGTCGAAGCATCCGAAGCGAGAGCAGGTATCGACGGTGGCGCCGCCGCCGTCGATACACAAAACATACCCAAACCGAAACGGAACTTCACTAAAACTTCACAGAAGCCTACATACCTTGCTACGACGATGTATCATAGCCCAGAACACAGAGATCGCCGTCGATGAAGGCGCTGGATGGCTAAAACACGAGGCGGCGCCGCTCGAACTCCGGCGACGAGTTTGAGCGCGATTTCTCCTCCCTGGCGGCGCTTCGAGGCTTGAAGACAGGTTAGGTTTCGAAACTCCTCAAGTCGAACAAAAGCCCTCTAATATAGAGGTAAAACGCGTTCCATATGGCGAGAACGCGGCGGCGACGAAATCGCCGAGAAAATCGGGGAAGACGACGGGTTGACTCGGTCCCCAAAATCAGAATTTAAATCTAATACAAAAATATCAAATCCGATATTATATTAAAAACGCAAATCGGCGCGTTGGTTAGACGGCGTCGATCGCGCGCGCGCGACGCGGGTTCGAGTCCCCGCGAACGCGTTTCGCGTTTAATAAAAGAAAACTTATTTTATTTTTCTTTGATTTTTTTTTATTTACAAAAAAATTCAGAAAAAATTCCAGAAAATCCCTAAAATTCAAAAATACAAATACTGATATTTCTAAATTTTAAAATTATAAAAATCAAGGTTATAACAATAATACTTGTTGTGATAATTCTGCTTTTGTGATGAACCGTCTTTAATTTTCCTTAGATTTATATTATCTACATTTTTTAGAATTTTACGAAACTGACTGAAAGGTTGAACGTGAAATTTGGAACCCAAAAAAATCATTGAGTTTGGAACTTATCATAAGAGCTTAGGTTTGTTCTTTGAATTCTGATTTTTAGTGATTTTATTGCCATGATAGATAATTTGAATCTTGGGTTAAATTATTGTGTTAGACTTGATTTGATGCTGCAAGAAATTGAGTATTAGATCGTCGAAAACCTTAAGTAGAACTTGTGTTGAGTATCAGATGCACGAAAGTGATCTTTGAGATTCCACTTGAGACAATCAACTTAGAATTCGGATGCACAGAAGTGATATTTGGGTTATTTGATTGATGATTTACTTATCTTTAGCATTGGGATAGATCATGCGCGAAAGCGAGAATTGATCCCTACATGATTGTCTGCACGAAAGTGAGATAATCCCTTTATGAAGCAAATTAAGTCTTTATCATGATAAAATTAGTCTGATGACCTTTTATTTATATCTAGTAATTGAAATTAAGGTGGATGAAACCCTAGTCCCATATTTATCTCTCTGATTTATCTTTTCACCCTTTATATTGCTTACTTGCATAAAAATCGATCGCTTAGCTAGTAAGAATACAACTATTTGGTACTTAACACATAGGTCCCTATGGATTTGATACTTTCTTTATTACTTCGAGTATCCGTGCGTTTGCGGATCACAACAAGTTTTTAGCGCCGTTGCCGGGGACCTTAGTTTTGTTAATATCAAAATAGTTGTTAGTATTGCTAGACTAGGTTTTATTTGTTTTAGATTTAACTTTATTTTTTGTTTTTGCAGGTTTTGGATTTTCAGAAGTTGTGACAGAACTGAGATTTTCTAAAATTTTTGAATTTGCTTGTGTTTATATTTTCTTTCTTTTATATATTCTGAAAAAAAAGGATTTTATTTGATTGATTGGTGTTGGATTATCTTTCTATTCTTGATAGATTTGAAGATATGTCTTTTAGTTTCACTCGTGGGCAACTGAAAGAGATGAGGTATATATGTCATATGAAGATGATTCATCATGCACTCTTCAAGATAAGTTAGATTTTATCTCTCGTCAAATAGACACTTTAAATATGCATTCTATTAAGACAACTTATTTTTTCATAAGTTGTGATATTTGTGGATGTTTTGGTCATTATAGTTCTAATTGCTAAATTTTAATTTCTCCAAATTCCAATTTATCATGTTATGAAGATGATCAATATAATTTTGGATGGGAAAATCAATCTTCTTTTTATGAGGATTGCTCAAATCATGTTTCTGAACCATACTTTGAAGATACTGAGAAATCTAGGTTAGAATCCATGCTTGAAAATTTCATATCAAATCAAAACCAATTCATGACAAATCAAAATAAGGAAATTGAGGATCTTAAGAAGATAATTGGTCAGCTAGCTTCTAATGTAGAATCTTTAACTACTAATTCTGAATTTTTGGAAACCCAGTTAGCACAACAAGCATGTTTATTTGAGTTTGAAACTAAAGAACATGAATTAGCTTCTAATGTAGAATCTTTAACTACTAATTCTGAATTTTTGGAAACCCAGTTAGCACAACAAGCATGTTTATTTGAGTTTGAAACTAAAGAACTTGATTTAGAAAAATCCCCCTCTGATCATGATTGTTTTGAGATTGAGCCTTATGTGAATATTAATGCATCTCACTATGATTTTGAAAATTGTGAAATTGATTCCTTTAATAATTTATTTGTGGAAAAGTTTGAGGAAATAGAAACTGAAAAACCCTCTTTTGATGAAATTGATTCTTTTGATAATATATTGTTTATGGTTAATTATGATGAAGGATATGAGGGGACTAATTTAGAAAAATCTTACTATGATTTTGTTGATAACTTTAAAATTGATAAATTATTTGATGATGAACACGAGGAACTTGAAAAGGATTTGAATATTTTGAACATTGATGAATCTCACATTGATGCTTTGCCCATATTTATTATTGAATCTTCTGATTTATTTGAAAAGTTATGCTTTGTTGAAAAATCTAATTTGAGACAGAAAAGTTATTTTGATGATACAATGCTTATATCTTTTGATCAAAGACCTATGACAATTGAAGATTTAAATTTGAAGAAAGGACTTATGATTTTGCATACTCACAAATATAGAAAAATCATTGAAAATCTTAATTTTAATTTCCGCATATTTAAGAAAGCCACAGTGATTGTAATTTACATGAAATTTTGGATATTTGATTTAGTTGGTAAACTTTTTGGACAGCGAAAAAGGAAAAAATTGCATGCTATTTACTTTGGTACTGATTCACCTGCTTCACCATGATTTTTGGGTTTTGGTCAAGGTGATGACCTTTAAATTAGTGTTTCTTGGGAGGCAACCCAAGCATTATCACTTTTGCTTAGCTTAGTCTCTTTTATTTTAGTTTATTTTTATAATTAATTTTTCTTTTCTTTTTGCAGGGAAAATAAAATTTTGCGCAAAATACGGCACTGCCGTAATTGTGTTTACGGTACCGTATTTTCAGTCCGTTTTCGAATAGAAGGTTTTGTGTCTTTTAGGGTACTACCATAATCTGTTTCATGATACTGTATTTTGGAGTCGTTTTTGACCCGAGAGTTCTTTGAAAAATACGGCAGTACCGTAATATATTTCACAGTACTGTATTTTAAGCTGCAGTCTGCTTATCTGATTAGGTGTTTTCTCGCTGCGATTTTAAGAAATTGGGTTGCAAAAATTTTTGGATATTTTTTGAATTTTAAAGTCCATGGATCATTCTAAAACACATAGCAATTTTTCGATTCTGATTAATTTCTGTAGCAGTTTTCTATAGACTATTCTGATTAGCGTTTTTGCTGCAAGTTTTTAAGATGCTTTAATGAGTTGAAACCCTGATCTTTCACATGGAATTGGAAGAACATGTTTCATTTTATCTTGTGGATTAATTGTTTTTATGAAAATATTTTCTGATAATTGTAGGAAGCATGACAACTTTTCGAATCTAATTAACTTTTGTGCAGTTTTTGATTTTATAATCTGATTAGCCTTCTTTCTGTTGATACCCTAAATTCCTGATAGATTTTGATACTTCAATTTTCATACATCTGAAAAGAATGAGTTTTATTCTATTACATGGTTTTGTCCATTTTCCTTTTGGATTATTAAATCTTATTTTTGGGTACGACTACTTTTCCTAAAAAATTAAGTGGCTACTCTATTTGATTTCTACCTGTTATAACTTTTTTTTGCCTCTAGATCCAGAAATCTTCAAGAGTAACTATCTTCCACCTCTAGCTACCACTGCATCTACCTCTGACATCACTGTTTCCAGCTGTCGACACAGGATTATACCATCAGCAGACTTTTACTTCTTCTACTGCCTCTATTTCCATTGATTTGATTTATTTATATAGCAGACTCTTCATTAGTGACTGATTTTTTTTTTTATGTATGCAGCATTATTTCTAGCACACACCGGCCGACGATCTCACCTCCAGGACTGTAGTCTCTAGCAGGCCACTAGAGATTACTCACTTTACTGTCAGCACCACCACCATCATTGCTAGTAGCTCTTCAGCTAGCATCTGTTCCACCTCTGCTTCTCACCTGCATCAGATCTTTCCACCAGGACTCCTCTAGATCATTGATGACATCTCTGATTCTCCTTTGAGAAAATTATTTTTATCATTATTATTTTTTAGAGACTATTTTTAAACTAAGCCTTATGTACCTTAAATTGTGCAGGTAAATTTTTCAAAAGGCACATCTGTTGGGAAACCTCGGGGACATTTTACAATTTTTCAGAGTTATGGACATACATTTTTCGCAGCGGAAGAATGTCCCCGAAACAGGCTAGTCCCAAAAACCCAGTGAAGATCTCATGCAAGGGAGTCGACACGATGAGTTAGGAAATACCTTAAGAGCAATGTAGAGCGATGTCGATGAAGGCGCCCAAATGTTCGCCCTCTGCAGTCTCGCACGCACGGATCTCTTGAGTTCTCTTCTTCCACGCCCGGTGCTAGCCTCGGGAAGAAGATCCAAGCCTTTGGGAGATACTCTACTTCACTTGCGCCATCAAGAGAGATGATGCGCCAAGAGAAGAAAGAAAACCGCCCAAGCCGCCAAGCCCTAGATCTCCTTGCGCCAAGAGGAAAGGAGGAAGAGGCTTGCGGTTATGGAAGATGCGCCCTTTGCTCCAAGCACTCGCCCCTCTCCTTGTGTTTACGTCTTCAAGGATTGATTACCCACAAGAGGGGGCGACTAGGGTCATATTTATAGGGCAAGAGGCGGTTAGGGTAATGGCTAGGATCATGACAAGTGTAGGGCTAGGATGAGGAGGTTTGAGATAAGGAAAGTCTCCAAGACATTTCCATAATTCTCATTCAACCTTACCTTTTGTTCCCACGCCTTTCCTTGTGCGCCAAGGCCTTGCCTTGCGTCTAAAGCAATGCCATAGAGGCATGCATTCCATCCTAGGAAGAGAGGGGGAGGCGCCCTTTACTTCCATAATGAAGCAAAGGCGCCAACATGACCCCATTATGCCCCTAGGCGCCTAATGGTTCATGTTTCTCCCCATTATACCCTTTTAGCCTCTCATCTCTTCATGAGAACTTGTTATTGGGCCTCATTGGATAATGAGCTAGCCCAAACATCATTGCATAGGTTGATTAAGCACTTGGATCCAATCCAATGCAACCCTAATCCAAATGTGACCAACCATGGTCAAATACAGGTCAACCTGCCAAAAATGAAGTTTGGCTCCAATAACATTCTTCCATCTCATCAGGCCCATTGGCGCTGATGAAATATCCCAATTAGATCTGAGTTATCCAATAACTCGATCATAAGGCTTCCCGATCAATACGAGAACTCAAGTATCAAGGTGTGCGACCCTGTAGGTTCTTCTGACGCTGGTAGTGCTGACCTGAGGTCATCACAAGCAGTGAGTGGCACCTAGCAGTGCATCGCTACTACCCAGGTCATTGGAATGGATATCGACATCGACATCCCCATCATCGCAACTAGGTACAGATGCATTACAGTCTCTTTGCCGAACTGATATCCGGTTGGACAAGTGTGTCACCACTTGTTTTCATCCAATCACATGGCTATGACTAAAACAGGTTCTCACCTGGGTATGGCCATACACTCTTAGTCATTGAACCATAAAGGAGCTCCATGGATATCATACTTCCTTAGGGAAGGGGCAAATCCTATGTCTGTCCATTGATCTTCTCATATGGGTCGTGACATGCTCAATAACAACCGTTATGACCTCCCAGCTACGGCAAGGTGTTAGGTTGTATCAAAGCAAGTCCCTAATCATATAGAATGATCAATGACCTCAAGTCAAGGGATCAATGCATCTCCTGTCACTTATGAGGATAACTCATGACACCAAGTCGTAGCCTCATAGCGGGTCTATCCAGTATATCCCCAATGATATACCCATGTGTCTGCGTTAGCACCACGTGCCTAACCAGCCCACATACCAGTCTCTCAAGTACCATAGCTGTCCCATATCCACTAAGGTACATCGACTGGGGATTATGATTCGAGCACAGTTCCAATCTATCTCCAGGGACATTATCATGTAAGTACACAATCGCAGGTGTAGTCAAACAATGATAACGACAATGCCAGAATGATATAAAAATATCAATGTCAAGTAGTACATAAGTTGACCAAAACTAGGTCCTAGGGCATATACACCAATAATCTCCCACTTGCACTAAGACCTAGAAGTTGAGGAATCTCAACCCCATATCTCTAGCGTGACCATCATGCTTCTGCTGCGCCAAAGCCTTGGTCAATGGGTCCGCCAGATTGTTCTCTGTGTCTACTCTGCTAATCTTGACATCACCTCTGTCAATGATCTCTCTGATCAGGTGAAATCTTCTGAGTATGTGTTTGGATCTTTGATGAGACCGTGGTTCCTTGGCTTGTGCAATTGCTCCATTGTTGTCACAGTAGAGTTCAATTGGATCCATTGCACTAGGTACCACTTGAAGATCACATAAGAACTTCCTTATCCAAACAGCTTCCTTGGCTGCCTCAGAAGCAGCCACATACTCAGCTTCGGTTGTAGAATCTGCTATGGTGGATTGCTTGAAGCTCTTCCAACATACAGCGCCTCCATTTATCTTGAACACATAGCCGGCCTGCGATCTGAAGTCGTCAGGGTCAGACTGGAACGATGCGTCAGTATAGCCCTGCATACTGAGCTCTTCCTGTCCCCCATAGACCAAGAACAAATCCTTAGTTCTTCTCAGATACTTTAGGATGTTCTTTACAGCCACCCAGTGCTGTAGACCTGGATTGGATTGGTATCGGCTGGTTATGCTCACAGCATATGCCACATCTGGTCTAGTACATAACATTGCATACATGATCGATCCTACTGCCGAAGCATAAGGAATTCGACTCATGTCGTCCCTCTCAGCCTGTGTTGTAGGACACTGGCTCTTTGAGAGAGTAAGGCCATGTCTCACTGGAAGGTATCTTTTCTTGGATTGCTCCATGTAGAACCTCTCCAGTACCTTATCAATGTAAGTACTTTGACTAAGGGCCAAGAGCCTCTTGGATCTATCCCGGTAGATCCTCACGCCTAGAATATAGGCGGCCTCCCCTAAGTCTTTCATCTCGAAACACTTCCCCAACCATGTCTTCACAGCTTGAAGACTAGGGATGTCGTTTCCGATGAGCAGTATGCTATCAACATACAAGACCTAAAAAATTACTAGGCTCCCATTGAATTTTCTGTATACACAGGCGTCATCTTCGCTTTTGATAAAGCCATAATCTCTCACGGCCTCATCAAATCGAAGATTCCAACTTCGAGATGCTTGCTTTAATCCATAAATGGACCTCTTTAGCCTGCAAACCTTATTAGCCTCTGTAGGATGGATGAAGCCATCAGGTTGTGTCATATACACATCCTCAGTCAGCTTCCCGTTAAGGAACGCTGTTTTCACATCCATTCGCCATATCTCATAGTCATGATATGCAGCTATAGCAAGCAGAATCCGAATGGATTTAATCATGGCACCGGCGAGAAGGTTTCATCATAGTCCACCCCGTGGACTTATTTAAATCCTTTAGCCACTAGTCTACCCTTATAGGTAACTATTTTGCCATCCATGTCTGTCTTCTTCTTGAAGACCCATTTACACCCTATGGGTTTTACCCCATCAGGCAGCTCAACCAAATCCCAGACTTGGTTAGCCGACATGGAATCCATCTCAGATCTCATGGCGTCAAGCCATTTCTCGGAGTCCGGTCCACTGACCGCCTCATCATAGGTTCTAGGTTCATCCTCAATGATGAAGATCCCATCATGTTGGGTCGGTAGCGACCCATACATTTCAGGTGCACGACGAATTCTCCCAGACCTACGCAGGACCTATGTCTGAGCCTCAGGTTGCCTAGCAACCGGTGCAGGTGGCTCAGATTCCATCTCTTTGTCTTGTGCTTGCACTTGGACCTCATCCAAGTCAAACTTCCTCCCACTAACTTCTTTCTTAAGAAATTCTTTCTCTAGAAAGACAGCACCCCGAGCAACAAAAACTTTGTTCTCCGTTGGGACATAGAAGTAGTATCCTTTAGTTTCCTTAGGATACCCCACAAACACACACTTATCAGATCTAGGTTCTAGCTTACTAGAATCCTGACGTTTGACATAAGCCTCACATCCCCAGATCCTGATAAACGTGAGATTAGGGCGTCTCCCACTCCACACCTCGTATGGTATTTTGGAGACACTCTTAGATGGAACATTATTCAGTATCAGAGAAACTGTTTCTAGTGCATGCCCCCAGAATGATGAAGGTAGAGTTGCATGACTCATCATGGATCGAACCATATCCAATAAAGTTCGATTTCTCCTTTCAGACACACCATTCCATTGAGGTGTTATAGGAGGAGTGAGTTGGGATATGATCCCACACTCTCTCAGATAGTCAAAGAACTCACCACTCAGGTATTCTCCACCTCGATCTGATCGAAGAGCTTTAATGGATCTTCCAAGCTGGTTCTCTACTTCATTCTTGAACTCCTTGAATTTCTCAAAGGATTCAGATTTATGTCTCATTAAGTAGACATAACCATACCTACTGAAGTCATTAGTGAAGGTAATGAAGTAGTTGTACCCTCCTCTGGCTTGTTTATTGAAGGGCCCACACACATCAGTATGTATGAGATCCAATAAACCTTCTGCCCTCTCACCAATCTTGGTGAAGGGCGCCTTTGTCATCTTCCCTAATAAACAAGGTTCACAAGTATCAAATTCCTCCAAGAAACTTGAATCTAACAATCCATTTGCATGGAGTTGTTGGATGCGATTCTGTTGGGGTATGCCCTTAAGCCTAATGTTTGAGGCCCTGGGATTGTAACAGTGTCATGTAATAAACTCTTATGTTTATAAAGGCATGGTTATTATTCAGGTTGTTACCTTGTCTGCTGTAATAAGTGTACTTCTGAATAATGTCTCAAAGCTGTTCAGCTAGGCTGACATGCAGTTAAGTCCTTAGTCGATATATCTTGGTGAACATGAGACAGCCTTGATATGATTGAGACTAATATGTGTTTTAATCTTATAGGATGCTTCGAGCATGGAATAAGATGTAGACTCATGGGTACATTGGATGTACTGGACAGACCCTACTAGGATATTCAGTTGCTTGTCACAATGTGAATATTCCTTGACTGTAACAAGTGGCACATTTCCTCTGACTTGAGATCACTTGTGTTTTCTAAATGATGATTGTCATTGTTTTGAGGTAGTTCAATATCATTTGAAACATAATGATTATAGACTATCTTGGATGGTGAGCTTGAATCAGGTTAGGGCACTAATGATAGACAAAGGATTGCCGTCTCCTTGTTTAAGGAGTGTGATGTTCTAAAGGGGCCCCCTGGATGAGATGATTGAGAAAAGAGTATGGCCATACCCAGGTGACAGTGTTCATCTGTTCTAATCATGCTCATCATATTGGAGTTACAAGCTTGACACGCTTGTCCAATAAGAACATCCAGTGGCAAAGGAAATATGCATGCCTAGTGAGTTGATTCACACTTGTGCTGTTTTTGGGTGTAGTCTTGGAAGACTCTTTTCTTTATATCGGGAGACAGTGATGTGTTGCTAGATACCCCTCACTGATCGTGATGACGTAAGTTGTCGTTACCGACATTTAAAGGAAACCCTCAGGGTCGCACAATTTGATGATATGGCTTACTTAAGTCAGATCGTGTGGACTGAATTGTTTAAGTTCAGTTTAAAGGGATTTGATCTCTGATTGTAAGTGAGATCTGGTCTGATCATATTTGATTGATTAGGGCTTGAGATCGGTAAGCTTCGATCGAGTGAATAGATGCTAGATCGGTGAGATCAGAAGCATCAAGAGATCAACGGTTAGATCTGGAGCCTTAGGGTTTATTTGAGATCTAGACTTGATTGCTTGGCTTGATTGGTTCTTAAACCGAACCAAATTGAACCAGCTCATGAAATGAGCGCATGGTTCAAGGCGTGGCGACATGTTCACTTGGCATGAACATTGGAGCGATGAGTGGTTGCTATTTTTAGTAACCATGATCTCCACTTGGAGATGGCTCACGTTCGAATAGAGGGTTCTCTATTCTCGTCAAAAAAAAACTCATTCCTCTTGACACCTTTTGGTGTGCGGCGACAACTTGAAGCATAGAGGAAGATTCGGCCAAGAGAGATCGATATCTCCATCCCTTTCCTTTCGATCAAAGACATCTTGGACGATCCTTGCTAGCACAAGGGACGACAAGAAGCAAGCCGTCGCTCATCTTGTGTGTGACGATTTGGAGGAAACCTTCGTTGTTCTCTTGCTTCCAAGGCGCCATCTTGAAATGGCTATGGTATGAATCGCATCTTCTCTATTCATGTTTTCGAAAGTTGATCATATAATGCATGCTCTTCGACCCTTGAATCCGCTGCCTATCATGTTGCGCCACTTTAGGGTTTCGCACCCCTCATGAAAGGGGTTCCCTGCAATTGGTATCAGAGCAGGTTACATGCGCAATTATATGATTGCTTTGATTTTGTGTTCCATGAATGTTTAGATCTATATCATGCGTAATTTTATCATGTTAATATGTTTCATGTAGAAACCTATTTTATGTTTCATTTGCGCATGCATGTTGGCGCATGTTTGTTTTCTCAAAAATGGATCACATGCGCGACTAACATTAGATCTAAGGCCCTGCTGTAAACCCTTAGACGGGTTATTAGGGTTGAAATCATCCCCCAGGTTAGATCCAACAGTCTGATCAGACTATCTGACAGCCTTGATGGGTCGACCAGATAGCATCTGTGCGCAAGCATCAGATGGCTATAGGTCGACTGCAGACAGGCGTGTAGCGATGTCTGATTGAGACAACCTATGAACGCACATGAGTTAGGCCCGGGGTCACACCCGCTTGCCAGACCTCATTGTGGTCGTTCAGCCCTTGGCGCATGCATTGTTGACCTTTTGGTCGACTCAAGTCAGTTAGGACTTGGTGCATGTAAGGGCACAGGATCTGACTAGGTTCGATGAGTGGATCCCTAGTAATGGACCGTTGTAAGGTAGTAAGGCTAATAAGGAAAAATAAAATTAATCTCAATGGGGTTTTTCAAAAATTTTATTTTTCATGATTGGATCACATGATGTATGATGCCATATGTATGTTTATTTAGTCTTATGTGGGCTGCCCATGTTTAATGTGTGCTGTGCTGGGGCCTGCGTGCCTGGAATCTTTTTGTAAATTATTTTTAATTGTGATCTGCGTATCACCTTCTATTTAATTTATAAAATGTAATTGACCTGCGAGTCAATCTTGTCTAGATAGATTAATTTGTAAATTAATCAGACAAGAGCACAGAGCACACTTGGCAGAGGCGCTTGCAGCAGAGGCTTGACCAGGTGGGAGGTCCAGGGTTCGACTCTGGGACCAGGCGCATTTTCCCTGGTAGGCGCACCTGAGCTGCAGATGGCGCTTGGGCCCTGGTTTGGACCAAATGAGCAGCAAAAGACCCATGAAGAAAAGCAAGTGAAGACTTAAGTTGTTTAAGGTCTTACTTAGGCTATGGGCTTTTACCACATAAGATTCATGCTTTCTTTTATTTGTTTAAATAAGTAGAACAGCATGATTTATTTATCTTCTGCTATCACCATAGGAATTGCATGATAGTGAAGAAGATAAAAGACCGTTAAAATCCAACGCTAAAATATCAAGCTCGTTAGCCTTCTGACGCGAAACCTCACTGTTCTGATTATCGTTGGAGCCGTGTTGTACCCACTCAGTGGGCACGTCCATCTATCTTCAGACGGTGCGGGATTACACCTGCGTGTTACAGAGAAGGGATTTATCGCTTCTCGTTGCTCAGCATAGCACGTGGTGGTCCAGGGAGTAGGTCGGGTCAGCTTGACCATGTAGGCTACATATGTGGCGCATATGGTAGCGCATGGAGGCAGCCATCTGTGGGGTCAGAGATTGTGTTGTACCAACTCAGTTGGCACAGTCTGCTGGATTGCCCAGATGAAGGGGAATCGCACGGGTTGGCGATTGGCAGGCAGCCTACCAGAGATTAGTGCTTGTACTCTCTGTGCATCTTATCTCGCCTGAGCGGGACGCGGAGACCAAGTATGAAATCTGGATCCCATCTCACTAAAAGAGTGTTTACTCTTTCGGGCTGTTTTGCTGGATTTTTCAGCCAGATAAAATAGTGAGAAAAAGAATCTTTCTTAAGTCCTGATTGATTCTTAACATTGATACTGACCTTGCTGTTCTTGCATTGTTGTAGATACCTGCAGCAACGAACACCATGAACTTCAATGTGCGATCCCTACTGGAAAGGGAGAAGTTTGCTGGGCCAAACTTCTCAGACTGGTTTGGACACCTTAAGATTGTTCTTAAGGCAGAGAGGAAACTGTATGTCCTTGAGACGGCGATACCGCCTCAGCCCGCTCCGAACGCCGCAAGGGCGGTTCGGGAAGCCTATGAAAAGCACGTCAATGATAGCATTGATGTCGCTTGCCTGATGCTAGCGTCTATGACGCCACCGCTGCAGCGTCAGCATGAGGATATGTCTGCTATAGACATGATAGCGAACCTCAAGATGCTGTATGCTGCACAGGCGAGGACAGAACGCTATAATCTGACAAAGCTGTTCTTTCAGAGCAAACTGGCTGAAGGGAGCCCAGTGGGAGTTCATGTGCTCAAGATGATTGGGCACAAGGAAGCTCTAGAGAAACTGGGGCATACCATCAATCAGGAGCTTGCTGTAGACATTATTCTGCAGTCTCTCCCGCCCTCATTCGACGCGTTCATCATTAACTTTAATATGAACAAAATCGATTGTACTCCGGCAGAGCTGCTGAATATGCTCTTGACTACTGAGGAAACTCTGAAGGGAAAGCCTTCGACCTCTGTCTTAATGGTTCCTTCAAGGAACAAGAAGAAGGGGAAGAAGGGCAAGACCCCTGTCAAGAATTATAGCAAGGCTCTGAAGCAAAAGGTGAAGCGGTCCAAGGAATACAGATGTTTCCACTGTGGCCAGCTGGGTCACTGGAAAAAGGACTGTAAAGCGCTCCAAGGAGATAAGAGGGGAAGCATCGCTTCTGGCTCAGGTATTTACGTGACTGAAGTCATGTTTTCATCTTCTTCTATATCATGGGTGTTGGACACTGCATGTGGAGTTCACATTTGTTCAAATGTACAGGAACTCAAGAGAAGAAGGCAGGTGGGACAGCATGAGGTGGACCTACGAGTAGGAAACGGGGCACGGGTTGCTGCTGTTGCTGTAGGAGACTATTTCATTTCTTTACCATCTGGACTTGTATTGGAACTAGACAATTGTTACTTTGTTCCTAGCATTACTAAGAATATTATCTCCATTCCTGCTCTTGTCAGGAAGGGGTTTTCCTTTGAATGCAATATTTCAAAGTGTGTTTTATCTTTAGATAATATTGTTTATGCAACTGGTTCAATTAACAATGGGTTATTCATGTTGGACATGGAGAGTTCTATACAAAATATTGATAATAAGAAAGCCAAGTATGCTGATGACAGCACCTTGCTATGGCATAGTCGTTTAGGCCATATTAACAAGAAACGCATTAAGCGGTTGCATGATCATGGACTGCTGGGATCATTCTCCTATGAGGAGATTGATACATGCAAGGCTTGTTTAATGGGCAAAATGACGAAGTCACCTTTTCCTAACAAAGGTCAAAGGGCTTCAGGTTTACTTGACCTTATACACAGTGATGTGTGTGGGCCATTTAGTAAACATGTCAGAGGTGGCTATCAGTACTTCATTACCTTTACTGATGATTTCAGTAGATATGGGTATGTCTATTTAATGAGACATAAAAGTGAATCTTTTGACAAGTTCAAAGAGTTCAAGAATGAAGTACAGAATCAGCTAGGCCGAAATATCAAGGCACTTCGTTCTGATCGAGGTGGAGAATACCTAAGTCATGAGTTTACTGACTATCTGAAGGAGTGTGGGATTATCTCACAGCTCACTCCACCAGGAACACCGCAATGGAATGGTGTGTCCGAGAGGAGAAATAGAACGTTACTTGATATGGTTCGTTCTATGATGAGTCAGGCTACTCTTCCATATTCCTTTTGGGGTTTTGCACTGGAAACAGCTGCAAAGGTACTAAACCGAGTGCCATCCAAGGCCGTTTCTAAGACTCCATATGAGTTATGGTATGGGAAACAGCCGAGCTTGACATTTATCAGGATCTGGGGTTGCGAGGCTTATGTCAAAAAGCTCGCCTCTGGGAAACTAGAGAGCAGATCTGAGAAATGTATCTTTGTCGGTTACCCTAAGGAAACTAAGGGTTATTATTTCTACGATCCCAAAGAGAACAAGGTTTTTGTTGCTCGGACGGCCATATTTCTTGAGAAGGAGTCTCTTCTGCAAGAGGCCAGTGGGAGAGAAATAAAGCTGGATGAGAATCCAGAAGAAGGACAAAGTGCTCAAGCACAGTTGGATGAGCCTGAGCCGGTTGAACAGGTTATTGAACAACCTGAGGCTCAGATATCACGGAAACCGCGAAGATCGGGAAGGATCCGTCGACAGCCTGAGCGCTATGACGGAGTCTACATCATTGATCATGATGAACCCCTCACTTATGCGGATGCGGTCAGTGGACCGGAGTCAGCAAGATGGCTTGAAGCTATGCGCGCCGAGATGGACTCCATGTCAGATAACCAAGTCTGGGATTTGGTTGATCTGCCTCCAGGAGTTATCCCTATAGGCTGTAAATGGATCTTCAAGAAGAAGATTGACATGGATGGTAACGTGGTTACCTATAAAGGCAGGCTAGTTGCGAAAGGTTTCAAACAAATCTACAGGATAGATTATGATGAAACTTTCTCACCAGTAGCTATGTTTAAGTCTATTCGGATTCTTTTCGCGATAGCTGCATATTACGATTATGAGATCTGGCAGATGGATGTGAAGACGGCTTTCCTGAATGGAAATCTGGATGAGGATGTGTATATGACACAACCAGAAGGTTTCACTAATCCATCAGATCGTCATAAAATATGCAAATTAAAGAAGTCTATTTATGGACTTAAACAAGCATCAAGAAGCTGGAATATTCATTTTGATGAATCAATCTCTGAATTTGGTTTCATCAAGAACGAAGATGACCCGTGTGTATATAAGAGGTTTAGTGGGAGCGTGATTACTTTCCTAGTCCTCTACGTCGATGACATCTTGATCATTGGAAATGACATTCCTGAAATGCATGCGGTTAAGGCATGGTTAAGGAAATGTTTCCAGATGAAAGATCTTGGAGAAGCAGCCTATGTGTTAGGTGTGAAGATCTACAGGGATAGATCTAAGAGGCTTCTCGGGCTGTGCCAGAGTACTTACATCGATAAAGTCCTGGAGAGATTTCATTTAGAGAATTCTAAAAGAGGATATCTTCCAGTCAGACATGGTCTGAATCTTTCGAAGAGTCAGTGTCCACAAACACAGACTGAGAAAGATGAAATGGACAATACGCCTTATGCTTCGGCTATTGGGTCCATTATGTATGCGATGTTGTGTACTCGCCCAGACGTCGCTTACGGGTTAAGCGTGACCAGTCGGTTCCAAAGTAATCCGGGAGTGGCACACTGGATTGCAGTCAAGAACATCTTAAAATATCTGCGGAGGACCAAAGATATGTTCTTGATATATGGTGGTCAGGAAGAACTCAGTATTGAAGGATATACTGACGCTTCGTTCCAGTCTGACCAGGATGATTTCCGATCGCAATCAGGCTATGTTTTTAGCTTGAATGGTGGAGCAGTGGTGTGGAAGAGTTTCAAACAGTCAACTGTTGCTGATTCCACAACAGAAGCCGAGTATGTTGCAGCCTCGGAAGCATCCAAGGAGGCAGTGTGGATTCGTAAGTTCGTGAGAGAACTTGGTGTTGTTCCTTCGAGTGCAGATCCTTTGGTTATCTTCTGTGATAACACTGGAGCAATCGCACAGGCAAAGGAACCACGGTCGCACCAGAAGTCCAAGCACATACAGAGACGGTTTCATTTGATCAGGGAGATCATAGATCGTGGCGAGATCAATGTTTGCAAGGTTCATACAGATGACAATCTGGCAGACCCGCTTACTAAGCCTCTGGCGCAGCAGAAGCATGAGAAGCACTGTAATAATATGGGTTTGAGATTTCTCAACCATTAGATTAAGTGCAAGTGGGAGATTGTTGGGGTATGCCCTTAAGCCTAATGTTTGAGGCCTTGGGATTGTAACAGTGTCATGTAATAAACTCTTATGTTTATAAAGGCATGGTTATTATTCAGGTTGTTACCTTGTCTGCTGTAATAAGTGTACTTCTGAATAATGTCTCAAAGCTGTTCAGCTAGGCTGACATGCAGTTAAGTCCTTAGTCGATATATCTTGGTGAAGATGAGACAGCCTTGATATGATTGAGACTAATATGTGTTTTAATCTTATAGGATGCTTCGAGCATGGAATAAGATGTAGACTCATGGGTACATTGGATGTACTGGACAGACCCTACTAGGATATTCAGTTGCTTGTCACAATGTGAATATTCCTTGATTGTAACAAGTGGCACATTTCCTCTGACTTGAGATCACTTGTGTTTTCTAAATGATGATTGTCATTGTTTTGAGGTAGTTCAATATCATTTGAAACATAATGATTATAGACTATCTTGGATGGTGAGCTTGAATCAGGTTAGGGCACTAATGATAGACAAAGGATTGCCGTCTCCTTGTTTAAGGAGTGTGATGTTCTAAAGGGGCCCCCTGGATGAGATGATTGAGAAAAGAGTATGGCCATACCCAGGTGACAGTGTTCATCTGTTCTAATCATGCTCATCATATTGGAGTTACAAGCTTGACACGCTTGTCCAATAAGAACATCCAGTGGCAAAGGAAATATGCATGCCTAGTGAGTTGATTCACACTTGTGCTGTTTTTGGGTGTAGTCTTGGAAGACTCTTTTCTTTATATCGGGAGACAGTGATGTGTTGCTAGATACCCCTCACTGATCGTGATGACGTAAGTTGTCGTTACCGACATTTAAAGGAAACCCTCAGGGTCGCACAATTTGATGATATGGCTTACTTAAGTCAGATCGTGTGGACTGAATTGTTTAAGTTCAGTTTAAAGGGATTTGATCTCTGATTGTAAGTGAGATCTGGTCTGATCATGTTTGATTGATTAGGGCTTGAGATCGGTAAGCTTCGATCGAGAGAATAGATGCTAGATCGGTGAGATCAGAAGCATCAAGAGATCAACGGTTAGATCTGGAGCCTTAGGGTTTATTTGAGATCTAGACTTGATTGCTTGGCTTGATTGGTTCTTAAACCGAACCAAATTGAACCAGCTCATGAAATGAGCACATGGTTCAAGGCGTGGCGACATGTTCACTTGGCATGAACATTGGAGCGATGAGTGGTTGCTATTTTTAGTAACCATGATCTCCACTTGGAGATGGCTCACGTTCGAATAGAGGGTTCTCTATTCTCGTCAAAAAAAACTCATTCCTCTTGACACCTTTTGGTGTGCGGCGACAACTTGAAGCATAGAGGAAGATTCGGCCAAGAGAGATCGATATCTCCATCCCTTTCCTTTCGATCAAAGACATCTTGGACGATCCTTGCTAGCACAAGGGACAACAAGAAGCAAGCCGTCGCTCATCTTGTGTGTGACGATTTGGAGGAGACCTTCGTTGTTCTCTTGCTTCCAAGGCGCCATCTTGAAATGGCTATGGTATGAATCGCATCTTCTCTATTCATGTTTTCGAAAGTTGATCATATAATGCATGCTCTTCGACCCTTGAATCCGCTGCCTATCATGTTGCGCCACTTTAGGGTTTCGCACCCCTCATGAAAGGGGTTCCCTGCAGATTCTTGTTTATATGGGCTAATCGACAGTGCCATAGGAAAGCACCAACTGAACCACTCAGTTTGGTCCTCTTATTGCTTATGTTACAAATAGAACTTTCCATATCCAATATATATAGACCATTGCACAAAGTACCCTTCCCATAGAACATATTTGCAAATGAAAAAGAACAGGAGTTCTTATTTATTTCAAATTTAAATCCTTTCCTTGCCAAGCAAGGAATGGATACAATGTTCTTAGTTAGTGAAGGTACACAAAAGCAATTATCCAGTTCTAATTTAAGTCCAGAAGGCAAGGAGAGAGTCAAAACGCCTACAGCAACAGCAGCAACCTGTGCCCCGTTTCCAACGCGTAGGTCAATCTCTCCAAGCCGCACCGATCTACTTTTCTTGAGCCCCTGCATATTTGTACAAATATGAGCTCCACATGCGGTATCCAATACCCATGACATAGAAGTAGAAAGGTTGACTTCTGTAACATAAATACCTAAGCTAGAAGTTAAGGCCAAGCCTTTCTTCTCCTCATTCTGAAGCTGCCTGCAGTCCCTTCTCCAGTGGCCCTGCTCGCCACAGTGAAAACACCTCTGTTCCTTTGACTTCTTCGCCCTTTTCTTCAGTGCTTTGGTAGGACCTCTGGCATTGCTCTTAGCACGTGCCTTCCCCTTCTTCTTTATCTTCTTGGTCGTAGGGACCAAAAGAACAGAATTGGGTTTGGTCTTACCCATCTCTCGCTCGGCTGTTTGGAGCATATTCATCAATTCCTCCCGTGTGCACTCAATCCGGTTCATGTTGAAATTGATGATAAACGGACTGAAGCTAGGGGGTAGGGAATGAAGAATAAGATCCACGACCAGCTCGTTGTCTATGGTGTGTCCCAGTCTCCTGAGATGATCCACATTCCCAATGAGTTTGAGAACATGGGGTCTCACTGGTGCACCTTCAGACAACTTGCACCGAAAGACTGCTTTGGCGGTGTCAAATCTCTCAGTTCTAGCCTGAGCCTCGAACATCTATTTCAGACGAGTAATCATCTGAAAAGGGTTTTGCTCCTCATATTGCACCTGCAGTTCAGGTGCCATACTGGCTAGCATAAGATATGCAACCTCCAAAGAGTCATCCTAATGCTTTCTATAAGCATCTCTGTCTGCCGTTCGGGCATTAGGCGGAGGAGCCGCAGGAAGAGGCTGTTCAAGGACATACAACTTCTTCTCGAGCTTGAGGACTATCCTCAAATTCCGATGCCAGTCCATAAAGTTAGTTCCAACTAACTTATCCTTATCAAGGAGTGATCGCAGTGATAATCCGCCAGTGTTCGTAGCCATTGTTCTACAACACCCAAGAAGAACAGATTAGTACTACTTCGAATCATTTAAACTGGACTTGTTTTAAATGACCATGGCTCCCACTATTTTAAATTCGAATTGACAACCCACAAAGTCAATCGGGAAGTTTAAGACTTCCTAGTGAGATGGGATCCTTATTTCACATGAGGCTTTGCGTCCCACGAGGGTGGGATGAGATGCACAAAGTAACCCATGTTTCCTAAGGTGGGCGCGCCGGCCGGTTGCTCCAAGCAACTCCCCTTGTTGAGACAGTCTGGGCATTTCATGTCCAGCGAGGGCTGGATACAACATGAAACCTTTACCTCTCAACGATGCCTCTAGACTTTCACCATGTGCCCAGCACATGTGAACTTCTAGTCAAGTCCATTCCTAACCGTTATGCCCAGGGCCAACGAGTTTCCTTGCGAAGGCACGCCCAGGTTAAAACTGGACTAGGGAAACCATTGCCACCACGCACTTTCTAAAGATAAGTGGGTGTGTCCCACGAGGGTGGGAAACAATTCACAACTCCACTAATCGATAGCTTAGTGAGGGCTACGCGTTAGAAGGCTACCAGACTTGATATTTTAATTGAGGGTTTTTGTTTAAGGTCTCATCATCTCAGTTTTATCTTATGTCTATCATTACAGGCATGCAATCCTATAGTGATAACATAACGGTAAAACATTTCAGGCATGCTTCTGCAGATAATAATAAAAGCAGTAAAGGATGATGTGATCATATCCTATACAAGACATTGAACCAATCCAAGCCATGAAATAGGTTCAACTCTTGTCCTAGAACTCAAGCCCCAAAAACTAGACCTAGCCTAGCCGACCTCTAGCTTGAACTTCAAGGTTGGCTCCAAGGTCCTTCTCTCATGGTTTAGCTCTCAAACCGTAGAGGAATACTTTCGAAGTTCCCCATAGGTTCGGCCAATGCCATGGTCTTCCTCCAAGGAAGGTGCGCCACCATGCAAGGGGCCAAGACCTTTTGCGCCACCAAGCAACCAAGCACCAGCTTGCATGCGCCACCTTGCATGCTTGCGCCATCAAGCAAGATGCGAGCATCAAGGTCCAAGAAGGATGCGCCTAGCCCTTAATCTTCCTCTTAATTTTTACAAAATAATGAAAAAGATGGCACGCAGGCCGCACAAGGATACATCGCAGGCATGCAAAGGGGGGCTTGACTAATGATCACAACATCATGCACAATCAAGGTATTTACTCATGCAATTCTACATGCTCATGAAAAACATAAAATCTGAAATTTTACTTTTTCACAAAACCAGTTTCTTTTTCTCATCTTCTTCTCACAAGCCTTTTGGTTTATTGCGATTTATTTTTCATGATGATTTCAGAGATCCTTTCGGCTGGCAATTTTGTCAGATCAAGAGACTTGGCTAGTCCGAAGACACAATGCCCGTCCTACTTGACAAAATCACGTGCACCTTTGATCTTTAAATCAAACAAGAAAAATAGTCTAAAAATTCCAAAAGAGATTGAGAGGATGATAGAAACAAGAAACCCTAATTTTTCTACTTTTAGAAAAATTGATTGCCATGCATCATGCTATTTACGAAAATAGAGATATGGCATGTGAGCATGGAAGAAAAGCATAAAACATCGTTCGAGTCTTGCAAGTCGCTCTGATACCACTGTTGGGAAACCCCGGGGACATTTTACAATTTTTCAGAGTTATGGACATACATTTTTCGCAGCGGAAGAATGTCCTCGAAACAGGCCAGTCCCAAAGATCCAGTGAAGATCACAAGCAAGGGAGTCGACACGATGAGTTAGGAAATACCTTAAGAGCAATGTAGAGCGATGTCGATGAAGGCGCCCAAATGTTCGCCCTCTGCTGTCTCGCACACACGGATCTCTTGAGTTCTCTTCTTCCACGCCCGGTGCTAGCCTCGGGAAGAAGATCCAAGCCTTAGGGAGATACTCTACTTCACTTGCGCCACCAAGAGAGATGATGCGCCAAGAGAAGAAAGAAAACCGCCCAAGCCACCAAGCCCTAGATCTCCTTGCGCCAAGAGGAAAGGAGGAAGAGGCTTGCGGTTATGGAAGATGCGCCCTTTGCTCCAAGCACTCGCCCCTCTCCTTGTGTTTACGTCTTCAAGGATTGATTACCCACAAGAGGGGGCGACTAGGGTCATATTTATAGGGCAAGAGGCGTTTAGGGTAATGGCTAGGATCATGACAAGTGTAGGGCTAGGATGAGGAGGTTTGAGATAAGGAAAGTCTCCAAGATATTTCCATAATTCTCATTCAACCTTACCTTTTGTTCCCACGCCTTTCCTTGTGCGCCAAGGCCTTGCCTTGCATCTCAAGCAATGCTATAGAGGCATGCATTCCATCCTAGGAAGAGAGGGGGAGGCGCCCTTTACTTCCATAATGAAGCAAAGGCGCCAACATGACCCCATTATGCCCCTAGGCGCTTAATGGTTCATGTTTCTCCCCATTATACCCTTTTAGCCTCTCATCTCTTCATGAGAACTTGTTATTGGGCCTCATTGGATAATGAGCTAGCCCAAACATCATTGCATAGGTTGATTAAGCACTTGGATCCAATCCAATGCAACCCTAATCCAAATGTGACCAACCATGGTCAAATACGGGTCAACCTGCCAAAACTGAAGTTTGGCTCCAATAACATTCTTCCATCTCATCAGGCCCATTGGCGCTGATGAAATCTCCCAATTAGATCCGAGTTATCCAATAACTCGATCATAAGGCTTCCCGATCAATACGAGAACTCAAGTATCAAGGTGTGCGACCCTGTAGGTTCTTCTGACGCTGGTAGTGCTAACCAGAGGTCATCACAAGTAGTGAGTGGCACCTAGCAGTGCATCGCTACTACCCAGGTCATTGGAATGGATATCGACATCGACATCCCCATCATCACAACTAGGTACAGATGCATTACAGTCTCTTTGCCGAACTGATATCCGATTGGACAAGTGTGTCACCACTTGTTTTCATCCAATCACATGGCTATGACTAAAACAGGTTCTCACCTGGGTATGGCCATACACTCTCAGTCATAGAACCATAAAGGAGCTCCATGGATATCATACTTCCTTAGGGAAGGGGCAAATCCTATGTCTGTCCATTGATCTTCGCATATGGGTCGTAACATGCTCAATAACAACCGTTATGACCTCCCAGCTACGGCAAGGTGTTAGGTTGTATCAAAGCAAGTCCCTAATCATATAGAATGATCAATGACCTCAAGTCAAGGGATCAATGCATCTCCTGTCACTTATGAGGATAACTCATGACACCAAGTCATAGCCTCATAGCGGGTCTATCCAGTATATGCCCAATGATATACCCATGTGTCTGCGTTAGCACCACGTGCCTAACCAGCCCACATACCAGTCTCTCAAGTACCATAGTAGTCCCATATCCACTAAGGTACATCGACTGGGGATTATGATTCGAGCACAGATCCAATTTGTCTCCAGGGACATTATCATGTAAGTACACAATCGCAGGTGTAGTCAAACAATGATAACGACAATGCCAGAATGATATATAAATATCAATGTCAAGTAGTACATAAGTTGACCAAAACTAGGTCCTAGGGCATATACACCAACAACATCTTTGGACCTTGCAGCATCTGCCCCAACACTATTTTTGGTCTGAGCCTTATGTATTTTGGTCAAAGCTTGCTATATAGTTTTGTGAGTATCGTTTGCACTCTCTTGTATTCATGATTATTTCATATGGTTGCATCTTTGATTTGCTTTAGATATATCACTGACTGATATTTCTTCGATATGGTTGTATGATGATATGATTGCTCATTATCCACTTTCTACTATCTTGTGGTGTGATTCTATTTTTTTTTTAAAAAAAGATTTTCATCGATAAATATCTTCTATGATGATGAATGTTCATGCATGCACTGTTGGGGTATGCCCTTAAGGCTAATGTTTGAGGCCTTGGATTAATTGCAGTATCATGTATAAACTATATGTTTTTATAAAGGCAATTATTGTTATTCAGATTGTTATATTATCTGCTGTTGTATGTATACATCTGAGTAATGTCTCAATGATGTTCAGCTTAGCTGACATTCAGTATTGTCCTTAGTCAAGATATCTCGGTGAACATGAGACAGCCTTGATATGATTGAGACTAATATGTGTTCTAATCTTATAGGATGCTTCGAGCGTGGAATAAGATTTAGACACATAGGTGCATTGGATGTACTGGACTGACCCTACTTAGGATATTCAATTGTTTGTCACAATGTGAATAAATCCTTATATGCAAGCAAGTGGCATATTCCCTCTGACTTGAGATCACTTATGTCTCTAAATGATGATTGGCATTATCTTGAGGTAGTTCAATATCATTTGAAAGATAATGGTTAAAGATTATCTTGGATAGTGAGCATGAGTCATGTTAGGGCACTAGTGATAGATATAGGATTGCCTCTCCTAGTTGGAGTGTGATGTTCTAAAGGGCCCCCTGGATAAAATGGTTGAGAATGTGTATGGCCATACCCAGATGACTATGATCATCTGATCTAACCATTTTCATCGTGTTGGAATCACAAGCTTGACACGCTTGTCCAACGGGAACATCCAGTGGCAAAGGGAAACATGTATGCCGAGTGAATTAGATTCACACTTGTGCTATGGTTTGGGAGTAGTCTTGGAAGACTCTTTCCTTCATATCGGGAGACAGTGATGTGTTGTTAGATACCCCTCTCTGATCGTGATAACGTAAGTTATCGTTACCGACAATGAAGGAAACCCTTAGGGTCGCACAATTTGATGATATGGCTTCCTTATGTCAGATCGTGTGGACTGAATTATTCTAGTTCAGTTTAAAGGAATTGAAACTCTGATCGGAAGTGAGATCTAGTCTAATCATGTTTGATTGATTAGGGCATATGATCGGTAAGCTTCGATCGGGAGGATTGATGCTTGATAGTAAAGATAAAGGGTGCAATGTGATGTGTGGTTAGATCTTGAACCATTTGGTTCAAAGAGATTATAACCAGGGCTGGTTCGATTTGGTGCTTGAACCAAATTGGAGTTGAACCGGTTCACTTGTGAACACATGGTTCGATTCAAGAGGAGTTACGATGGCTTCATGGGGAGTTAAGGAGGGAGTTATGCATTCGGTTATTACTATATTTGGTAGCCGAATTTTCCTTTTGGGATATCCCCTCACGTTTTCGAATGCCACTCGCCCCTTTCTCCTCTCGTGTGGTTCATCTTCATGCAAGGAAGAAGGCCAACCAGCAAAGACACATTTTTCCTTTGAAGGAGACGATCAAAGACTTCTTGGTGACTTGCTAGCACAAGGAAAGCAAGGAAGGAGGCCTATCTCATCCTGTGTGCGATTCCTTTGGAGAAGAGGCACTCGCCCCTTTTTCTTCTTCCAAGCCGCCGCTCAAACAATGGCAATGGTAATGCTTTAATTCTCCTTTCATGGTTGATCATATTACCAAGTCATGCGATCATATTGAAACCTAGTATTTTCCCCACTGCAAAATTTTCGATTATGCATGTGACCTAGGTTTGCTTTCATGCACGCCTATGAATGAAGATATACTTATTATGTTAAATTTATTTCTTCAATATATATCTACTTGTTGAAATTCATCATTGATTGATGGATAAGGATTTTGGGTAGGTATGTTGTTTGATGAATGCAATCTAAGAGTGAAGCATCTTTCTTGAATAAAATGAGCATAAGAGTGTAAATTTTGAATTATTGTCAATTGATTAACATAGTTGATGTTTATTCTATTTTACTATTTGTTGGGAAGGAAGAATCTATGATCCACAAAAATAGTGAGAGACTCCCCTACTTGGCACTGTGCAAAATTGACAGTGGTACCTAAGAGATGGACTGAAGTCTATAAAAAAAAGAGTGGAAAAATAATAATGACTCCTCTACTTGGCAATGTGTAAAATTGACAGTGGTACCGAAGATAAGAGTTGAAGTCCAAATAAAAAGTATGTATCTATGTGGGTACATGCCATGAAAAAAAAAAGAAGAAAAGAAATAGAAAAGGAAAAATTTTGTTTGGAAAAAGATTTTGGATATCCTATTCCTGTAAACAAAAGTATAATAGATTTAAACTAAAACAAAGGTGAATTAATGAGACTGAGATTCTTTTTATTATGCGAGTAAATTTTATTTGATCAAAGTTGTGAATCTTAAAGATTAAATTTAGAGGATAATGTATTTATCTGATATTTTGTGCAAAAAGTTGGTGAAAAATTTCATGAGCGATTATATTTTAGAAATTTTATTTTCATATAAAAGCATATTTTCCATAGCAGTGTACTTTATTCTATTTATTTGCTCGAGGACAAGCAAAGTTTGAGCCTTATGTATTTGATGACACCAAAATTTATAGTATTTTTTTGTGTCATTTCATTGGTATTTTTGTGTCATATTTATGATCTTTTGCTTGTTTTTAAGCCTTATTTGTCAAATATTGCGGAATCTACACAATTTCTTATTTTTCATGATTTTTAGGTAAAAAGTGCCATATTTTGAGGATTTTAAAGGATTTGAGCACACGAATGGATTGCAAACGTCGAAACGAAGCCGCCCGCCAATTTTCATGCAAATCAGAGTAAGTTTGAAAAATACACCCCAGGTGTAATGGATATTATGGTTGTAATTTGCAGAAAATATGGCAGTGCCGTATTTTTTTTATGGTACCATATTTTTGACCCATAATTCACCCGAGAGACTTCTAGAAATTACAGCACTACCGTAATTTATTTTACGGCCGTAATTTCATCCCAAATTCACGATTTTTGCGGACTATTGAAGCCCGATTCTTGCGTGGACCATATCTTGAGAACCAGAAGTCCAAATTGAGATCCGAAAGATGCTACAGTCTCGACTCGATGAGGAGAAGAGAAAGGAACTGAAATCCCCAATTTTCATCTAGAATCAAGGGAGCAATCGACAGAGAGGTGCTTAACGTTTGGCCTCGTGTTGAGAGGTGTAGAGGATACCTTAGGCCGTGATTTTCACACAGAAGCTTTGTTTGGAGGAGAGGACAACACACCAAAATTTTTAGAGCAAGAGGAGATCGGACAGAGGAGAAATCAACGAAAGTGCGGTGCTGACACTATTCACTTGCAACATTACGGCTATATTTCTATTACAGCTGTGCTGTAAAGTTGTTTTCCCCTTTTCTTTGATTTCTGATCATTCTAAACTATGGATTATTGTATTTATTTTTCCATGCAAACTTAAACATATTTTTGGGACATGGGGTGTAATCCCCTTGATTTTTAATGACTAGATGATCATTATTTTCGTCATGATAATACTTGTGATAATTCTGCTTTTGTGATGAACCGTCTTTAATTTTCCTTAGATTTATATTATCAGCATGTTTTAGAATTTTATGAAATAGACTGAAAGGTTGATCGTGAAATTTGGAACCCTAAAAAATCATTGAGTTTGGAACTTGTCGTAAGAGATTAGGTTTGTTCTTTGAATTCTGATTTTTAGTGATTTTATTGCAATGATAGATAATTTGAATCTTGGGTTAAATTATTGTGTTAGACTTGATTTGATGCTACAAGAAATTGAGTATTAGATCGTTAGAAAACTTTATGTAGAACTTGTGTTGAGTCTCGGATGCACGAAACTGATCCTTGAGATTCCACTTGAGACAATCAACTTAGAATTCGGATGCACGAAAGTGATATTTGAGTTCTTTGATTGATGATTTACTTATCTTTAGCATTGGGATATCTCTTGCACGAAAGCGAGGATTGATCCCTGCATGATTGTCTGCACGAAAGTGAGATGATCCCTTTATGAAGCAAATTAAGTCTTTATCTTGATAAAATTAGTCTGACGACCTTTTATTTATATCTAGTAATTGAAATTAAGGTGGATGAAACCCTAGTCCCATGTTTATCTCTCTGATTTATCTTTTCACCCTTTATATTGCTTACTTGCATAAAAATCGGTCGCTTAGCTAGTAAGAATACAACTATTTGGTACTTAACAGATAGGTCCCTGTGGATTCGATACTTTCTTTATTGCTTCGAGTATCCGTGCACTTGCGGATCACAACACAGGGTCAACGGATAGACCTTGGTCGGACACAATATACCCAAGAAAATACACACTGCTGGTCAGAAAAGCGCACTTCTTCGTGTTAAGGAAGAGGTGCTCTTTGCGCAGGAGTTCGAAAATGGAGCGAAGGTGCTCCAAGTGTTCATCGCGGGTCCGACTATAGATCAGGATGTCGTCGAAGTAGACGACCAAAAACTTGCCCATATATGGCTTGAGGACTTGACTCATCAAGCGCATGAACATAGAAGGGGCATTGGACAACCCAAATGGCATGACAAGACATTCGTAAAGACCATCCTTGGTCTTAAAGGCGGTCTTTCACTCATCGCCCTCGTGAATGCGGACTTGGTGATATCTGCTCCGAAGGTCAAGCTTGGAAAACCATGATGCGCCGAAAATCAAATCCAATATATCATCAAGCCGAGGGATGGGAAACCTGTACTTGACGTTAATCCTATTAATGGCACGGCTATCGACACACATGCGCCACGACCGATCCTTTTTGGGCGTGAGAAGCACGGGAACGGCACAAGGGCTAAGACTCTCGCGGACATACCCCTTAGTGAGGAGATCGTCCAATTGACGCTGCAGTTCACCGTGCTCCTTGGGGTTGAGATGATGATGTGGCAAGTTAGGGAGGGGTGCTCTTGGGACAAGATCAATGGCGTGCTGGATTTCCCTTTCCGAGGGAAGGCCATGAGGCAAATGCTCAGGGCTGATATCACAAAACTCGGCAAGGAGGGCGGACACCTCAACGGGAGGCGCCGGGTCAAGGCAAGGGATAGAACTCTGCACTTCGCGCAGCATGAGTGCGTAGACGGTCTTGGTCTCATGGGCCTCGCGAACTAGCGTGGGGGGTGCGCATGAGGGAGAACATGGGGGAGCACAGAGGGGCAGGTACCGAGGGTGTGATTAGGCCCTTAGAGGTGGACGTGCAAAGCTCCTTGGGCGGAGCCAGGATCAAGCAGATTTTCTGCTCATCGTGATCAAACACATAAGTGTTCAATCGGCCATAGTGGACGACATCCCTATCGTACAGCCATGGGCGGTGGAGGACGTCGTGGACGACTTCCATAGTCGCGATGTCACACAACACCTTCTCATGATAGTTCCCAAAAGCGATGGGAACCTGACATTGGTGCGTGACTAGAAGACTCGTGGTATCGACCCATGCGATAGAGTAAGGTCTCGGGTAGGGCTCGAGGGGAAGGCAAAAGCGCGTGACCGCAGTCCGAGATATCACGTTCAAGCTGCTGCCTCCGTCAATGACGATCTTACATGAGTGCCCATTGCACTTAATGTAAGTCGTAAAAATGCCCGAGCGCCTCGAATCCTCGGAAGGCGCGGGCTAGACAAGGTTGCAGCGCACTACAAGTGTGGACGCACCCGACTCCTCACCACTAGTGTAGCACTCGGCCTCGACATCATGCTCAGCGAGGGTTATGGTAGCGACGTGGGCCGGACCCACGTCGGCTTGGGCGGGTTTCTTGGGACACTCGCGCGACAAGTGACCCGGCTGCAGACATTTGTAATAGGTGATGCGGCTAGAGGACCTAACCGCGGGGGCCTTGCTCTTCTCCTCCCAAGTGGGCCGAGAAGATGAAGACTCGAAGTGTGGGCGTCGAAGGGACGGATGGGTCGAGGGTACGGGTCGCGGGTCTGGATGAGGCTCCAGATGCTCAAGTCACGGGTGGGGTTGCGGGGGACCACCCGCATGAGGATGCCTATGGGGGCCAAAGTCGCTGCGCCTTGCTGCGGCGCAAAGGTCTTGCTCGATGTCTCGAGCGTGCTAAAAGGTTTGGTCAAAGGTCTCCGAACCATACATGGGCAAGGCTCTACGGATGTCTGCGCAGAGCCCATTCTTGAACTTCGACAATGCTAACTCGGGGTCCTCCTGCAAATTGCAGCAGAGTTGAAGCATCTCGAAGGTGAAACGATACTCCTCAACGGTACTCGAATCTTGGTGTAGGCTACTATATTGGTCAAGGAGACGCTGCCTATACGAAGGGGGTACATATCGCTCCCGGAGGCTATACCGCATTTCTGCCCACTCGGTGATCGGGGGTAGGGCTTGCAGTGCGTTTTGCCGCTCCACATTTTCCTAATGTAAATGTGCAGGTCCCTCAAGCAAGGTTTGCACATACCTAATGCGTGAGTGCTTCGGGCTCTTGCTAAGGTCAAAATATGCGTCAACGGATGCGACCCAGTCAAGGAACTGTGTGGGATCGAGGCCACCCATGAAAGGTGCGGGGGTGTTCCAAATGAAGCAGTGGAAATTGTCATCCACCAGTCTCTCAACACGGGTGTGGGCTAGGGTTCAAGGTGCGGCCGAAGTGTGACCAAAGCGACCGTTGGGTTGGGGCCCTTGTGCGGCCCATACATCGTCATCATCAAGCGGGTCGTCACCATGACTTGGGTCCTTATGGGCCTCGTATGGCCGTGGGCGACCCCATTAATCCTCATGGACATGCCGCCGGGTGGGCGCAGCCAACGGAGGCAATTCTCTAGTTGGGGCTGGGTTTGTAGATGCCGGAGGGTTAGCCACATTCGGGCGACTAGGCTCCATGGATCCAAGGTGACCCGTGAGGTGTTGGATCCCAGCCAAAATCTGCTGGACCATGGTGTTCGTGCTCGCTTGGTGGGTGTCCACGCGCGCGGACATCGCCTCAAGCTTCGCTTCAATTCGTGCCTCAAGCACAGCCATAGTCTCTAAGTGGGTAATAGGCCCTTCCGAAGGCTGATCCGACCCTTGGGTTTCAGGAATGGTATCTGGGTATTGGGAAGACATGATTTGTGATCACGTAGTCACCATGCACAAACAAGGGAGATACAACTAATGCAAATGCTGAAAATCGTTGAAATAGTGTAGAAATATGCAAATGCGATTGGGAGATTGTTGGGGTATGCCCTTAAGGCTAATGTTTGAGGCCTTGGGTTTTTGTCAGTATCATGTATAAACTCTAGGTTTATAAAGGCAATGGTTGTTATTCAGGTTGTTGCATTATCTGCCGCTATATGTATACTTCTGAATAATGTCTCAATGGTGTTCAGCTTGGCTGACATGCAGTATTGTCCTTAGTCGAGATATCTTGGTGAACATGAGACAGCCTTGATATGATTGAGACTAATATGTGTTCTAATCTTACAGGATGCTTCGAGCATGGAATAAGATGTAGACTCATAGGTACATTGGATGTACTGGACTGACCCTACTTAGGATATTCAATTGTTTGTCACAATGTGAATAATCCTTGTATGCAAACAAGTGGCATACTTCCTCTGACTTGAGATCACTTGTGTTTCTAAATGATGATTGGCATTGTCTTGAGGTAGTTCAATATCATTTGAAACATAATGGTTATAGACTATCTTGGATAATGAACATGAGTCATGTTAGGGCGCTAGTGATAGATATAGGATTGCCTTCTCCTTGATTGGAGTGTGATGTTCTAAAGGGGCCCCCTGGATGAGATGGTTGAGAAAGTGTATGGCCATACCTAGATGACTATGTTCATCTGATCTAACCACTCTCAGCATATTGGAGTTACAGGCTTGACACGCTTGTCCAATAAGAACATCCAGTGGCAAAGGAAACATGTACGCCTAGTGAATTGGATTCACACTTGTGCTGTGGTTTGGGTGTAGTCTTGGAAGACTCTTTCCTTTATATCGGGAGACAGTGATGTGTTGCTAGATACCCCTCTCTGTTCGTGATAACGTAAGTTATCGTTACCGACATTTAAAGGAAACCCTTAGGGTCGCACAATTTGATGATATGGCTTACTTATGTCAGATCGTGTGGACTGAATTGTTTTGGTTCAGTTTAAAGGAGTTTAAACTCTGATTGTAAGTGAGATCTGGTCTGATCATGTTTGATTGATTAGGGCTTGAGATCGGTAAGCTTCGATCAAGAGAAATGATGCTAGATCGATGAGATCAAGAGCATCAAGAGATGAATGGTTAGATCTTGAACCTTTTGGTTTTATATGATCTAGACCAAGGCTTGGCTTAATTTGGTCTTTGAACCAAATGTAATTGAACCGGCTCATCATAGTGAGCGCATGGTTCAATGGGAGAGGAAAATGCGATGGTTCACTTGGAGTGAACGCATCACACGTTGAGGGCTTACTATTTTTGGAAGTCATGCTTTCCAAAATAGTTCACGCCTCTACGTTCGTGTTTTTTGGCGCTATTCTCGTCTCTAGCCTCTTCCTCTCGATGCCTCCTCTCTCGTGTGGTGAGTTTTCACGCCAAGGAGAGTTCGGACAAGAAAAAGACATCATCTCTAATCACCTTCACGCGATCAGGAGACCTTGGATCTTTGCTAGCACAAGGAACGCCAAGGAGATGTGAGAACCCCTTTCAAGAGGGGGGCGCAAACCTATTGTGAGTACCCCTTTCAAGAGGGGGGCGCAAACCTTAATAGGCGCATGTAAAACCTTTTCTTGCGGAATCTAGGTTCTCTATGATCGCATGTATGTTTCAATGATCAACTTGCAAAGATTGGATAAGATCCATACCATGGCCATCGCTTGGATGGTGCGTTGGAAGAAGAGAGCAACTTTGATCTCCTCCAAAAGTTCACACACAAGATAAAGATCGCTTACTTCCTTGGCGTCCCTTGTGCTAGCAAGGCACCCAAGCTTCCTTGTCGAATGGAAGGGGATGATGAAGTCTATCTTGGCCGATCCTTCTTCTCGTCAACTTACACCATGCAAGAGTGTGTGTTTCGTCAAGAGCAAAGGAGAGACGAGCGTTAGAGAAGTCTTGTGATCGAACGTTGAGACGTTCATCACATTGGAAAAACCGAAATGCCAAAATTAGCAAGACTTCAATACATGCGTTATGTGTTCACATGAAGTGAACCAACCGCATATCTCTTCTGTCATATGAACCAAGCGCTCACATATGAGCCGGTTCAATTTAGTTGGTCCAACGACCAAACCAAATCAGCCCAAGAATTGGTCCAGATCAAACTAAACCCTAAGGTTCAAGATCTGACCGTTCATCTTTTGATGCTACTGATCTCACCGATCTAGCATCAACTCTCTCGATCGAAGCTTACCGATCTTGAGCCCTAACCAATCAAACATGATCAGACCAGATCTCACTTACAATCAGAGATTAAATCCCTTTAAACTGAACCGAAACAATTCAGTCCACACGATCTGACTTAAGTAAGCCATATCATCAAATTTTGCGACCCTGAGGGTTTCCTTTAAATGTCGGTAACGATAACTCACGTTATCACGATCAGTGAGGGGTATCTAGCAACACATCACTGTCTCCCGATATAAAGGAAAGAGTCTTCCAAGACCACACCCAAACCACGGCACAAGTGTGAATCCACTTCACTAGGCATACATGTTACCTTTGCCACTGGATGTTTTTATTGGACAAGCGTGTCAAGCCTGTGACTCCAATATGATGAGCATGATTAGATCAGATGAACATATTCACCTGGGTATGGCCATACACTTTCTCAATCATCTCATTTAAGGGGGGGGGGCCCTTCAGAACATCTCACTCCAATTAAGGAGACGGCAATCCTATATCTATCACTAGTGTCCTAACCTGACTCATGATCATTATCCAAGATAGTCTATAACCATTATATTTCAAATGATATTGAACTACCTCAAAACAATGACAATCATCATTTAGAAACACAAGTGATCTCAAGTCAGAGGACATGTGCCACTTGTTGCATAAGGATTATTCACATTGTGACAAGCAATTGAATATCCTAATAGGGTCTGTCCAGTACATCCAATGTACCTATGAGTCTACATCTTATTCCATGCTCGAAGCATCCTATAAGATTAGAACACACATTAGTCTCAATCATATCAAGGCTGTCTCATGTTCACCAAGATATCTCGACTAAGGACTTAACTGCATGTCAGCCTAGCTGAACAGCTTTGAGACATTATTCAGAAGTACACATATTGCAGCAGACAATGTAACAACCTGAATAACAACCATTGCCTTTATAAACAAAAGAGTTTATATACATGATACTCATGGAATCCCAAGGCCTCAAACATTAGCCTTAAGGGCATACCCCAACAATCTCCCACTTGCACTTAATCTAATGGTTGAGAAATCTCAAACGCATATTATTACAGTGCTTCTCATGCTTCTGCTGCGCCAGAGGCTTGGTAAGCGGGTCAGCCAGATTGTCGTCTGTATGAACCTTGCAGATTTTGATCTCGCCACGATCAATGATCTCCCGGATCAAGTGAAACCGTCTTTGTATGTGCTTGGACTTCTGGTGCGACCGTGGTTCCTTTGCTTGTGCGATTGCTCCAGTGTTATCACAGAAGATAACCAAAGGATCTGCACTCGAAGGAACGACACCAAGTTCCTTAATGAACTTACGAATCCACACTGCCTCCTTGGATGCTTCCGAGGCTGCAACATACTCGGCTTCTGTTGTGGAATCAGCAACAGTTGACTGTTTGAAACTCTTCCACACCACTACTCCACCATTCAAGCTAAAAACATAGCCTGATTGCGATCGGAAATCATCCTGGTCCGACTGGAACGAAGCGTCAGTATATCCTTCTATACTGAGTTCTTCCTGACCACCATATATCAAGAACATATCTTTGGTCCTCCGCAGATATTTTAAAATGTTCTTGACCGCAATCCAGTGTGCCTGACCTGGATTACTTTGGAATCGACTGGTCACGCTTAACCCGTAAGCGACGTCTGGGCGAGTGCACAACATCGCATACATAATGGACCCAATAGCCGAAGCATAAGGCGTATTGTCCATTTCATCTTTCTCAGTCTGTGTTTGTGGACACTGACCCTTCGAAAGATTCAGACCATGTCTGACTGGAAGATACCATCTTTTAGAATTCTCTAAATGGAATCTCTCCAGGACTTTATCGATGTAAGTACTCTGGCACAGCCCGTGAAGCCTCTTAGATCTATCCCTGTAGATCTTCACACCTAATACATAGGCTGCTTCTCCTAAATCTTTCATCTGAAAACATTTTCCTAACCATGCTTTAACAGCATGCAGTTCAGGAATATCGTTTCCAATGATTAAGATATCATCGACGTAGAGGACTAGGAAAGTAATCACGCTCCCACTAAACCTCTTATATACACACGGGTCATCCTCGTTCTTGATGAAGCCAAACTCAGAGATTGATTCATCAAAACGAATATTCCAGCTTCTAGATGCTTGTTTAAGTCCATAAATGGACTTCTTTAACTTGCATATTTTATGACGATCTGCTGGATTAGTGAAACCTTCAGGTTGTGTCATGTACACATCCTCATCCAGTTTTCCATTAAGGAAAGCAGTTTTCACATCCATCTGCCAGATCTCATAATCGTAATATGCTGCTATCGCGAAAAGAATCCGAATAGACTTGAACATGGCTACAGGAGAGAAAGTTTCATCATAATCTATCCCGTAGATTTGTTTGAAACCTTTCACAACTAGCCTGCCTTTATAGGTAACCACGTTACCATCCATGTCAATCTTCTTCTTGAAGATCCATTTACAGCCTATAGGGATTACTCCCGGAGGCGGATCAACCAAATCCCAGACTTGGTTATCTGACATGGAGTCCATTTCGGCTCGCATAGCTTCAAGCCATCTAGCTGACTCCGGTCCACTGACCGCATCCGCATAAGTGAGGGGTTCATCATTGTCAATGATGTAGACTCCGTCATAGCGCTCAGGCTGTCGACGGATCCTTCCCGATCTACGCTGTTCCCGTGATATCTGAGCCTCAGGTTGTTCAATAACCTGTTCTACCGGCTCAGGCTCATCCAACTGTGCTTGACTACTTTGTCCTTCCTCTGGATTCTCATCCAGCTTTATTTCTCTCCCACTGGCCTCTTGCAGAAGAAACTCCTTCTCAAGAAATATGGCCGTTCGAGCAACAAATACCTTGTTCTCTTTGGGATCGTAGAAATAATAACCCTTAGTTTCCTTAGGGTAACCGACAAAGATGCATTTGTCAGATCTGCTCTCCAGTTTCCCAGAGGCGAGCTTTTTGACATAAGCCTCGCAACCCCAGATCTTAATAAATGTCAAGCTAGGCTGTTTCCCATACCATAATTCATATGGAGTCTTTGAAACGGCCTTGGATAGCACTCGGTTTAGTACCTTTGCAGCTGTTTCCAGTGCAAATCCCCAAAAGGAGTAAGGAAGAGTAGCCAGACTCATCATAGAACGAACCATATCAAGTAACATTCTATTTCTCCTCTCGGACACACCATTCCATTGCGGTGTTCCTGGCGGAGTGAGCTGTGAGATAATCCCACACTCCTTTAGATAGTCAGTAAACGCATGACTCAGGTATTCTCCACCTCGATCAGAACGAAGTGCCTTGATATTTCGGCCTAGCTGATTCTGTACTTCATTCTTGAACTCTTTGAACTTGTCAAAAGATTCACTCTTATGTCTCATAAGATAGACATACCCATATCTACTGAAATCATCAGTAAAGGTAATGAAGTACTGATAGCCACCTCTGGCATGTTTACTAAATGGCCCACACACATCACTGTGTATAAGGTCAAGTAAACCTGAAGCCCTTTGACCTTTGTTAGGAAAAGGAGCCTTCGTCATTTTACCCATTAAACAAGCTTTGCATGTATCAATCTCCTCACAGGAGAATGATCCCAGCAGTCCATGATCATGCAACCGCTTAATGCGCTTCTTGTTAATATGGCCTAAACGACTATGCCATAACAAGGTGCTGTCATCAGCATACTTGGCTTTCTTATTATCAATATTTTGTATAGAATATTCCATGTCCAACATGAATAACCCATTGTTAATTGAACCAGTAGCATAAACAATATTATCAAGAGTAAGATAACACTTTGAAATCTTGCATTCAAAGGAAAACCCTTTCCTGACAAGAGCAGGAATAGAGATAATATTTTTGGTAATACTAGGTACAAAATAACAATTGTTTAATTCTAATACAATGCCAGATGGTAATGAGATGTAATAATCCCCTACAGCAACAGCAGCAACCCGTGCCCCATTTCCAACGCGTAGGTCCACCTCATACTGTCCCACCTGTCTTCTTCTCTTGAGTTCCTGTACATTTGAACAAATGTGAACTCCACATGCAGTGTCCAACACCCATGAAATAGAAGAAGATGAAACCATGACTTCCGTCATGTATATACCTGAGCCAGAAGGGATGCTTCCCCTCTTATCTCCTTGGAGCGCTTTACAGTCCTTTTTCCAGTGACCCAGCTGGCCACAGTGGAAACACCTGTTGTCCTTTGACCGCTTAACCTTCTGTTTCAGAGCCTTACTGTAGTTCTTGACAGGGGCTTTGCCCTTCTTCCCCTTCTTCTTGTTCCTGGAAGGAACCATTAAGACAGAGGTTGAAGGCTTTCCCTTCAGAGTCTCCTCAGTAGTCAAGAGCATAATCAGCAGCTCTGCCGGAGTACAATCGATTTTGTTCATATTAAAGTTAATAATGAACGCATCGAAAGAGGGCGGGACAGACTGCAGAATAATGTCTACAGCAAGCTCCTGGTTGACGGTATGCCCCAGTTTCTCCAGAGCCTCCTTGTGCCCAATCATCTTGAGCACGTGAGCTCCCACTGGGCTCCCTTCAGCCAGTTTGCTCTGAAAGAAAAGCTTGGTCAGATTATAGCGTTCAGTCCTCGCCTGTGCAGCATACAGCATCTTGAGGTTCGCTATAATCTCTATAGCCGACATATCCTCATGCTGACGCTGCAGCGGTGGCGTCATAGACGCTAGCATCAGGCAAGCGACATCAATGCTATCATTGACGTGCTTTTCATAGGCATCATGAACCGCCCTTGCGGCGTTCGCAGCGGGTTGAGGCGGTATAGCCGTCTCGAGGACATACAGTTTCCTCTCTGCCTTAAGAACGATCTTAAGGTGTCCGAACCAGTCTGAGAAGTTTGGCCCAGCAAACTTCTCCCTTTCTAGTAGGGATCGCACATTGAAGCTCATGGTGTTCGTTGCTGCAGGAATCTACAACAATGCAAGAACAGCAAGGTCAGTATCAATGTTTAGAATCAATTTAGGACTTAAGAAATGATTCTTTTCTCACTATTTTATCTGACTGAAAAATCCATTAAAACAGTCCGAAAGAGTAACACTCTTTTAGTGAGATGGGATCCAGATTTCATACTTGGTCTCCGCGTCCCGCTCAGGCGAGATAAGATGCACAGAGAATACAAGCACTAATTTCTGGTAGGCAGTCCCTGCCAATCGCCAACCCGTGCGATTCCCCTTCATCTGGGCAATCCAGCCGACTGTGCCAACTGAGTTGGTACAACACAGTCTCTGACCCCGCAGATGGCTGCCTCCATGTGCTACCATATGCGCCACATATGTAGCCTACATGGTCAAGCTGACCCGACCTACTCCCTGGACCACCACGTGCTATGCTGAGCAACGAGAAGCGATAAATCCCTTCTCTGTAACACGCAGGTGAAATCCCGCACCGTCTGAAGATAGATGGACGTGCCCACTGAGTGGGTACAACACGGCTCCAACGATAGTCAGAACAGTGAGGTTTCGCGTCAGAAGTGTAACGCCCTTGAATTTCTGAATTATGATTTAAGGTTAGAAATTCAGTTTATGTATTTTTATCGGTTAAAATTTTGGGATTTTTGCCTAATTGTAGGACTTTTTCCCTACAGGGCAAAAATAATTATTTTTGTTGGGGCTTCGAACCCTCAACCTTGACTATTTGCTCCTGGAATTCTTCCACCATGGTGGCGCATATTTCTGTGTTATTGGAGTGGCGCATGGTGGTTAAGCCCAGGTAAGCCCATTAAAGCCGATTTCCACTTAAGTTAATTGGGCTATTGGATCTTGGATCCGTTTGGGGTGAAAATAAAAAAAAAAAAAAGGGGGAAAATTCGTGAGAGCTCCTCTCCCTCACGATTTTTGGTTTGTTTCTTGCCCTAGCCGCTTGTGTTGTCGCCCCTCACTGTGCTTGGCGCTCCTGCAAAATTTCTGACGCTGGTGGTGGCAGACTGGTGGTGGACGAACTTTCTGGAGACCCCTGATCCCCTGTTTTGGCGTTTTCTCTGTGGGCGATTTTTCTGTGAGTAATTCGATCCTAAGGAGTCTAATCCGAATTAAAATTCGTTATTTGCCATGATTATTCGTATGGGGTTGAATTCAAATAATTATAGGGTTTTAAAATCCTGTTCTGCTGAAATCTGCATTCGTTAATCTGACCTTTGTGTACTATAACCCCAATATCTCATGGCCTATAGATCCAAATCGCACGAGATAAATTTTGTATGAAACTAGATATGTTTGGCTTTAATTTGAATATGATATCGACCATATCCGAGCGGTATTCGTATTTCAATCTGTATTGCAATCCAGCGGTACAAAATCAGTTTTCTGAAATTCTGGATTTCGACCTTTATGTGTTCGAACCATCATATCTCCCTAGGTATAGCTCGAAATCTTGTCAAATCAGTTTTATTAGACCGTAGGCTCGAAGAGCTTTATTTTGACTCCCATAACGCCTATTTTCGATTAGTTATTGGATCTGAAATAAATGTCGCAATTCTGATATATGAATCTGTTTTCTTGAAATCTGAAATTCTGACCTTCCTATGTTCGAACCCTTATATCTTCCTGTCTACAATTCGAAATCTTGTGAAACCAGTTTTATTGGAAACTAGATTCAGAGAGCTTCATTTTGAATACAATATTGACTAGCTTTGGTTCGAAATTGGACTAAAAATATATTTTGCAAACTGACAATATAAATCTGCTATGTTTTGGTTAGACGAATATTCCTTTGTGAGAAAAATTTACATTGTATGGTTTAACCTCTTAAATTGTGGTCTGTAGTTCTTCTAAAATTTATTTGTTTGATGAGAAATTTTAGAGAAAACAAAATTGGGGATTTAACTAAGAACTTAGGAATTTTCGAAAATATAGTTGAGCCAATTTTGGGGCTTTTGTCAGTTTTCTTCACGAGCGTGTAATTAAAATTATCTGTAGTGGGGGACTGAAATTATTTACATGAAATTTGTGCGTTCTGTTAAGGTTCTGAAAGTGGCGCCCCTTACAGTAATTTTATAGCTCACGATTTTAGAAATTTTGAGGAGATTATTTCATGAATAATTTCTGTTCTGTGTTTAAATGTTTGTTATATGAATAATTTCTGTTCTGTATTTAATTGTTTGTTATGTGGATATTTCCTGTTCTGTTTATATGTTGTGAATTTTCTGAAAACCTTGAATGTGTTAAAACATTTGTGAGAACATAGAATGGTTTGACATGAATTAAGGTTAGTTGTAAGGAATTCACTCATATAATTTCTGTTCTGTGTTTAAGGACTGGATATTGGGGTGTGTCATTTTCTGGTTTGTTAGACTTTGGGCATAATGTAAGAATTAAGTAGTGGTTGATCCTACTTCTCCGTTTCAGTATAATCTGTTCTGTAAAATTATGCCCTAGTGTAGCACTCTTCCGTGTCCTTACCCTCCTTCTGTGGCGCTGTAATGGTGCTGATAGTCTACTACGACCCTTGAGACACTATTTCTGTTCCGTTATAGGTATTGGAGGCCAGAGTGCCACGTCCTAACAAGACGGGGGCCACCCACTGATACCTCCTCTACCATTCAGTTCTGGGTATTGGAGGCCAGAGTGCCACGTCCTAACAAGACGGGGGCCACCCACTGATACCTCCTCTACCATTCAGTTCTGGGTATTGGAGGCCAGAGTGCCACGTCCTAACAAGACGGGGGCCACCCACTGATACCTCCTCTACCATTCAGTTCTGGGTTTTGGAGGCCAGAGTGCCACGTCCTAACAAGACGGGGGCCACCCACTGATACCTCCTCTACCATTCAGTTCTGGGTTTTGGAGGCCAGAGTGCCACGTCCTAACAAGACGGGGGCCACCCACTGATACCTCCTCTACCATTCAGTTCTGGGTTTTGGAGGCCAGAGTGCCACGTCCTAACAAGACGGGGGCCACCCACTGATACCTCCTCTACCATTCTGTTCTGGGTATTGGAGACCAGAGTGCCACGTCCTGACAAGACGGGGGCCACCCACTGATATCTCCTCTACCATTCTGTTTCTGATATGCATGCATTGTCTCGTCCTCGGCAGAGGTGGGGTCAGACCTTCTGTGGTCATCAGGCCTTCTGTGGCCTTTCTGTTTCCGATGTAGACTATCCGTTTGGACTCTGAAAATTCTGATTTTCTGTCTGTCAGTTCTGATTTCTGTAGTTCTGTTTCGATCTGTATTTAGATGTATTAGGCGGTGTGGTTAGTTGGTATGGGTTGGTATATTCATATCCTACCTGTTTGATGCCTATTGTTACAAGTATCTGTATTTGATTGTGTTTGTTTCTGATATGAGCATGCATGTTAAGTTGATTTATCTTATCTGTTAAATAAAAAGAATTTCAACTTAAGTATGATATTTTTGATGTGTACTATGGATGACTTTTAGTGTCTTTTACTCACTGAGCTTTTTAGCTCACCTCCGTTGTTTAAATGTTTTCAGGTGAGACATCAAGACAGTAATTGCTACAGCTAATATGACGCTAATGTTTGATGTCATTTCTAAGAATAGTCTTCTAAAGATTTATCAGGCCTGCGTGCCTAATTTATTATGACCTATATGACATGTTTTATCTCCTGAGGGCTTATGCCTGTTTTCAGGATATTATATTATAGTTGTTTCGTTTAAATTATTGGATACAAGTCTTGGATTCTTTTATTGAATTGGTTCTTATTTTGAAATGTCCGATTTGAGATGTGTAACCGAATTTGTGTTGTTTATTTTAGTATCTGAATAATCAGTTCTGTATATTTCTGAAATTCCACATATGTGTAGTGTGGACGTTTGTTGTTGTTACAAGATATGTGTGTCTGTGCAGCAGTAGTTTAGAATACTTGCTGCCGGATTTTTTCTGGATTTCCGGATTTCTATTTCCTAGTAATCGATCCTATTCAGTTCTGTGCGGTTTTCTGTTCCGTAGTAATGTCCTTCGATGCCGCTTTCTTCTTGTGTTTTAATGGAAGAGTAAAAAATTTTTGAAACCCCGTATTTTACTTGTATGCGTGTGGGGTGTGATTCTGAGGGATGTTGCAGATGGTATCAGAGGAATATTACTAGCAATTAGAAACTCCGGGGAAGGAAAACTTTGTTTGTGTATTGCTAGAAACCAAGTTAGGATCTGATTTGTGATTGAATATTGGTTGTTATTCTACTGTGTTATGTGATGCAGGTAAAAATGGTGCGACCAAGAGCTAGCAGTAGCAACGGTGATCAACAGCCTGATCTGAGGCAGACCATGGAGGCTATGACTGCTATGATGCAACAACAGAACGCATTCATTCAGCAGCAAACTCAGATGATGCAGCAGCAGCAGGCGCAGCACATGGAGGTTCAGCAACAGTTATTGCAGCGGCTGTCGCAGACACAGTCTCAGTCACAGGCACAACCGGCTGGTTCTTCTCTGGGTGATGGCGCACATCAACGATATGCTCGGTTGGTTCGAGAGTTTCAGCACCTGAACCCAACTGCATTTTATGGTAGTCCGGGGCCCAGAGCGGCTGAGGATTGGCTTTTGACACTGGAAAAGATTTTTCCAGGTTCTGCGCTGTGATGATGCAGACAAGCTATGTTTGTCTGTCTTCATGTTGCGTGGAGATGCCGAAGACTGGTGGAAGGGAGTCGTCAGACTGGCGGCAACTGAATCCGGAGTTGTTGATTGGCAGTACTTCATGATGAAGTTCAATGCCAAGTTTTTCCCCTCTAGCTTATCTGAGGAGCGCGAGGTGGAGTTTATTCATCTTGATCAGGGTGACCTGACGGTGGATCAGTATGAGGCCGTATCTACAGATATAGCATATCCTGACTGTTTGATTAAGGTTGAAGGATATGATTTACCTATTGATTTGATTAGTCTTCCTATGAAAGACTATGACATCATTCTGAGCATGGATTGGCTGTCTGCCTATCATGCTACTTTAGATTGTTTTGAAAAGTTAATTACTCTGCATCTAAGTGATGGACAGCAACTGGTTATCCAAGGCTGGATTTCAGAACAGGAGCCTTTGGTGATATCTCATCTGCAGGCCAGGAAGCTTTTAGCCCAGGGCTGCAAGGGGTATCTGGCGCATGTCAAGGTGCAGACTGAGTATGATTTGGATCTGGCTAAAATTCCTGTGGTAAGAGAGTTTGCTGACGTCTTCTCTGATGATTTATCTGGGTTACCACCCAGCAGAGAAGTTGAGTTTGGTATCGAGTTGTTGCCAGGCACGGCACCGATATCTAAAGCTCCTTACAGGATGGCAACTTCAGAACTGACAGAGCTGAAGAAGCAACTGGAAGAACTATTAGAGAAGGGGTATATTCGACCCAGTGTTTCTCCATGGGGAGCACCTGTGTTATTTGTGAAGAAGAAGGATGGTACTTTGCGCATGTGCATCGATTACCGTCAACTCAATCAAGTGACTGTTAGGAATAAGTACCCATTACCCCGTATTGATGATCTCTTTGATCAGTTGCAGGGTGCTACTGTATTCTCTAAAATTGACCTGAGGTCTGGCTATCATCAGCTGAGAGTTCAGGAGGAGGATGTACCTAAAACTGCATTCAGGACCAGGTATGGGCACTATGAGTTTCTTGTTATGCCCTTTGGACTGACAAATGCCCCTGCGGTATTTATGGATCTGATGAACAGGGTATTTCATGAGCTCTTGGACAAATGTGTGGTCGTCTTCATTGATGATATTCTGATCTACTCCAAGAATGCGCAAGATCACTCTCAGGATTTGCGCAAGGTGCTGGAGATTCTGCGGCTGAAGCAGCTGTATGCTAAGGCCAGTAAATGTGAGTTCTGGCTAGATCAGATTGGCTTTCTGGGACACATTATTTCTAGCCAGGGTGTGTCTGTGGATCCAGTGAAGGTGGAGGCCATTCTTCACTGGGGAAGACCAACTACAGCGACCGAGGTCAGAAGTTTTCTGGGCTTAGCTGGATACTACCGCCGCTTTGTGGAGGGTTTTTCCAAGCTGGCGGGTCCTCTGACTAAGCTAACTAGAAAGAATTTGAAGTTTGAGTGGTCTGATGATTGTGAGTCTAGTTTTCAGGAACTGAAAAAGAGACTGACCAGTGCTCCTATCCTCATCATTCCCTGTGATGGAGAGAAGTTCATTGTTTACACTGATTCCTCTGGTAAGGGTCTGGGTGCTGTACTGATGCAGCAAGGAAAAGTAGTCGCTTATGCTTCAAGGCAACTCAAGGATTATGAAGTAAACTACCCCACTCATGATTTGGAGTTGGCAGCTGTAGTTTTTGCCTTGAAAATCTGGAGGCACTATCTGTTTGGACAAACATTTGAATTGTTTACAGATCACCAGAGCTTGAAGTATATCTTCACTCAGAAAGAGCTGAATATGAGACAGAGGCGATGGCTTGAATTGATAAAGGATTATGACTTCACCATCCAATATCAGTCTGGTAAAGCCAATGTGGTGGCCGATGCTCTTAGTCGGTATCCTGTGACTCAGATAGCTGCACTGCGAGTCCAGGAGTGGCGACTATTGCAGGAGTTCAGTGACATGCATCTGAGTGTGACTCCGGGTGAGAGAGGCGGTCTTCTAGCTTCTCTCAGGGTTCAGTCAGACTTACTGCAGAGACTGAGATCAGGGCAGCAGTCAGATCAGGATATTCTACGGTGGAAAGAGAGGTCTGAGCAAGGCTGGGATGAGAATTTCAGTATGTCGGATGATGGTCTCCTCAGATTCCGTGGAAGGGTCTGTGTCCCTGAGGACCCTGAGTTGAGAAATGACATTCTTAAGGAAAGTCATTGCACTAAGTATACCATTCATCCTGGTAGTACCAAGATGTATCAGGATCTGAAAAAGACTTTCTGGTGGCATGGTATGAAGAAGGATGTGCATTTGTTTGTGTCCAGATGTTTGACTTGCCAAACCGTGAAGACTGAGCATCAGAGGCCGGGCGGTTTGATGCAGTCTCTCCCTATTCCTCAGTGGAAGTGGGAGCATATCAGTATGGACTTTGTGTGTGGGCTGCCCAATACCAGAAGGAATCATGATGCCGTATGGGTGATTGTGGACAGACTCACGAAGTCAGATCACTTCTTACCGATCAAAATGACTTACAGTTTGGATCGGTTAGCAAAACTGTACATCGATGAGATTGTCAGATTACATGGAGTTCCTTTGGACATTGTCTCTGATCGTGATCCTCGATTTTTGTCCAGGTTTTGGAAGAAATTACAGGAAGATTTGGGAACTAATCTGAGTTTTAGCACTGCATATCATCCTCAATCTGATGGTCAGACAGAGAGAACTATTCAGACACTAGAGGATCTTCTGAGATCTTATGTGGTTGACTGGTCTGTTGAGTGGGATCTGGACTTATCACTGATAGAGTTCACCTACAACAATAGCTTTCACTCTAGCATACAGATGGCTCCGTATGAGGCCCTATATGGGAGGAAATGCAGAACGCCTATATGCTGGGAGGAAACTGGAGACAGAACAGTGCTAAGGTCTGATGCTGTTCAGGAAGCCACTGAGAAGATCAGAGAAATTCAGAGAAAGATGAAGATTGCTCAGGATAGGCAGAAGAGTTATGCTGATGTGAGACGGCGTCCTCTTGAGTTTTTGGTGGGAGAGCATGTTTTCCTAAAGGTCTCACCTATGAAAGGGGTGATGAGATTTGGGAAGAGGGGAAAATTGAGTCCCAGGTACATTGGTCCCTTTGATATCATTGAGAGGGTTGGACCTGTGGCATACCGACTTGCTCTGCCCCCATCACTGGAACACCTCCATAATGTGTTCCATGTTTCTGCACTCAGAAAATATTGTTCCGATCCTTCTCATGTTCTGGAGTTAGAACCTCTTCAGCTTGAAGAGAACATGACTTTTGTGGTGAAACCTCTCAGAATTGAAGATAGAAAAGAGAAAGTGCTGAGAAATAAGGTTATTCCACTTGTGAAAGTCGTCTGGGGAAATCAGTCTGTTGAAGAAGCCTCTTGGGAGGTTGAAGCAGAGATGAGAAAGGAGCATCCTCACCTGTTCAGTGACGGGCTTGGTCAGCTTTAGAGGACTAAAGCTCTATAAGGGGGGGAGGATGTAACGCCCTTGAATTTCTGAATTATGATTTAAGGTTAGAAATTCAGTTTATGTATTTTTATCGGTTAAAATTTTGGGATTTTTGCCTAATTGTAGGACTTTTTCCCTACAGGGCAAAAATAATTATTTTTGTTGGGGCTTCGAACCCTCAACCTTGACTATTTGCTCCTGGAATTCTTCCACCATGGTGGCGCATATTTCTGTGTTATTGGAGTGGCGCATGGTGGTTAAGCCCAGGTAAGCCCATTAAAGCCGATTTCCACTAAGTTAATTGGGCTATTGGATCTTGGATCCGTTTGGGGTGAAAATAAAAAAAAAAAAAAGGGGGAAAATTCGTGAGAGCTCCTCTCCCTCACGATTTTTGGTTTGTTTCTTGCCCTAGCCGCTTGTGTTGTCGCCCCTCACTGTGCTTGGCGCTCCTGCAAAATTTCTGACGCTGGTGGTGGCAGACTGGTGGTGGACGAACTTTCTGGAGACCCCTGATCCCCTGTTTTGGCGTTTTCTCTGTGGGCGATTTTTCTGTGAGTAATTCGATCCTAAGGAGTCTAATCCGAATTAAAATTCGTTATTTGCCATGATTATTCGTATGGGGTTGAATTCAAATAATTATAGGGTTTTAAAATCCTGTTCTGCTGAAATCTGCATTCGTTAATCTGACCTTTGTGTACTATAACCCCAATATCACATGGCCTATAGATCCAAATCGCACGAGATAAATTTTGTATGAAACTAGATATGTTTGGCTTTAATTTGAATATGATATCGACCATATCCAAGCGGTATTCGTATTTCAATCTGTATTGCAATCCAGCGGTACAAAATCAGTTTTCTGAAATTCTGGATTTCGACCTTTATGTGTTCGAACCATCATATCTCCCTAGGTATAGCTCGAAATCTTGTCAAATCAGTTTTATTAGACCGTAGGCTCGAAGAGCTTTATTTTGACTCCCATAACGCCTATTTTCGATTAGTTATTGGATCTGAAATAAATGTCGCAATTCTGATATATGAATCTGTTTTCTTGAAATCTGAAATTCTGACCTTCCTATGTTCGAACCCTTATATCTTCCTGTCTACAATTCGAAATCTTGTGAAACCAGTTTTATTGGAAACTAGATTCAGAGAGCTTCATTTTGAATACAATATTGACTAGCTTTGGTTCGAAATTGGACTAAAAATATATTTTGCAAACTGACAATATAAATCTGCTATGTTTTGGTTAGACGAATATTCCTTTGTGAGAAAAATTTACATTGTATGGTTTAACCTCTTAAATTGTGGTCTGTAGTTCTTCTAAAATTTATTTGTTTGATGAGAAATTTTAGAGAAAACAAAATTGGGGATTTAACTAAGAACTTAGGAATTTTCGAAAATATAGTTGAGCCAATTTTGGGGCTTTTGTCAGTTTTCTTCACGAGCGTGTAATTAAAATTATCTGTAGTGGGGGAATGAAATTATTTACATGAAATTTGTGCGTTCTGTTAAGGTTCTGAAAGTGGCGCCCCTTACAGTAATTTTATAGCTCACGATTTTAGAAATTTTGAGGAGATTATTTCATGAATAATTTCTGTTCTGTGTTTAAATGTTTGTTATATGAATAATTTCTGTTCTGTATTTAATTGTTTGTTATGTGGATATTTCCTGTTCTGTTTATATGTTGTGAATTTTCTGAAAACCTTGAATGTGTTAAAACATTTGTGAGAACATAGAATGGTTTGACATGAATTAAGGTTAGTTGTAAGGAATTCACTCATATAATTTCTGTTCTGTGTTTAAGGACTGGATATTGGGGTGTGTCATTTTCTGGTTTGTTAGACTTTGGGCATAATGTAAGAATTAAGTAGTGGTTGATCCTACTTCTCCGTTTCAGTATAATTTGTTCTGTAAAATTATGCCCTAGTGTAGCACTCTTCCGTGTCCTTACCCTCCTTCTGTGGCGCTGTAATGGTGCTGATAGTCTACTACGACCCTTGAGACACTATTTCTGTTCCGTTATAGGTATTGGAGGCCAGAGTGCCACGTCCTAACAAGACGGGGGCCACCCACTGATACCTCCTCTACCATTCAGTTCTGGGTATTGGAGGCCAGAGTGCCACGTCCTAACAAGACGGGGGCCACCCACTGATACCTCCTCTACCATTCAGTTCTGTGTATTGGAGGCCAGAGTGCCACGTCCTAACAAGACGGGGGCCACCCACTGATACCTCCTCTACCATTCAGTTCTGGGTTTTGGAGGCCAGAGTGCCACGTCCTAACAAGACGGGGGCCACCCACTGATACCTCCTCTACCATTCAGTTCTGGGTTTTGGAGGCCAGAGTGCCACGTCCTAACAAGACGGGGGCCACCCACTGATACCTCCTCTACCATTCAGTTCTGGGTTTTGGAGGCCAGAGTGCCACGTCCTAACAAGACGGGGGCCACCCACTGATACCTCCTCTACCATTCTGTTCTGGGTATTGGAGACCAGAGTGCCACGTCCTGACAAGACGGGGGCCACCCACTGATATCTCCTCTACCATTCTGTTTCTGATATGCATGCATTGTCTCGTCCTCGGCAGAGGTGGGGTCAGACCTTCTGTGGTCATCAGGCCTTCTGTGGCCTTTCTGTTTCCGATGTAGACTATCCGTTTGGACTCTGAAAATTCTGATTTTCTGTCTGTCAGTTCTGATTTCTGTAGTTCTGTTTCGATCTGTATTTAGATGTATTAGGCGGTGTGGTTAGTTGGTATGGGTTGGTATATTCATATCCTACCTGTTTGATGCCTATTGTTACAAGTATCTGTATTTGATTGTGTTTGTTTCTGATATGAGCATGCATGTTAAGTTGATTTATCTTATCTGTTAAATAAAAAGAATTTCAACTTAAGTATGATATTTTTGATGTGTACTATGGATGACTTTTAGTGTCTTTTACTCACTGAGCTTTTTAGCTCACCTCCGTTGTTTAAATGTTTTCAGGTGAGACATCAAGACAGTAATTGCTACAGCTAATATGACGCTAATGTTTGATGTCATTTCTAAGAATAGTCTTCTAAAGATTTATCAGGCCTGCGTGCCTAATTTATTATGACCTATATGACATGTTTTATCTCCTGAGGGCTTATGCCTGTTTTCAGGATATTATATTATAGTTGTTTCGTTTAAATTATTGGATACAAGTCTTGGATTCTTTTATTGAATTGGTTCTTATTTTGAAATGTCCGATTTGAGATGTGTAACCGAATTTGTGTTGTTTATTTTAGTATCTGAATAATCAGTTCTGTATATTTCTGAAATTCCACATATGTGTAGTGTGGACGTTTGTTGTTGTTACAAGATATGTGTGTCTGTGCAGCAGTAGTTTAGAATACTTGCTGCCGGATTTTTTCTGGATTTCCGGATTTCTATTTCCTAGTAATCGATCCTATTCAGTTCTGTGCGGTTTTCTGTTCCGTAGTAATGTCCTTCGATGCCGCTTTCTTCTTGTGTTTTAATGGAAGAGTAAAAAATTTTTGAAACCCCGTATTTTACTTGTATGCGTGTGGGGTGTGATTCTGAGGGATGTTGCAGATGGTATCAGAGGAATATTACTAGCAATTAGAAACTCCGGGGAAGGAAAACTTTGTTTGTGTATTGCTAGAAACCAAGTTAGGATCTGATTTGTGATTGAATATTGGTTGTTATTCTACTGTGTTATGTGATGCAGGTAAAAATGGTGCGACCAAGAGCTAGCAGTAGCAACGGTGATCAACAGCCTGATCTGAGGCAGACCATGGAGGCTATGACTGCTATGATGCAACAACAGAACGCATTCATTCAGCAGCAAACTCAGATGATGCAGCAGCAGCAGGCGCAGCACATGGAGGTTCAGCAACAGTTATTGCAGCGGCTGTCGCAGACACAGTCTCAGTCACAGGCACAACCGGCTGGTTCTTCTCTGGGTGATGGCGCACATCAACGATATGCTCGGTTGGTTCGAGAGTTTCAGCACCTGAACCCAACTGCATTTTATGGTAGTCCGGGGCCCAGAGCGGCTGAGGATTGGCTTTTGACACTGGAAAAGATTTTTCCAGGTTCTGCGCTGTGATGATGCAGACAAGCTATGTTTGTCTGTCTTCATGTTGCGTGGAGATGCCGAAGACTGGTGGAAGGGAGTCGTCAGACTGGCGGCAACTGAATCCGGAGTTGTTGATTGGCAGTACTTCATGATGAAGTTCAATGCCAAGTTTTTCCCCTCTAGCTTATCTGAGGAGCGCGAGGTGGAGTTTATTCATCTTGATCAGGGTGACCTGACGGTGGATCAGTATGAGGCCGTATCTACAGATATAGCATATCCTGACTGTTTGATTAAGGTTGAAGGATATGATTTACCTATTGATTTGATTAGTCTTCCTATGAAAGACTATGACATCATTCTGAGCATGGATTGGCTGTCTGCCTATCATGCTACTTTAGATTGTTTTGAAAAGTTAATTACTCTGCATCTAAGTGATGGACAGCAACTGGTTATCCAAGGCTGGATTTCAGAACAGGAGCCTTTGGTGATATCTCATCTGCAGGCCAGGAAGCTTTTAGCCCAGGGCTGCAAGGGGTATCTGGCGCATGTCAAGGTGCAGACTGAGTATGATTTGGATCTGGCTAAAATTCCTGTGGTAAGAGAGTTTGCTGACGTCTTCTCTGATGATTTATCTGGGTTACCACCCAGCAGAGAAGTTGAGTTTGGTATCGAGTTGTTGCCAGGCACGGCACCGATATCTAAAGCTCCTTACAGGATGGCAACTTCAGAACTGACAGAGCTGAAGAAGCAACTGGAAGAACTATTAGAGAAGGGGTATATTCGACCCAGTGTTTCTCCATGGGGAGCACCTGTGTTATTTGTGAAGAAGAAGGATGGTACTTTGCGCATGTGCATCGATTACCGTCAACTCAATCAAGTGACTGTTAGGAATAAGTACCCATTACCCCGTATTGATGATCTCTTTGATCAGTTGCAGGGTGCTACTGTATTCTCTAAAATTGACCTGAGGTCTGGCTATCATCAGCTGAGAGTTCAGGAGGAGGATGTACCTAAAACTGCATTCAGGACCAGGTATGGGCACTATGAGTTTCTTGTTATGCCCTTTGGACTGACAAATGCCCCTGCGGTATTTATGGATCTGATGAACAGGGTATTTCATGAGCTCTTGGACAAATGTGTGGTCGTCTTCATTGATGATATTCTGATCTACTCCAAGAATGCGCAAGATCACTCTCAGGATTTGCGCAAGGTGCTGGAGATTCTGCGGCTGAAGCAGCTGTATGCTAAGGCCAGTAAATGTGAGTTCTGGCTAGATCAGATTGGCTTTCTGGGACACATTATTTCTAGCCAGGGTGTGTCTGTGGATCCAGTGAAGGTGGAGGCCATTCTTCACTGGGGAAGACCAACTACAGCGACCGAGGTCAGAAGTTTTCTGGGCTTAGCTGGATACTACCGCCGCTTTGTGGAGGGTTTTTCCAAGCTGGCGGGTCCTCTGACTAAGCTAACTAGAAAGAATTTGAAGTTTGAGTGGTCTGATGATTGTGAGTCTAGTTTTCAGGAACTGAAAAAGAGACTGACCAGTGCTCCTATCCTCATCATTCCCTGTGATGGAGAGAAGTTCATTGTTTACACTGATGCCTCTGGTAAGGGTCTGGGTGCTGTACTGATGCAGCAAGGAAAAGTAGTCGCTTATGCTTCAAGGCAACTCAAGGATTATGAAGTAAACTACCCCACTCATGATTTGGAGTTGGCAGCTGTAGTTTTTGCCTTGAAAATCTGGAGGCACTATCTGTTTGGACAAACATTTGAATTGTTTACAGATCACCAGAGCTTGAAGTATATCTTCACTCAGAAAGAGCTGAATATGAGACAGAGGCGATGGCTTGAATTGATAAAGGATTATGACTTCACCATCCAATATCAGTCTGGTAAAGCCAATGTGGTGGCCGATGCTCTTAGTCGGTATCCTGTGACTCAGATAGCTGCACTGCGAGTCCAGGAGTGGCGACTATTGCAGGAGTTCAGTGACATGCATCTGAGTGTGACTCCGGGTGAGAGAGGCGGTCTTCTAGCTTCTCTCAGGGTTCAGTCAGACTTACTGCAGAGACTGAGATCAGGGCAGCAGTCAGATCAGGATATTCTACGGTGGAAAGAGAGGTCTGAGCAAGGCTGGGATGAGAATTTCAGTATGTCGGATGATGGTCTCCTCAGATTCCGTGGAAGGGTCTGTGTCCCTGAGGACCCTGAGTTGAGAAATGACATTCTTAAGGAAAGTCATTGCACTAAGTATACCATTCATCCTGGTAGTACCAAGATGTATCAGGATCTGAAAAAGACTTTCTGGTGGCATGGTATGAAGAAGGATGTGCATTTGTTTGTGTCCAGATGTTTGACTTGCCAAACCGTGAAGACTGAGCATCAGAGGCCGGGCGGTTTGATGCAGTCTCTCCCTATTCCTCAGTGGAAGTGGGAGCATATCAGTATGGACTTTGTGTGTGGGCTGCCCAATACCAGAAGGAATCATGATGCCGTATGGGTGATTGTGGACAGACTCACGAAGTCAGCTCACTTCTTACCGATCAAAATGACTTACAGTTTGGATCGGTTAGCAAAACTGTACATCGATGAGATTGTCAGATTACATGGAGTTCCTTTGGACATTGTCTCTGATCGTGATCCTCGATTTTTGTCCAGGTTTTGGAAGAAATTACAGGAAGATTTGGGAACTAATCTGAGTTTTAGCACTGCATATCATCCTCAATCTGATGGTCAGACAGAGAGAACTATTCAGACACTAGAGGATCTTCTGAGATCTTATGTGGTTGACTGGTCTGTTGAGTGGGATCTGGACTTATCACTGATAGAGTTCACCTACAACAATAGCTTTCACTCTAGCATACAGATGGCTCCGTATGAGGCCCTATATGGGAGGAAATGCAGAACGCCTATATGCTGGGAGGAAACTGGAGACAGAACAGTGCTAAGGTCTGATGCTGTTCAGGAAGCCACTGAGAAGATCAGAGAAATTCAGAGAAAGATGAAGATTGCTCAGGATAGGCAGAAGAGTTATGCTGATGTGAGACGGCGTCCTCTTGAGTTTTTGGTGGGAGAGCATGTTTTCCTAAAGGTCTCACCTATGAAAGGGGTGATGAGATTTGGGAAGAGGGGAAAATTGAGTCCCAGGTACATTGGTCCCTTTGATATCATTGAGAGGGTTGGACCTGTGGCATACCGACTTGCTCTGCCCCCATCACTGGAACACCTCCATAATGTGTTCCATGTTTCTGCACTCAGAAAATATTGTTCCGATCCTTCTCATGTTCTGGAGTTAGAACCTCTTCAGCTTGAAGAGAACATGACTTTTGTGGTGAAACCTCTCAGAATTGAAGATAGAAAAGAGAAAGTGCTGAGAAATAAGGTTATTCCACTTGTGAAAGTCGTCTGGGGAAATCAGTCTGTTGAAGAAGCCTCTTGGGAGGTTGAAGCAGAGATGAGAAAGGAGCATCCTCACCTGTTCAGTGACGGGCTTGGTCAGCTTTAGAGGACTAAAGCTCTATAAGGGGGGGAGGATGTAACGCCCTTGAATTTCTGAATTATGATTTAAGGTTAGAAATTCAGTTTATGTATTTTTATCGGTTAAAATTTTGGGATTTTTGCCTAATTGTAGGACTTTTTCCCTACAGGGCAAAAATAATTATTTTTGTTGGGGCTTCGAACCCTCAACCTTGACTATTTGCTCCTGGAATTCTTCCACCATGGTGGCGCATATTTCTGTGTTATTGGAGTGGCGCATGGTGGTTAAGCCCAGGTAAGCCCATTAAAGCCGATTTCCACTTAAGTTAATTGGGCTATTGGATCTTGGATCCGTTTGGGGTGAAAATAAAAAAAAAAAAAAGGGGGAAAATTCGTGAGAGCTCCTCTCCCTCACGATTTTTGGTTTGTTTCTTGCCCTAGCCGCTTGTGTTGTCGCCCCTCACTGTGCTTGGCGCTCCTGCAAAATTTCTGACGCTGGTGGTGGCAGACTGGTGGTGGACGAACTTTCTGGAGACCCCTGATCCCCTGTTTTGGCGTTTTCTCTGTGGGCGATTTTTCTGTGAGTAATTCGATCCTAAGGAGTCTAATCCGAATTAAAATTCGTTATTTGCCATGATTATTCGTATGGGGTTGAATTCAAATAATTATAGGGTTTTAAAATCCTGTTCTGCTGAAATCTGCATTCGTTAATCTGACCTTTGTGTACTATAACCCCAATATCTCATGGCCTATAGATCCAAATCGCACGAGATAAATTTTTTATGAAACTAGATATGTTTGGCGTTAATTTGAATATGATATCGACCATATCCAAGCGGTATTCGTATTTCAATCTGTATTGCAATCCAGCGGTACAAAATCAGTTTTCTGAAATTCTGGATTTCGACCTTTATGTGTTCGAACCATCATATCTCCCTAGGTATAGCTCGAAATCTTGTCAAATCAGTTTTATTAGACCGTACGCTCGAAGAGCTTTATTTTGACTCCCATAACGCCTATTTTCGATTAGTTATTGGATCTGAAATAAATGTCGCAATTCTGATATATGAATCTGTTTTCTTGAAATCTGAAATTCTGACCTTCCTATGTTCGAACCCTTATATCTTCCTGTCTACAATTCGAAATCTTGTGAAACCAGTTTTATTGGAAACTAGATTCAGAGAGCTTCATTTTGAATACAATATTGACTAGCTTTGGTTCGAAATTGGACTAAAAATATATTTTGCAAACTGACAATATAAATCTGCTATGTTTTGGTTAGACGAATATTCCTTTGTGAGAAAAATTTACATTGTATGGTTTAACCTCTTAAATTGTGGTCTGTAGTTCTTCTAAAATTTATTTGTTTGATGAGAAATTTTAGAGAAAACAAAATTGGGGATTTAACTAAGAACTTAGGAATTTTCGAAAATATAGTTGAGCCAATTTTGGGGCTTTTGTCAGTTTTCTTCACGAGCGTGTAATTAAAATTATCTGTAGTGGGGGACTGAAATTATTTACATGAAATTTGTGCGTTCTGTTAAGGTTCTGAAAGTGGCGCCCCTTACAGTAATTTTATAGCTCACGATTTTAGAAATTTTGAGGAGATTATTTCATGAATAATTTCTGTTCTGTGTTTAAATGTTTGTTATATGAATAATTTCTGTTCTGTATTTAATTGTTTGTTATGTGGATATTTCCTGTTCTGTTTATATGTTGTGAATTTTCTGAAAACCTTGAATGTGTTAAAACATTTGTGAGAACATAGAATGGTTTGACATGAATTAAGGTTAGTTGTAAGGAATTCACTCATATAATTTCTGTTCTGTGTTTAAGGACTGGATATTGGGGTGTGTCATTTTCTGGTTTGTTAGACTTTGGGCATAATGTAAGAATTAAGTAGTGGTTGATCCTACTTCTCTGTTTCAGTATAATTTGTTCTGTAAAATTATGCCCTAGTGTAGCACTCTTCCGTGTCCTTACCCTCCTTCTGTGGCGCTGTAATGGTGCTGATAGTCTACTACGACCCTTGAGACACTATTTCTGTTCCGTTATAGGTATTGGAGGCCAGAGTGCCACGTCCTAACAAGACGGGGGCCACCCACTGATACCTCCTCTACCATTCAGTTCTGGGTATTGGAGGCCAGAGTGCCACGTCCTAACAAGACGGGGGCCACCCACTGATACCTCCTCTACCATTCAGTTCTGGGTATTGGAGGCCAGAGTGCCACGTCCTAACAAGACGGGGGCCACCCACTGATACCTCCTCTACCATTCAGTTCTGGGTTTTGGAGGCCAGAGTGCCACGTCCTAACAAGACGGGGGCCACCCACTGATACCTCCTCTACCATTCAGTTCTGGGTTTTGGAGGCCAGAGTGCCACGTCCTAACAAGACGGGGGCCACCCACTGATACCTCCTCTACCATTCAGTTCTGGGTTTTGGAGGCCAGAGTGCCACGTCCTAACAAGACGGGGGCCACCCACTGATACCTCCTCTACCATTCTGTTCTGGGTATTGGAGACCAGAGTGCCACGTCCTGACAAGACGGGGGCCACCCACTGATATCTCCTCTACCATTCTGTTTCTGATATGCATGCATTGTCTCGTCCTCGGCAGAGGTGGGGTCAGACCTTCTGTGGTCATCAGGCCTTCTGTGGCCTTTCTATTTCCGATGTAGACTATCCGTTTGGACTCTGAAAATTCTGATTTTCTGTCTGTCAGTTCTGATTTCTGTAGTTCTGTTTCGATCTGTATTTAGATGTATTAGGCGGTGTGGTTAGTTGGTATGGGTTGGTATATTCATATCCTACCTGTTTGATGCCTATTGTTACAAGTATCTGTATTTGATTGTGTTTGTTTCTGATATGAGCATGCATGTTAAGTTGATTTATCTTATCTGTTAAATAAAAAGAATTTCAACTTAAGTATGATATTTTTGATGTGTACTATGGATGACTTTTAGTGTCTTTTACTCACTGAGCTTTTTAGCTCACCTCCGTTGTTTAAATGTTTTCAGGTGAGACATCAAGACAGTAATTGCTACAGCTAATATGACGCTAATGTTTGATGTCATTTCTAAGAATAGTCTTCTAAAGATTTATCAGGCCTGCGTGCCTAATTTATTATGACCTATATGACATGTTTTATCTCCTGAGGGCTTATGCCTGTTTTCAGGATATTATATTATAGTTGTTTCGTTTAAATTATTGGATACAAGTCTTGGATTCTTTTATTGAATTGGTTCTTATTTTGAAATGTCCGATTTGAGATGTGTAACCGAATTTGTGTTGTTTATTTTAGTATCTGAATAATCAGTTCTGTATATTTCTGAAATTCCACATATGTGTAGTGTGGACGTTTGTTGTTGTTACAAGATATGTGTGTCTGTGCAGCAGTAGTTTAGAATACTTGCTGCCGGATTTTTTCTGGATTTCCGGATTTCTATTTCCTAGTAATCGATCCTATTCAGTTCTGTGCGGTTTTCTGTTCCGTAGTAATGTCCTTCGATGCCGCTTTCTTCTTGTGTTTTAATGAAAGAGTAAAAAATTTTTGAAACCCCGTATTTTACTTGTATGCGTGTGGGGTGTGATTCTGAGGGATGTTGCAAGAAGGCTTACGAGCTTGATATTTATGCTTTGGATTTTAACGGTCTTTTATCTTCTTACTATCAGGCAAATCCTATGGCTATAGCAGAAGATAAACTCATGCAATTCTAATTATAAAAGCAATAAATAGAAAGCATACTGATCTTATGTGGTAAAAGCCCATGAACCCTAAGTAAGATCTTAAGTTATCTTAAGTCTTCACTTGCTTCTTGGGTCTTTTGCATCTCATCTGGTCCAACCCAGGGCCCTAGCGCTCAATGCAGCTCAGGTGCGCCCACCAGATGAATGCGCCTCTGCAATGTGTGCTTTTGAGCTCTTGTCTAATCAAAATACATTTTGATCTATCTAGACAAGCTTGACTCGCAGGTCAATTATACAATAAATTAATTAAAAATGTGATTCGCAGATCACAAAACAAATTAATTTACAAGTTTAATTCCAGGCTCGCAGGCCCCAGCACAGCACACATTAAATTGGGCATCCCACATAAGATAAAATAAACAAGCATCATGGCATCATTCAATCAACATGTGATCCATTACAAAGAAAATAAAATTTTGAAAAACCCATTGGCATCAATTTTAATTTTCTTATGTGCCCTACAACCTTACAACGGTCCATTGATAGGGATCCACTCATCAATCTAGTTAGATCCATGCCCTTGCATGCACCAAGTCTTAACTGACTCGAGTTGACCTAATGGTCAACCATGCATGCGCCAAGGGCTGAACAACCAACATGAGTTCTGGCAAACGGGTGTGACCCCGGGCCTAACTCATGTGTGTTCACTGGTTGTCTCAACCAGACCTCGCTACACGCCTGTGATGCAATCGACCTATAGCCACCTCGTGCTTGCGCACAGGTGCCATCTGGTCGATCCATCTAGGCTGTCAGATGGTCTGATCAGACTATTGGATCTAACCTAGAGGGTGACTTCAACCCCATCAACCCGTCTAAGGGTATATAGTAGGCGCTTAGATCTAATATGGGGCGCGCAAGTGATCAAGTTTTATAAGAAAAACAACAACAGCCAACATGCGCCATCATCCACAACATATGCGCAAAGGAGTAAAACATACATCATGTATATTCACTACTAAACATGTAGATGCGCAAGATTAGATCTACTTATCAAACAAGGATCACAAAGCAGCAATCAAAGGAACATACATAGAACCGGCTCTGATACCAATTGTGAGAACCCCTTTCAAGAGGGGGGCGCAAACCTATTGTGAGTACCCCTTTCAAGAGGGGGGCGCAAACCTTAATAGGCGCATGTAAAACCTTTTCTTGCGGAATCTAGGTTCTCTATGATCGCATGTATGTTTCAATGATCAACTTGCAAAGATTGGATAAGATCCATACCATGGCCATCGCTTGGATGGTGCGTTGGAAGAAGAGAGCAACTTTGATCTCCTCCAAAAGTTCACACACAAGATGAAGATCGCTTACTTCCTTGGCGTCCCTTGTGCTAGCAAGGCACCCAAGCTTCCTTGTCGAATGGAAGGGGATGATGAAGTCTATCTTGGCCGATCCTTCTTCTCGTCAACTTACACCACGCAAGAGTGTGTGTTTCGTCAAGAGCAAAGGAGAGACGAGCGTTAGAGAAGTCTTGTGATCGAACGTTGAGACGTTCATCACATTGGAAAAACCGAAATGCCAAAATTAGCAAGACTTCAATACATGCGTTATGCGTTCACATGAAGTGAACCAACCGCATATCTCTTCTCTCATATGAACCAAGCGCTCACATATGAGCTAGTTCAATTTAGTTGGTCCAACGACCAAACCAAATCAGCCCAAGAATTGGTCCAGATCAAACTAAACCCTAAGGTTCAAGATCTGACCGTTCATCTTTTGATGCTACTGATCTCACCGATCTAGCATCAACTCTCTCGATCGAAGCTTACCGATCTTGAGCCCTAACCAATCAAACATGATCAGACCAGATCTCACTTACAATCAGAGATTAAATCCCTTTAAACTGAACCGAAACAATTCAGTCCACACGATCTGACTTAAGTAAGCCATATCATCAAATTGTGCGACCCTGAGGGTTTCCTTTAAATGTCGGTAACGATAACTCACGTTATCACGATCAGTGAGGGGTATCTAGCAACACATCACTGTCTTCCGATATAAAGGAAAGAGTCTTCCAAGACCACACCCAAACCACGGCACAAGTGTGAATCCACTTCACTAGGCATACATGTTACCTTTGCCACTGGATGTTTTTATTGGACAAGCGTGTCAAGCCTGTGACTCCAATATGATGAGCATGATTAGATCAGATGAACATATTCACCTGGGTATGGCCATACACTTTCTCAATCATCTCATTTAAGGGGGGGGGGGCCCTTCAGAACATCTCACTCCAATTAAGGAGACGGCAATCCTATATCTATCACTAGTGTCCTAACCTGACTCATGATCATTATCCAAGATAGTCTATAACCATTATATTTCAAATGATATTGAACTACCTCAAAACAATGACAATCATCATTTAGAAACACAAGTGATCTCAAGTCAGAGGACATGTGCCACTTGTTGCATAAGGATTATTCACATTGTGACAAGCAATTGAATATCCTAATAGGGTCTGTCCAGTACATCCAATGTACCTATGAGTCTACATCTTATTCCATGCTCGAAGCATCCTATAAGATTAGAACACACATTAGTCTCAATCATATCAAGGCTGTCTCATGTTCACCAAGATATCTCGACTAAGGACTTAACTGCATGTCAGCCTAGCTGAACAGCTTTGAGACATTATTCAGAAGTACACATATTGCAGCAGATAATGTAACAACCTGAATAACAACCATTGCCTTTATAAACAAAAGAGTTTATATACATGATACTCATGGAATCCCAAGGCCTCAAACATTAGCCTTAAGGGCATACCCCAACAGGAGAAGCCATCAATCACCTTGTGTGCGGTTCCTTTGGAGAAGAAGCACACGCTTCTTTGCTTCCAAGTTGCCATCCAAGAAATGGCATTGGTATGATCTCTCTTTTGATCTATACAAGTTTTACAAGTTGATCATATATTCATGCTAATCGATCCTTAGAAACCCTAGCTTTCGCTATGCAAAATTTTAATCTGCGCATATTAGGGTTTCGCCCCCCCCCCCCCACTTTCAGTGAGATCGTGCGGATGATAGGAATCAAACGCGCAACCCCCTCTAATACTAGAATTGATGAGGCGACTAATAGGTGGGGTGGTCCATAATACCGTACTCTGGGGTGTTTACACAATGCACGAAAATCGTGAGAGGGTCTTGAGACGAGGGAAGTAAAAAGTGTTCGGAAAATAGCAGGACGCAAATCCATTATGGGGCAATACAAATGCTAGAGAGAAACCGACGGCACCCAACTATGCAAAAATTACTCTCTAACCTCTCAAGCAACTTTAAGCGCAGCACGTTGCGGGGTGAAGGGTTCGCGGGGTTCAGTTCGCCCGCCTATGCCCCTCCGACCAAACCACAAGAAGGAAATCGTCCACGCGCTCGGATGCTCATGGGTGAGAGGGAAGAAGGGAAACACGAAGCAAAAAGGACAGCAATCGTAATGTAAACAAACAGGCGAACCTGACCCACCGGAAGGTGGGATTTACTTCTTGGAATGCAGAAAATACACACTACCGTCTCCGAGTCGAAGCGCTGGCTGCGACTCTTACAACCTTTGAATCGAGGCACTCTCCACGATCTCCACAAGCTGGAGCACTCTACCACTCTAGAGAAGTAGGGAGTAATGCTGGCCAGCCCCTCTCTTTTATATGATAAGGAAGGGAACAAGGCAAGGGGACTGCATCCTAACAAACTAACTAACAAAAGTGGTCAAGCTAGCACATAAAACAAACAATAGAATAAAATCCCACCTACTACCAACTACCCCTGTAAGGGCGTAGGCTCTACGATTCTTCAGCGTACGGAGGGTGGTGGCTGTGGTTAGATGCGCTCCGAGCATATTACAACAAAATAGCAAAACTTGGAAGTTGTGGGTTGGGTCACAACCGTTATAGCTCGATCGCGGGCTGTGTTGCAGATGTGCTTGTGTGGCCCATTTGGAGTTGGGCTTTCAGAGGGTTGGATCTCAGCATCCTTGGGCTGGGCCACCTCGGTGTGGGTCGAAAGGGGGGTGATGACGCTCGTGAAGCGGTCCAGAGGCTTGCTTTGGCATTGGGATCGTCGGATTGTTACCTTATTGGGCCCCTTTGGATCATTATGAGGTGAAGCAACATAGTAGGGGAGGGGGGTGATGTACATCGAAGTGGGGTCTTCGGGGGTTCATCAGGTCTTTAGGGGCGAACACGGCCTGCCCATGTTGGTGAACACGGCCGTGTTCGGAATCGCCGAGATCCTCATAACCGAACACGGCTTGCCCGTGCTTGGGGGCACGCCCATGCTTGTGATCGTCGAAATCCACAAAACCGAACACAGCTTGCCCGTGCTCGGGGGCACGCACATGACTGACATCGCCAAGTTCCGCCGACGCACTGCTTGCCCGTGTCCAGGAGCATGCCCGTGCTATCATTAGCATCCGAGGTCACCGTTTTCTTCATCTTCCATTGAGGCGAACATGGCCTAGCCGTGTTTAGCTTCACACCCGTGTTTTAGGTCACTAGAAGTCGCTGACCCGATCACGTCCTACCCGTGTCTGTGTGCATGGCCGTGCTCCAGGTTACCGAAGTTTGCCGAGCCGATCACGCCCATGTCTGGGCGCACGGCCTAGCCGTGCTTGGCTCGCAGGGACATTCCTGGCTGCTTCTTCCATCCTTTCAGTGTAGGTTGCTCCTGCATCACCCGACCAGTCTGAAGACACAATGCCCGTCCTAGTTGACAAAACTATGTGCACCTTTTATCTTAAATCAATCATAAACACAATCCAAATTTCGGCCATAAAAGTGATAAGAAAAGTTTGGATGAAAAACGCATCTAGGTGAAACGCGCATGGATGAAAGAAAAATTTTTCACACAAGCACATGTACACCCTGTGTATCTTGCAAGTAGCTCTGATACCACTATTGGGGAATACCGGGTGTAATTTTAAATTTTGCAGTCCCAGGACGCAGCGGAAGAAGCATTACACCCGAAACATATTCCTTTCCCAAGGATCCATGCGAGAGAGGAAACACAAGGATGTGTTAGAGATGTACCTCTTTTGCTTGTCTAGTTGTTGAAGCCATGTTGAAGGCGCTCAAGTGCTCGCCCTCTACAAGTATCCACGCGTCGACCTTCTCATCGTTGCTCCCTTCCATGCTTGGTGCTAGCCTCGAGAAGAGAATCAAGCCTTTGTTCACCCTCTTCAAGTCTTGTGCCACCTCCAAGGTAGATCCGCCAAGAGTGGATGGAGTAGGAGATGATGCCGCCTAGCCCTTATCCTTCTTGCACCAACAAGAGACAAGGAAGAGGACTTGTGGCCTTATGAAAGAAGATGAAGGCGCCAAGCAATCCTCTTTCTTGGGCCAAAAAAGAGAAGAAGAGGATGTTGCTTGCGGCTTCAAGGTGGAAGAAGAGGAAGAAGACTTGCGCCAATGCCTTGCACTGTCCCTCCTTCTTGTTTGCTTGCGCCAATATGATGTTTAAAGGAGGAACACGCATGCATCTATTTTATAGATGCAAGAGGCGGTGAGATAAGAGAGGGAGGGCGCAACTTCTTCAAGAGAAATTTGGCTAGGGTTGTGGTTATGGAGAAATTAGGGTTTGAGGTAAGGAAAGTCTCCAAGACTTTTCCATAAACCTCACCCACTTAGCCATATGCGCCCCAAGAGTTTCCATAGAAGCTATCTAGCCATATCAGCCCAAGACTTGCCATAGAGGCAAGCATACCATCAAAGGTAGAGGGGCAAGGCGCCTAAAGCTTCCTTAAGAAGCAAATTGTGCCCCTTCTCCCCATTATGCCCATAGGCACCAAGGGGAGAAGTTTTCTTCCCATTATTCCCTTTTAGCTAATTTTCTTCTCATGACAACTAGTTATTGGGCCTCATTGGATAATGAGCAAGCCCAAACTTCATTGCATGGGTTGATTAAACAATTGGATCCAATCCAATGCAACCCTAATCCAAATGTGACCAATCTAGGTCAATTTTGGGTAAATCTGCCAAAAAAATAAAGTTTGGCTCCAATAACTTTCTTCCAACTCATCAGGCCCATTGGCGCTGATGAAATCTTCCAAATTGATCCAAGTTATCCAATAACTTGATCATAAGGCTTCTGATTAATGCAATGTCAAGAGTCTATTGCATGTGACCCCGTAGGATCTATATGACGATGGCAATGACGATTAAACATCATAAGTAGTGAGAGGTATCTCGCAACACATCACTACTACCCATGTCATAGGACTTAAGTCATATGGCAACAACTCCCTAACAAGCAATGAGGATTCTCATGACATTATAGATCCCTGTGCCTAAATTGATATCCTACCTTTGGATTAGTCTGAAGTTTATCAATCCAATGTATTGGTCATGACTCAACCAGTGTGGCCACACATTCCTGTCATGCACCAATGAGGTGGGGTGCCCCATAGTGGATATGATGCTTCCTATTGAGGAAGGGGCAAATCCTACTATTGGTAATCCATGTGTTTACATGACTTATGATATGCCCAATAACAATCGTATTGGTCTCCCATTTACGGAGAGATGTAAGACTATATCAAAACATATCCATCATCACATTTAGACATGAATGCCTCAAGTCTAAGGAGCAATGCAAACCTTTTGCATGTGAGATTGACTTGTTGAGTAGACAAGTCAATCCTCATGGTGGGTCACTCCGGTGCATCCAATGCACCTGTATGTCTGCGTTACTGTGCCCCGTGTTGTGTTCGCAAGTGCATGGATAATTTGAAGTAATAAAAATATCGAACCACAGAGACCTACGTGTTAAGTACCAAATAATCATTTTCTCACTAGCTAAGAAAACTAAAGATGATGTAGCTAACGATCTAAAAGTGCACGGCAAAATATTGGAGAAGAAAACTGGGACTAGGGGTTCATCCACCTTGATTCTATTGACTAGAAAGAAATAAAGGTTGTCAATCAAATTTCATTATAATAAAGATGTAATTTACTTCATAAAAGGATCAACTCGCTCTTGCGAAGTCAATCATACAAAGGACCAATTCTCACTCTCGTGCAAGATCTATCCAATGCCGAAAATAAGTAAATCATTAAACAAACAACTCAAGGATCACTCTCGTGCATCCGAATTCTAAGTCAAAAATATCAAGTGGAAACTCAAGGATCACTCTCATGCATCCGAATCTCAACACAGGTTCTACTTATGGTTCTCCAACGTTCTGATCCTCACTCTCGCACAAGATCTTCACGTTTAACATATTAACTCGATCCAAAGAATCATAAAATCAACAGGGCATTAAAATCACTAAAAATCAGAATTCAAGAACAAACCTAATCTCTTACAATAAGTTCCAAACTTGATGATTTCTAGGGTTCCGAATTTCATAATCAACCTCTCAGTCTATTTCACAAAATTCTAAAACATGCTGATATTTATAAAACTAAGGAGAATTAAAGACAATCATCACATAAGTAAAATTATCATAACAAAGTTATCATGACAAAAAGAATCAATGTCTAGTCATAAAAAAATCAAGGGGAATACACCCCATGTCCCATAATAAGATTAAGCTATCATGGTGAAAGGATTACAATAAACCATAATTTCAGATGATTAGAAATCAAAAAGGGGAATAAAAGTTACAAAACAGGTGCTGTAACGAAATTACAGCACCGTAATTGCCTTTGAACAACGTTATCACCACTGTTTTGTTGATTTCACCCTCGATCGAACTCCAAATTCTCTAAAAATTTCTGTTGTGTGCTTTCCTACTCCAGACAAAGCTTCGGTGTAAATTTCATGGCCTGAGGTGCTCTCTACGCCTCTCGTCATGAAGCCATGCCCTAAGGATGCCTCCTTCGATTACTCTCTGAATTCCCTATAAAAGCTGGGGCTTTTGGTCCTTTTATCTTCGCCTCATTACGATGAGTCTGCCACTTCTTTCAGATCTCAATTTGGACTTCTGGATTAAAAGATATGGTCCGTGTAAGATTCAGGCGGAAAAATCGGGAAACTGGGCCAAAAATATGGTACCGTAATAAAAATACAGTAGTGCCGTATGTTTGCCAAAATTTCAGAAACTTTCTGTTTAAAATCCTCCAAAAATACGGTACCATGATAGTTAGTCCCAAAAATACGTAGTGCCGTATTTTTGCCAAATTGGCTCCGATTTTCATGAAATTTGACAGAGAACTTTGTCTCGACATCTGGGATCTATTGGTGTGCTCAAATCTTTTAAAATCCATCAAAATATGGCACTTTTAACCTGAAAATGATCAAAAATAAGAAATGGTGTAGATTCTGTAATATTTGACAAATAAGGCTTAAAAACAAGCAAAAGATCATAAATATGACACTAAAAAAACCAATGAAATGACACAAAATATACTATGAATTTTGGTGTCATCACCCCGCACCTAACTAGCCCATACACAAGTCTCACGTACACCAAAGCTGTCCCATATCGACTAAGGCACCTTGACTAGGGATAACTTATGAGAATGGATCCAACCAAACTCATGAGACATTAATTATGCAATTCAATACATCAACGCAGGTAAATCAATGTGCATAATAATGACCATGTGATGTAGCAACTAATAGGTGTGGAGGTCCTTAAGGCGTACTATAGGGTTTTACACAATGCTCGATAAAACGGGAGAGGGTCGTGAGACGAGGGAAGAGAAAATGCGTAAGAAAGGTGCGGGGAAGCCGGTAGAAAACACGACGATGATAGCGACGAGTTCGATTAGGGCAACACGAATGCAAATGAAGAGAACGGCACCCAACTAAATAATACAGCGCACTAACCTCGTAGCAAATGCAGTGAATTCCTGCAGCTCTCTTAGCACGTTTTAAGCTTAGCCAGCGTTGGGGGATTGCGGTTGTGCGGGGTTCAGCTCGCGCGCCTACGCAGCTGAAACAAACCAAGACAAGAGATGCCACGCCTCCGATGGACGGACAGCCGTGGGTGAAGGAGAAAGGAGAAAAATTGCAGCAAAGAAACGTGCTAGAGAATGACGAACAGGCGAACTTGACCCACCGGAAAGGTGGGATTTACTTCAAACCGAAAGCGGGACAACTTGGAATCGAAGAGACATCTTCGACTCGAACACGACGAAGGCAAGGCTCCGGCTTGTCTTCACAACCGCTGGCGACTCTCAGCTCACCAGGAGATCTCTCAAACACCAAAGAGAACTACTTAACACTTAGCCCTACCTCCTCTTTTATAGAATAAGAGGGGAGGGAACAAACAAAATACACAAGTGACACTCAACTCTAACTACCTACCAACTCTTGCAGGCCACAAAAGTGGTCAAGCTGCAACTACAAGACAAGGAATAACAACTACCTAATATTCTCCGAAGCTGGTCGCGTGATTCTGCGTCCTTATACAGGGGCGTTGCGGTATAGACGCGCTCCGAGCATACGACAACAAAACAGCAGAACTTCGATGTTGTGGGCTGGGTCACCACCGTCGCGGCTCGTTCTTGGGCCGTGTTGCTAATCAGACTACACGGCCAACTTGAGGATGGATCTTCAGGGGGTCGGCTCGTAGTGCCCTTGGGCTGCGCCGGTTCGGTATGGATGGAAAGAGGGCTAATGACGTTCAAGAAATGGTTCGGGGGCTTACTTTGGCGTTGGGATCGCCGGATTTCCACCTTGTTGGGCTCCTTTGGGTCGTCATGGGGTGGAGCAACATGGTAGGGGGGGGGGGCGGTGCACATTGAAGTGGGGTCGTCGGGGCTGCAAGGTGCCTTCAGGGTCGAACACGGCCGTGTTCAGAGTTGACGCAATCCACAGAATCGAGCATGGCCTACCCGTGCTTGGGATCACGCCCGTGCTTGGCGTTGTCAAAATCCATAGAGTCAAGCACAACCTGCCCGTGCTTGGCGTTGTCGAAATCCACAGAGTCGAGCACAGCCTGCCCGTGCTTGGAATCACGCCCGTGCTTGGCTTTGTCGAAATCCATAGAGTCGAGCACGGCCTGCCCGTGACCAGAAGCACGGCCGTGTTCGGTGTGGCCGAAATCTACAGAACCAGGCACGACTTGCCCGTGATCAGGAGCACGACCATGTTTGGCATTCGCGTCATCGGGCGATCGTGTCACGGCCATGACGGGGTGCACGGCCTGGCTGTGTCGGGGTCTGGGGAGCTCTGACTAAGGTGAAAATTCTGGGGAAAATTCTTGGGGTCCTAGGGAGTCTCCCCAAGTGTCTTTTGGTGGGATTGGGCCACCCTCAAGTGTGTTCATGGGTCCATTTGCGCTAGCATCAGCTTCCGCGGCATGATCTGATGAGTTCTCCTCTAGAGAACTAGGTGGGAGCGGGTCATCGGCGTCATATGGGCCCTCCAAAGGGCCGTAGAAGGGGAGGAGGTCCGCCACGTTGAAGACGGGGTGGATCCCCATGTCCTTGGGCAAGTCCAGAACGTAGGCGTTGGAGCCGATCCGCCGCATCACCGCATAAGGTCCCATGTAACATGGCTGAAGCTTAAAATGCGCCCTATTGGGTAGACGCTCGGGGTGGATACGCACCATCACCAGCTCACCTACAGAGAAATGATGTGGCCTATGATGCTCGTTGGCCTTCATTGCGTTATGAATGTTGCCCGAAAAGATATGACGCCGGACCTCATCATGCAGACTAGCAATATGCTTAGCAAAGGAATATGCATGTGGGGAGAGGTGAGACTCCGTGGGAAGGTCATGCAGGTCTATAGGTTTATGCGGTTGATGGCCCGAAACGATTTGGAAGGGGCTAAGACCCATAGACCTATTAGAAGCACTATTGTACGCGAACTCGACCAAGGGTAGGATGGAATCCCATGACCTCGGATGGTCCCCGATGAGACAACGGAGAAGATTGCCCAAACTGCGGTTAACGACCTCGGTTTGCCCATCGGTTTGGGGATGATAGGCCATAGAGAATTTCAGAGTGGTACCCAAGAGGGCCCACAGTGAGTGCCAGAAGTGGCTCACAAAATGCGTGTCACGGTCGGACACAATGGTGGAGGGAAGGCCATGGAGACGCACGATCTCTCGAACAAAAAGATGTGCGACGTGGGAAGCGTCCTCTGTGCCCGAACAAGGGATAAAATGGGCCATCTTCAAAAACTGATCAACAACGACGTAGATCGAATCAAAGCGGGAGGTGGTTTGAGGCAACCCGAGGACAAAGTCCATGCTCAAGTCGCGCCATGAGCCACTGGCCACTAGCAAAGGGGTGTAGAGACCCGTGTTCGAAGGGTAGGGCTTGGACAACTGACACGTACCGCAATGGCACACAATGCGCTCAACATCCTTACGAAGGGAAGGCCAAAAGAGGCATTCCTCCGCCATCTCAAGGGTCTTGTCACGGCCATGATGGCCGGCGACGCCACCCGCATGAAGCTCGAGCAAAAGATGATCTCGAAGCGAAGAACGGGGAATGCACAACCGATTCCCCAAGAAGAGGTAACCCTCGCACAATTGGTAGGGAGAGTCGGGGTCGGGGAACTCGATCAAGGTGGCGTAGATGGCACCAAAATCAGAGCAAGTGGCGTACTCTTCTTTAACATGGTCAAAGGTATTGACGCGAGTGCGCATTACGCATAAGAGGGTCCGGACACGACTCAAGGCATCTGCGACGATGTTCTCATTACCCGCCTTGTGATTGATCACGAAGGAATACTGCTGTAGGTACTCGACCCACTTAGCATGGTGGGCACCCAACTTCTTTTGGGCATTAAGGAAGGAGAAGGCCTGATGGTCGCTATACAACATGAACTCACGGTGAAGGAGGTAATGCCTCCACTGCCGGAGGGATAGAACGATCGCGTAGAACTCCTTGTCGTACGTGGAGTAACGCTGTCGAACCGCATTCAGTTTTTCACTAAAGAAGGCCACGGGATGGCCTTCTTGACTAAGGGATCCTCCGATGCCGGACCCGGAGGCATCGCACGCTACCTCGAAGACTTTCGGGAAATCTGGGAGGCGCAAGACACGAGCAGTGGTCAGGCAGTCCTTAACCCCGTCAAAAGCCCGTTGAGCAGCAGGGGTCCACTCAAAGTCGTCCTTAGAGAGGTGCTGGGTTAAGGGGGTGGCAATGTGATGGAGGGACCGACCCTGCCCCTAGAAGATCTGGTAGGACTTGGACGAAGCCCATCAGATATGGCTTTTCCTCCTAGGTCACCCGTTCTTTCCTTATTTGCAATTTTCTTTGGCAAGAATAAGCTTTAGTTCTAGTGCACCTTGCAGTTTCCTTATTAGGTCATGCATTGCCTTCTAGAATAGTCTACTGGTTTTTTGTACCAATAATTGGGTAGGTTAAAGCCCAGCTCAAGGGGAGCCCAAAGAAGCTCAAGTTAAGCTACCCAAGTGGAGTTCCAATTATGGAAGGAAGCACTTCAACTACTTCAACTAAAGACCTCAATTTGAAGATGCTTACAATCAATGCAACTCCACCCTTCCAAATCAAGCAATGGCGCTATCCACAAGAAGATAAATTCGAATGCAAGAAAGAAACCAGCCCACACTTGCTATTTGCTCCAAACCATTAATGCTCAATGAAGATCCACAATTTAGGGAAGCTCACAAAGGAAGCAATTAGAAATTCCAAGGAGATTCATTGCATCTAGCCGCAAGTTCAAATCAAGCTATTAGAGGAAGTCTTCTAGCTGTCCAACCATTGAAGGAAGTTTTTCAAATTTTGAAAGGATTCGATGTGTCAAGTCACAATTCCAACCACACCTAGAAGGAAAGAGCCCAAAGCATTTCGGCTACAAGAAGGCAACCTCCAACCGAGCCTTTAATGTGTGATTTTTCTTTACAAGTTTGCAATTGTGCCTAGGGTGAAAAGGCACCCTTGCCCTTGGCCCAAACTTGCCTATAAGATGTAACCTCTACTCATATTGTCGATTAGTTGCCTAGTTGAAAAAAAAACATTTGTGTTAGCAATGGTGCTTGTGTCGCCAAGACCTTTCTACCTCCCTCTTCTCTAAAGGGCCGAGCCCTTTCCCTCCACTTCTTCTTCTCTAGCCGAAAGTTATAATCCTCCATCTCCATCAAAGTCTTTCCAAGCACAAGAAAACTCACTCAAACCATTGATGTGGATGCAAGTTGGAATCCGAGAGCAAGGTTGAAGGAGAACTCATGAATCAAGCTAAGTCTTTCCAATGTTTTGTGATGTTTTCCCTCCTTTCTTCAAGAGCATCTTCCTACACTAATTTGAACTGTTTGTTGTAGGATTGGCGCAAGGCTTGGAGTCTCTCTTGGCGCAAGGCTTTCCCTCTCCTTCCACCCCTTAAAAGTAGATAGTCCTAATCTTGTTAGCAAGAGAATTTGGGAGCCTATCTGCCCTCTTGATCTTGAAGCATTGTTGGACACTTATTTTTGTGTCACTCACCCACGTATGTGTGGGCCTTTGAATGTTTGCATGTGTGTAAGCTCATAGGGCCCTACTTCGTTGCCATCAACCATTGGACCGGTGAAGAATGGGAAGGTGACCCCTTCTATTCTCAAGGGGTCCAAGGTGAGCATTTATTTCAAGTTTTTACTTCTTGCAAGTAGTTTTAAATTAATATAGCTTTCGGTTTTCCATATTATAAATACCAAAAATATTTCCCAATTTCGTTAGAGTAATAAAGGTTATGCTTACTACAAAATACAAAAATTATTTTCTCAAAGCGTTGTTTGCATGCACCCTATTTGTGAATGATCCCCCTCCACCAGTTTGGTATCAAAGCCTATCTTAGAATAGATTTTTAGCCTCAAAGCTAATTTTCAACTTCTAAGACTTTTCTTGGACCTAGGTGTTTTAAAGAAAGTGGTTTTTCATAATTGGCTACTATCTCTTATCATACTATTCTTAGGAGCCTTATTTTCAAAAACTACACTCTTTTAAAACTACTACCACAATGACTACTAGATCTGGAACAAACTACAATAATCAACCTGAAACTGAACCTAATGAGTATGGTAGGATGTTTCAAATGATAATGAATAGGTTTTATCAAATGGCCACTAGGATTCAAAATCTAGAAACCGGTAGAGGCTCTAGATCCCACCGTAATTCCTTAACGGTACCACAATTTGACCGACCCCATGCGATTCTGGTGCCATATTTAGGGTTCAGCGCCGTGTTTTTAGGGTTTCTTCACTCGATTTTGTGCCGACCTTTGGATTTCTTCTAGTTCTTGCCTCCTAAACCCTCTTGCGACCATTCCTTACCAGTTTCTAATGATTTCCACCTAAGATTTGGAGAGATTTCAAGCTCAAATCGGGTTCGGCCGCTGTTCGTCCGCGTGATTTCGCCCTCTTCATTTTCTTTCGTTTGAGCTTCGTTTGAGTTGCTTCCAGCTTCCAAGAGGTTCGAAGGAAGAAGAAGATTGGTCCTTGAAGTAATTGGAAGCTCAATTGCAGCCCAAAAGTCCAGATCTGAAGTTTGTTTTCAGCCCTATTCGCCCCTTTTGGTATCATATTCAAGGATGAAGTTCAGGAACAAAGGTACGATCAACTTCTTACCAAACGCATTGTTAAAACCAAATATACTGATACACGAGCACTGGAGCTCTTGGGATTGAAAGATGATGTGTTGTGGATGTTTGACCGCATTGCTTCAAAATAGTTTTTTGATATGACTCCCCAGGCTGAAATTTCTCAGTAGTTTGGAGGTTGATTGGGATGAGTATGAAGATCGTTCAGCTAAAGGAGAGATCAGATTCAGGATGGCTAACGAATATAGGAGGCTCACTGATGCAGGAGCATCCAGCACTAAAGACCCAAAAAGTTCAATTCAACATAGAAAGTTCCTCGGGGTGCCCAGCGACGAGAACCTCGGCCGGTGGATTCTGGAATCCGGAGCAGCATTAGTTAGATCTACCACAGAAAGTTCCTCGGGGTACCCAACGACAAAAGCCACGCCCCGTGAGTCCTACAGACCACTACCCGATCTAGGGGTAGCTTCACATGCACAAGTCAAATTTTTCACATAAAGTTCCTCGTGGTTCCCAGCGATGAAAGCCACGCCCCGTGAGTCTTGTAGACCACTACCCGATCTGGGGCAGCTTCACATACACAAGTTAGATTTTCCATAGAAAGTTCCTCGGGGTACCTAGCGACGGAAGCCACACCCCGAGTAAAATGCCACGGGCAGACCATGACATCCCTTGAAGCTGCAGATATGCCTCGTTGACCCTGTTTCGACGTCCACAACCCTCCGTAGTATGTTGAACCATCAATGGATGACCCGAAGGAGCACAACTAGGTAGAGAAACGGTGAACTCAACGCACTTCTCGACCGCCGGACCATTTCGTAGGAGTTATCAGCCCATTGTCGATCCACACCGAAGCCCTTCCGCCCAAGGGAATGTGTGGATGTCCACCTAAAGGCTCAACATCGAAGGGGCCATGCAATCATCTTAGCAACACGACCCAAGAGCGCGCCACATTTGTCGTAACCCAGCCCACGACATCCAAATTATGCTGCTATGCTCTGAGCGAGTCTGACCGCCCAACCTCCTTCGTACGAAGACCAAAAGACCATGTGCCAGCTTCATAGAATATTAGGTAGAAGTTTGTTTTGCTTTGTCTTGTTGTAGCAGCTTGACCACCTTTATGGCCTGCAGGAGTAGTTATTTGTTAAAGTTGCTTGTCTTTTTCTGCTTTGTCTTGTTCCCTCCCCTCTTGTTCTATAAAAGAGGAGGCTGGGGTGTTGTGTTCTTTAGTTCTCTTAGAGGTAGAGTTATCTTGGTGAGCAAGAGTGCTTCTAGCTTGTGTGGAAGATGAGGTAGCTTCGTCTTCAGGATTTGTAAGAGTCGGCGAACAGTGTCTTGACTCGAAGTGTTTCCTACTATTCGAAAAGTAAATCCCACCGTTCCGGGTGGGTCAAGTTCAGGTGTTTCTAGATGTTCTTTCCGTGTTGAGTTTCTTTCACCCTCTCACCCATGAGCATCCGAGCGTCGAAGTCATGGACGGTTTCCCTATTCGTTGGTTTGTTAATGGATATCGACATCGACATCCCCATCATCGTAACTAGGTACAGATGCATTACAGTCTCTTTGCCGAACTGATATCCGATTGGACAAGTGTGTCACCACTTGTTTTCATCCAATCACATAGCTATGACTAAATCAGGTTTTTGTTAGGGTATGCCCTTAAGGCTAATGTTTGAGGCCTTGGGATTGTAACAGTATCATGTATAAACTCTTATGTTTATAAAGGCAATGGTTGTTATTCAGGTTGTTACATTGTCTGCTGCAATGAGCGTACTTCTGAATAATGTCTCTATGATGTTCAGCTAGGCTGACATGCAGTAAAGTCCTTAGTCGAGATATCTTGGTGAACATGAGACAGCCCTGATATGATTGAGACTAATATGTATTCTAATCTTATAGGATGCTTCGAGCATGGAATAAGATGTAGACTCATGGGTACATTGGATGTACTGGACAGACCCTACTAGGTTATTCAATTGCTTGTCACAATGTGAATAATCCTTGATTGCAACAAGTGGCACATGTCCTCTGACTTGAGATCACTTGTGTTTCTAAATGATGATTGTCATTGTTTTGAGGTAGTTCAATATCATTTGAAACATAATGGTTATAGACTATCTTGGATGGTGAGCTTGAGTCATGTTAGGTCACTAGTGATAGATATAGGATTGCCGTCTCCTTCATTGGAGTGTGATGTTCTAAAGGGGCCCCCTGGATGAGATGATTGAGAAAGTGTATGGCCATACCCAGATGACTATGTTCATCTGATCTAATCATGCTCATCATATTGGAGTTACAAGCTTGGCAGGCTTGTCCCATAAAGAACATCCAGTGGCAAAGGAATCATGTATGCCTAGTGAGTTGATTCACACTTGTGCTGTTGTTTGGGTGTAGTCTTGGAAGACTCTTTCCTTTATATCGGGAGACAGTGATGTGTTGCTAGATACCCCTCTCTGATCGTGATAACGTAAGTTATCGTTACCGACATTTAAAGGAAACCCTCAGGGTCGCACAATTTGATGATATGGCTTACTTAAGTCAGATCGTGTGGACTGAATTGTTTTGGGTTCAGTTTAAAGGGAATTAATCTCTGATTGTGAGTGAGATCTGGTCTGATCATGTTTGATTGATTAGAGCTTGAGATCGGTAAGCTTCGATCGAGAGATTGGATGCTAGATCAGTGAGATCAGAAGCATCAAGAGATCAACGGTTAGATCTGGAGCCTTAGGGTTTAATTGAGATCTAGACTGGATTGCTTGGGTTAATTGGTCTTGGACCAAACCGAAATGAACCAGCTCATCAAGTGAGCGTGTGGTTCAAATGGAGAGGAGTTTGTGATTGGGGTAAACCCATGATCGCATGTGAGGGAGTGGATTTCTATTTTTAGAAAGCATGATCACTTACGTGACCACGCCTCATGTTGCTCGCCTCTTCACGCCTTTGTCGCCTCTTGTGATTTCGAGAGTTTTTGCATTCTCGTGTAAAAAGAGTGGACGACAAGAGGAGAAAGTTTTTCGCCAAGCAAGGAGATCATCTTCCTTTTTCATACGACAAGAACCTCTTGGAACCTTGCTAGCACAAGGAGCACCAAGGGAGTAGGCGGCTTCTTCATCTTGTGTGCGCATCCTCTGGAGGAGACCCCTGTCGATCTCTTCTTCCTCGACATCATACAAACAATGGCCATGGTATGATCATTGTTGTTCTAAGTTGATCATATAATACATGCTATGCGATCCTAGGAAACCCTAGATTCCGCCCATGCAAATTCATATCTGCGCATGTCTTAGGGTTTCGCCCCCCCCCCCCCCCTTGTGGGGACTCTCAATTGGTATCAGAGCGCTGGTTGATGCATGATTTTATGATTGCTTTAGCCTTTTTTGTGATCCTTGTATGCTTAGATCTATACACGCGAACTTTCATCTTTAGTTGTTGCATATGCGAAACTTGAATATGTTTTGATGGCGCATGTTTGTGTGGCGCATAGTTTGTTTTTCTCAAAACTATATCACTTGCGCGACCTTCACTAGATCTAAGAGGCGCCTGCTATAAACCCTTAGACGGGTTGATGGGGCTGAAGTCATCCTCTAGGTTAGATCCAATAGTCTGATCAGACCATCTGACAGCCTAGATGGGTCGACCAGATGGCACCCATGCGCGAGCACGTGGTGGCTATAGGTCGACTGCATCACAGGCGTGTAGCGATGTCTGATTGTGAGACAACTAATGAACGCACATGAGTTAGGCCCGGGGTCACGCCCGCTTGCCAGACCTCATTGTGGCTGTTCAGCCCTTGGCGCATGCATGGTTGACCTTTTGGTCGACTCAAGTCAGTTAGGACTTGGTGCATGCTAGGGCAGTGGATCTGACTAGACATGATGAGTGGATCCCTATCAATGGACTGTTGTAAGGTAGTAGGGCACATAAGGAAAATTAAAATTGATGCCAATGGGGTTTTCGAAATTTTAATTTCTTATGTTGGATCACATGATTTTTGGATGATGCCATGTGCTTGTTTATTTTATCTTATGTGGGTTGCCCTTAATGTGTGCTGTGCTGGGGCCTGCGAGCCTGGTGAATTGTTGTAAATTAATATTTATCGTGATCTACGCATCACATTTTATTTAATTTATAAAGTGTAATTGACCTGCGTGTCAATTTTGTCTAGATAGATTAATTTGTAAATTTATCAGACAAGAGCACAGAGCACACATGGCAGAGGCGCATGCAGCTTGAGGCTTAACCAAGTGGGAGGTCCAGGGTTCGACTCTGGGACAGACGCATTTTCCCTGGTGGGCGCACCTCAGCTGCAATTGGCGCTTCGGCCGTAGGTTGGGCCAGATGAGAAGCAAAAGCCCCATGAGGAAAAGCAAGTGAAGACTTAAGTTAGGTTAAGGTCTTACTTAGGCTTAATGGGCTTTTACCACATAAGATCAGCATGCTTTCTATTTATTGCTTATATAATTAGAAATGCATGAGTTTATCTTCTGCTATCACCATAGGAATTGCATGATAGTTAAGAAGATAAAAGACCGTTAAAATCCAACGCTAAATATCAAGCACGTAAAGCCTTCTGACGTGAAACCTCACTGTTCTGACTATCGTTGGAGCCGTGTTGTACCCACTCAGTGGGAACGTCCATCTATCTTCAGACGGTGCGGGATTACACCTGCGTGTTACAGAGAAGGGATTTATCGCTTCTCGTTGCTCAGCATAGCACGTGGTGGTCCAGGGAGTAGGTCAGGTCAGCTTGACCATGTAGGCTACATACTGAGCATATGTGAGCTATATGGAGGCAGCCATCTGAGGGATCAGAGACTGTGTTGTACCAACTCAGTTGGCACAGTCTGCTGGATTGCCCAGATGAAGGGGAATCGCACGGGTTGGCGATTGGCAGGAATTGCCTACCAGAAATTAGTGCTTGTACTCTCTGTGCATCTTATCTCGCCTGAGCGGGACGCGGAGACCAAGTATGAAATCTGGATCCCATCTCACTAAAAGAGTGTTTACTCTTTCGGACTGTTTAATGGATTTTTCAGTCAGATAAAATAGTGAGAAAAAGAATCATTCTTAAGTCCTGATTGATTCTTAACATTGATACTGACCTTGCTGTTCTTGCATTGTTGTAGATTCCTGCAGCAACGAACACCATGAACTTCAATGTGCGATCCCTACTGGAAAGGGAGAAGTTTGCTGGGCCAAACTTCTCAGACTGGTACGGACACCTTAAGATTGTTCTTAAGGCAGAGAGGAAACTGTATGTCCTCGAGACGGCGATACCGCCTCAACCCGCTCCGAACGCCGCAAGGGCGGTTCGGGAAGCCTATGAAAAGCATGTCAATGATAGCATTGATGTCGCTTGCCTGATGTTAGCGTCTATGACGCCACCGCTGCAGCGTCAGCATGAGGATATGTCTGCTATAGAAATTATAGCAAACCTCAAGATGCTGTATGCTGCACAGGCGAGGACTGAGCGCTATAACTTGACCAAGCTGTTCTTTCAGAGCAAACTGGCTGAAGGGAGTCCAGTGGGAGCTCATGTGCTCAAGATGATTGGGTACAAGGAGGCTCTAGAGAAACTGGGACACACCATCAATCAGGAGCTTGCTGTAGACATTATTCTGCAGTCTCTACTGCCTTCTTTCGATGCGTTCATTATTAACTTTAATATGAACAAAATCGACTGTACCCCGGCAGAGTTGCTGAATATGCTCTTGACTACAGAGGAAACTCTGAAGGGAAAGCCTTCATCCTCTGTCTTAATGGTTCCTTCTAGGAACAAGAAGAAGGGGAAGAAGGGAAAAACCCCAGTCAAGAACTACAACAAGGCGCTGAAACAAAAGGTTAAGCGGTCGAAGGAATACAGATGTTTCCACTGTGGCCAGCTGGGTCACTGGAAAAAGGACTGTAAAGCGCTCCAAGGAGACAAGAAGGGAAGCATCGCTTCTGGCTCAGGTATTTATGTGACTGAGGTCATGTTCTCTTCTTCTATATCATGGGTGTTGGACACTGCATGTGGAGTTCACATTTGTTCAAATGTACAGGAACTCAAGAGAAGAAGACAGGTGGGACAGCATGAGGTGGACCTACGAGTTGGAAACGGGGCACGGGTTGCTGCTGTTGCTGTAGGCACTTATTTCATTTCTCTACCATCTGGGCTTGTATTGGAACTAGACAATTGTTACTTTGTTCCTAGCATTACTAAAAATATTATCTCTATTCCTGCTCTTGTCAGGAAAGGGTTTTCCTTTGAATGCAATATTTCAAAGTGTGTTTTATCTTTTGATAATATTGTTTATGCCACTGGATCAATTAGCAATGGGTTATATTCATGTTGGACATGGAATGTTCTATACAGCAGATTGATATTAAGAAAGCCAAGTATGCTGATGACAGCACCTTGCTATGGCATAGTCGTTTAGGCCATATTAACAAGAAACGCATTAAGCGGTTGCATGATCATGGACTGCTGGGATCATTCTCCTATGAGGAGATTGATACATGTAAAGCTTGTTTAATGGGCAAAATGACGAAGTCACCTTTTCCTAATAAAGGTCAAAGGGCTTCAGGTTTACTTGACCTTATACACAGTGATGTGTGTGGGCCATTTAGTAAACATGCCAGAGGTGGCTATCAGTACTTCATTACCTTTACTGATGATTTCAGTAGGTATGGGTATGTCTATTTAATGAGACATAAAAGTGAATCTTTTGACAAGTTCAAAGAGTTCAAGAATGAAGTACAAAATCAGCTAGGCCGAAATATCAAGACACTTCATTCTGATCGAGGTGGAGAATACCTAAGTCATGCGTTTACTGACTATCTGAAGGAGTGTGGGATTATCTCACAGCTCACTCCGCCAGGAACACCGCAATGGAATGGTGTGTCCGAGAGGAGAAATAGAACGTTACTTGATATGGTTCGTTCGATGATGAGTCTGGCTACTCTACCTTACTCCTTTTGGGGATTTGCACTGGAGACAGCTGCAAAGATACTAAACCGAGTGCCATCCAAGGCAGTTTCAAAGACCCCATATGAATTATGGTATGGGAAACAGCCTAGCTTGACATTTATCAAGATCTGGGGTTGCGAGGCTTATGTCAAAAAGCTCGCCTCTGGGAAACTAGAGAGCAGATCTGACAAATGCATCTTTGTCGGTTACCCTAAGGAAACTAAGGGTTATTATTTCTATGATCCCAAAGAGAACAAGGTATTTGTTGCTCGGACGGGCATTTTTCTTGAGAAGGAGTATCTTCTGCAAGAAGCCAGTGGGAGAGAAATAAAGCTGGATGAGAATCCAGAGGAAGGACAAAGTAGTCAAGCACAGTTGGATGAGCCTGAGCCGGTAGAACAGGTTATTGAACAACCTGAGGCTCAGATATCACGGGAACCGCGAAGATCGGGAAGGATTCGTCGACAGCCTGAGTGCTATGACGGAGTCTACATCATTGATCATGATGAACCCCTCACTTATGCGGATGCGGTCAGTGGACCGGACTCAGCTAGATGGCTTGAAGCTATGCGAGCCGAGATGGACTCCATGTCAGATAACCAAGTTTGGGATTTGGTTGATCCGCCTCCGGGAGTTATCCCTATAGGCTGTAAGTGGATCTTCAAGAAGAAGATTGACATGGATGGTAACGTGGTTACCTATAAAGGCAGGCTAGTTGCGAAAGGTTTCAAGCAAATCTACGGGATAGATTATGATGAAACTTTCTCTCCTGTAGCCATGTTTAAGTCTATTCGGATTCTTTTCGCGATAGCAGCATATTATGATTATGAGATCTGGCAAATGGATGTGAAGACCGCTTTCCTTAATGGAAAATTGGATGAGGATGTGTATATGATATAACCGGAAGGTTTCACTAATCCATCAGATCGTCATAAGATATGCAAGTTAAAGAAGTCCATTTATGGACTTAAACAAGCATCAAGAAGCTGGAATATTCGTTTTGATGAATCAGTCAGTGAATTTGGTTTCATCAAGAACGAGGATGACCCGTGTGTATATAAGAGGTTTAGTGGGAGCGTGATTACTTTCCTAGTCCTCTACGTCGATGATATCTTAATCATTGGAAACGATATTCCCGAAATGCATGCGGTGAAAGCATGGTTAAGAAAATGTTTCCAGATGAAAGATTTAGGAGAAGCAGCCTATGTGTTAGGTGTGAAGATCTACAGGGATAGATCTAAGAGGCTTCTCGGGCTGTGCCAGAGTACTTACATCGATAAAGTCCTGGAGAGATTTCATTTAGAGAATTCTAAAAGAGGATATCTTCCAGTCAGACATGGTCTGAATCTTTCAAAGAGTCAGTGTCCACAAACACAGACTGAGAAAGATGAAATGGACAATACGCCTTATGCTTCGGCTATTGGGTCCATTATGTATGCGATGTTGTGTACTCGCCCAGACGTCGCTTACGGGTTAAGCGTGACCAGTCGGTTCCAAAGTAATCCAGGTCAGGCGCACTGGATTGCAGTCAAGAACATTTTAAAATATCTTCGGAGGACCAAAGATATATTCTTGATATATGGTGGTCAGGAAGAACTCAGTATTGAAGGATATACTGACGCTTCGTTCCAGTCTGACCAGGATGATTTCCGATCGCAATCAGACTATGTTTTTAGCTTGAATGGAGGAGCAGTGGTGTGGAAGAGTTTCAAACAGTCTATAGTTGCTGATTCCACAACAGAAGCCGAGTATGTTGCAGCCTCGGAAGCATCTAAGGAGGCAGTGTGGATTCGTAAGTTCGTTCAAGAACTTGGTGTCGTTCCTTCGAGTGCATATCCTTTGGTTATCTTCTGTGATAACACTGGAGCAATCGCACAAGCAAAGGAACCACGGTCGCACCAGAAGTCCAAGCACATACAGAGACGGTTTCATTTGATCCGGGAGATCATTGATCGTGGCGAGATCAAAATCTGCAAGGTTCATACAGATGACAATCTGGCAGACCCGCTTACCAAGCCTCTGGCGCAGCAGAAGCATGAGAAGCACTGTAATAATATGGGTTTGAGATTTCTCAACCATTAGATTAAGTGCAAGTGGGAGATTGTTAGGGTATGCCCTTAAGGCTAATGTTTGAGGCCTTGGGATTGTAACAGTATCATGTATAAACTCTTATGTTTATAAAGGCAATGGTTGTTATTCAGGTTGTTACATTGTCTGCTGCAATGAGCGTACTTCTGAATAATGTCTCTATGATGTTCAGCTAGGCTGACATGCAGTAAAGTCCTTAGTCGAGATATCTTGGTGAACATGAGACAGCCCTGATATGATTGAGACTAATATGTATTCTAATCTTATAGGATGCTTCGAGCATGGAATAAGATGTAGACTCATGGGTACATTGGATGTACTGGACAGACCCTACTAGGTTATTCAATTGCTTGTCACAATGTGAATAATCCTTGATTGCAACAAGTGGCACATGTCCTCTGACTTGAGATCACTTGTGTTTCTAAATGATGATTGTCATTGTTTTGAGGTAGTTCAATATCATTTGAAACATAATGGTTATAGACTATCTTGGATGGTGAGCTTGAGTCATGTTAGGTCACTAGTGATAGATATAGGATTGCCGTCTCCTTCATTGGAGTGTGATGTTCTAAAGGGGCCCCCTGGATGAGATGATTGAGAAAGTGTATGGCCATACCCAGATGACTATGTTCATCTGATCTAATCATGCTCATCATATTGGAGTTACAAGCTTGGCAGGCTTGTCCCATAAAGAACATCCAGTGGCAAAGGAATCATGTATGCCTAGTGAGTTGATTCACACTTGTGCTGTTGTTTGGGTGTAGTCTTGGAAGACTCTTTCCTTTATATCGGGAGACAGTGATGTGTTGCTAGATACCCCTCTCTGATCGTGATAACGTAAGTTATCGTTACCGACATTTAAAGGAAACCCTCAGGGTCGCACAATTTGATGATATGGCTTACTTAAGTCAGATCGTGTGGACTGAATTGTTTTGGGTTCAGTTTAAAGGGAATTAATCTCTGATTGTGAGTGAGATCTGGTCTGATCATGTTTGATTGATTAGAGCTTGAGATCGGTAAGCTTCGATCGAGAGATTGGATGCTAGATCAGTGAGATCAGAAGCATCAAGAGATCAACGGTTAGATCTGGAGCCTTAGGGTTTAATTGAGATCTAGACTGGATTGCTTGGGTTAATTGGTCTTGGACCAAACCGAAATGAACTAGCTCATCAAGTGAGCATGTGGTTCAAATGGAGAGGAGTTTGCGATTGGGGTAAACCCATGATCGCATGTGAGGGAGTGGATTTCTATTTTTAGAAAGCATGATCACTTACGTGACCACGCCTCATGTTGCTCGCCTCTTCACGCCTTTGTCGCCTCTTGTGATTTCGAGAGTTTTTGCATTCTCGTGTAAAAAGAGTGGACGACAAGAGGAGAAAGTTTTTCGCCAAGCAAGGAGATCATCTTCCTTCTTCATACGACAAGAACCTCTTGGAACCTTGCTAGCACAAGGAGCACCAAGGGAGTAGGCGGCTTCTTCATCTTGTGTGCGCATCCTCTGGAGGAGACCCCTGTCGATCTCTTCTTCCTCGACATCATACAAACAATGGCCATGGTATGATCATTGTTGTTCTAAGTTGATCATATAATACATGCTATGCGATCCTAGGAAACCCTAGATTCCGCCCATGCAAATTCATATCTGCGCATGTCTTAGGGTTTCGCCCCCCCCTTGTGGGGACTCTCAGTTTTCACCTGGGTATGGCAATACACTTTCAGTCATAGTACCATAGAGGAGCTCCATGGATATCATGCTTCCCTTAGGAAGGGCAAATCCTTTGTCTGTCCATTATCATTCTCATATGGGTCGTGACATGCTCAATGACAACCGTTATTACCTCCCAACTATGGCAAGGTGTTAGGTTGTATCAAAGTATGTCCCTAACGATATAGAATGGTCAATGACCTCAAGTCAAGGGATCAATGCATCTCCTATCACTTGTGAGGATGACTTGTGACACCAAGTCATTGCCTCACAGCGGGTCTATCCAGTATATCTACAACTGATATACCCATATGTCTGCGTTAGCACCCTGTGCCTAACCAGCACATATACCAGTCTCACAAGTACCATAGCTGTCCCATATCCACTAAGGTACATTTACTGGGGACAAAAGTTTGAGCACAGATCTAATCTGTCTCCAGGGACATTATTATGTAAGCACATATACGCAGATGTAAACAAACATAGATAATGACAATGCCAGAATGATATAAATATCAAAGTCAAGTAGTACATAAGTGGACCAAAACTAGGTCCTAGGGCATATACACCAACACCTCCAAACTATGGTGAGGTGTTAGTTTGTATCAAAGTATGTCGCTAAAAACATGATAGGTTTCCGCAAGTGCGTGGAATTATCGAAGTAATAAAGAAAGATATCGAACCACAGAGACCTTATTGTTAAGTACCGAATAGTTGTATTCTCACTAGCTAAGTAAACCGAATATGATGCAAGTGAACGATATAGAGAGAACACGAAAGATAATCAGAGAGATAAATTGGGACTAGGGTTTCATCCACCTTGATTTTCATGACTAGATATATAAGGATGTTCATCAATCAAATTCTAATTTGATAAAGACTTAATTTACTTCATAAGGGAATTATCTCACTTTCGTGCAGACAACCATGCAGAGACAAATCCTCGCTTTCACGCAAGATTTATCCCAAGCTGATGATAAGTAAATCATCAATCAAAGAACTCAAGATCACTTTCGTGCATCCGAATTCTCGGTTAATTGTCTCAAGCGGAATCTCAAGGATCACTTTCGTGCATCCGAGACTCAACACAAGTTCTACCTTTGGTTCTCCAACGTTCTGATCCTCACTTTCGTGCAAGATCTCCACGTTTGACACACTAACTTAATCCTAGGTTCATAATCATCATCGAGGCAATTAGTCATCTAAAATAAAGAAATAAGAACTTAACCTAATTTCTTACGGTGAGTTCCTATTAATCAATTTTAGGGTTCCAGTTCTCAAGCATGTCACCTTTCGGTCCTTAATGCAGGAACTCTATTCATGATGACAAAAAGTAAACTAAGGCGAAACTTAGAACAACAATCGCATAGGTAAAATTATCAAAGTAGAATTATCATGACGAAAGAAAAGATTATCTAATCATACAAAATCAAGGGGATTACACCCCATGTCCCAAATATGTCTAAGCTTGCATGGAGGAAGAAATACAGTGAATCATAGTCTCAGAGTGATCAGAAAATAAAAATAAAGGAGAAACAACTTTACACCACGGCTGTAAAAGAGTTTACAGCCGTAATTTGCTTCGATGAACAGCGTTGTCACCGCTGTTTTGTTGGTTTCTCCTCCGATCGGACTCCAAACGATCCAAAACTTATGTGTTGTCTTCCTCTCTTCCAGACGAAGCTTCTGAGAGAAAATCATGGCCGGAGATGGTCTCCACGCCTCTCGGCGTGAGAACAAACCCTAACCGCCTCTCTATTGATTTCTCTCTCGATACGTGATAAAAATTCCCGCTTCCACTTTTTGTGTCTTTGCCTCTTTAAGACAAGTCCGTAGAAACTTTCGGATTTCAATTTGGAGCTCTGGATAAAAAGTTATGGTCCACGCAATTTTCGGCCGAGGAAAACTCGCATTTTTGACTTGGAATTACGGCCGTAATGGATTTTACGGCCCTGCCGTAATTTTTGCTTTGTGAATTATTTGTCAATATTACGGCCCATAAAAATGTTTATGGTCGTGCCGTATTTGCTTCACTAAGTTTCTGGACCAAAATACGGCCCGTAAAGATCATTACGGCAGTGCCGTAATCTCTGAAATCTCTAGGGTGGAAAATCATTTGCAATTACGGCACCGTAAACATGCTTACTGCAGTGCCGTAAAATTGCCAAAGTTCTCTGGTCAAAATTTTCCCAAATTATGGCACCACTCAAGGATTACGGCTGTACTGTAATTCTGTGGTGGAATTACGGTACCATAAAATAGATTACGGGGGTGCCGTAATTTGCTCTGAAGCTCTGATTTTTCTGAAATTTGACGTGTGATCTCCTCTTGATGTTGTGAATTCAATTATGCATCTGGTTTGCTCCAAATTGACTGAAAAACATGCTTTTTTGCCTGAAAATCATCAAAAATAGAAAAGAGTGTGGATTCCACAAATATTGATAAAAAAGGCATAAAAATAAGCAAAGTCTATGAATATGACGCAAAAATACCAATGAAATGGCACATAATTTACTATAAATTTCGGTGTCATCACTAACCACATAAAAGAGTCAATGACCCAAGTCATAGCCTCATAGTGGGTCGATCCAGTATATCTACCATTGATATACCCATATGTCTGCGTTAGCACCTTGTGCCCAACCAGCCCATATACCAGTCTCTCATGTACCATAGCTGTCCCATATCTACTAAGGTACCTAACTAGGGATAATAGTTTGAGCACAGATCCAATTTGTCTCTAGGGACATTATCATGTATGTACACAATCATATATGTAAACAAACAAAGAAAATGATAATGCTAGAATGATATATATATATATATATATATATATATATAAGAAATATCAATGTTAAGTAGTACAAAGAAGGACCACAACTAGGTCTCAGGGCATATACACCAACAATCTCCCATTTGCACTTAGACCTAGAGGTTAAGGAACCTCAACCCCATATCCTTGGCATGACCATCATGATTCTGCTGCGCCAAAGCCTTGGTCAGTGGGTCTGCTAGATTGTTCTCTGTGTCAGCTCTGCTAATCTTGACATCACCCCGATCTATGATCTCTCTAATCAGGTGAAATCTCTTGAGTATGTGTTTGGACCTTTGATGAGACTGTGGTTCCTTTGCCTGTGCAATGGCTCCATTGTTATCACAATAGAGCTCAATGGGATCCACAGCAGTTGGAACCACTTGAAGATCAGATATGAACTTCCTTATCCAAATAGCTTCTTTGGCTGCCTTAGAAGCGGTGACATTCTCAGCCTCGGTTGTAGAATTTGCTATGGTGGATTGCTTGTGTAAGATCCAAGGATCTTAAGTCCTGGTAAGCATTATTTTTGATTTAAATAAAATTATTGACTGTGATATTTTTCTATGTATTGGTTGTTAATAATTAACTAACTAGAGATTTTTGGATGTTAATGTTAATTAATTAACTAGCTTATTGGATGGTAATTTTAAATTCTTATTGGATGTTCACTTAAACCATGGGTTATTGGGTTGGCGCTAATTGGGTTTTAAAATTCGAAATTATTAGTTAAATGGATTAAACCCTATTTGAATTAATTGGTTACGGGTTAAGGAATTAAAAACCGAAAATTTAAATTGGTAATTCGGTTAGGGAAGGGAAATTGGCGATTTTGGCTTGAGGAAATCTTGGGGCGGCTCGGGCAAAGAAGTGGGCGATTTTTGAAGAACTTGGCGATTTCTTGAGGAGCTTGGACGATTCTTGAAGGCTTGGAGGAATTTTCCTTTCTTCCTCTTCCTTTTCCCTTGGCCGGCATCTTTGGTTTGGGTGGCGTTTCTTCCTTCCATTGGTGGCGACGTTGGTAGAACTTCAAAGGCTTTAGACGATTTTTGTTGGGGAGATTTTAACCTAAGTGTTCACGGTTCAAGGTGAGTGGGGTGTCTTATTTGACCTATTAATTTGGTTGTGATTGTATTACATGATGCAATAGAATTCTTGGAAAATTACCATGTTTAAAACCGAAATTTTGATATTAATTATGAAAAACCGAAATGATCTTGATAATTGTTATGAAAACCGAAACTTTGATTTAATTATGAAAACCGAAATCTTGATGATTGTTTAACCGAAAATTTGTATGAAATTTAAGGTATTTTTATAGGGAATTTTGGTAGCATTAAATCATTGAATTTTGAGTATGAAATTCTGGTTAACCAGGTATTTTTATAGGGAATTTTGGTAACATTAAATCAATGATTTTTTTTTGTAGCATGAAAATCTTGTTAATTGTAGTTAAACCGAAATCTTGACAATATGTATGAAATCCGAAATCTTGTTAATTGAAGTTAAACTGAAATCTTGATAACATGTTTGGGAACCGCAATCTTTATAATTGTAGTTAACATGTTTACATGTGGTAAATTGTAAGAATACAGGTTTTACATTTTATGTTGAGTTTATGGATGCTTGTTTTAATTCTATGGTTCTTTATGAGTGTAGCATGTATCCTTGTTTGAGGAATTGGGTGATAACATAGCAAGGTTAGATTGAACTAATCAGCATGAAACCTAAGGACTACACTACAATGTGATTTTTATGAAGTTTATGTGATTTTTTTGAATATTATGTGATTTGTGATTTTTGGAATATTATGTGGTTATGGGAATTTAGAATATTATGTGTTATGTGATGGGTAGGACTAAGGCTAAGTGTGACCGTGTACTCAAGGGGATAGTATGTGTAATATGTTAAGGGTTTGAGACTTCAGCCCTGTATTGTGATATGTGAGGGGGTTGATGTTCAGCCTACCTGTTATGATGGGGGTTGATGTTCAGCCTGCCCGATATGATTATTGTGATGACTATCCTAGAGTCTAGTTGACACTTAGAAGTCCACCGTCGTGAAATAAGATATAAGATGTGTCTGTTGTCCAGTAGGAACCTTTTGGGAGAACGGGTTTTGACGCAAAGTGCCATGTCTTGGTCGGACAGGGGCCACCTCTTGTTGTCATCACTTTTTTTTTTGTGATATGGGGTGTCGTAGAGCAAAGTGCCACGTCGTGACCCGGCGGGGGCCACCTCTTGAATCTACACACTATCCATCGATGTGTTATGGGGTGTTTTAGAGCAAAGTGCCACGTCGTGACCTGGCGGGGGCCACCTCTTGATTCTACTCACTGTCCATGTTTATATGTTGCATGAAATTTTGCAGTCTCCCAGTGCTTAGGCCAAAGCCGGGTTAGACCATAATGGTCACTACTGAATATGCTGGACAACTAGGTTAATTAAGTGTTGGTGTGTACATCTGAGTTGGTTTAGAGTATAACTCTAGAACCTGAGTTTGTTATATGTTGGTGTGTACATCTGACTGTTTATATGACTTCTGTTTTCTTTATGTTGTTATATGTTGACATAATGTTCCTGTTAAAGATTTTTAAAATAATCTGTCTATATTTTTGAGTGTATGTTATGGATGGTCGATTTAGACTATCCACTCACTGGGCTGTGTAGCTCACCCCTCACTATTTTCAGGCATAGAGCAGGGGCGCATTTCTTGAGTTAGCATTGGCATGGATATCGCTAGTTGCTGTTTAAGAACTTTTGTGCTTAATTATTTGGGGCCGGTTGTGGCCAAACTATATGAATGATATGAGCTATGTGAACCATGTGAACTATGTGAACTTGTGATGTCAGATTGTGGCTGTTAAATGAGTTTGATTTTTGTGTCACCGCGGGCTTCAGCCTGGTTTCGGTGTTTGGTATGAGTTTATAAAATCGATTTTGTGATTTTGTTTTGAATTTCGGTTTGTGGTGTATTCTTTGTAATCGGTTTTGATATACCTGTAACTTGCATATGTCTAGTGCAAGGAATGCGTGGTGGCAGGTACCTTTATGAAATTGTGTTTTTGTGGAGATTTATATGTATGGAATTTTGGAAATTTTCAGATCGGGTTTCCTGAACGGGGTTTTACCTAGCATGTGAATCGATCTTGTATGACACATCCTGTTTCTTCTGTGATTTGTGTTGCTTGTTTGGGGTTAAGATAACGGGATGTTACAGAATGGTATCAGAGCAGTTGGCTAGCTAAAACTTAGTTCGGGGGAAAACATGTTTGTGTATTGCTAGACACCTGATAGGTTTATGTTTGTTTTCCTGACTATGGCATGTGTGTGTAGGAATTTAAGATGGTGCGAACCAGAGGAAATGCTAGTGGCGAGGATGAGCAGCCTTCGAATCTCTCGAGAACTATTGAGGCTCTGATTGGCATGGTACAGCAACAAGGTGCCATGATAGAGAGGCAAGCTCAGATGCTGCAGCAACAACAGACTCAGCATCAAGAGGCACAATAGCAGCTTTTGCAGCAGCTGACTCAAGAGAGACCCCAGACTACTACTCGAGCAGTGGGGGATGACTCTCAGGAGGGCGCTCACAGGCGCTATGCCTCACTTGTGAGTGAATTCCAGAAACTGGGTCCCAGCTCTTTTTATGGGGGCTCAGAATCCAGTACTGCCGAGAACTGGCAGTTGTGCTTGGAAAAGATTTTCCAAGTTATGCGGTGCTCGGACGAAGACAAGTTATGTCTGACCACCTATATGATGCGTGGTGACGCAGATGAGTGGTGGAAGGGCATGGTGAGACTTGCTGAGGAAAAACATGAGACAGTAGATTGGCCCTATTTCTTGTCTCAATTTAATGAGAAGTACTTCCCTGATAGCTTGGTGGAGGACCGAGAGGTGGCATTTATTCACCTGGAGCAGGGTGATATGACAGTAGACCAGTATGAATTGCAGTTCACTAAGTTGGGAAAGTATGCTCCTCACCTGATAAACACTGAAAAGAGAAGGGCTACTAAGTTTCTTAGAGGTCTCAGATGGGACATTCGGGAGCAGGTTGGTGCTCAGCATTTGGAGACTTATGTTGAGACTGTTGGGCGAGCACGCACCATTGAAAGATACATATCTGAGAGGAGTTCTCATGTTGCCGTGACCGTGGTTCCTGCAGCCGAGACGGCAGCTCCTCAGTATGGCATTGGCGGCAAGGGTAAGAAGTACCCCAAGCATAAGGATTACAAGAAGAGCAGGTATAAGCCTTACTCTTACAAGGCACCGCAGCAGTCCAGGGATGCACCGCAGCAGTTCAGGGATGTCAGAGATGTAAAGAACAGTATCACAGAGGATAGGACTTGTAATTATTGTGGGATCAAGGGACATCTGGTGAAGGATTGTTATAAGAAGAATGGTGTATGCTTCAGATGTAAGAAACCAGGGCACATGGTCAAAGACTGCAAAGAGCCTGAGATACAGAATAGAGGCGCAGAGAAGCCTACAGTCCAGACACGAGTCTATGCTGTGGCTGAGAAGGACACACGAGCTTCCCGATCCGTCGTGGAAGGTACCTTATTTGTATTTGATCAGTTAGCTCGTATCTTATTTGACCCTGGTGCAAATCTATCTTTTGTATCTGTTAGATTTGCTGCATGTTTACCTGTTGTACCTAAGATGCTAGATTATGTTGTGTCTGTCAGTACTCCCTTAGGAAAGTCATTATCTACAGATACTGTTTGTGCTTATTGTGTAGTGCATGTAGAGGGTTATGAGTTTCTGGTAGATCTAATCCTCTTAGACATGCAAGATTATGATGTCATCTTAGGAATGGATTGGTTGTCTTCACATCATGCCACTGTGGATTGCTTTGAGAAAGTAATCACTTTAAATCTGCTAGATGGGAATCGGATTTTTGTGAGAGGTCTAGTGTCAGACCAAGGACCACATGTAATATCTTTCCTGCAGGCCAGGAAGTTACTTGCTAGTGGATGCAAGGGTTATCTTGCGCATGTTAAGGTGCAGGATGATTCTACTTCTGATTTGACTCAGATGGCGGTGGTGAAAGAATTTCCTGATGTGTTCTCTGAAGAATTTTCAGGCTTGCCACCGATTCGAGAGGTAGAGTTTGGCATTGAGTTGGCGCCAGGTACGGCACCTATCTCCAGAGCTCCTTATCGCATGGCTACCTCAGAGCTGGCTGAGCTTAAGAAACAACTGGAGGAATTGCTAGAGAAAGGGTACATTCGGCCTAGTGCTTCTCCCTGGGGAGCGCCAGTGCTGTTTGTAAAGAAGAAAGATGGAACCCTGAGGATGTGTATAGACTACAGGCAATTGAACCAAGTGACTATCAAGAATAAGTATCCTCTTCCCAGAATTGATGATCTATTTGATCAATTACAGGGAGCGACAGTGTTCTCTAAGATTGATCTGAGATCAGGGTATTACCAGCTTAGAGTCAAGGATGAGGATATATTTAAGACTGCTTTCAGGACCAGGTATGGGCATTTTGAATTTCTAGTTATGCCTTTTGGACTGACGAATGCACCTGCTGTCTTCATGGATTTGATGAACAAGGTATTCCATGATTTGCTTGACTCTTGTGTGGTAGTCTTTATAGATGATATCTTGGTATACTCTCGGACTACTTCAGATCATGTCAGTGACTTGCGTAGAGTGTTGGAGGTTCTGAGGAAGAACCGATTATTTGCCAAGGCTAGTAAGTGTGAGTTCTGGCTAGAGAAGATCAGCTTCTTGGGACATGTGATTTCTGGTCAGGGGGTGTCTGTAGATCCAGTTAAAGTGCAAGCCATTCTCAATTGGGGAAGACCGACTAGTGCTACTGAGATCAGAAGTTTCCTGGGTTTAGCAGGTTACTACCGGAGATTTGTTGAGGGATTCTCCAAGCTGGCGGGTCCTTTAACTAAATTAACCAGAAAGGAGGCTAAGTTTATTTGGGATGACAGGTGTGAAGAGAGCTTTCAGGAGCTGAAGAGGAGGTTGACTAGTACACCGATCCTCATTATTCCTAGTGATGGGGAAAGGTTTACTGTCTATACAGATGCTTCAGGCAAGGGGTTGGGTTGTGTCTTGATGCAGAAGGGTTCTGTAGTAGCCTATGCTTCGAGACAACTGAAGGAGTATGAATTGAACTACCCTACTCATGACTTAGAGTTGGCGGCCGTAGTCTTTGCTTTGAAGATATGGCGTCACTATTTGTTGGGTCAGGAGTTTGATCTGTTCACTGATCACCAGAGTCTCAAGTATATCTTCACTCAGAAGGAGTTGAACATGAGACAGAGAAGATGGATGGAGTTGATCAAAGACTATGACTTCTCCATTCAGTATCAGGCTGGAAAGGCCAATGTGGTGGCGGATGCACTGAGCAGACATCCAGTTACTTCAGTAGCAGCACTACGGGTCAGTGAGTGGCAGTTGCTGCAGGAGTTTAGCGATCTCAAGATCAGTGTTTCTCCTAGAGTTCAGTCGGGTTATGTGGCTTTTCTCAGAGTACAGTCTGCTTTGTTGCAGAAGATCCGGGATCAGCAGTCTGTGGATCCGAAATTAGTTCAGATCAGGGATAGTCTGGTTGATGGCGCAGTTCAGGATTTTAGCCTGTCTGATGATGGTATTCTTCGGTTTCGTGGAAGGGTATGTGTCCCTGAGGAACCGAGCTTGAGGAAAGAAATATTGGAGGACAGCCATAACTCCAAATATTCTCTACATCCTGGTGTGACTAAGATGTATCAGGACCTCAAGAAAAATTTTTGGTGGCCGGGTATGAAGAAAGAGGTAATCGATTTTGTCTCTAAGTGTTTAACTTGTCAGACTGTAAAGGCTGAACATCAGAAGCCTGGCGGTTTGTTGCAGCCTCTTCCTATTCCTGAGTGGAAGTGGGAATGCATCAGTATGGATTTTGTGTGTGGTTTGCCTAGAACCAAATTGGGTCATGATGCTATCTGGGTGATTGTTGATATACTCACTAAATCAGCCCATTTCCTTCCGATTAAGATGACTTATTCTTTAGAGAGACTGGCCAGATTGTACATTGATGAGATAGTCAGACTGCATGGAGTGCCGGTTGATATTGTGTCTGATAGGGACTCTCGGTTTTTGTCCAGATTTTGGAAGAGTTTACAGGAGGGTTTGGGTACTAAGTTGAGTTTTAGTACAACATACCATCCTCAGTCTGATGGCCAGACGGAGCGTACTATACAGACTCTAGAAGATTTGTTGAGAGCCTATGTGGTTGATTGGAGTTCTGAGTGGAACCGGGATCTATCTTTGATAGAGTTCACTTATAATAATAGTTTCCACTCAAGTATTCAGATGGCTCCATATGAGGCTTTGTATGGAAGAAGGTGCAGGACTCCCTTGTGTTGGGAGGAGACTGGTGATAGATTGATTTTGAGATCTGATGCAGTTCAGGAGACTACTGATAAGGTCAGAGAGATACAGAATAAACTGAAGATTGCTCGGGACAGACAGAAGAGTTATGCTGACGACCGTCGTCGCTCCCTGGAGTTTATGGTAGGGGATCATGTTTTCTTAAAGGTGTCACCTACTAAGGGTGTTATGAGGTTTGGCAAAAAGGGCAAGTTGAGCCCTAGGTTTGTAGGCCCTTTTGACATTATTGAGAGAATTGGTCCAGTGGCTTACAGATTAGCTTTACCTCCTGCTATGGATCATGTGCATAATGTGTTCCATGTTTCTGCTTTGAGGAAATATCATCCTGATCCATCTCATGTGTTAGAGCTAGAACCTCTTCAGATTCAGAGTGATTTGACTTTTGAGGAAAGACCTCTCCGGATTGTGGATAGAAAGGATAAAGTTCTGAGGAACAAGACTATACCTTTGGTAAAGGTTATCTGGGGAAATTAGTCGGTTGAGGAGGCGACTTGGGAGACTGAAGCTGATATGAGGAAATTTTATGCTTATCTCTTTGATGATATGGATGCTGAGCTTTAGAGGACTAAAGCTTTATAAGGAGGGAGGGATGTAAGATCCAAGGATCTTAAGTCCTGGTAAGCATTATTTTTGATTTAAATAAAATTATTGACTGTGATATTTTTCTATGTATTGGTTGTTAATAATTAACTAACTAGAGATTTTTGGATGTTAATGTTAATTAATTAACTAGCTTATTGGATGGTAATTTTAAATTCTTATTGGATGTTCACTTAAACCATGGGTTATTGGGTTGGCGCTAATTGGGTTTTAAAATTCGAAATTATTAGTTAAATGGATTAAACCCTATTTGAATTAATTGGTTACGGGTTAAGGAATTAAAAACCGAAAATTTAAATTGGTAATTCGGTTAGGGAAGGGAAATTGGCGATTTTGGCTTGAGGAAATCTTGGGGCGGCTAGGGCAAAGAAGTGGGCGATTTTTGAAGAACTTGGCGATTTCTTGAGGAGCTTGGACGATTCTTGAAGGCTTGGAGGAATTTTCCTTTCTTCCTCTTCCTTTTCCCTTGGCCGGCATCTTTGGTTTGGGTGGCGTTTCTTCCTTCCATTGGTGGCGACGTTGGTAGAACTTCAAAGGCTTTAGACGATTTTTGTTGGGGAGATTTTAACCTAAGTGTTCACGGTTCAAGGTGAGTGGGGTGTCTTATTTGACCTATTAATTTGGTTGTGATTGTATTACATGATATAATAGAATTCTTGGAAAATTACCATGTTTAAAACCGAAATTTTGATATTAATTATGAAAAACCGAAATGATCTTGATAATTGTTATGAAAACTGAAACTTTGATTTAATTATGAAAACCGAAATCTTGATGATTGTTTAACCAAAAATTTGTATGAAATTTAAGGTATTTTTATAGGGAATTTTGGTAGCATTAAATCATTGAATTTTGAGTATGAAATTCTGGTTAACCAGGTATTTTTATAGGGAATTTTGGTAACATTAAATCAATGATTTTTTTTTGTAGCATGAAAATCTTGTTAATTGTAGTTAAACCGAAATCTTGACAATATGTATGAAATCCGAAATCTTGTTAATTGAAGTTAAACTGAAATCTTGATAACATGTTTGGGAACCGCAATCTTTATAATTGTAGTTAACATGTTTACATGTGGTAAATTGTAAGAATACAGGTTTTACATTTTATGTTGAGTTTATGGATGCTTGTTTTAATTCTATGGTTCTTTATGAGTGTAGCATGTATCCTTGTTTGAGGAATTGGGTGATAACATAGCAAGGTTAGATTGAACTAATCAGCATGAAACCTAAGGACTACACTACAATGTGATTTTTATGAAGTTTATGTGATTTTTTTGAATATTATGTGATTTGTGATTTTTGGAATATTATGTGGTTATGGGAATTTAGAATATTATGTGTTATGTGATGGGTAGGACTAAGGCTAAGTGTGACCGTGTACTCAAGGGGATAGTATGTGTAATATGTTAAGGGTTTGAGACTTCAGCCCTGTATTGTGATATGTGAGGGGGTTGATGTTCAGCCTACCTGTTATGATGGGGGTTGATGTTCAGCCTGCCCGATATGATTATTGTGATGACTATCATAGAGTCTAGTTGACACTTAGAAGTCCACCGTCGTGAAATAAGATATAAGATGTGTCTGTTGTCCAGTAGGAACCTTTTGGGAGAACGAGTTTTGACGCAAAGTGCCATGTCTTGGTCGGACAGGGGCCACCTCTTGATGTCATCACTTTTTTTTTTGTGATATGGGGTGTCGTAGAGCAAAGTGCCACGTCGTGACCCGGCGGGGGCCACCTCTTGAATCTACACACTATCCATCGATGTGTTATTGGGTGTTTTAGAGCAAAGTGCCACGTCGTGACCTGGCGGGGGCCACCTCTTGATTCTACTCACTGTCCATGTTTATATGTTGCATGAAATTTTGCAGTCTCCCAGTGCTTAGGCCAAAGCCGGGTTAGACCATAATGGTCACTACTGAATATGCTGGACAACTAGGTTAATTATGTGTTGGTGTGTACATCTGAGTTGGTTTAGAGTATAACTCTAGAACCTGAGTTTGTTATATGTTGGTGTGTACATCTGACTGTTTATATGACTTCTGTTTTCTTTATGTTGTTATATGTTGACATAATGTTCCTGTTAAAGATTTTTAAAATAATCTGTCTATATTTTTGAGTGTATGTTATGGATGGTCGATTTAGACTATCCACTCACTGGGCTGTGTAGCTCACCCCTCACTATTTTCAGGCATAGAGCAGGGGCGCATTTCTTGAGTTAGCATTGGCATGGATATCGCTAGTTGCTGTTTAAGAACTTTTGTGCTTAATTATTTGGGGCCGGTTGTGGCCAAACTATATGAATGATATGAGCTATGTGAACCATGTGAACTATGTGAACTTGTGATGTCAGATTGTGGCTGTTAAATGAGTTTGATTTTTGTGTCACCGCGGGCTTCAGCCTGGTTTCGGTGTTTGGTATGAGTTTATAAAATCGATTTTGTGATTTTGTTTTGAATTTCGGTTTGTGGTGTATTCTTTGTAATCGGTTTTGATATACCTGTAACTTGCATATGTCTAGTGCAAGGAATGCGTGGTGGCAGGTACCTTTATGAAATTGTGTTTTTGTGGAGATTTATATGTATGGAATTTTGGAAATTTTCAGATCGGGTTTCCTGAACGGGGTTTTACCTAGCATGTGAATCGATCTTGTATGACACATCCTGTTTCTTCTGTGATTTGTGTTGCTTGTTTGGGGTTAAGATAACTGGATGTTACAGCTTGAAGCACTTCTAGCAAACAACGCCTCCATTCAATTTGAACACATAGCCAGCATGTGATCTAAAGCCATCAAGGTCTGACTAGAATGATGCATCAGTGCTGCCCTGTACACTAAGCTCTTCCTGTCTCCCATAGACTAATAACAGATCCTTAGTTCTTCTCAGATACTTTAGGATGTTCTTTATAGCCACCCAATGCTGTAGACCTGGATTAGATTGGTATCAGTCGGTTATGCTCACAGCATAAGCCACATCTAGTCTAGTACAAAATATTGCATACATGATCGAGCCTACTGCCGAAGCATAGGGCACTCGACTCATGTCGTCCCTCTCAGCCTGTGTGGTGGGACACTGGCTTTTCGAGAGAGTGAGACCATGTCTCGTTGGAAGATATCCTTTCTTGGATTCCTCCAAGTTAATCCTTTCCAGAACCTTATCAATATAGGTACTTTAACTAAGGGTCAGGAGTTTCTTAGATCTATCTCAGTAGATCCTCACGCCTAGAATATAGGCGGCCTCCCCTAGGTCTTTTATCTCGAAACACTTTCCCAATCACGTATTCGCAGATTGAAGACTAGGGATGTCGTTTCCGATGAGTAGCATGTCATCGACATACAAGACCAGAAAAGTCACAAAGCTCCCACTGAATTTTATATATACACAGGCGTCATCTTTGCTTTTGATAAAGCCATAGTCTCTCACAGCTTCATCAAATCTAAGATTCCAACTTTGAGGTGCTTGCTTTAATCTATAAATGGATCTCTTTAGCCTGCAGACCTTATTGGCATCTGCAGGATGGTTGAAGCCATCAAGTTGTGTCATGTACACATCCTCAGTCAGCTTCCCATTAAGGATTTGATCATGGCAATTGGCGAGAAGGTTTCATCATAGTCCACCTAGTGGATTTGTTTGAATCTTTTAGCCACAAGTCTACCTTTATAGATAACTATATTACCATCCATGTCAGTGTTCCTTTTGAAGACCCATTTACACCCTATGGGCTTTACCCCATCAGGCAGCTCAACCAAATCCCATACTTGGTTAGCTGACATGGAATCCGGTCCACTGACCACCTCATCATAAGTCTTAGGCTCATCCTCAATGATGAAGATCCCGTCATGTTGGGTCGGCAGTGACCCATATCTCTCAGGTGCATGACAAATCCTCGCATACCTATGCAGGACCTATGTCTGAGCCTCAGGTTGCCTAGCAACCGGTGCAGGTGGCTCAGATTCCATCTCTGTGTCTTTCTCTAGAAAGACAGCACTTCGAGCAACAAAAACTTTGCTCTCGGTGGGAACATAAAAGTAGTAACCCTTTGTTTCCTTAGGGTACCCCAGAAACACGTATTTATTAGATCTAGGTTCTAGCTTGCTAGAATCCTAATGTTTGACATAAGCCTCACATCCCCAGACTTTGATAAACAAGAGGTTAGGGAGTCTCCCATGTTGGTGTATATGCCCTAGGACCTAGTTTTGGTCCACTATTTGTACCACTTGACATTGATATTTATATCATTACTGGCATTGTCATTATCGATGTTTGTTTATATCTACGATTGTATACTTACATGATAATGTCCTGGAGGCAGATTGGATCTATGCTCAAACTATTGTCCCTAGTCAATGTACCTTAGTGGATATGGGACAACTATGGTACTTGTAAGACTGGTATATGGGCTGGTTAGGCACGAGGTGCTAACACAGGTATATGGGTATATCAGTGGTAGATATACTGGACCGACCCGCTGTGAGGCAATGACTTGGTGTCACAAGTTATCCTCACAAGTGATAGGAGATGCATTGATCTCTTGACTTGAGGTCATTGGCCATTCTATATGGTTAGGGATATGCTTTGATACAACCTAACACCTTGCCGTAGTTGGGAGGTAATAACGGTTGTCATTGGGCATGTCATGACCCATATGAGAAGGTCAATGCACAGACATAGGATTTGCCCCTTCCTAAGGGAAGCATGATATCCATGGAGCTCCTCTATGGTTCTATGATTGAAAGTGTATGGCCATACCCAGGTTAGACCTGATTTAGTCATAGCCATGAGATTGGATGAAAACAAGTGGTGACACACTTGTCCAATCGGATATCAGTACGGCAAAGAGACTGTAATGCATCTGTACCTGATTACGATGATGGGGATATCGATGTCGATATCCATTCTGATGACTTGGGTAGCAGCGATGCACTACTAGGTGCCACTCACTACTTGTGATGACCTTAGGTCAGCACTGCCAACGTCAGAGGAACCTACAGGGTCGCACACCTTGATACTCGAGTTCTCGTATTGATCGGGAAGCCTTATGATCGAGTTATTGGATAACTCGGATCAATTTTGGAGATTTCATCAGCGCCAATGGGCCTGATGAGATGGAAGAAATTTATTGAGGCCAACTTCCATTTACGGCATATTAACCATGGTTAGCCCAATTTGACCTAGAGTTAAATTTGGATTGGATCCGTGGGCTTGGTTAACATGCATAATGGACATTAGGCTGGGCCCATTGATAAGTTGGGCTTAATGGGGTTAAGGAGGAGAAAAGGGATGGCGTGTGCATGGCATGTGCTTAACCCTAGTTAGACTAGGGTTAGCGCCTATGCATCATGAGGTTTGAAATTAATCTTGGGACTAATTATTTGAATTAATTAGAGTCCTAATTTATGAGGTTTAATGGGCTGATTTATTTGAATTAATTAGTGTCCTAATTGGATTAGGATTCAATTAATTAAATAAATAATCAAATCCTAATTGGATTAGGACTTGTTCAAACCGCCCATTGAAAGTCCTAGTTGGATTAGGACTTGGGCTTGATCAAATCCTAATTAGATTAGGAATTAAACTTGATCAAACTGCCCACATGATCAAACCGTTCATGAGAGTCCTAATTGGATTAGGACATGATCTAACCGCCCAAATTAAGTCCTAATTGGACTAGGACTTAACTCCCTAAAATCTCTCCTAGCCGCACATTCAATTTGAATGGTGGCCACACATTAAGCCGCCCCTTGCCCTATAAATAACACCCCAAGCTGCCCCTCTCAAGATAATTATTCATTGGAGGTGTGATCAAGAGAGGAGGCGAGTTCTAGCTCTTGAGGGCGAGAACAAAGAAGGCTTGGGCGAACACCTTCCATGCCCTAGCCACAAGCATCCTTCCTCCTTTCCTCTTGGCGCTTGGAGCTTTGGAGCTTGGCGGCTTGTCTTCTCTCCTCTTCCTCCTTGGCGCAACTTCTCTAGAAGGTAGCGCAAGTGATGTAGGACGGAAGCGTGTGACAATGCTACTAATTAATAACATGAAATTTTACTAATTAAAATACTACTAATTAAAAAATCAATTTATTTATTCATCAAAACTTCATAAAGCAACCAGAATTCCAAGACTATAGAAATAATAAGTTAAGAAAAGTAGTCCTGTCAAATAATGGGTTCCAATTATCCAATATTCAAACTAAATGAACCACATTGTACAACTAAATTAATTCTTATGAATCAATCAAAATTTGGGATTCCGGATCTTTCATGCGAGTAAGATATCTGCAACAAAAATAGTTAATCAGATCAGACAATAAATCAGTGCAGGAATTGTATTAGACATCAATGTTTGCTAGGCTTCCTAAGTTGATCTGTTGAATTTGGGCTCACATCATCTGGTCCAAATGAAAGAACAATATGAGAGCTTCCTAATCATGCCAAAGTTAAAGATTCATAGTGCATCAGATTCTTAAAGCTCCTGCACAAACAATACTAATCAGATTAGATTTGAAAAAAAACTAAGTGCAGGAATTAATCGATTATCAAAAGTTCCTATGCCTCCGGGGTTGATCTGGTGGTTCTTTAATGGAGCCAAGTTATCTGATCTGCAGAGTGAAACCTGTTCTTCATGATCGTATCAGAGATCAGGGGCTCTGTCACGTCCAAGCACGTTGAATACCTGCAAGAAGAAGCTTAATCAGTTAAGTTTTAAAGTAGAGCAGATAAACAAGAGATAAGGGAGTCTGGAAAACAGAGGGATGGAGGCAAGCGCCGATCAACGGCGCTGGGACTTGGATCATCTATCAGCGGCGTAGAGTCGAGATGGAATGATGTTGAAGATGTCGGAGCACCGACGAGAGGTGGCGGAGGAGGCGAGGACGGCGTCGGAGTACAGGCGGAAGCGGAGAAGCGGATGTTCAACCGAACAGGGGAAGTGCGGGATCGGAGCAGGGATCGTCGGCGTTCGTCCTGTGGTGCACGATCGTCGGAACTGCTACATCTAGAGGTTGATATGATTGATGACAGGGCATGGCCGGAGTTTTGGGGTAGATGGTGGCCAGTCAGAGGAGGAAGAGGGTGAAAGGCGGGACTAAGGCGGAAACTGGGCGGAAATAGGGGTTGGTGCGTGAGTTGTAGGGCTCCTCGCCAGACGGCCAGTGATGGCAAACAGGTGGCCGGAGTTTCGGGTCGTGCGGTGGCCGGTCGGAGGCGGACGACGATGAAAGGCGGAAGTGGGACGGAAGGCTGGCGAGAACAGAGGATTCGAACGGAAGTTCGATTCCGGTGATCGGAGAGTCAGATGGATGGATGCCGGTGGCTGTGGCTTCGTCTTGGGGAGGGCGAGTGGTGGCCGAAGTCTCGTGGAGATCCGGCCGGTGGATCGGCGGCGGCGAACTCGGAAAATGGCCTTCCCTCTCCTTTGTGGAAGGTCTGGAAGGGTTAGGAGGAAGCCCATCATATATGGCCTTCCCTCCTAGGTCACCCTCTTTCCTTATTTGCACTTTTCTGATTTGCTTTGAATAAGCCCTAGGGCACCCTATAGTTTCCTTATTAGGTCATGCATTATCTCCTAGAATAGTCTACTGGTTTTTGTGTCGATAATTGGGCAGGTTAAAGCCCAGCTCAAGGGAAGCTAGGAAGCTCAAGCTAAGCCACTCAAGTAAAGCTCCAATTATGGAAGGAAGCACTTCAACACTTGACTAGAGACTTCAAGTTGAAGGAGCTTATATTGAATGCAACTCCACCTTCCAAATCAACCCAAGGCGCCACCTAATAAGAGGAAGAATTCAAAATTAAAGAACCAGCCCACAACTTACCAATGGAGGAGCCTTCAATGCGCCTAGCCATCAAGGATCAATCAAGATCCACAAATCAAGGGATCACCATCTAGATCCCCAATTTGTGGAATCAACTTTGGAAACCTCTAGCCGCCCAAGCTCTTGAAGGAAGGCTTTTCAAAATTCAAAATGGGCGCCATTCCATCCAAGCAAACAAGGAAGGAGCTCAAGAGGATTCGGCCACAAGGAAGCTCCATCAAAGAAAGAATTCGAAATTCAAAATTGACAAAGGAAATGTTTTAATTGAGCATTAATTTCTTCCATAAACTTTGTGATTACGCCTAGGGTGAATTGTCACCCTTGCCCATGGCTTGATGAGCCTATAAATTGTAACCCTCTCTTCATTGTCGAGTAGTTGCCTAGAAGAAAACCTTGTGTTAGCATTGGTGCTTGTGTCGCCTAAGGAATTTCTATCTCCCCCTCTACTCTAAAGGGCCGAGCCCTTTCCCTTCTCCCCCCTTCTTCTCAAGTCCTCAACGCATCTCATCCCTTTGAAGGATCTTGCACACCTTGATGAGACTCTAAGGAAGCCTCTTCATCCTTTGATCTCGGCAAACAACTAAGATCTTCAAAGGATCCTTCACTTTCGGCTAGCATGAAGAACAACATCAACAAGACTTCAAATCGGCTAAGTTCTTTCCCCTCTCCCTTTCTTGATTTCTAGAACTTGTTTCTACACTAATCAAAGTTCTTGTCATAGGGAAACGCAAGGCTTGAAAGATCCTCTTGGCGCAAATCACTTCCCCTCTTCCTTTCCCCTCTCCTTTTAGTTAAAGTGTTAAGGGAATTTGTGAGGCTTAACCTCCCCCTTAGTTCTTGGTTTTGTAATATGAATCCGTGGTATGTGCGGATCTCGTTTGTCTGTGTTTGCTTGTAATGATGCAACTCCTTCCATCAGAGTAGGACCGTTGAAGACCGGGACGTCACGATCCTTCTATTCTCAAGGATCGCACTGTGAGTATTCCTACTAGCATTTTCAATTCATATATTAAGTGTATTTCAATTCGTAGCTTAAGTAACTTAGTTTTTGATTTCCTCTATTTATAAAATACCAAAAAAATATTTTCCAACTCCGTTAGCAGTATTTTCGGTTTTTATTACAAAATACAAAAAAACTATTGTTTACAAAAGCATTGTTTGCATGCACCTTTGCCCTGTGTTTGCTCCCTACATCAGTTGGTATCAGAGCCTATCTTAGAATAGATTTTTAGCCTCAAAACTAATTTTCAACTTCTAAGACTTTTCTTGGACCTAGGTGTTTTAAAGAAGTGGTTTTCATAATCTGCTACTATACTACTCTTAGTAGCCTTATTTTCAAAACTACTCTTTTTCAAAACTACTACCACAATGACTACTAGATCTGGTGCAAACTACAGTAACCACCCTGAAACTGAACCTGACAAGCTTGATAGGATATATCAAATGATGATGGAGAGGTTTGACCAAATGGACACTAGGATTAATGATTTAGAAAATCATAGAGGCTCTAGAACACCTAGTCACACCTCAAATGGACCCATCCTAGAACCACCCACTCAAAACAATAGAGATCTTCCTAGGGAAGACCAAGAACCTGAATGGGATGAACCACGTGCTCAACCCTACCACATACCTAGGGAGGATGATGTGCAACGCAACATCAAACTCACACCCCCAACCTTTAGTGGTTCCCTTGACCCTAGAGAGTTCTTAGATTGGGTTGACAAACTCGAACGATATTTTGACTGGAGCATGATGCCTAGTCGATCTAAGGTTAGGTTCACCCGTTGTCTCTTAGAAGGTACTGCTAGGTTATATTGGACAAGTGTAGAGAGGAACCAAGAATTGTTGAGGCGCCCTCCTATTGAGAGATGGGAAGAGATGCGAGACATACTTAGGGAAAAATATGTCCCTCCCTACTTCCAACTCAAAATAATTGATGAAGCCATGAGCCTAGTCCAAGGTAGCCAATCTGTCACCGACTACACCACTAGGTTTGATGAGCTCCTTTTGAGGAGTGGTATCCATGAAGAATCCCATGTCTCCCTTAGAAGGTACAAGAATGGACTTAGACCCGAGATCAAGAGAGGAATGACCTATTTCCAAATAGAGTCTAGAGAGATTGCCTACCAAAGAGCCTTAGAGGTAGAAGAGAACTTAAAGAGAGCTTTTAGGAGAGAATTTAGTTCCCCTAAAACTTATCCTAAGACACCGACATCAAATCCCTCAAGCTCCCAACCCAAAGCCCCAACATCAACACCCTCTAGACCTAGGACTGTCCAAGAACCTAGAGTCACTTGCCATGCTTGCCACCAAGTAGGACACTATATGAAAGACTGCCCGAAGAGAGTCCTATACTTAGGTGAAGATAAACATGAGGAAACTTATGAGGCAAATCATGAAGAAACCCATAACCCTGATTCTGGATGTATGATTTGTGAAGAGTTAATATATGATAGTGGTGAAGAGCAAACCCAAGACACCTTAGGAGTGGTTAGATGCACCCTGATCAAACCTACCCCAACTGAGGACTGGCGTAGGACCAGTATTTTCCACACCTACACAAAATGCAATGGCAACATGTGCAAAGTAGTGATAGATGGGGGAAGTAGTCTAAATGCGGTCTCTCACACAGCCCTAGTGAAATTCAACCTTAAGGCAGAACCGCACCCTAGTCCCTATAGTATATCCTGGGTCAATCAGTCTAGTGTCCCAGTCACCCATAGGTGCTTAGTGCCCCTTCAGTTTGCCATCTACCAAGGCAAGATTTGGTGTGACGTCATAACCATGGATGTCGCCCAAGTCTTACTCGGTCGCCCATGGTTATTTGACATGGATGTTATCCACTACGGTCGGACTAACACCTATGTCTTTAGCCATGATGGGCAAAAGATCAAACTGAAGCCTTCCATGCCTAAGGAACTTAAGGCTTCCACCAATAAGGGTAGGATAGAAGAACCTAAGGAACCCAAACCTACCATCCAACTCATAAGGTCCCATGCCTTTACCCAAGACTGCTTAGAGTCCAAGCAAGTGTACTCCCTAGTCATTAAGGAGACCAACTTAGATGAGGAGTCACCCATACCCCTAGAAGTTGAGACCCTACTCTCAGGGTACTCTGAGCTCACTAGAGATGAACTTCCCAATGGATTACTGTTGGGGGTATGCCCTTAAGGCTAATGTTTGAGGCCTTGGGATTGTAACAGTATCATGTATAAACTTTTATGTTTATAAAGGCATGGTTGTTATTCAGTTTGTTACCTTGTCTGCTGTAATAAGTGTACTTCTGAATAATGTCTCAAAGCTGTTCAGCTAGGCTGACATGAAGTAAAGTCCTTAGTCGAGATATCTTGGTGAACATGAGACAACCTTGATATGATTGAGACTAATATGTGTTCTAATCTTATAGGATGCTTCGAGCATGGAATAAGATGTAGACTCATGGGTACATTGGATGTACTGGACAGACCCTACTAGGATATTCAATTGCTTGTCACAATGTGAATATTCCTTGATTGCGACAAGTGGCACATTTCCTCTGACTTGAGATCACTTGTGTTTTCTAAATGATGATTGTCATTGTTTTGAGGTAGTTCAATATCATTTGAAACATAATGGTTATAGACTATCTTGGATGGTGAGCTTGAGTCAGGTTAGGGCACTAGTGATAGACATAGGATTGCCGTCTCCTTGTTTAAGGAGTGTGATGTTCTAAAGGGGCCCCCTGGATGAGATGATTGAGAATAGTGTATGGCCATACCCAGATGACTATGTTCATCTGATCTAATCATGCTCATCATATTGGAGTTACAAGCTTGACACGCTTGTCCAATAAGAACATCCAGTGGCAAAGGAAATATGCATGCCTTGTGAGTTGATTCACACTTGTGCTGTGGTTTGGGTGTAGCCTTGGAAGACTCTTTTCTTTATATCGGGAGACAGTGATGTGTTGCTAGATACCCCTCACTGATCGTGATAACGTGAGTTATCGTTACCGACATTTAAAGGAAACCCTCAGGGTCGCACAATTTGATGATATGGCTTACTTAAGTCAGATCGTGTGGACTGAATTGTTCAGGTTCAGTTTAAAGGGATTTAATCTCTGATTGTAAGTGAGATCTGGTCTGATCATGTTTGATTGATTAGGGCTTAAGATCGGTAAGCTTCGATTGAGAGAATGGATGCTGGATCGGTGAGATCAAGAGCATCAGGAGATCAACGGTTAGATCTGGAGCCTTAGGGTTTAATTTGGTCTAGACCATGTCGCTTGGCTTATTTGGTCTTTGAACCAGACCAACATGAACCGGCTCATAAATGAGCGCATGGTTCAAAAGTGAAGTGGTTTTGCGAATGGGTAAACCCATGATCGCATGAAGAGAAGTGGCATGCTATTTTTAGGTAGCACTTCTCTTACGTGACCACATCTCACGTTCACGCCTCTCCTCTCTTCGTTCGTCGCCTTGTCTCTTGCTCTTGACGAGAGAACATTCGGGTGGTGAAGGTTTTGACGAGAAGAGGAAAAAAATCGCCAAGCCAAGACATCTCTTCCCTTCCACTCGACAAGGACATCTTTGGGCCTTGCTAGCACAAGGATCGCAAGGAGGAGTAGGCGACATCAATTGTGTGCGTCACCTCTAGAGAAGATCCAGTTCGGTCTTTGCTTCCAAGGCGCCATCTAGAAATGGCTATGGTATGATCCTTCTCTATATGCAATTGGGTCAATTTTGTTAATCATACAGCATGCAAGATCTAGAAACCCCCTTTCCGTTGCCTTCATTCCCATATGCGCCTATGAGATAGGGTTTCGCCCCCTTGTGGGGACCTTCAATTACCTCCCCTTAGAGAAATCCAACATGCCATAGACCTTGTCCCGGGTTCTACTCTCCCACATTTGCCCCACTATAGGATGAACCCTACTGAGCATCAAGAGCTCAAGAGACAAGTAGATGAACTTTTAGACAAGGGTTTCATTAGGGAGAGCCTTAGCCCATGTTCAGTACCCGCCCTTCTTACCCCAAAGAAGGATGGAAGCTGGCGCATGTGTATAGACTGTAGGGCGATGAACAGGATAACCATCAAATATAGATTTCCTATCCCAAGATTAGATGACATGCTTGACATGCTGGTAGGTTCTAAGTGGTTTAGCAAGCTAGACCTTAGAAGTGGATACCACCAAGTTAGGATAAGACTTGGAGATGAGTGGAAGACAGCCTTTAAGACTAAGGATGGTTTATATGAGTGGCTAGTCATGCCCTTTGGTCTCTCCAATGCCCCATCAACCTTTATGAGACAAGTAGATGAACCAAGTCTTGAAGCCATATATAGGAAGATTCTTAGTAGTTTACTTTGATGACATCCTAATTTATAGCAAAACCCAAGAAGAACACATGGAACACCTTAGGAAAACCCTAGATTTACTTCAGGAAGAAAAGTTATATCTTAACCTGAAAAAGTGTTCTTTCCTCTCCCCTAGGGTTGTCTTCTTAGGATTCATAGTGTCTGACCAAGGACTTCAAGCTGACCCTAGCAAGATCCAAGCCATCTTAGACTGGCCTGAACCCAAAACTTTGACTGAGATTAGGAGCTTCCATGGGCTAGCTGCCTTCTATAGGAGATTCATTAGAAACTTTAGCACCATAGTAGCCCCTATAACCAATTGTATGAAACTAGGTGAGTTTAGTTGGCCTAAATCTGCCAGTAGAGCTTTTGAGGAGCTTCAAGCTAGAATGACCACTGCCCCAGTCCTAAGATTACCTGACTTTTCTAAAGTTTTCATAGTGGACTGTGATGCCTCAGGAGTAGGAATAGGAGGTACCCTTAGTCAGGAAGGTCACCCCATAGCCTACTTTAGTGAGAAATTAAATGAGGCTAAGCAAAGGTATACCACCTATGATAAGGAATTCTATGCTGTAGTTCAATCTTTAAGGCACTGGAGACACTATCTAATACATAATGAATTTATTTTGAATAGTGACCACCAGGCTTTATCTTTTTTAAGTGCTCAGAAGAAATTAAATGCTAGACATGCTAAATGGGTAGAATATCTTTAACAGTATACTTTTGTTTTGAAACATAAATCTGGAATTGAAAATAAAGTTGCTGATGCTTTGAGTAGAGTAACTTTACTTGTGCAAAAAATTATCTGTTGAAGTAGTTGGATTTGATCGCATGAAGCATGAATATTTAGAATGTCCTGATTTTTCAAACATATATTCTGAGCTTAGCATAGACCCTTTGAGTCATCCCCTCTATACCCTAAGGGATGAGTTTTTGTTTCTTGGGCCAAAGTTGTGCGTTCCCAAGACCTCAATCCGAGACTTCCTTGTTTGGGAGATTCACGGAGGAGGGTCTGCCGGGCACCATGGTCGGGACAAGACTCAAGCCTTAGTGGAGGAACGGTTCTTCTGGCTGAACCTCTATAGGGATGTAGCTAAGATTGTCAAACATTGTAGGACCTGTCAGACAAGAAAAACCCAGAAACATAACTTTGGTCTGTACACACCCCTACCCATTCCCCAGGCACCCTGGCAGGATCTTAGCATGGATTTCATCTTAGGTTTACCAAGGACTCCCTCCAAACATGACTCTATTTTTGTTGTAGTGGATAGGTTTACCAAGATGGCACACTTTATACCTTGCTACAAAACTACAGATGCATCACATGTAGCTAGGTTATTCTTTAAAGAGGTTGTTAAACATAGATGTACCCCTCTGACTATAGTTTCTGATAGGGATTCCAGGTTTGTGGGACATTTCTGGAAAACCCTGTGGGCTATTTTGGGAACCAAACTCAAATTCTCCATGGCCTATCATCCTCAGACGGATGGGCAGACCGAAGTGGTCAATCGATCACTTGGGAGCATTTTGAGGAGTTTGGTAGGAGAGCACCCAGGCACATGGGATAAGCTATTACCCATTGCCGAGTTCTCCTACAATAGTGTTGTCAACAAAACCACGGGATTGTCCCCTTTTCAAGCCAATTTAGGGTACCAGCCTAGAAAACCTGTTGATTTATTTCCTTTACCTAGGCACTCTCATATTTCTATGTCTGCTAAAGATTTTGCTACTCACATGTCCCACTTGCATCACGAAATACATTGCCAAATGCTTGATGCTGTTAATTCCTATCGCAAGGGTGCTAACAAGAAACGCCGAGAAAGGAAATTTTCTATAGGTGAACAGGTTATACTGCGGGTCAGGGAGGAGCGCATCCATGGATCTGGCCGCAAGTTGGACGCAAAGGGACTCGGGCCCTTCACCATTGTGGAAAGGATCAACGATAATGCCTACGTCTTGGATCTTCCACCGGATTTGGGGATCCCCACCACTGTCAACGTGGAGGATCTCACACGCTATGAGGAGCCGGTGCTCATCGAGGAGTTGACTGACAGGCTCGAGCCACAGAGCATACTTGAGGATCAGACCCGACTCACCCCGGACGAGGTACAAGTATTTTATCGTGTTAAGTTTACGTCGGGTGAGGAGGCGTGGCTTCCCGAAAGTGAGTTGGCACAGGCCGCTCCAGAGTTACTCCAAGGGTACAAGGATAATTCTCCAGAGGAGAATTCTTCCCACCCGGGGAGAAATGATGGAGAGACCAACCCTGCCCCTAGAAGGTCTGGAAGGGTTAGGAGGAAGCCCATCAGATATGGCCTTCCCTCCTAGGTCACCCTCTTTCCTTATTTGCACTTTTCTGATTTGCTTTGAATAAGCCCTAGGGCACCCTATAGTTTCCTTATTAGGTCATGCATTATCTCCTAGAATAGTCTACTGGTTTTTGTGTCAATAATTGGGTAGGTTAAAGCCCAGCTCAAGGGAAGCTAGGAAGCTCAAGCTAAGCCACTCAAGTAAAGCTCCAATTATGGAAGGAAGCACTTCAACACTTGACTAGAGACTTCAAGTTGAAGGAGCTTATATTGAATGCAACTCCACCTTCCAAATCAACCCAAGGCGCCACCTAATAAGAGGAAGAATTCAAAATTAAAGAACCAGCCCACAACTTACCAATGGAGGAGCCTTCAATGCGCCTAGCCATCAAGGATCAATCAAGATCCACAAATCAAGGGATCACCATCTAGATCCCCAATTTGTGGAATCAACTTTGGAAACCTCTAGCCGCCCAAGCTCTTGAAGGAAGGCTTTTCAAAATTCAAAATGGGCGCCATTCCATCCAAGCAAACAAGGAAGGAGCTCAAGAGGATTCGACCACAAGGAAGCTCCATCAAAGAAAGAATTCGAAATTCAAAATTGACAAAGGAAATGTTTTAATTGAGCATTAATTTCTTCCATAAACTTTGTGATTGCGCCTAGGGTGAATTGTCACCCTTGCCCATGGCTTGATGATCCTATAAATTGTAACCCTCTCTTCATTGTCGAGTAGTTGCCAAGAAGAAAACCTTGTGTTAGCATTGGTGCTTGTGTCGCCTAAGGAATTTCTATCTCCCCCTCTACTCTAAAGGGCCGAGCCCTTTCCCTTCTCCCCCCTTCTTCTCAAGTCCTCAACGCATCTCATCCCTTTGAAGGATCTTGCACACCTTGACGAGACTCTAAGGAAGCCTCTTCATCCTTTGATCTCGGCAAACAACTAAGATCTTCAAAGGATCCTTCACTTTCGGCTAGCATGAAGAACAACATCAACAAGACTTCAAATCGGCTAAGTTCTTTCCCCTCTCCCTTTCTTGATTTCTAGAACTTGTTTCTACACTAATCAAAGTTCTTGTCATAGGGAAACGCAAGGCTTGAAAGATCCTCTTGGCGCAAATCACTTCCCCTCTTCCTTTCCCCTCTCCTTTTAGTTAAAGTGTTAAGGGAATTTGTGAGGCTTAACCTCCCCCTTAGTTATTGGTTTTGTAATATGAATCCGTGGTATGTGCGGATCTCGTTTGTCTGTGTTTGCTTGTAATGATGCAACTCCTTCCATCAGAGTAGGACCGTTGAAGACCGGGACGTCACGATCCTTCTATTCTCAAGGATCGCACTGTGAGTATTCCTACTAGCATTTTCAATTCATAGATTAAGTGTATTTCAATTCGTAGCTTAAGTAACTTAGTTTTCGATTTCCTCTATTTATAAAATACCAAAAAAATATTTTCCAACTCCGTTAGCAGTATTTTCGGTTTTTATTACAAAATACAAAAAAACTATTGTTTACAAAAGCGTTGTTTGCATGCACCTTTGCCCTGTGTTTGCTCCCTACATCAAAGGGTGTGGGTAGATGGACCTAAAAGACAAAATTCAAGGATCATAGGGTCCTGGAAAAAATTTTCTAAGTCAAGGTGTTGTCCTAAAGGCTGAGGATTAGGATCTAGGTCAAGTTCAAAAGGCTCTAGTTTAGGTTCAAACTGTGGTTCAAGAAGACCTAATGGTTTGGGTTCAACTTTAGGTTCTCTAATAGTAGTGCAATTTTGGGCTTGGAAACCTGTGGGTATGGGCCCTAGAATTGAAGGTAATTGTGAAGGTTCTATTTCACTCTTAAATTGAGACAAGTCCACAACAGTCTCTATGGGCAACTTAGGGGTAGTGTGACTCTCAGACAAGTCAACTATGTGTTCTTTAGCTCGAATGCTAGAATCAAGTTCAGGACCTGTGGGTATGGGTCCTAAAATCGATATGGGCTCCACTTGAGGGTTTGGTTCAACATGGTTTGCCCCTTGAGTTTCACATGTGTTAGCTGGACTTGTTTTAGTTCCCATGGTAGACTCTAAGGTTTGTATAGTCTCTTGAGAGTTTGAGGGAGTAGGTACCTTAGGGGTTTTAGGTTTGGAGCTCTTGATCTTAATCTTTGGGTTTTGGCACCTTAAGACATGAATCATCTTGCCTTTGGTAACACCCATTGACATCATATAACCAAGGTTCTCCTAGGTGGACATGGTATGTACCTTCCAAGGGTAAGACATAACACCAAACTTCTAGTAGAAGGGTACCTAACAAAATAGGAACTAAGCACATATGGTTTACTACGGTTTTGGTTCCATCATCCCTACTAATGGTGTAAGGGTCTGGGTTAGGCTCAGTGGTAAGGCCAAATCTATCAATGGCACTAGGGGTTATAAAGTTGAAGCCTATGGATTCATCTATGGCTACCTTACACATCTTATCCTTCATTTTGATGTAGGTATGGAAAAAATCATTCCCAAGGGTGATCCTATATGTTGGGAGTCTCTCTAGGTATTGGCTGTGGTTCTCCTCTTGAGTTTCACATGTCACCTCTGGACTTGTTTTAGTCTCTAATGTGGACTCTGAGGTTTGAGCAAGTTTTTGTTGGAGTGGTTGGCTTTGTGTTCTAGGTTGGTCAAGTCCTTTCCTATTTGTTGCCTTAATATGTTGTTCTACCATACTAGCTATTTGGAAAGCTTCTTCTATTGTGTGTATGGGGTAGTAGGTGAGACCTCTCTTAATCTCAAAGTTAAGACCATCTATAAACCGGTTACGCACAACCCAAGGATGTTCTCTAGCTCTACTCCTATGGTTGAGGGTCTTAAACTTTAGAATGTATTCAGCTACAGTCATGTTCTCTTGTGTAAGAAGTCTTTCAGGAAGCGAGGAAGGATCATATTTTTCCCTGAGTTTATGAAGCTTGTCATCCCATCTCTCAATGGGTAGCATATTGTCTCTTTCCAAGGTTTGTTCAACAGTGGTCCAGTAATATCTAGCAGATTCTTGTAAAAGTAACTTGGTGAACCTAACTTTGCAATGTTCAGGCATGACAGTAAAATAGAAATAATGCTCAAGTTTTGTTGACCAATCATTAAAATCCATAGGGTTAAGAGAACCACTAAAGATAGGGGGTTGGAGTCTAGTGGCCATGAGATGTTTTGAAAACACAATATAACCTTTTGAAAAATAGAGCTCCTTAAGATTTCAAAAATGATTTCAGCTAGTATGAAAAGATATATCTGAGAATAAACAAACTAGCATGCAAAACAATAATCAACTAAACATAAAAGCACATAGAATTTTTTTTTTTTAGCAAATAAATTAACAAACATGCAAAAGCAACTAAACGTTATAGCATATAGTTTTTTTTTATGCAAACAAACTTCAACAAGCAAATAACTTAAAATATGCAAACAAAAGATCAAGTAACAACTAAATGTGAAAGCATGTAATTTTTTTGTTTTTATTTAAATGCAAACAAACTATTAAGAACAACTAAGCATGAAAGCACAAGTTGAGAATGATTTTTTTTTTAGCAAATAAACAGCAAATTACTAACATGCAAACTAAAAACAAAGAATCACGAAAGCATGTATGTTTTTTTTTTTTATGTAATGTGGAAATCAAGAGTTGCCCACAAACCTGCTCTGATACCAAACTGATGTAGGACGGAAGCGTGTGACAATGCTACTAATTAAGAACATGAAATTTTACTAATTAAAATACTACTAATGAAAAAATCAATTTATTTATTCATCAAAACTTCATAAAGCAACCAGAATTCCAGGACTATAGAAATAATAAGTTAAGAAAAGTAGTCCTGTCAAATAATGGGTTCCAATTATCCAATATTCAAACTAAATGAACCACATTGTAGAACTAAATTAATTCTTATGAATCAATCAAAATTTGGGATTCCGGATCTTTCATGCGAGTAAGATATCTGCAACAAAAATAGTTAATAAGATCAGACAATAAATCAGTGCAGGAATTGTATTAGACATCAATGTTTGCTAGGCTTCCTAAGTTGATTTGTCGAATTTGGGCTCACATCATCTGATCCAAATGAAAGAACAATATGAGAGCTTCCTAATCATGCCAAAGTTAAAGATTTATAGTGCATCAGATTCTTAAAGTTCCTTCACAAACAATACTAATCAGATTAGATTTTAAAAAAAAGTAAGTGCAGGAATTAATCGATTATCAAAAGTTCCTATGCCTCCGGGGTTGATCTGGTGGTTCTTTAATGGAGCCAAGTTATCTGATCTGCAGAGTGAAACCTGTTCTTCATGATCGTATCAGAGATCAGGGGTTCTGTCACGTCCAAGCACGTTGAATGCCTGCAAGAAGAAGCTTAATCAGTTAAGTTTTAAAGCAGAGCAGATAAACAGGAGATAAGGGAGTCTGGAAAACAGAGGGATGGAGGCAAGCGCCGATCAACGGCGCTGGGACTTGGATCATCTGTCAGCGGCGTAGAGTCGAGATGGAATGATGTTGAAGACGTCGAAGCACCGACGAGAGGTGGCGAGGACAGCGTCGGAGTACAGGCGGAAGCGGAGAAGCGGATGTTCAACCGAACAGGGGAAGTGCGGGATCGGAGCAGGGATCGTCGGCGTTCATCCTATGGTGCACGATCGCTGGAACTGCTACGTCTGGAGGTTGATATGATTGATGACAGGGCATGGCCGGAGTTTCGGGGCGGATGGTGGCCGGTCGGAGGAGGAAGATGGTGAAAGGCAGGACTAAGGCGGAAATTGGGCGGAAACAGGGGTTGGTGCGTGAGTTGCAGGGCTCCTCGCCGGACGGCCAGTGATGCACGGACGCCAAACCTGTTACTGTTGGGGTATGCCCTTAAGACTAATGTTTGAGGCCTTGGGTTATTATCAGTATCATGTATAAACTGAGTATATGTTTATAAAGGCAATTGTTGTTATTCAGATTGTTGCATTGTCTGCTGCTGTATGTATACCTCTGAGTAATGTCTCAATGATGTTCAGCTTTGTTGACATTCAGAGTTGTCCTTAGTCGAGATATCTTGGTGAACATGAGACAGCCTTGATATGATTGAGACTAATATGTGTTCTGGTCTTATAGGATGCTACGAGCATGGAATAAGATTTAGACACATAGGTGCATTGGATGTACTGGACTGACCCTACTTAGGATATTCAATTGTTTGTCACAATGTGAATAAATCCTTATAAGCAAGCAAGTGGTATATTCCCTCTAACTTGAGATCATTTGTGTTACTAGGTGATGATTGGCATTGTCTTGAGGTACTTAATATCATTTGAAAGATAATGGTTAAGGATTATCTTGGATAGTGGGCATGAGTCATGTTAGGACACTAGTGATAGATATAGGATTGCCTCTCCTAGTTGGAGTGTGATGTTCTAAAGGGGCCCCCTGGATGAGATGGTTGAGAAAGTGTATGGCCATACCCAGATGACTATGTTCATCTGATCTAACCATTCTCATCGTGTTGGAATTACAGGCTTGACACGCTTGTCCAACGAGAACATCCAGTGGCAAAGGGAACATGTATACTGAGTGAATTGGATTCACACTTGTGCTGTCATTTGGGAGTGGTCTTGGAAGACTCTTTCCTTCATATCGGGAGACAGTGATGTGTTGCTAGATACCCCTCTCTGATCCTGATAACGTAAATTATCGTTACCGACATTGAAGGAAACCCTCAGGGTCGCACAATTTGATGATATGGCTTACTTATGTCAGATCGTGTGGACTAGAATTATTCTAGTTCAGTTTAAAGCAATTTAAACTCTGATTGGAAGTGAGATCTGGTCTGATCATGTTTGATTGATTAGGACATATGATCGGTAAGCTTCGATCGGGAGAATTGATGCTTGATCGAAGAGATCAAGAGCGTCAAGAGATGTGTGGTTGGATCTTGAGCCACTTGGTTCAATAAGATCAAAACCAGGGCTGGTTCGATTTGGTTCTTGAACCAAATGAAATTGAACCGGTTCACTTATGTGAACGCATGGTTCAAAGGGGAGAGGAGTTTTCGATGGCTTCATGGGGACTTAAAGAAGGAGTTATGTACTTACTATATTTGGAAGTCGATTTTTCTTTTGGAACGCCCCACGTTTTCGAACGGTGAACGCCTCTCGCCCCTTTCTTCTCTCGTGTGTGTGTGTGGTTCGTTTTTACGATCAGCACCAGGGAGTTCGGCCAGCAAGAAGAAAAACATCTCATCACACGATCAAAGACTCCTTAGTGTCTTTGCTAGCACAAGGAGCACAAGGAAGAAGCAAACTTCATCTTGTGTGTGATTCCTTTGGAGAAGAAGCATTCGCCTCTTTCTTCCTCCAAGCCGCCACTCAAAGCATGGCAATGGTAATGTTCTAACCTATCTTTTCAAGGTTGATCATATGTTTAAGTCAAGCAATTTTGAAACCTAGCATTTCCGCCGCTGCACATTCTAGATGCGCATGTGACCTAAGTTTCCTTTCAATTGGTATCAGAGCATGAAGGTTTTGGCTTGATATATATGATTGCCGTCTTGTGATCCATACTTGGTTTTATGCTTTGGATAGATCTTCATGATACGCATGCTTTTGTTATCATGCGAAAATACATGCCATGTGTTCATACCACATGTTAGATCTACATGAATTTTTCATTTAAGCTTGCGCATGTGATGTTTGTTTGCGCTTGTCATAGAAGTTTTCAATCAAAATTTATCATCATGCGCGACCCTCACATAGATCTATCTAAAAGCCTACTTCAAATACTTAGACGGGTTAACAATGTTGAAGTCGTCAGTCAAGTCTGGACCCAATAGCCTAATCAGACCATCTGACAGCCTAGATGGGTCAGCCGGATAGCACCTGTGCGCAAGCAATACAAGTGGCTATAGGCCGACTGCAGAAGGGCGTGTAGCGATGTCTGATTGAGGCGCCTAGTGAACGATCATGATTAAGGCACGGGGTCACACCCACTTGCCAGAAATCATGTGGGACATTTAGCCCTTAAGGCATGCATAGTTGACCATGTGGTCGACGCAAGTCAGTTATGACTGGGTGCATGCAAGGGCAGTAGGTCTGACTTGGTCTAACGAGTGGATACCTGTTAATGGACCGTTGTAAGGTAGTAGGGCACATAAGGAAATAAAATTGATGCCATGGGTTTTTTCAAAAATTTTATTTCTGTTTGGATCACATGTATGCATGTTTAACATGTTGAATGGGTGTTTATTTAATCTTATGTGGGCTGCCCTTATCTTGTGTGCTGTGCTGGGGCCTGCGTGCCTGGAATTAAATATAAATTTTGCTGTGATCTGCGAATCACACTTTAATTTATGAAAATGTATAATTGACCTGCGTGTCAAACCATGTCTAGATAGATTAAAATGTAATTTGATCAGACATGAGCACATGAGCACATATGGCAGAGGCACGCAGTCAGTGGCTTCACCAGGTGGGAGGTCTAGAGTTCGACTCTAGAGCAGGCGCATACTGCCTGGAGGGCATTTGGACCTGGGCTGGGCCAGATGAAGTACAAGAGTCCCATAAAGAGCTCAAGTGAAGACTTTTGTGAAACTAGGGTTTTACTTAGGCATTTATGGGCGTTTACCACATAAGATAATGGTGCTTTCATTTACTGTTTTAAGTAATATTAGCACATGCATGCTTTAATCTTCTGCTATCACTATAGAATTTGCATGATAGTAAGAAGATAAAAGACCGTTAAAATCCAACGTCAATATCAAGCTCGATAGCCTTCTGACGCGAAACCTCACTGTTCTGACTATCGTTGGAGCCGTGTTGTACCCACTCAGTGGGCACGCCCAGCTATCTTCAGACGGTGCGCGATTACACCTACATGCTACAGAGAAGGGATTTATCGCTTCTCGTTGCTCAGCATAGCACGTGGTGGTCCAGGGAGTAGGTCAGGTCAGCTGGACCATATATGCTACATATTGAGCATATGATAGCTAGATGGAGGCAGCCATCTAAGGAATCAGAGACTGTGTTGTACCAACTCAGTTGGCACAGTCTTCTGGATTGCCTAGATGAAGGGGAATCGCACGGGTTGGCGATTGGCATGGATAGCCTACCGGTGATTAGTGCTTGTACTCTCTGTGTATCTTATCTCGCCTGAGCGGGATGCGGAGATCAAGTATGAAAACTGGATCCCATCTCACTAAAAGAGTTTCACTCTTTCGGGCTGTTTTATTGGATTTTCAGTCAGATAAAATAGTGAGAAAAGAATCACTCTTAAGTCCTGGATTGATTCTAACATGGATAATGACCTTGTTGTTCTTGCTATGTTGTAGATTCCTGCAGCAACGAACACCACAGGGCTCAATTTGCGATCCATATTGGAAAAGGAGAAGTTTGCTGGGCCAAACTTCTCAGACTGGTACAGACAGCTTAAGATTGTACTTAAAACTGAGAGGAAGCTGTATGTCCTTGAGTCGGCAATACCGGCTCAACCCGCTGCGAACGCCGCAAGGGCGGTTCGAGATGCTTATGAAAAGCACGTCAGTGATAGTACTGATGTCGCTTGCCTTATGCTTGCGTCAATGACGCCTGAGTTCCAGCGTCAGCATGAGGATTTGTCAGCTATTGATATTATAGCAAATCTCAAAATGCTGTATGCTGCACAGGCAAGGACAGAACGCTATAACTTGATAAAACTTTTCTTTCATAGAAAACTGACTGAAGGGAGTCTAGTGGGAGCTCACGTACTCAAGATGATTGGGTACAAGGAGGCTCTAGAAAAACTGGGACATACCATCAATCAAGAACTTGTTGTAGATATTATCCAATAGTCTCTCCCGGCCTCTTTCGATCTGTTCATCATTAATTTTAATATGAACAAAATCGACTGTACTCCGGCAGAGTTGCTGAACATGCTCTGTACCACAGAGCAGACTCTTGAGAAGGGAAAGCCTTCATCCTCTGTCTTAATGGTTCCTTCAAGGAATAAGAAGAAGGGGAAGAAGGGCAAAACCCCTATCAAGAGCTACAACAAGGCTTTGAAACAAAAGGTGAAGCGGTCAAAGGACAACAGATGTTTCCATTGTGGCCAGCTGGGTCACTGGAAGAAGGACTGTAGAGCGCTCCAAGGAGAGAAGAAGGGAAGCAAGCCTTTCACTTCTGGCTCAGGTATTTACGTGACTGAAGTCATGGTAGCTTCTTCTATTTCATGGGTGTTGGACACTGCATGTGGAGTTCACATTTGTTCAAATGTGCAGGAACTCAAGAGAAGAAGACAGGTGGGACAGCATGAGGTGGACCTACGAGTTGGAAATGGGGCACGGGTTGCTGCTATTGCTGTAGGGGAATATAACATCTCTTTACCATCTGGTTTTGTATTAGAACTTGACAATTGTTATTTTGTACCAAGCATAACTAAGAATATTATCTCTATTCCTGCTCTTGTCAGGAAAGGTTTTTCTTTTGAATGCAAAACTTCACAGTGTTGTATTTCATATGATAATATTGTTTATGCAACTGGATCGATTAACAATGGGTTATACATGTTGGACATGGAATGTTCTGTACAACAAATTGATAATAAAAGGGCCAAGTATGCTGATCACAGCACCTTGCTATGGCATAGTCGTTTAGGCCATATTAACAAGAAGCGCATTAAGCGGTTGCATGATCATGGACTGCTGGGATCATTCTCCTATGAGGAGCTTGATACATGCAAAGCTTGTTTAATGGGTAAAATGACGAAGAATCCTTTTACTAATAAAGGTGAAAGGGCTTCATGTTTACTTGACCTTATTCACAGTGATGTGTGTGGGCCGTTTAGTAAACATGCCAGAGGTGGCTATTAATACTTCATTACTTTTACTGATGATTTTAGTAGGTATGGTTATGTCTATCTAATGAGACATAAAAGTGAATCTTTTGACAAGTTCAAAGAATTCAAAAATGAAGTACAGAATCAGTTAGGCCGTAATATCAAGGCACTTCGTTCAGATCGAGGTGGAGAATACTTGAGTCGAGAATTTACTGACTATCTGAACGAGTGTGGGATCATCTCACAGCTCACTCCACTAGGAACACCGCAATGGAATGGTGTGTCCGAAAGGAGAAATAGAACCTTATTGGATATGGTTCGTTCTATGATGAGTCAGGCTACTCTACCTTACTCCTTTTGGGGATTTGCACTGGAAACAGCTGCAAAGGTGCTAAACCGAGTGCCATCCAAGGCCGTTTCAAAGTCACCATATGAGTTATGGTATGGGAAGCAGCCGAGCTTGACATTTATCAAAATCTGGGGTTGCGAGGCTTATGTCAAAAAGCTCGTCTCTGGGAAACTGGAGAGCAGATCAGATAAATGTATCTTTGTCGGTTACCCTAAAGAAACTAAGGGTTATTATTTCTACGATCCCAAAGAGAACAAAGTATTTGTTGCTCGAACGACTATTTTTCTTTAGAAGGAATTTCTTCTGCAAGAGGCCAGTGGGAGAGAAATAAAGCTGGATGAAATTCCAGAAGAGGGACAAAGTAGTCAAGCTCAGTTGGATGAGCCTGAGCCAATAGATCAGGTTAATGTTCAACCTGAGGCTCAGATATCACGGGAACCACGTAGATCGGGAAGGATCCATCGTCAGCCTGAGCGCTATGACGGAGTCTACATCATTAATGATGAACCCCTCACTTATGCGGACGCGGTCAGTGGACCGGAATCAGCAAGATGGCTTGAAGCTATGCGAGCCGAGATGGACTCCATGTCAGACAACCAAGTCTGGGATTTGGTTGATCCGCCTCCGGGAATAATCCCTATAGGCTGTAAGTGGATCTTCAAGAAGAAGAAAGACATGGATGGTAACGTGGTTACCTATAAGGGCAAGCTAGTTGCAAAAGGTTTTAAACAAATCTACGGGATAGATTATGATGAAACTTTCTCTCCTGTAGCCATGTTCAAGTCCATTCGAATTATTCTCGCGATAGCAGCATATTATGATTATGAGATCTGGCAAATGGATGTGAAGACCGCTTTCCTTAATGGAAAACTGGAAGAGGATGTGTATATGACACAGCCTGAAGGTTTCATCAATCCATCAGAATGTCATAAGATATGCAAATTAAAGAAGTCCATTTATGGACTAAAACAAGCATCGAGAAGCTGGAATATTCGTTTTGATGAATCAGTCTGTGAATTTGGTTTCATCAAAAATGAAGATGACCCGTGTGTATATAAGAGGTTTAGTGGGAGCGTGATTACTTTCCTAGTCCTCTACGTCGATGATATTTTAATCATTGGAAACGATATTCCTGAACTACATGCAGTCAAGGCATGGTTAAGAAAATGTTTCCAGATGAAAGATTTGGGAGAAGCAGCCTATGTATTAGGTGTGGAGATCTACAGAGATAGATCTAATAGGCTTCTCGGGCTGTGCCAGAGTACTTACATCGATAAGGTCCTGGAGAGATTCCATTTAGAAAATTCTAAAAGAGGATATCTTCCAGTCAGACATGGTCTGAATCTTTCAAAGAGCCAGTGTCCTCAAACACAATCTGAGAAAGATGAGATGGACAATACGCCTTATGCTTCGGCTATTGGGTCCATCATGTATGCGATGTTATGTACTCGCCCAGACGTCGCTTACGGGTTAAGCGTGACCAGTCGGTTCCAAAGTAATCCAGGGAAGGCACACTGGATTGCAGTCAAGAATATTTTGAAATATCTTCGGAGAACCAAAGATATGTTCTTGATTTATGGAGGTTAGGAAGAACTCAGTATTGAAGGATATACTGACGCTTCGTTCCAATCTGACCAAGACGATTTCCGATCGCAATCAGGCTATGTTTTTAGCTTGAATGGAGGAGCAGTGGTGTGGAAGAGTTTCAAACAATCAATTGTTGCTGATTCTACAACAGAAGCCGAGTATGTTGCAGCCACAGAAGCATCAAAAGAGGCAGTATGGATTCGTAAGTTCATTCAAGAACTTGGTGTTGTTCCTTCAAGTGCAGACCCATTGGTTATCTTCTGTGATAACACTGGAGCGATTTCTCAAGCAAAGGAACCACGGTCACACCAGAAGTCCAAGCACATACAGAGAAGGTTTCATTTGATCCGGGAGATCATAGATCGAGGAGAGATCAAGATCTGCAAGGTACATACAGATGACAATCTAGCTGACCCACTTACAAAGCCTCTGGCGCAGCAGAAGCATGAGAAGCACTGTAATAATATGGGTTTGAGATTTCTCAACCATTAGTTTAAGTGCAAGTGGGAGATTGTTGGGGTATGCCCTTAAGGCTAATGTTTGAGGCCTTGGGTTATTATCAGTATCATGTATAAACTGAGTATATGTTTATAAAGGCAATTGTTGTTATTCAGATTGTTGCATTGTCTGCTGCTGTATGTATACCTCTGAGTAATGTCTCAATGATGTTCAGCTTTGCTGACATTCAGAGTTGTCCTTAGTCGAGATATCTTGGTGAACATGAGACAGCCTTGATATGATTGAGACTAATATGTGTTCTGGTCTTATAGGATGCTACGAGCATGGAATAAGATTTAGACACATAGGTGCATTGGATGTAATGGACTGACCCTACTTAGGATATTCAATTGTTTGTCACAATGTGAATAAATCCTTATAAGCAAGCAAGTGGTATATTCCCTCTGACTTGAGATCACTTGTGTTACTAAGTGATGATTGGCATTGTCTTGAGGTACTTCAATATCATTTGAAAGATAATGGTTAAGGATTATCTTGGATAGTGGGCATGAGTCATGTTAGGACACTAGTGATAGATATAGGATTGCCTCTCCTAGTTGGAGTGTGATGTTCTAAAGGGGCCCCCTGGATGAGATGGTTGAGAAAGTTTATGGCCATACCCAGATGACTATGTTCATCTGATCTAACCATTCTCATCGTGTTGGAATTACAGGCTTGACACGCTTGTCCAACGAGAACATCCAGTGGCAAAGGGAACATGTATACTGAGTGAATTAGATTCACACTTGTGCTGTCATTTGGGAGTGGTCTTGGAAGACTCTTTCCTTCATATCGGGAGATAGTGATGTGTTGCTAGATACCCTTCTCTGATCGTGATAACGTAAGTTATCGTTACCGACATTGAAGGAAACCCTCAGGGTCGCACAATTTGATGATATGGCTTACTTATGTCAGATCATGTGGACTGGAATTATTCTAGTTCAGTTTAAAGCAATTTAAACTCTGATTGGAAGTGAGATCTGGTCTGATCATGTTTGATTGATTAGGACATATGATCGGTAAGCTTCGATCGGGAGAATTGATGCTTGATCGAAGAGATCAAGAGCGTCAAGAGATGTGTGGTTAGATCTTGAGCCACTTGGTTCAATAAGATCAAAACCAGGGCTGGTTCGATTTGGTTCTTGAACCAAATGAAATTGAACCGGTTCACTTATGTGAACGAATGGTTCAAAGGGGAGAGGAGTTTTCGATAGCTTCATGGGGACTTAAAGAAGGAGTTATGTACTTACTATATTTGGAAGTCGATTTTTCTTTTGGAACGCCCCACGTTTTCGAACGGTGAACGCCTCTCGCCCCTTTCTTCTCTCGTGTGTGTGTGTGTGGTTCGTTTTTACGATCAGCACCAGGGAGTTCGGCCAGCAAGAAGAAAAACATCTCATCACACGATCAAAGACTTCTTAGTGTCTTTGCTAGCACAAGGAGCACAAGGAAGAAGCAAACTTCATCTTGTGTGTGATTCCTTTGGAGAAGAAGCATTCGCCTCTTTCTTCCTCCAAGCCGCCACTCAAAGCATGGCAATGGTAATGTTCTAACCTATCTTTTCAAGGTTGATCATATGTTTAAGTCAAGCGATTTTGAAACCTAGCATTTCCGCCGCTGCACATTCTAGATGCGCATGTGACCTAAGTTTCCTTTCAGTTACAGTTGGGAGTTGATGTAGTGATGGCAAACAAGTGGCCGGAGTTTCGGGTCGTGCGGTGGCTGATCGGAGGCGGACGACGATGAAAGGCGGAAGTGGGATGGAAGGCTGGCGAGAACAGAGGATTCGAACGGAAGTTCGATTCTGGTGATCAGAGAGTCAGATGTATGGATGCCGGTGGCTGTGGCTTCGTCTTGGGGAGGACGAGTGGTGGCCGAAGTCTCGTGGAGATCCGGCCAGTGGATCATTGGCGGCGAACTCAGAAAATTCCGAAAATCTGGAACTATTGTGGCTGGAAGATTGAACTTGTGAGGAAGAAGAGAATGGAGGAGAGGGGAAGAGAGGAGGAAGGGGCTCGGCCCTAGAAGGAGAAGGAGGAGCACATCCGATAGAAGAGGAAGATACTAGAAAACTACTTCATACGATTCAATTTCAACAATTTGTGTCTGTTACCATGCAGTGATAAGAGGTACATATATAGCTAAAACTTGCAGGTGAGACACTGCTGACGAGAGGCGTTGCTGGCAAGAGACGTTGCTCCTTCCATTTTGATCGATGAAGAGGATCCGTTGGAGATTCCTTAAGAGGTGCACGTAGACGTTGAAGCTTCCTTTGTTGAAGATGAACATTGGTTAGGGAGGAACGTGGGCTGGCCTTCCTTCTTTGTGCTGCTTGGCGTTGATGCAGCTCATTTGTTTGTGTGCTGATTTATTCCTGATACGTGGGTTTGAATGCCTTGGGCCTCTTTTGGAGTGGTTGAAATAGTTCTTCTATTATTCTGCTAGCTTTTGTCATTGTTCATGCTAGCTTATTCGCGACCTCTAGGCCTTTGACTAGGGTACTCGTAGACTCCATTTGTAGCTTCTTGGCCTGTGGTCCCTGCCTCCATCAGCAAGTGAAGTGGTGATCTCCCCAAGGCTGGGATCTTCTTCCCGAGGCTAGCACCGGGCCTGGAAGAAGAGGACTTGAGCAATCCGTGTGTGTGAGACTGTAGAGCGCGCACACTTGGGCGCCTACGTTGACATCGGCCTCACCTTGCATTAAGGTATTTTCTATCATATCGTGTCGACTCTCTCGCTTGATGATCTTCACTGGGTTTTTGGGACTGGCCTGTTTCGGGGATATTCTTCCGCTACCCAATGTATTTGTGTCCATAAACCTCTAAAAAATTGTAAAATATCCCCGAGGTTTCCCAATAGTGGTATCAGAGGGACTTGTGAAACTCGAACGATGTTCTTCATGCTTTTCATGTTTTTCATGCTCACATGCCATATTTCAATTTTCAAAAATTGCAGATTGCATGGCAAACGATTTTTCTAAAAGTAGGAAAAATTAGGGTCTCTTGTTTCTATCACCTTTTCAATTTCTTTTGGATTTTTGGGTTATTTTTCTTGCATGATTTAAGGATCAAAGGCACACGTGGTTTTGTCAAGTAGGACGAGCATTGTGTCTTCGGACTGGCCGGGTCCCTTGAACTGACAAAATTACCATCCGAAAGGATCTTTGAAATCATCATGAAAGTTAATCGCAAATAACTAAAAGATTTGTGAGAAGAAGATGAGGAAAAGAAACTGGTTTTATGAAAAAGTAAAATTTGAGATTTTATGTTTTTCATGAGCATGTAGAATTGCATGTGTAAATACCTTGATTGTTCATATTGTTGTGATCATGAGTCAAGCCCCCTTGCATGCCTGTGATGTATCCTTGTGCGGCCTGTGTGACATCTTTTTCTTTATTTTTGTAAAATTAAGATGAAGATTAAGGGAAGAAGCTTGGTGGCGCATCTTGGATGGTGGTGCAAGAAGCACCCTACTTGGATTGGTGGCGCATGCAAGATGGTGCAAGCTTGCTTGGTGGCGCAAGCATAGCATGGCCGAGCCTTAGGGCTTGTGAGCTAGCTATGTTGGAAATTGCAAGATTGATGTAGGGGGGAAGCGTGTGACAACAAACTACTAAATTAAAATTCAGTTATTTATTTTTGAATTTTCAGAAAATAGCATATTCATGAAAGCAGCTAGAATTCCAGGATTTCAGAAAATTATTATTTAGCAAATGTGGCAATGTCATAGAGGGGGTTCCAATCATTCAATATTCAAACTAAATGAACTGCATTGTAGAACTAAATTAGTTCTTTGCATGCATATCAAAATGGAGAGTAGACTCCTACTCGAGCATATAGATTTAGTGCAACCAATATAGCTAGTCAGATCAGTAAGTTAAAACTGCACAGAAATGTTTCAGATTGCAAATTTTGCAATGCTTGTTAGATTGAACCGTTGAACCCGGGCTCGCATCAACTAACCCAAATGAAAGTACAAGATGTGTGCTTCATTATCTGACCAAAGTCCAAGATCTTTGTTGCAAAGATCGCTCAAAGTACCTGCACAAAACATGCTAATCAGATTAGTTGAGAAAATAAATGCAGGATTTAATCATTTATCAAAAGTTGCAGTGTCATGTAGGCTGATATGCTCAATTTGAATCTTCCCCAACTGGTCCAAATGATAGAACAACATTTGCACTTCATATCCGTGCCTAATGTCAAGATTGTTGTTGCACCAAATTCTTAAAATCCCTGCAAGAAATAGCTTAATCAGATTAGCAATGTAGGAAAACTGAAATAGGAGACAAATAGATGTGGAACAGGGGAGATGGCGCGTCTGGAGCAGGGTTGGTCGGCGGTCGTCCGGTGGTGCACACTTGTAAGATCCAGAAATTTATTAGCAGGTAAGAAAAATAAAATGTTATTTATTTAGCATTTTTGGGAATTTCTTTCAATGAGAAAATGTCTTGATTTATGTATTTTCCTGCTATGTAAAAATATGTATCACGGAGAGGATTCGAACCTGCGACTTAAGGCGTAGGTTGTGTGCTGCACGCCACTAGGCTAGTGGTGTCTTTCTATTTAGAAAAGGGTAAGAGCCCTTGATAAGGGTGAAGTGGAGAATAACTTATACTAAAGGGTTATTGGATCTTCCACTTATGTTTAAGTTATAGGGTTATTGGATCTTTGGAGGATTGTGGGTAGAAAACTAAAATTTGAGGGATCTATTTTCCCTCTCACGATCTCCCTCTTGCTCACGATCTTTTCTCCCTTGGAGGTGGCGGCTTGCTCTCTCCTTCTTCCTCCTTCTCTTGTGGCCGGCGGCGAGTGGAGGTGGAGGCGTTTTCCGGCGAACTCTTGAGTGCTCCGGCGACGTGTTGGCGTGAGAGGAGGCGTGAGGATGTGAGGCTTGGGAGAAACCGAAATCAAGGTGAGTGGATGTTCTCCTTCACCTAGTTCACGAAAATTGTATGTGTTGCTTGATTTAGAGAGGATTAAGGGCTAGAATTATGATATGAACTCATGCTTGCAAAATTGTACATGTTTTCTTGCTTTTCTCCAAAATTCGAAACCCTAGGTTGCATGAGAATTAGGGCTTTTCGTTTTTAAGACTCCTAATCATAAATTAGACCTTGTTTAAACATGTATGTAGCCTTAGAATTTCAATTGCATGAAGATTAGGGCTTGAATGAGAATTTCGCCCCTTCTTCATGAAATTACGCCCAAATGCATGGGTAAAAATTGGGGAAAACTTGATATTCATGAAATTAGGTATATGAGGACTCTACTGTATTTTTTTGGGAATTTTTAGAAATAAAAGTTTCTGTTGACTGACATTGACCTAGGGGTAATTCGGTAAATTTGCTAGTTAAATTGGGGGAAAACTTGAAATTTTGAATCTAGGGATCATGAGGGACGTAATGAATTTTTTTACGAAATTTTTGGATAACTTTTACTGCATGACTTAAACTTTGAACTAGGGGTATTTCTGTCTTTTGTTATCAGAACTAGTAGAAAACTATGAAGCTGTGATATTCTGCATTTATGTTAATTGTGAACGAAATTTGGTGAATTTTCTGTATTATTATGTATTTTTAATTGAATGGTGTATGTAGAAAGTAATGACATGAAATATTGATTGATAACCTTGGATGATAACTTAGAAAAGGTTAAACCATGCTTGCATGAAATCTAAGGACCTTTCCTGAACTTGATTGATGTGATGTTTGAGATAATGTTCGTGTTGTATGATTGAGGATAAGAGTCCTAGACTTGTGTGGACTGAACCTAAGGGTCAACTAGAGTACTCAGTGAACAGTCATTCTGATTTGGGGTTGGAGAATCCACCCATCCTATTCTGATATGTTTTCGGTAATGGAGGGACTGTTCTAGAGTCTAGTGACCAGGTTAGAGGTTCAGGTTTCCGGTTTGTGTTAAGGGTATTTTGTCCAGGTGATAAACCTTTTGAGAGTTGGGTGTTTGAAGCAAAGTGCCACGTCTTGGTCAGACGGGGGCCACCTCTTGAATTCATTCACCTTCTGTTCTGTTCTTGTTTCCCAGTTGTGGGGGTTTTGTGTTCCCGGTAAGGGGGTGTGGTTGAGTGTCGTAGAGCAAAGTGCCACGTCGTGACCTGACGGGGGCCACCTCTTGAATCTAGGCCTCACCAATGTTTGTTGCGCAAGTTACTCTCAGTGCCTTGACGAAGGCCGGGTTGGACCCTCGGGGTCAGTTCTGTAATCACTGGACAATAGTTGCGTGAGTCTGAGTCTGTTAGCCGGTTAGGCTGTTTTGTGATCTTGTTGCCCGGGATTGTGGGGGTATTGATTTATGATCATGATTGTGATTTATGGTTATCAGCTTTATTATGTATCATGCTTTGTCATCTTCTGTTAAAAGTTTTTGAAAAGATATCTGCATCTATTTTTGGGTTGCATATTAGTGGATGGTCGAACGAGACTATCTACTCACTGAGCTGTGTAGCTCATTCCACTATATTTCCAGATGCAGGGCAGGAGCCTACAGCTTAGTGGATATTTTGCTTTCTGACTTGATATGTTGGGGCCTGCGAGCCTGTGATATCTTGAGGGCCGGATGTGGCCAAAGCATTATGACTTTTGATTCATGGACATGTTAGCCGGATGTGGCTATTTCTTTTTGAGTACTGTGATATCTGTTGCCGGGTTGGCATTTGGTTTTGATACGATTGTAAACCGAGGGCTTAAGCCTGTTTTCGGTGAATTCTGTTATGTCTAGAATTATTTGATTACCGTGGTTTTATTAACTTGATGATGTGCTGTCGTTCAGAGAATTTTGTTTCGAATTGGCGTGTTTTAGTTTGTGGTCGGGATGTCGACCCATATTGTTATATTATGGAGCATGTACAGGAATTTTCTTAGTGTTTCTGGGGACATGCTGCCGAAATTTTTCGTATCGTTTTGTGTAAGCTATTATTCCCTAGCATCTGTCTTGTCGTTTGTGTGTGACATTCCCTATCTTCCGCGGTTCCTGTCTGTGATTGGGGTTTATTCTGAGGGGATGTTACAGAGTGGTATCAGAGCGATGAGCTAGCTAATAATAGCGGTTTCGAGAGTGGAAAACCTTGCTTGTGTATTGCTAGACAGCTAGGAAGCTTGTTTGAGAACTGTCTTGACTGTAAATCTGATTTGTTTGTATTTGTTTTGTGTGTGTTTAAGGAGCCAGTATGGTGCGCCTCAGGTCGAGTGATAGTGCTGGCAGCAGTGATCAGACTGCTGAATTCCTGCGGGCCATGGAGTCTCTGACTGGTATGGTGCAGCAACAAAACGCACTAATCCAGCAGCAGGCTCAGATGCTGCAGCAGCAGCAGACCCAGCACCAGGAGGTGCAGCAGCAGCTGTTACAGCAGAATCGCGACCAGCAACGCGAGTTCAGAGAGCAGTTCCAGCTTATGTCTCAGACACAGATACCGACGCAGGGGCGGGGGTCTGAGTCTGACTCGGGCCCGGGGGTTAGCTTGCCGGAGGACACCCATAGGCGCTATGCCTTGCTTGTGGGTGAATTCCAGCGGTTGGGCCCTAGTTCTTTTTATGGGAGTCCAGATTACAGGACGGCAGAGGACTGGCTTTCCGGCTTGGAGAAGATTTTCCAAGTGATGCGGTGTTCAGATGAGGACAGACTATGTTTGGCCGCTTATATGATGCGTGGTGACGCAGATGTGTGGTGGAAGAGTGAGCTGAGACTCGCGGTGGACAGATCTGAACCGGTGACGTGGCAATACTTCTTGTCCCGGTTCAATGAGAAATTCTTTCCCACTAGCATGGTTGAGGACAGGGAGGTGGAGTTCATCCATCTGGAACAAGGGGACATGACGGTGGATCAGTATGACTTGTTGTTCTCAAAGCTCGGGAAATATGCTCCACATTTGATAAATACTGAGGATAGGCGAGCTAAGAAATTTCTCAGGGGTCTCAGAAGGGATATCAGACAAAAGGTGGGACTACAGCACTTGGAGACTTATGCTGAGATGCTGGATCGTGCACGCACCGCAGAGAAGTACATCCTGGAGGAGCAGACTGAGACAGCCCTAGTTGTAGCCCCTACAGCTGTGACACCGGTTCCCCAGCAAACTGGGGGAGGCAATAGGAAATTCCATAAGGGGAAGGACCAGAAGAGAGACCGATATAGACCGTATCAGGGGAAGGGAACTCAGAGACCGCAGCAGACATCTCAGTCACAGCAGCAGAGTACTGATGGCCGGGTAGAGGACAGAGTCTGCTACCATTGTGGGGCCAAAGGTCACCTGAGGGCGGACTGCCACAAGAAGTCCGGGGCGTGCTTCAATTGCGGAAAAGTGGGGCACAGGATCAAGGATTGCAAGGCGCCTAGGTCACAGATCCGGGGGTACCGATAGACCAGCTGTCCAGGCCAGAGTCTACGCTATAGCAGAGAAGGACACTCGAGCTTCCCGATCCGTCGTGGAAGGTACTTTACATGTTTTTGATCAGTTAGCTCGTATTTTGTTTGATCCGGGGTCCAATTTGTCCTTTGTGTCTGCTAATTTTGCTTCTAGACTACCTGTCTCACCTAGAGTACTAGATTACACGGTTTCAGTATGTACGCCATTGGGGGATAGTTTATCCACTGACATAGTCTACCCTGACTGTGTTATTCACGTAGAGCATTACGAGTTTCTAGTTGATTTGATACTACTAGGCATGCAGGATTATGATTTGATCCTAGGCATGGATTGGCTATCTTCTCACCACGCTACAGTGGATTGCTTTGAGAAGATTGTTACTCTACATCTTCAGGATGGGAGTCATCTGCTGGTAAGAGGCCTGGTGTCTGATCAAGGGCCACATGTGATATCATTTGTGCATGCCAGCAAGTTGCTAGCCAGTGGGTGCAAAGGATATCTTGCACATGTTAAGGTGCAAGAAGACTCAAATCCAGACTTAGCTCAGATAGAGGTAGTCTGTGAGTTTCCTGATGTATTCTCAGATGAGTTTTCAGGTTTGCCTCCCCACAGGGATGTGGAGTTTGGTATTGAGCTGATGCCTGGTACAGCTCCAATATCAAAGGCTCCTTATCGTATGGCCACCTCAGAGTTAGCTGAGTTGAAGAAGCAGTTAGAGGAACTGCTTGAAAAGGGGTATATCAGACCGAGTGCTTCACCCTGGGGAGCGCCAGTCTTGTTTGTAAAGAAGAAGGACGGAACACTGAGAATGTGCATAGATTACCGTCAACTGAATCAAGTGACTGTAAAGAATAAGTATCCCCTTCCGAGGATAGATGATCTGTTCGATCAGTTGCAGGGTGCCACTGTGTTCTCCAAGATCGATCTGAGGTCAGGATACCATCAGCTCAGGGTCAGGGATGAGGATATCCTGAAAACTGCTTTCAGGACCAGGTATGGACACTACGAGTTTGTAGTTATGCCTTTTGGACTGACCAATGCACCTGCTATTTTTATGGATCTGATGAACAGGGTGTTTCATGAGCTATTAGACACTTGTGTGGTGGTGTTCATAGATGATATACTGGTATACTCCCGTACTTCTCAGGATCACGCTAGGGACTTGCGCAGGGTACTAGCAATTCTGAGGAAGCACCAGTTGTATGCTAAGGCTAGCAAGTGCGAGTTTTGGTTGGATCAGATCAGCTTTCTGGGGCATGTGATATCTGGTCAGGGCGTGTCTGTGGATCCAGTGAAGGTACAGGCTATCCTGAACTGGGGAAGACCAACTAGTGCCACAGAGATCCGGAGCTTTCTGGGATTAGCAGGATATTACAGGAGGTTTGTGGAGGGGTTCTCCAAGTTGGCGGGTCCCTTAACCAAGCTGACCAGGAAAGAGGCTAAGTTTATTTGGGACGAGAAGTGTGAGGAAAGCTTCCAGGAGCTAAAAAGGAGATTGACCAGTACACCCATCCTTATCATTCCTACTGATGGGGAGAGGTTTACTGTTTATACTGATGCCTCAGGCAAAGGACTTGGCTGCGTCCTGATGCAGAAAGGGGCCGTGGTAGCTTATGCTTCGCGGCAACTGAAGGAGTATGAGTTAAACTATCCCACACATGATTTGGAGTTGGCGGCAGTGGTTTTTGCACTGAAGATATGGCGCCACTATCTATTGGGACAGGAGTTTGACTTATTTACTGACCATCAGAGTCTCAAGTACATTTTCACTCAGAAGGATTTAAATATGAGGCAGAGAAGGTGGATGGAGCTAATAAAGGATTATGATTTCTCTATTCAGTATCAGGCCGGGAAAGCCAATGTGGTAGCTGATGCATTGAGCAGACACCCAGTTACTTCTGTAGCCGCACTGAGGGTCAGTGAGTGGCAGTTATTGCAGGAGTTCCGAGAGCTCAGGGTTGAGGTGTCTCCCAGAGTTCAGTCTGGGTATGTGGCTTTTCTCCGGGTTCAGTCTGCTTTACTGCAGAGGATCAGGGATCAGCAGCTGGTAGATCCGAGTCTAGTTCAGATCAGAGAGAGGATGGCTGCCGGGCCAGTGGAGGATTTCAGTGTATCTGGTGATAATATTCTGCGGTTCCGTGGAAGGGTGTGTGTCCCTGAGGAACCTAGTCTGAGGAGAGAGATCTTGGAGGAGGGTCATAACTCCAAGTATTCCTTGCATCCCGGGGTCACAAAAATGTATCAGGATTTAAAGAAAGATTTCTGGTGGCCGGGGATGAAGAAGGAGGTCGCGGTGTTCGTATCTCGGTGTTTGACCTGTCAGACTGTGAAGGCCGAACACCAGAGACCTGGGGGATTACTGCAGCAGCTCCCTATTCCGCAGTGGAAGTGGGAGTGCATTAGTATGGATTTTGTTTGTGGGTTGCCTCGGACCAGGAGAGGGCATGATGCGGTTTGGGTCATCGTTGACAGGCTCACGAAGGCTGCACACTTTTTACCTATTCGGATGACTTACCCACTCGATCGGCTGGCTAAGCTGTACATCGATGAGATAGTCAGATTACATGGAGTGCCTGTGGATATTGTATCAGACCGCGATTCCAGATTCCTTTCCAGATTCTGGAAGAGCTTGCATGAGGGTCTTGGCACAAAGTTGAGTTTTAGTACCGCCTACCATCCACAGTCAGATGGTCAGTCAGAGCGTACTATACAGACTTTGGAGGATTTGCTGAGGGCTTATGTAGTAGATTGGAGCTCTGAGTGGGACAGTGATTTAGCCTTGATAGAGTTCACCTACAATAACAGTTTTCACTCTAGTATTCAGATGGCTCCGTATGAGGCTCTGTATGGCAGGAAGTGCAGGTCTCCTCTGAGTTGGGAGGAATCGGGGGACCGGATGATTCTGAGATCAGAAGCTGTACAGGAGGCTACAGATAGAGTCAGAGTTATTCAGGAAAAACTGAAGGTTGCTCGGGACAGGCAGAAGAGTTATGCTGATGATCGCCGTCGTCCCATAGAGTTTATGGTGGGGGATCATGTGTTTCTGAAGGTTTCACCAACCAAGGGTGTCATGCGGTTTGGCAAGAAAGGAAAGCTGAGCCCGAGGTTTGTTGGACCTTACGATATTGTAGAGAGGGTTGGTCCTGTAGCTTACAGATTGGCTCTGCCACCATCTCTGGAGCATCTTCATAATGTATTTCATGTGTCAGTTCTGAGGAAATACTGTGCAGATCCATCACATGTGCTTGATTCTGCTTCCCTGCAGATCCAGAGTGATCTGACTTTTGTAGAGAGACCACTGAGGATTGTGGATAGGAAAGACAAAGTCCTAAGGAACAAGACAATACCGCTTGTAAAAGTTATCTGGGGAAATCAGTCAGTCGAAGAAGCTACTTGGGAGACAGAGTCAGATATGCGAAGAGAGTTCCCTCAGTTGTTCGATGATTTGGATGGTGAGCTTTAGAGGACTAAAGCTTTTTAAGGGGGGAGGAATGTAAGATCCAGAAATTTATTAGCAGGTAAGAAAAATAAAATGTTATTTATTTAGCATTTTTGGGAATTTCTTTCAATGAGAAAATGTCTTGATTTATGTATTTTCCTGCTATGTAAAAATATGTATCACGGAGAGGATTCGAACCTGCGACTTAAGGCGTAGGTTGTGTGCTGCACGCCACTAGGCTAGTGGTGTCTTTCTATTTAGAAAAGGGTAAGAGCCCTTGATAAGGGTGAAGTGGAGAATAACTTATACTAAAGGGTTATTGGATCTTCCACTTATGTTTAAGTTATAGGGTTATTGGATCTTTGGAGGATTGTGGGTAGAAAACTAAAATTTGAGGGATCTATTTTCCCTCTCACGATCTCCCTCTTGCTCACGATCTTTTCTCCCTTGGAGGTGGCGGCTTGCTCTCTCCTTCTTCCTCCTTCTCTTGTGGCCGGCGGCGAGTGGAGGTGGAGGCGTTTTCCGGCGAACTCTTGAGTGCTCCGGCGACGTGTTGGCGTGAGAGGAGGCGTGAGGATGTGAGGCTTGGGAGAAACCGAAATCAAGGTGAGTGGATGTTCTCCTTCACCTAGTTCACGAAAATTGTATGTGTTGCTTGATTTAGAGAGGATTAAGGGCTAGAATTATGATATGAACTCATGCTTGCAAAATTGTACATGTTTTCTTGCTTTTCTCCAAAATTCGAAACCCTAGGTTGCATGAGAATTAGGGCTTTTCGTTTTTAAGACTCCTAATCATAAATTAGACCTTGTTTAAACATGTATGTAGCCTTAGAATTTCAATTGCATGAAGATTAGGGCTTGAATGAGAATTTCGCCCCTTCTTCATGAAATTACGCCCAAATGCATGGGTAAAAATTGGGGAAAACTTGATATTCATGAAATTAGGTATATGAGGACTCTACTGTATTTTTTTGGGAATTTTTAGAAATAAAAGTTTCTGTTGACTGACATTGACCTAGGGGTAATTCGGTAAATTTGCTAGTTAAATTGGGGGAAAACTTGAAATTTTGAATCTAGGGATCATGAGGGACGTAATGAATTTTTTTACGAAATTTTTGGATAACTTTTACTGCATGACTTAAACTTTGAACTAGGGGTATTTCTGTCTTTTGTTATCAGAACTAGTAGAAAACTATGAAGCTGTGATATTCTGCATTTATGTTAATTGTGAACGAAATTTGGTGAATTTTCTGTATTATTATGTATTTTTAATTGAATGGTGTATGTAGAAAGTAATGACATGAAATATTGATTGATAACCTTGGATGATAACTTAGAAAAGGTTAAACCATGCTTGCATGAAATCTAAGGACCTTTCCTGAACTTGATTGATGTGATGTTTGAGATAATGTTCGTGTTGTATGATTGAGGATAAGAGTCCTAGACTTGTGTGGACTGAACCTAAGGGTCAACTAGAGTACTCAGTGAACAGTCATTCTGATTTGGGGTTGGAGAATCCACCCATCCTATTCTGATATGTTTTCGGTAATGGAGGGACTGTTCTAGAGTCTAGTGACCAGGTTAGAGGTTCAGGTTTCCGGTTTGTGTTAAGGGTATTTTGTCCAGGTGATAAACCTTTTGAGAGTTGGGTGTTTGAAGCAAAGTGCCACGTCTTGGTCAGACGGGGGCCACCTCTTGAATTCATTCACCTTCTGTTCTGTTCTTGTTTCCCAGTTGTGGGGGTTTTGTGTTCCCGGTAAGGGGGTGTGGTTGAGTGTCGTAGAGCAAAGTGCCACGTCGTGACCTGACGGGGGCCACCTCTTGAATCTAGGCCTCACCAATGTTTGTTGCGCAAGTTACTCTCAGTGCCTTGACGAAGGCCGGGTTGGACCCTCGGGGTCAGTTCTGTAATCACTGGACAATAGTTGCGTGAGTCTGAGTCTGTTAGCCGGTTAGGCTGTTTTGTGATCTTGTTGCCCGGGATTGTGGGGGTATTGATTTATGATCATGATTGTGATTTATGGTTATCAGCTTTATTATGTATCATGCTTTGTCATCTTCTGTTAAAAGTTTTTGAAAAGATATCTGCATCTATTTTTGGGTTGCATATTAGTGGATGGTCGAACGAGACTATCTACTCACTGAGCTGTGTAGCTCATTCCACTATATTTCCAGATGCAGGGCAGGAGCCTACAGCTTAGTGGATATTTTGCTTTCTGACTTGATATGTTGGGGCCTGCGAGCCTGTGATATCTTGAGGGCCGGATGTGGCCAAAGCATTATGACTTTTGATTCATGGACATGTTAGCCGGATGTGGCTATTTCTTTTTGAGTACTGTGATATCTGTTGCCGGGTTGGCATTTGGTTTTGATACGATTGTAAACCGAGGGCTTAAGCCTGTTTTCGGTGAATTCTGTTATGTCTAGAATTATTTGATTACCGTGGTTTTATTAACTTGATGATGTGCTGTCGTTCAGAGAATTTTGTTTCGAATTGGCGTGTTTTAGTTTGTGGTCGGGATGTCGACCCATATTGTTATATTATGGAGCATGTACAGGAATTTTCTTAGTGTTTCTGGGGACATGCTGCCGAAATTTTTCGTATCGTTTTGTGTAAGCTATTATTCCCTAGCATCTGTCTTGTCGTTTGTGTGTGACATTCCCTATCTTCCGCGGTTCCTGTCTGTGATTGGGGTTTATTCTGAGGGGATGTTACAACACTCACCGGACCTGCTACGACGGGGAGTCACTGTGATGATGGCGAAGAGGTGGCCGGAGTTTGGTGACGGGCGGTGGCTGGTCGGAGGAGCACGATGTGGAAGGGCGGAGCTAGGTCGCGGGCAGGGCAGAAACAGGGGATCTCGCGCTCGAGAAGGATTTGTTGCCGGCCGGCCAGTGGTTGACCAAATCAAAAACTGCTACTACTGGAGGTTGGTATGGTTGTGGTGACGACGTGGCCGGAGTTTCGGGGCGGACGGTGGCCGGTTGGAGGAGGACGACGGTGAAAGGCGGGAGTACGGCAGAAACTGGGCGGAAACAGGGGAACACGTCTGTGTTTCGATTCCGGCGATCGGCGTGGCGGAAGGGTGGATTCCGGCGGCTGAAGGTTCGACTATGGGAGGCAAAAAGATATCCGAAGTTTCGTGGAGATCCGACGGTGGGATCGCCGGCGGCGAGCTCTCGAAATGACGGAAATCTGCAGGTTTGCTGGGTGTGCGATGTTGGCAGCGGAGAAGGAGAATTGGGGGGAAAAGGAGAGATTAGAGAAGAAAGGAAGAGGGAGGGGCTCAGCCCTAGAAGGAGAAGAAGAGAAAACTAGGTGACAAGCACCTCAGAGAAGGAAGAAGGAGACATCCGATTCATCGGAAGAAAAACCATTTCCATTCATTCAAAACATTCTGTCTTTACAAGGTTGAAGCTTTGATACATATAGGAGAAGGAGCGATGTTGCTGAGATGTTGTAGGCGACAGAGACGTTGAAGCTTCCATCTTCAGCAGGAAAGAGACGTTGGAGAAGTTTCCATTGTTGGCTGTGAGTGAGCATCACAAGGTTCCAACGTTGAAGAAGATGAGTGTTGTGAAAAGAGATTGGTATTTCCTTTGTTGGCTGCAAGCGTGGCAAGGTTCCTACGTGAGATTGGCATTGAAGCTTTTCTTCCTTCGATTGCTTGAGAGACGTTATTACACCTTCCTTTGTGAGGTGCCAAGGGAAGATGTTGGAGAGATGTGAAAGTTGCAGCTTCCATCTTGAGCAGCAAGGGGGGAAACGTTGAAGATTTCCTTCGCTGCAGCTTCCATATTTGCAGCATTGAGTGTTGACTGAAGTTGACACTGGCTGGTGTGTCACGAGAGCTTTAGCTGGCTGACGCATGATTTGTTTGGTTTGCCGTTGATGCAGGTCACGTTTTGGAATTGATTCCCGCAACTTATGAGCTTGAATGTCTTGAGTTTATTGAGGGGTTGAAGTAGTCATCTACTAATTATTGAGCTAGCTTTATAAGTGAGTTTGCTAGCTTATTCGCAAGACTCTGAGCCTTCGTCTATGACAATCGTAAACTCCACTTGTACCGTCGTGGTTTGTGGTCTCTGCCCCCATCATTTCTCCCCGGGTGAAAATAATTCTTCCCTGAAGAATTGTTCTGTGTAGGTGGAAAAGTTCTGGAGGGGTGAGAGTCAGTTGCTCCTCAAGGATCTGAAGCTTCCAAGTGTTGTTAGTATCACAACATCCTGTCTTGTTGTTCCTTTTCCACGGTCCAAGCTACATATCAAGGGTACCTGCATTGAATTCCCTTTCTCGGCCGTACTCATTAGTAATTTTTTCATAGAAAATCACAACACTTTGAAAAGAACAAGGAATGATGAAATCAATATACTCAACTTCAATAAGAGCATAGTGCAAAGCATGTTTGAGTTCACTATGTTTTGTTGATCCTAATGGTGGCTTAAGGGTGTTGGTAGAAGGACCTAACAGACAAGATTCAAGGATCATAGGGTCCTGGAAGAGATTTTCTAAGTCTAGGGGTTGACCTAAAGGTTGAGGATTAGGATCCAGGTCAAGCTCAAAAGAATCTAACTTAGGTTCCATGTGAGGTTCAAGAAGACCTATGGGTTTGGGTTCAACTGAATTTTTAGGCAAGTCATCTTTAGGTTTGCTAGAGGTAGTGCTAAGGTCAAGTTGAGAACCTGTGGGTATGGGCCCTAAAATTGAAGGTAAAAGTTTTGGCCCTAAAATTGAAGGTGAAGGCATTGGTTCTACTTGATGGTTTGGCTCTTCATGTCTTGCTACTTCAATTTCAATGGTTTCATCAAGATATGGATTAATCTCTAATGTAGACTCTAAGGGTTGCTCAAGCTCTAATGGGGTTGAACTCTTATGTTCTTTTTGCAAGGATTTCTCCATAAATCTCTTTATCTCTTGCTTAATCTCTTCAAGTTCTTCCCGTAACTCCTTACAAAGGCTATGTGTTGACTTTTCATCTTTAGGATAAACTATATGTTCCAAACCTTTATGAATAAAACTATAACACCAAGGTTTTGTAAAATAATATCCTTGAAAATCATGCATAAATTCTTTCCCTAATAAGATGTCAAAACCTTTTAGACTCATCACATCACACCAAATGTTTGTTTTGATATTGTCTAGCATAATGGGAACTAAGCATTGATAGTCAACAAAAGTCATAGTCAAATCATCCCAAGTTATGTAGTAAGGGTTATGATGTTTATCTTTGGTGAGACCAAATTGTTCAAGGGCATCAATAGATATAAAATTAAACTTTACAAAGTGATCAATAATAGTTCTACTCTTATAACCATTACACCAAACATAAGTTTTGAAACTAGTAGGACTAAGGGTGAGTCTTTGATATCCATCTCTAGAAAAGATTAAATCTCTTTGATTATACCGACGCATGATAAAACAAGAAACTTAGCAAGCAGGAAAAGACTATTGTTTGAGTGCAAAACTATAAACAAAACTAGCAATAAATCAGAATTGTTTGCAGCAAGTTGATGACAACAATATGAACAAAACAAAATTCAGAAATCAAATGCAGAATTTCAGCATCAAATCAATACATCCAAGGCTGCACTTATAGGTGTTTTAAACTGAAATACGTTGATGGTTTTCCTAGCTGCAGTTTGATACAGATTATTGCAGTAAGCAGGCTGAAAGTTTCAGATTCGGTAGGCTGAAAACCAGATTTAAAACTCATAAGTCAAGTGCAGAATTCAGCAAATTGAAAACTCAGTTATAGTTGCTTTCAAAAGTGTGCAGTTTATTAAATTTTGCGCAGCCAGAGGTTGAAAACAAATCAGGTATCTCAGAAATTTAATGGTCCAGATGTTGCAGGATTTATAAAACTGAGTGGAGCATCAGGAAAACACATGCAGAATTTGAGGTGCATAGCAAAAATCCAGAAATATTATGCAGTTCTATGCATAATTGTTCTCAATGTAAGCAATTTTTTTTTACCACATAAACAACAACTAGCAAATAACCTAAGATATGCAAACTATATAACAAGAAAATAACTAATCATGAAAGCATGAAATTTTTTTTTTTTAATGCAAAGAGCAAAACAAAGGATCGTGCGGGCAGACAAGAGTTGCCCACAAACCTTGCTCTGATACCAAACTGATGTAGGGGGGAAGCGTGTGACAACAAACTACTAAATTAAAATTCAGTTATTTATTTTTGAATTTTCAGAAAATAGCATATTCATGAAAGCAGCTAGAATTCCAGGAGTTCAAAAAATTATTATTTAGCAAATGTGGCAATGTCATAGAGGGGGTTCCAATCATTCAATATTCAAACTAAATGAACTGCATTGTAAAACTAAATTAGTTCTTTGCATGCATATCAAAATGGAGAGTAGACACCTACTCGAGCATATAGATTTAGTGCAACCAATATAGCTAGTCAGATCGGTAAGTTAAAACTGCACAGAAATGTTTCAGATTGCAAATTTTGCAATGCTTGTTAGATTGAACCGTTGAACCCGGGCTCGCATCAACTAACCCAAATGAAAGTACAAGATGTGTGCTTCATTATCTGACCAAAGTCCAAGATCTTTGTTGCAAAGATTGCTCAAAGTACCTGCACAAAACATGCTAATCAGATTAGTTGAGAAAATAAATGCAGGATTTAATCATTTATCAAAAGTTGCAGTGTCATGTAGGCTGATATGCTCAATTTGAATCTTCCCCAACTGGTCCAAATGATAGAACAACATTTGCACTTCATATCCGTGCCTAATGTCAAGATTGTTGTTGCGCCAAATTCTTAAAATCCCTGCAAGAAATAGCTTAATCAGATTAGCAATGTAGGAAAACTGAAATAGGAGACAAATAGATGTGGAACAGGGGAGATGGCGCGTCTGGAGCAGGGTTGGTCGGCGGTCGTCCGGTGGTTGACCAAATCAAAAACTGCTACTACTGGAGGTTGGCATGGTTGTGGTGACGACGTGGCCAGAGTTTCGGGGCGGACGGTGGCCGGTTGGAGGAGGACGACGGTGAAAGGTGGGAGTAGGGCAGAACCTGGGCAGAAACAGGGGAACACGTCTGTGTTTCGATTCCGGCGATCGGCGTGGCGGATGGGCGGATTTCGGTGGCTGAAGGTTTGACTATGGGAGGCGAAGAGATATCCGAACTTTCGTGGAGATCCGACGGTGGGATCGCCGGCGGCGAGCTCTCGAAATGACAAAAATCTGCAGGTTTGCTGGGTGTGCGATGTTGGCAGCGGAGCAGGAGAATTGGGGGGAAAAGGAGAGATTAGAGAAGAAAGGAAGAGGGAGGGGCTCAGCCCTAGAAGGAGAAGAAGAGAAAACTAGGTGGCAAGCACCTCAGAGAAGGAAGAAGGAGACATCCGATTCGTCGGAAGAAAAACCATTTCCATTCATTCAAAACATTCTGTCTTTACAAGGTTGAAGCTTTGATACATATAGGAGAAGGAGCGATGTTGCTGAGATGTTGTAGGCGACAGAGACGTTGAAGCTTCCATCTTCAGCAGGAAAGAGACGTTGGAGAAGTTTCCATTGTTGGCTGTGAGTGAGCATCGCAAGGTTCCAGCGTTGAAGAAGATGAGTGTTGTGCAAAGAGATTGGTATTTCCTTTGTTGGCTGCAAGTGTGGCAAGGTTCCTACGTGAGATTGGCATTGAAGCTTTTCTTCCTTCGATTGCTTGAGAGACGTTATTACACCTTCCTTTGTGAGGTGCCAAGGGAAGACGTTGGAGAGATGTGAACGTTGCAGCTTCCATCTTGAGCAGCAAGGGGGGAAACGTTGAAGATTTCCTTCGCTGCAGCTTCCATATTTGCAGCGTTGAGTGTTGACTGAAGTTGACACTGGCTGGCGTGTCACGAGAGCTTTAGCTGGCTGACGCATGATTTGTTTGGTTTGCCGTTGATGCAGGTCACGTTGTGGAATTGATTCCCGCAACTTATGAGCTTGAATATCTCGAGTTTATTGAGGGGTTGAAGTAGTCATCTACTAATTATTGAGCTAGCTTTATAAGTGAGTTTGCTAGCTTATTCGCAAGACTCTGAGCCTTCGTCTATGACAATCGTAAACTCCACTTGTACCGTTGTAACATCCCGTTATCTTAACCCCAAACAAGCAACACAAATCATGAAAGAAACAGGATGTTATCATACAAGATCGATACATATGCTAGGTAAAACCCCGTTCAGGAAACCCGATCTGAAAATTTTCAAAAATCCATACATATAAATCTCCACAAAAACACAATTTCATAAAGGTACCTGCCACCACGCATTCCTTGCACTAGACATATGCAAGGCAACAGTTATATCAAATCCGTATCAAATCCATAAAATCCATAAAGGTACCTGCCACCAGGCAATACTTGCACTAGACATATGCAAGTTACAGGTATATCAAAACCGATTACAAAGAATACACCACAAACCGAATTTCAAAACAAAATCACAAAATCGATTTTTATAAACTCATACCAAACACCGAAACCAGGCTGAAGCCCGCGGTGACACAAAAATCAAACTCATTTAACAGCCACAATCTGACATCACAAGTTCACATAGTTCACATGGTTCACATAGCTCATATCATTCATATAGTTCGGCCACAACCGGCCCCAAATAATTAAGCACAAAAGTTCTTAAACAGCAAACTAGCGATATCCATGCCAATGCTAACTCAAGAAATGCGCCCCTACTCTATGCCTGAAAATAGTAAGGGGTGAGCTACACAGCCCAGTGAGTGGATAGTCTAAATCGACCATCCATAACATACACTCAAAAATATAGACAGATTATTTTAAAAATCTTTAACAGGAACATTATGTCAATATATAACAACATAAAGAAAACAGAAGTCATATAAACAGTCAGATGTACACACCAACATATAACAAACTCAGGTTCTAGAGTTATACTCTAAACCAACTCAGATGTACACACCAACATATAACAAACTCAGGTTCTAGAGTTATACTCTAAACCAACTCAGATGTACACACCAACACTTAATTAACCTAGTTGTCCAGCATATTCAGTAGTGACCATTATGGTCTAACCCGGCTTTGGCCTAAGCACTGGGAGACTGCAAAATTTCATGCAACATATAAACATGGACAGTGAGTAGAATCAAGAGGTGGCCCCCGCCAGGTCACGACGTGGCACTTTGCTCTAAAACACCCCATAACACATCGATGGATAGTGTGTAGATTCAAGAGGTGGCCCCCGCCGGGTCACGACGTGGCACTTTGCTCTATGACACCCCATATCACAAATAAAAGAGTGATGACATCAAGAGGTGGCCCCTGTCCGACCAAGACATGGCACTTTGCGTCAAAACCCGTTCTCCCAAAAGGTTCCTACTGGACAACAGACACATCTTATATCTTATTTCACAACGGTGGACTTCTAAGTGTCAACTAGACTCTAGGATAGTCATCCCAATAATCATATCGGGCAGGCTGAACATCAACCCCCATCACAATAATCATAACAGGCAGGCTGAACAACAACCCCCTCACATATCACAATACAGGGCTGAAATTCAAACCCTTAACATATCACATATAGACTATCCCCTTGAGTACTTCTGTTACACTTAGCCTTAGTCCTAACCATTCCATGATCACAACACATAATATTCATAATTCACATAACCACATAATATTGAAAATCACATAATCACATGATATTCATAAATCACATAATATTCAAACATCACAAAGTAGTGTAGTCCTTAGATTTCATGCTGATTAATTCAGTCTAACCTTGCTAAATTATCACCCAATGTTCTCAAACATGAATACATGGTCTTAGATAAATAAACATGAGTTTTATAACATTATTAGCATTTATCAAGCACCCATAAAATCGACATATAGCATTTATCAAGCATACATAAAAATCAACATAAAATTAAACATAAAATTAAAACATGTATTCATACAATTGCTTTACAAATCACTACATGTAACCCACGGTTAACATAACATATTATCTACTAAATTTTAAACCTTAGTTAACATGAATATCATGCTCAAAATCATTGGTTTAAAACTTCCTAAATTCCATAAATTAATACCTTAAATTTCATATTACAAACTTTCGGTTTTCATAAAACAATCATCAAGATTTCGGTTGAAAGTTTTCATAAAACAATCATCAAGATTTCGGTTTCATAGTTAACATCAAAATTTCAGTTTTCATAAATAATTATCAAGATTTCGAGTCTCATAATTATTATCAAGAATTCGGTTTTCATAACAATTATCAAGATTATTTCAGTTTTAAACATGGAAAGATTTCAAGCAACCAAATTTATCATGTAGCACAACCATAATCATATTGATGTAAATTTCGAATAAGACACCCCACTCACCTCTTAACCGTGATCACCAATATGTAAAAACCTTTCCAAAAATTTGTCTAAAGCTTTGAGAGACGCCACCAAACACCAAGGAATGCCGGCCAAAGGAAGAAGGAAGAGGAAAATCGCCAAGTTCTTCAAGAACCGCCCACTTCTTTGCCCTAGCCGCCCCAAGATTTTCTCAAGCCAACATCGCCAAATTTTTCTCCTTCCCTAACCGAATTACTAATTTGAATTTTCGGTTTTTAATTCTTTAACCCGCTAACCAACTAATTCAAATAGGGTTTAACCCATTTAACTAATAAATTCGAATTTTAAAACCCAATTAATGCAAACCCAATAACCCATGGTTTAAGTGAAAATCCAATAAGAATTTAAACTAACATCCACTTAATGAATTCACTTAAACGCAAATCCAATAAGGATTTAATTAATATCCAATAAGCTAGTTAATTAACCAATAAGGTCTAATTAATTAACCAATAAACTCTAATTAATTAACTGAAATTAACATCCAATAAGTTAGTTAATTAATTAACATTAACATCCAAAAATCTCTAGTTAATTAACTATAATTTATCAACCAAAAATCTCTAGTTAATTAACTATTAATTAACAACCAAAATCTCTAGTTAATTAACTATAAATTAACAACCAATACATAGAAAAATATCACAGTCAGTAATTTTATTTAAATCATGAACACAATATCACAGCCAACGAGTTTATTTAAATCAAAAATAATGCTTACCAGGACTTAAGATCCTTGGATCTTACAACCGTCGTGGTTTGTGGTCTCTGCCCCCATCAAAGATGGCGATTCACCTTTGGAGGACCTTGGAGCCAACCTTGAAGTTCAAGATAGAGGTCGGCTAGGTCTAGTCTTGGGGCTTGAGTCCTAGGTCAAGAGTTGAACCTCCTTCTTGTCATGGGTTGGTTCAATGTCTTGAATAGGTCATGATCACATCATTCTTTTACTGCTTTCAAACATATCTGCTAAAGCATGCTTGTGATGTTTTATCGTTATGTTACCACTATAGGATTGCATCCCTGTAATGCTAGACATAAGATAAAACTAAATGAGACCTCAAAAACCCTCATTCTAAATATCAAGTCTAGTAGCCTTCTAATGCGTAGCCCTCATCAAGCTATCGATCAGTGGTGTTGTAAACTATTTTCCACCCTCGTGGGACACACCCACTTATCTTTAGAAGGTGTGTGGTGGCAATGGTTTCCCCAGTCCGCGCCTTCGCAAGGAAACTCGTTAGCCCTAGGCATAACGGTTAGGAATGGACTTGACTAGAAGTTCATATGTGCTGGGCACATGATGAAAGTCTAGAGGCATCGTTGAGAGGTTAGGGTTTCATGCTGTATCCAGCCCTCGCTGGACATGAAAAGCCTAGACTGTTTCAATAAGGGGAATTGCTTGGAGCAATCGGCCGGTGTGCCCACCTTAGGAAGCATGGGTCACTTTGTGCATCTCATCCCACCCTCGTGGGACGTGAAGCCACACGTGGAATAAGGATCTCATCTCACTAGGAAATCTCAGATTTCCCGATTGACTTTGTGGGTTGTCAATTCGATTAAAATAGTAGGAGTCATGATCATTTAAAACATGTCCAGTTTAAATGATTTGAAGTAGTACTAATCTGCTATTTCTTGACTGTTGTAGAACAATGGCAACTAACAATAGCGGATTGACACTGCGATCACTCCTTGATAAGGATAAGTTGGTTGGAACCAACATTATGGACTGGCACAGGAACTTGAGGATAGTCCTCAAGCTCGAGAAGAAGCTGTATGTCCTAGAGCAGGCTCTTCCGGCGCCTCCTTCGCCTAATGCCCGAGCGGCAGATAGAGATGCTTTTAGAAAGCATCAGGATGACTCTATGGAGGTATCATGTCTCATGCTGGCCACTATGGCACCTGAACTTCAAGTGCAATATGAGGAGCAGAACGCTTTTCAGATGATCACTCATTTGAAACAGATGTTCGAGGCTCAGGCTAGAACTGAGAGATTTGACACCACCAAAGCAGTCTTTCGGTGTAAGTTATCTGAGGGTGCACCAGTGAGACCCCATGTTCTCAAGTTGATTGGGAACGTGGATCATCTCAGAAGGCTGGGACACGCCATAGATAATGAGATGGTTGGGGATCTTATTCTGCATTCCCTGCCCCCTAGCTTCAGTCCGTTTATCATAAATTTCAACATGAACCAGATTGAGTGCACATGGGAGGAATTGATGAATATGCTCCAGATAACCGAGCGCGAGATGGTAAAGACCAAACCTAATTCTGTTCTTTTGGTCCCTACGGCCAAGAAGATGAAGAAAAAGGGTAAGCCACATGCCAAAGGCGGTGCCAAGGGTCCTACCAAGGCACTGAAGAAAAAGGCGAAGAAGTCAAAGGACTAGAGGTGCTTCCACTGTGGCGAGCAGGGTCACTGGAGGAGGGACTGCAAGCAACTTCAGAATGAGGAGAAGAAAGGCTTGGCCTTAGCTTCTAGCTCAGGTAATTATGTTACTGAAGTCAACTTTTCTATTTTTATGTCATGGTTTTGGATACCGCATGTGGAGCTCATATTTATAGAAATATGCAGGGGCTCAAGAAAAATAGATTGGTGTGGCCTAGAGAGAAGAACCTATGAGTTGAGAACAGGGCACAGGTTGCTGCTGTTGCTGTAGGAATTTTGACTCTCTCCCTGCCTTCTGGACTTCTATTAGAGTTGAATAATTGCTATGATGTACCTTCTTTTACCAAAACATTGTATTTATTTCTTGCTTGGCAAGGAAAGAATTTAAATTTGAAATAAAAGAGGACTCATGTTCTTTTTCATTTGCAAATATGAAGGGTACCTTATGCAATGGATTATAGATAACTCTATTTGTAACATAAATAATAAAAGTACCTGAGTGGTGAGTTCCTTGACTATCTAATAGAGTGTGGGATTCTATCCCAACTTACTCCGCCTGGAACACCTCAATGGAATGGTGTGTCTGAAAGGAGAAATCGAACTCTGTTGGACATGGTTCGATGTATGATGAGTCATACAACTCTACCTCCCTCATTCTAGGGACATGCACTGGAGACAGCTTCTCTGATACTGAATAACATTCCATCTAAGAGTGTCTCAAAGATTCCATACGAGGTGTGTAGTGGGAGATGCCCTGATCTATCTTTTATCAAGATCTGGGGATGCGAGGCATATGTCAAGCGTCAGGATTCTAGCAAGCTAGAACCTAGATCTGATAAATGTGTTTTGTGGGGTGCCCTAAGGAAACTAAGGGTTACTACTTCTATGTTCCCACCGAGAACAAAGGTTTTGTTGCTCGGGGTGCTGTCTTTCTAGAGAAAGAATTTCTCATGAAAGAAGTTAATGGGAGGAAGTTTGACTTGGTTGAGGTTCAAGTGCAACCACAAGACACAGAGATGGAACCTGAGCCACTTGTACTAGTTGCTAGGCAACCTGAGGCTCAGACACAGGCCCCACGTAGGTCTGGGAGAATTCATCATGCACCTGAGAGGTATCGGTCACTGCCGACCCAACATGACGGGATCTTCATCATTGAGGATGAACCCAGGACTTATGATGAGGCGGTCAGTGGACCAGACTCCGAGAAATGGCTTGATCCCATGCGATCCGAGATGGATTTCATGTCGGCTAATCAAGTCTGGGATTTGGTTGAGCTGCCTAATGGGGTAAAGCCCATAGGGTGTAAATGGGTCTTCAAGAGGAAGACAAACATGGATAACAACATAGTTACCTATAAAGGTAGACTTGTGGCTAAGGGATTCAAGCAAGTCCACAGGGTGGACTATGATGAAACCTTCTCGCTAGTTGCCATGTTCAAATCCATTCGGAATCTGCTTGCTATAGCTGCATATCATGATTATGAGATATGGCAGATGGATGTAAAAACAGCTTTCCTTAATGGAATACTGACCAAGGATGTGTATATGACACAACCTGATGGCTTCATCCATCCTGGAGAGGCCAATAAGGTCTGTAGACTAAAGAGATCCATCTATGGATTAAAGCAAGCATCTCGAAGTTGGAATCTTTGATTTGATGAAGCTGTGAGAGATTATGGCTTTATCAAAAGCAAAGATGATGCCTGTGTATACAGAAAATTTAGTGGGAGCTTGGTGACTTTTATGGTCTTGTATGTCAATGACATACTACTCATTGAAAATGACATCCCTAGTCTTCAAGCTGTGAAGACATGGTTAGGGAAGTGTTTTGAGATGAAAGACCTAGGGGAGGCCGCCTATATCCTAGGCGTGAGGATCTACCGAGATAGATTCAAGAGGCACCTAGCCCTTAGTCAGAGTACATACCTTGATGAGGTCCTGGAGAGGTTTAACTTGGAGCGATCCAAGAAAGGGTACCTTTCAGTGAGACATGGCCTTACTATCTCAAAGAGCCAGTGTCCCACCACATAGGCTGAGAGGGATGACGTGAGTCGAATATCCTACACTTCGGCAGTAGGATCGATCATGTATGCAATGTTATGTACTAGGCCAGATGTGGTTTATGCTGTGAGCATAACCAGCCGATACCAATCCAATCCTGGATTACAGAACTGGGTGGCTGTAAAGAACATCCGAAAGTATCGAAGAATAACTAAGGATTTGTCCCTAGTCTATAGGGTACAAGAAGAGATCAGTATGCAGGGCTACATGAGATCGTAGACAGGCTATGTGTTCAGATAAGTCGAGGTGCTGTGAGCTGGAGAGCTCTAAGCAGTCCATTGTAGCTAACCCTACAACCGAGGCTAAGTATGTGGTCGCTTCTGAGGTAGCCAAAAGAAGCTGTTTGGATTGGAAAGTTCATTTCTGAACTTCAGGTGGTTCTCAGTGCAGTGGATCCCATTGAAATCTATTGTGATAACAATGGAGCAATTGCACAAGCCAAGGAACCAGGGTCTCATGAAAAATCCACACACATACTCAGGATATTTCACCTGATCAGAGAGATCATTGACAGAGGTGATGTCAAGATTAGCAGAGTTGACACAGAGAACAATCTAGCAGACCTATTAACCAAGGCTTTGGCGCAGCAGAAGCATGATGGTCACGCTAGAGATATGGGGTTAAGATTTCTCAACCTCTAGGTCTTAGTGCAAGTGGGAGATTGTTGGTGTATATGCCCTAGGACCTAGTTTTGGTCCACTATTTGTACCACTTGACATTGATATTTATATCATTACTCGCATTGTCATTATCGATGTTTGTTTATATCTGCGATTGTATACTTACATGATAATGTCTCTGGAGACAGATTGGATCTGTGCTCAAACTATTGTCCCTAGTCAATATACCTTAGTGGATATGAGACAGCTATGGTACTTGTAAGACTGGTATATGGGCTGGTTAGGCACGAGGTGCTAACGCAGGCATATGGGTATATCAGTGGTAGATATACTGGACCGACCCGCTGTGAGGCAATGACTTGGTGTCACAAGTTATCCTCACAAGTGATAGGAGATGCATTGATCCCTTGACTTGAGGTCATTGGCCATTCTATATGGTTAGGGATATGCTTTGAAACAACCTAACGCCTTGCCGTAGTTGGGAGGTAATAACGGTTGTCATTGGGCATGTCATGACCCATATGAGAAGGTCAATGCACAGACATAGGATTTGCCCCTTCCTAAGGGAAGCATGATATCCATGGAGCTCCTCTATGATTCTATGATTGAAAGTGTATGGTCATACCCAGGTTAGACCTGATTTAGTCATAGCCATGAGATTGGATGAAAACAAGTGGTGACACACTTGTCCAATCGGATATCAGTACGGCAAAGAGACTATAATGCATATGTACCTGATTACGATGATGGGGATGTCGATGTCGATATCCATTATGATGACTTGGGTAGCAGCGATGCACTGCTAGGTGCCATTCACTGCTTGTGATGACCTTAGGTTAGCACTGCCAACGTTAGAGGAACCTACAGGGTCGCACACCTTGATACTCGAGTTCTCGTATTGATCGGGAAGCCTGATGATCGAGTTATTGGATAACTCAGATCTATTTTGGAGATTTCATCAGCGCCAATGGGCCTGATGAGATGGAGGAAATTTATTGGGGCCAACTTCCATTTACGGCATATTAACCATGGTTAGCCCAATTTGACCTAGGGTTAAATTTGGATTGGATCCGTGGGATTGGTTAACATGCATAATGGACATTGGTCTTGGCCCTTTGATAAGTTGGGCTTAATGGGGTTAAGGAGGAGAAAAGGGATGGCGTGTGCATGGTGTGTGCTTAACCCTAGTTAGACTAGGGTTAGCGCCTATGCATCATGAGGTTTGAAATTAATGTTGGGACTAATTATTTGAATTAATTAGAGTCCTAATTTATGAGGTTTAATGGGCTGATTTATTTGAATTAATTAGAGTCCTAATTGGATTAGGATTCAATTAATTAAATAAATAATCAAATCCTAATTGGATTAGGACTTGTTCAAACCGCCCATTGAAAGTCCTAGTTGGATTAGGACTTGGGCTTGATCAAATCCTAATTAGATTAGGAATTAAACTTGATCAAACCGCCCACATGATCAAACCATTCATGAGAGTCCTAATTGGATTAGGACATGATCTAACCGCCCAAATTAAGTCCTAATTGGACTAGGACTTAACTCCCTAAAATCTCTCCTAGCCGCACATTCAATTTCAATGGTGGCCACACATTAAGCCACCCCTTGCCCAATAAATAACACCCCAAGCTGCCCCTCTCAAGATAATTATTCATTGGAGGCGTGATCAAGAGAGGAGGCGAGTTCTAGCTATTGAGGGCGAGAACAAAGAAGGCTTGGGCGAACACCTTCCATACCCTAGCCGCAAGCATCCTTCCTCCTTTCCTCTTGGTGCTTGGAGCTTTGGAGCTTGGCGGCTTGTCTTCTCTCCTCTTCCTCCTTGGCGCAACTTCTCTAGAAGGTAGCGCAAGTGAAGTGGTGATCTCCCCAAGGTTTGGATCTTCTTCCCGAGGCTAGCACCGGGCGTGGAAGAAGAGGACTTGAGCAATCCGTGTGTGTCAGACTGCAGAGGGCGCAAACTTGGGCGCCTACGTTGACATCGGCCTCACCTTGCATTAAGGTATTTTCTATCACATCGTGTCGACTCTCTCGCTTGACGATCTTCACTGCGTTTTTGGGACTGGCCTGTTTCGGGGAAATTCTTCCGCTGCACAATGTATTTGTGTCCATAAACCTCTGAAAAATTATAAAATATCCCCGAGGTTTCCCAACATCCCATTCCATACCTCGTATGGTATTTTGGAGACAATGTTGGATGGAACATTATTCAGTATGAGAGAAGTTGTCTCAAGTGCTAAACCCCAGAATGAGGGTGGTAGAGTTGCATAACCCATCATGGATCGAACCATGGCCAACAAGGTTTGATTTCTCCTTTCAGACACACCATTCCATTCAGGTGTTCCAGGAGGAGTGAGTTGGGATAGGATCCCACACTCCCTAAGATAGTCAAAGAACTCTCCACTCAAGTACTCTCCACCACGATCTTATCGAAGAGTTTTAATGGATCTACCAAGCTAGTTCTCCATTTTATGTCTGAACTCCTTTAATTTCTCAAAGGATACAGATTTATGTCTCATCAGATAGACATAACCAGGTGATGCAGGAGGACCCTCTATGGCAGCTCCAGAACCAGAGAAACATGGCCATTCTGTGGACTTCCCTCCAGACAAGGTTTCACCTCCCCTAAAGAGTTCAAAGGGGCCCGACACAATCATGATAAGGCGATCTCAGCGCTCAAGTCAACCGCCAGAGCGGTACACGGGTGTCATCAGTCCATTATCAGCCCACACGGAGGTAGTGCGGCCCATGTGCTTGGCACCCCGGCCACCTGAAGACCTAGTCAACGATCGCTACTGCAACCAGTTGACCAACATGGCCCACGAAGAAGCTAGCATAGTGATGAATCAGCCCACCATCAGCAAATTTTGCTGTTTCATTGCCACATGCTCCGAGATGGTTTGACGCCCCAGTTATAGCCCAGAAGGCCCAGTTGCAGCCCAGAAGGCCAGCCCATGCGGCAGCTTCAGATTCTCTCTTTTACTTTAGTTAGTAGTAGTTAGTTAGTGCTTACATCAGTAGCATCTTGACCGATTTTATTGGATGCTTACATCAGTAGCATCTTGACCGCTTACGTCAGATACTTTCATGAGTAGCATCTTGACTGCTTTTAGTTAATTAGAGTAGGTAGTCACACTTGTGGTGTGTTATTCCCTAGTCATACTTGTGGTGTGATATTCCTTTGTCATGTGTGTTGTGTGAGTGTTCCCTCCCTTGGTCTATAAAAGGGAGCTGGAGTAGTAGCTTGTGCCTTAGCTTTCTTGTGTGATAGGAGCTCACTTCGGAGAGGTTAGAGTGTAGAGCAAGGTGTGTGATCCTTTGCTCGGTCTCGATTCCTCGCCTACCGATTATAATAGTCTTTCATTGCGAAGAAGCAAATCACACCGCCGGTGCGTCAGGTTCGCCTATTTTCATATTTCATTATGTTGTTCTTGTTTGATTTCCTTACCCACGGGCATCCGCACGCCGGAGACGTGGAGGTTCCTTGGCTTTGGTGTGATAGCAGGTTCATAGGCGCGCGAGCTGAGTCACCGCTAAGTTCGCTGCCCTTGTTGCTGTGCTGTGCTTAAATCGCTCGATAAGAGAGTTAGTGAGTTTCATTCATGTAGTTGGGTGCTGTTGGTTTCTTCGTTGTCCGTGTTGCCCCGAAACGTATTCATCACCGTCTTCTGCATTGTTTCTCGCTGGTTTTCACGTTGCTCATTTTCCAACATGCGTTTTACTTCCCTTGTCTCAAGACCCTCTCACGTTTTCTGAGCATCGTCTCATAAAACCCTAGATACGGAACTAAGGACCAACCCACCTATAGTATCTGCATCAAATTTGGTATCAGAGGGAGTTGTGCGTTCAATTATTATTGTTCGCACGATCCCACTCCGTTGCATCTTCATATTTCTGCATGTTTTCAGCATTGGCATTTTGAGTCATACCTTGTTTGTAAATGGTGACTACGAGGTCACAGACCATGTCTCAGTTCCCTGATTCCCAAGAGTCTGTCCTACCCACGGAAGGGTCTAAGGACTAGGTCAGTTCCAAAGATGCCCTATCATCGTGATTAGACAAAATGGAGGACTTTCGTCACCAACTTAGCCGAATGCTCATGCAGTCCATGGATCAACCCACGGCTTCTCTCAAGGGCGTGAGTGATCGCCTCGAGTCTTTAGAGCATAGAACCCAAGTTCCGGTTGATCCCTCCCCACAGACCTACCGAGCTCCGACTAGGGAGCTACCCCCATTAACCCAACCCATTAGGCGTAGGCCCTATGAGGAAGAACCAGTTCCGGAGGATGAACCGTTTGATGAGGATGATGTGTGGGCTGCACAAGGGCCCCAAAACCAACCCCATTATGGTCAAAACCGGATGGACAATGATTTTCGTCACATCGTGCGTACCACACCCGCACCCTTTGACAGTAGCCTTGACCCCACACGGTTCCTTGATTGGGCTGCGTCGGACAACAACTACTTTGAGTGGTGCGCCATGCCCCAACACCTACGCGTCAACTTTGCACGCCTCCTACTAGAGGGTCTAGCCCGTCTGCATTGGGCAAATGTGGAACCGCAGTTAGAGCAGCAAGCCCTCCCACCTATTACACGGTGGGATGAAATGAAGTACCGCCTCCATGAGTGGTATGTTCCCCCCTCCTATAGGCAGCGCCTCTTGGACCAATATAGTAGCATACACCAGGGATCCAGTACCGTCGCTGAGTATAGGCTAGCCTTTGACACGTTAGCACTTAGGTGCAACTTGCGAGAGGACCCCGAGTTTACCTTGTCTAGATTCAAGAACGGACTCCGATCGAAGATCCGAAGAGCCCTACCTGCCTATAACTCGGAGAGTTTGGACCAGACATTCTAGTGAGCTCTAGACATTGAGCAAGACTTGCACATTGCTGCTAGGCGCAGCGAGATGGTACCTTCTAAACGAACCCCAACTGTCAGTCCCCCACCTGTTCATTCTAGAGCTGAGCACGCAGAGCTCCAATATTCTCCAGCTGTATGCGAGGCACGCTCGGAGTCCCATCATTCTCCAACTGTTCGTGACCCCCCTAGGCGTCCTGCACCCGATGCCCCTCCTCCTCGCCTTTCATGGGAGGAAAAGGGCAAGGCCCCAGCTCATGGGCCCGCGACCCATGTGAATTGTTACAACTGTCTCCAACCTGGCCATTATTCGAAGGATTGCCCCAAGCATCCAACCCATGTTGACAAGAGTCAGCCCCGGTTGGCTGCTTTGACCCGCGAGTGCACTGAGCGCAACATTGAGCCTGAGTGCTATACTAGTGAAGATGAGTCGGGTCAGCCCACACTTGCAGTTGTCCGGTGCACTCTAGTGCAAACCCTTCCCTCCGAGGATTGGAGGCGAACTAGTATTTTCACGACTTACATCAAATGTAACGGGCATTCATGTAAGATCGTTATTGATGGGGGTAGTAGCCTGATGGTGTCACACACCGCAATCACCCAGTTCAACCTTGCACTTGAACCCCACCCAAAGCCGTATTCCATCGCTTGGGTCGACACATCGAGTCTACCAGTCACCCACTGTTGTCAGGTTCCCATTAGTTTTGGGGACTATAAGGAGAAAGTTTGGTGCGACATGGCAACTATGGATGTTGCCCATGTGTTGTTGGGTCGCCCTTGGCTATTTGACCGTGACGTGGTCCACTATGGCCGGTCGAACACTTATGTCTTCAACTATAATGGCCAAAAAGTCCGGCTCAACCTAGCCCCACCCAAAGAGTTGCATGCGTCAACGTCTAAGGGCTTGATTGTGCCCCCTAAACCTGCTGCAGTCGTGTCCTTAATGCGCAGCCCAGCGCTGATCCATGAGGCTAGTGAGACCAAGGTGGTCTATGCTCTGATGTTGCATGAGGCGGTGGACCCGTCGCCCTAGGCAGAGATGGACCCTCCAGCAGACATCGCTTCCCTCTTGTCTGAGTATAGTGACATCTCACCCAAGGATCTGCCTCATGGGCTCCATCTGGAAAGGGAGATCCAACATTCAATAGAGTTAGTACCGGGAGCCCCTCTCCCAAACTTGCCCCACCATAGACTCAAGCCCACTGAGCACGCTGATGACACCAAAATATATAGTATATTTTGTATCATTTTTGAAATCTTTTCATACTAAATTGAAGATCTTTTACTTGTTTTCATGATAAATTCATTCAATATTGCAAAGTCTACTTATATTTTGGTTTTTCATAGTTTTCAGGTAAAAAGGCACTATTTTTAGGCATTTTAAAGCAAAATAAAATACATAGAAGGTTCACCATCATCAAGACGAGATCACCCAAGAAATTTCACGCAAAACGGAGCGAGTCAGCAAATTACGGCAGTGCCGTAATCCATTTTACGGTACAGCAATTCCAGACAGTACCGTAAAATCCAAGCACTGCCGTATTTTTGGATTTTACAGCACCTGCCGTAAGCAATATTACAGTACCATATTTCAGAGAGCTTCCGAACAGAAACTTCACCCGATTTTACAGCACTACCGTAAGAAACTACACGGGCCGTAATTTCCAGACATTTCCGAACAGAGAGTTCAGCCGATTTTACGGCACTATCGTAAACCAGATTACGGTGCCGTATTTCCCAGAGAACATCAGAACAGAAGACTCGACCGATTTTACGGCAGTGCCGTGAACTATTACACTACCATAATTCTTATTTTGAACGTGACACCCAGGTCAAATTCCACGCCCGATTCTTGCGGAGTTGATTGCGGATGATCCAAGGCCTTATATTCGATGCCGTAAGAAGCAGAAGGGGATCTTTTCATGAGAGGATTACGGTGAGACCAAAAGCCCCAATTTTCGCACACAGTCGAGGGAAAAATCACGATCCACGCCGTCACCTAGGGTTTGGCCGCCGCGCTCAATCTAGACATTCTCCGGCCATGATTTTCATACTGAAGCTTCATCTGAAGGAGGAGAGAACGTGCCAGAAGTTTCAGACCGAAAGAAGTGAAGGGTCGAAACCTAAGTCAGATGCGCTTCTAAATTTTTGCATAGGCGGAAAAACTAGGTTTCATGAAGATCGCATGGCTTGTAATTATAACCAACCATAAGAGGATGATTGAAGCATTACCATGGCCATTGCTCGAGTGATGACTTGGAAGAAGAAAGGGCGATCGGCTCTTCTCCAAAGAGGTCACACACAAGATGTTGAAGGCTTACTCCCTTGTGCTCTTTGTGCTAGCAAAGATCCAAGGAAAACTTGATCGTGTACAAGGAGATGTTTTTCTCTCTCGGCTGTTCGAACTCTCTTCCTTGGCGTGAAGACTCACTACCACACGAGAGGAAACGGGAGGAGAAGAGGGGGCGAGCCACGTTACAATCGTGGAGGCGTTTTTCAAAATGGAAAACCGACTTCCAAATATAGTAAGTGCTTAATACTCATGCATTCACTCAAAGTGAACCATCGAAACTTCCTTCTCCTTTGAACCAAGCGTTCTCTAAGTGAACCGGTTCAATTCTATTTGGTTCAAAGACCAAATCGAACCAGCCATGGTTTAGATCTCTTTGAACCAAATGGCTCAAGATCTAACCACACATCTCTTGATCTTCTTGATCTCATCGATCAAGCATCAATTCTCCCGATCGAAGCTTACCGATCTCAAGCCCTAATCAATCAAACATGATCAGACCAGATCTCACTTCAAATCAGAGTTTAAATTCCTTTAAATTGGACTAAAACAATTCAATCCACACGATCTGATATAAGTAAGTCATATCATCAAATTGTGCGACCCTAAGGGTTTCCTTCAACGTCGGTAATGATAACTTACATTATCACGATCAGAGAGGGGTATCTAGCAACACATCACTGTCTCCCGATATGAAGGAAAGAGTCTTCCAAGACTACACCCAAACCACAGCACAAGTGTGAATCCAATTCACATGGCATACATGTTTCCTTTGCTACTGGATGTTCTCGTTGGACAAGCGTGTCAAGCGTGTAACTCCAACATGATGAGAATGGTTAGATCAGATGAACATAGTCATCTGGGTATGGCCATACACTTTCTCAACCATCTCATCCATGGGGCCCCTATAGAACATCACACTCCAACAAGGAGAGGCAATCCTTTATCTATCACTAGTGCCCTAACATGACTCATGCCCATTATCCAAGATAATCCTTAACCATTAATTTTTCAAATGATATTGAACTACCTCAAGATAATGCCAATCATCATTTAGAAACAGAAGTGATCTCAAGTCAGAGGAAATATGCCATTTGCTTGCATACAAGGATTATTCACGTTGTGACAAACAATTGAACATCCTAAGTAGGGTCAGTCTAGTACATCCAATGCACCTATGTGTCTAAATCTTATTCCATGCTCGAAGCATCCCATAAGATCAGAACACATATTAGTCTCAATCATATCAAGGCTGTCTCATGTTCACCAAGATATCTCGACTAAGGACAATACTGCATGTCAGCCAAGCTGAACACCATTGAGACATTATTCAGAAGTATACATAACAGCAGCAGATAATGTAACAACCTGAATAACAACAATTGCCTTTATAAAACATAGTTTATACATGATACTGATAATAACCCAAGGCCTCAAACATTAGCCTTAAGGGCATACCCCAACAATCTCCCACTTGCACTTAAACTAAAGGTTGAGAAATCTCAAACCCATATTATTACAGTGCTTCTCATACTTCTGCTGCGCCAGAGGCTTTGTAAGTGGGTCAGCCAGATTGTCATCTGTATGAACCTTGCAGATCTTGATCTCTCCTCGATCTATGATCTCCCGGATCAAATGAAACCTTCTCTGTATGTGCTTGGACTTCTGGTGTGACCGAGGTTCCTTTGCTTGTGCAATCGCTCCAGTGTTATCACAGAAGATAACCAATGGATCTGCACTCGAAGGAACAACACCAAGTTCCTGAACGAACTTACGAATCCATACTGCCTCCTTTGATGCTTCTGAGGCTGCAACATACTCGGCTTCTGTTGTGGAATCAGCAACAATTGATTGTTTGAAACTCTTCCACACCACTGCTCCTCCATTCAAGCTAAAAACATAGCCTGATTGCGATCAGAAATCGTCTTGGTCAGATTGGAATGAAGCGTCAGTATATCCTTCAATACTAAATCGTCTTGGTTCTCCGAAGATATTTCAAAATGTTCTTGACTGCAATCCAGTGTGTCTTCCCTGGATTACTTTGGAAACGACTGGTCACGCTTAACCCGTAAGCGACGTCTGGGCGAGTACATAACATCGCATACATGATGGACCCAATAGCCGAAGCTTAAGGCGTATTGTCCATCTCATCTTTCTCAGACTGTGTTTCAGGACACTGGCTCTTTGAAAGATTCAGACCATGTCTGACTGGAAGATATCCTCTTTTAGAATTTTCTAAATGGAATCTCTCCAGGACCTTATCGATGTAAGTACTCTGGCACAGCCCGAGAAGCCTATTAGATCTATCTCTGTAGATCTCCACACCTAATACATAGGCTGCTTCTCCCAAATCTTTCATCTGGAAACATTTTCTTAACCATGCTTTGACTGCATGCAGTTCAGGAATATCGTTTCCAATGATTAAGATATCATCGACGTAGAGGACTAGGAAAGTAATCACTCTCCCACTAAACCTTTTATATACACACGGGTCATCTTCATTTTTGATGAAACCAAATTCACAAACTGATTCATCAAAACGAATATTCCAGCTTCTCGATGCTTGTTTTAGTCCATAAATGGACTTCTTTAATTTGCATATTTTATGACGTTCTGATGGATTGATGAAACCTTCAGGCTGTGTCATATACACATCCTCTTCCAGTTTTCCATTAAGGAAAGCGGTCTTCACATCCATTTGCCAGATCTCATAATCATAATATGCAGCTATCGCGAGAATAATCCGAATGGACTTGAACATGGCTACAGGAGAGAAAGTTTCATCATAATCTATCCCGTATATTTATTTGAAACCTTTCGCAACTAGCATGCCCTTATAGGTAACCACGTTACCATCCATGTCTTTCTTCTTTTTGAAGATCCACTTACAGCCTATAGGGATTACTCCCTGAGGCTGATCAACCAAATCCCAGACTTGGTTATCTGACATGGAGTCCATTTCGGCTCGCATAGCTTCAAGCTATCTTACTGATTCCGGTCCATTGACCGCATCCGCATAAGTGAGGGGTTAATCATTAATGATGTAGACTCCGTCATAGCGCTCAGGCTGACGACGGATCCTTCCCGATCTACGCGGTTCCCGTGATATCTGAGCATCAGGTTGCTCAGTAACCTGATCTGTTGGCTCAGGCTCATCCAACTGAACTTGATTACTTTGTCCCGCTTCTGGATTTTCATCCAGCTTTATTTCTCTCCCACTGGCCTCTTGCAGAAGAAATTCCTTCTCAAGAAAAATAGCCGTTCGAGCAACAAATACTTTGTTCTCCTTGGGATCATAGAAATAATAACCCTTAGTTTCTTTAGGGTAACCGACAAAGATACATTTATCTGATCTGCTCTCTAGTTTCCCAGAGGCGAGCTTTTTGACATAAGCCTCGCAACCCCAGATTTTTATAAATGTCAAGCTCGGCTGTTTCCCATACCATAACTCATATGGTGTCCTTAAAACAGCCTTGGATGGCACTCGGTTTAGCACCTTTGCAGCTGTTTCCAGTGCAAATCCCCAAAAGGAGTAAGGTAGAGTAGCCTGACTCATCATTGAACGAACCATATCCAATAAGGTTCTATTTCTCCTTTCGGACACACCATTCCATTGCGGTGTTCCTGGCGGAGTGAGCTGTGAGATAATCCCACACTCCTTCAGATAGTCAGTAAACTCACGACTCAAGTATTCCCCACCTCGATCTGAATGAAGTGCCTTGATATTTCGGCCTAACTGATTTTATACTTCATTTTTGAACTCTTTGAACTTGTCAAAAGATTCACTCTTATGTCTCATTAAATAGACATAACCATACCTACTGAAATCATCAGTAAAAGTAATGAAGTATAAATAGCCACCTCTGGCATGTTTACTAAAAGGCCCACACACATCACTGTGAATAAGGTCAAGTAAACGTGAAGCCCTTTGACCTTTATTAGAAAAAGGAGTCTTCGTCATTTTACCCATTAAACAAGCTTTGCATGTATCAAGCTCCTCATAGGAGAATGATCCCAGCAGTCCACGTTCATGCAACAGCTTAATGCGCTTCTTGTTAATATGGCCTAAACGACTATGCCAAAGCAAGGTGCTGTCATCAGCATACTTGGCTTTCTTGTTATCAATTTGTTGTACAGAACATTCCATGTCCAACATGAATAACCCATTGTTAATCGACCGGGTAGCATAAACAATATTATCAAACGAAATACAACACTTTAAAGTTTTGCATTCAAAAGAAAAACCTTTCCTGACAAGAGCAGGAATAGAGATAATATTCTTAGTTATGCTCGGTACGAAATAACAATTGTCAAGTTCTAATACAAAACCAGATGGTAAAGAGATGTGATATTCTCCTACAGCAACAGCAGCAACCCGTGCCCCGTTTCCAACTCGTAGGTCCACCTCATGCTGTCCCACCTGTCTTCTTCTCTTGAGTTCCTGCACATTTGAACAAATGTGAACTCCACATGCAGTGTCCAACACCCATGAAATAGAAGAAGCTACCATGACTTCAGTCACGTAAATACCTGAGCTAGAAGTGAAAGGCTTGCTTCCCTTCTTCTCTCCTTGGAGCGCTTTACAGTCCTTCTTCCAGTGACCTAGCTGGCCACAATGGAAACATCTATTGTCCTTTGACCGCTTCACCTTTTGTTTCAAAGCCTTGTTGTAGCTCTTGATAGGGGTTTTGCCCTTTTTCCCCTTCTTCTCATTCCTTGAAGGAACCATCAAGACAGAGGATGAAGGCTTTCCCTGAAGGGACCCCTTTCGAGAGGGGGGGCGAAAACCCTATTAGGGTGGCGCATAAAATTTTGCAAGCGGAAGAAGGGCTTTCAAAGATCTTTCTATTGCATATGATCAACTTAGATAGATATGAGAATGATCCATACCGTCGCCATCTCTTGGATGGTGTCTTGGAAGAAGAAAGCAAAAGAGATCTCCTCCAAAGGCTATCGCACACAAGAAGAAGAAGGCCTACTTCTTTGGGGCGGTTTGTGCTAGCAATGCTCCAAAGCTTCCTCGATCGTTTGAGGGATGATGAGATGAAAAATTTGGCCGAATCCTCTTGTCGTCAACCTTCACGCCACCAGCCGTGAGTCGTTCTTTTCCAAGAGCGAAATCGCAAGCGGAATAGAGAGGAGGCGTTGCAAGTGAACGTGGAAACGTTCCCAAAATAGCAAGCCATGATTACGTGCGTTATGCGTTCACCAAGTGAACCATGCGCAACTCTCTTCTCCCATCTGAACCTTGCGCTCAACCCATGAGCCGGTTCAAGATGTTTGGTTCAATGACCAAACCAAATCAGCCCAAACATTAAGTCTAGATCGAATTAGACCCTAAGGTCCTAGATCTGACCATTCATCTCCAGATGCTTCTGATCTGATCGATCTAGCATCAACACTCTCGATCGAAGCTTACCGATCTCAAGCCCTAATCAATCAAACATGATCAGACCAGATCTCACTTACAATCAGAGTTTAAATCCCTTTAAACTGAACCGAAACAATTCAGTCCACACGATCTGACTTAAGTAAGCCATATCATCAAATTGTGCGACCCTGAGGGTTTCCTTTAAATGTCGGTAACGATAACTTACATTATCACAATCAGTGAGGGGTATCTAGCAACACATCACTGTCTCCCGATATAAAGGAAAGAGTCTTCCAAGACTACACCCAAAACACAGCTCAAGTGTGAATCCTTTTCACTAGGCTTCACTAGGCATACATATTTCCTTTGCCACTGGATGTTCTTATTGGAAAAGCGTGTCAAGCTTGTAGCTCCAATATGATGAGCATGATTAGATCAGATGAACACAGTCACCTGGGTATGGCCATACACTTTCTCAATCATCTCAGCCGGGGGGGCCCCTTTAGAACACCACACTCCTTAAACAAGGAGACGGCAATCCTATGTCTATCACTAGTGCCCTAACCTGACTCATGATCATTATCCAAGATAGTCTATAATCATTATGTTTCAAATGATATTGAACTACCTCAAAACAATGACAATCATCATTTAGAAACACAAGTAATCTCAAGTCAGAGGAGATGTGCCACTTGTAGCAAACAAGGATTATTCACATTGTGACAAGCAATTGAATATCCTAGTAGGGTCTGTCCAGTACATCCAATGTACCCATGAGTCTACATCTTATTCCATGCTCGAAGCATCCTATAAGATTAGAACACATATTAGTCTTAACCATATCAAGGCTGTCTCATGTTCACCAAGATACATCGACTAAGGACTTAACTGCATGTCAGCCTAGCTGAACAGCTTTGAGACATTATCCAGAAGAACATATATTGCAGCAGACAATGTAACTAACTGAATAACAACCATGCCTTTATAAACATAACAGTTTATAACATGATACTGTTACAATCCCAAGGCCTCAAACATTAGCCTTAAGGGCATATACCAACATTCCCTTCTCAAGAGTCTGCTCTGTGGTGCAGAGCATGTTCAGTAACTCTGCCGGAGTACAGTCGATCTTGTTCATATTAAAATTAATGATGAACGGATCGAAAGAGGCCGGGAGAGACTACAGGATAATGTCTACAACAAGTTCCTGATTGATGGTGTGTCCCAGTTTCTCTAGAGCCTCCTTGTACCCAATCATCTTGAGTACGTGAGCTCCCACTGGACTGCCTTCAGTCAGTTTGCTATGAAAGAAAAGTTTTGTCAAGTTATAGCGTTCTGTCCTTGCCTGTGCAGCATATAGCATCTTGAGATTTGCTATAATATCAATAGCAGACAAATCCTCATGCTGACGCTGGAGCTCTGGCATCATTGACGCAAGCATAAGGCAAGCGACATCAGTACTATCACTGACGTGCTTCTCATAAGCATCCCGAACCGCCCTTGCGGCGTTCGCAGCAGGTTGAGCCGATATTGCCGACTCAAGGACATACAGCTTCCTCTCAGCCTTAAGCACAATCTTAAGCTGTTTGTACCAGTCTGAGAAGTTTGGCCCAGCAAACTTCTCCTTTTCCAATATGGATCGCAAATTGAGCCCTGTGGTGTTCGTTGCTGCAGGAATCTACAACATTGCAAGAACAACAAGGTCAGTATCCATGTTAGAATCAATCCAGGACTTAAGAGTGATTCTTTTCTCACTATTTTATCTGACTGAAAAATCCAATAAAACAGCCCGAAAGAGTGAAACTCTTTTAGTGAGATGGGATCCAGATTTCATACTTGATCTCCGCGTCCCGCTCAGGCGAGATAAGATGCACAGAGAGTTCAAGCACTAATCACTGGTAGGCTATCCATGCCAATCGCCAACCCGTGCGATTCCCCTTCATCTAGGCAATCCAGAAGACTGCGCCAACTAAGTTGGTACAACACAGTTTCTGATTCCTAAGATGGCTGCCTCCATATAGCTATCATATGCTCAATATGTAGCCCATATGGTCAAGCTGACCTGACCTACTCCCTGGACCACCACGTGCTATGCTGAGCAACGAGAAGGGATAAATCCCTACTCTGTAGCATGTAGGTGTAATCACACATCGTCTGAAGATAGCTGGGCGTGCCCACTAAGTGGGTACAACACGGCCCCAACGATAGTCAGAACAGTGAGGTTTCGCATCAGAAGGCTTTCGAGCTTGATATTTCGTTGGATTTTAACGGTCCATTTTATCTTCTTACTATCATGCAAGATCTATGGTGATAGTAGAAGAATAAATATACTTGTGCTAATATTACTTAAAACAGTAAGTAGAAAGCACAATGATCTTATGTGGTAAACGCCCATAAAAGCCTAAGTAAAACCCTAGTTTTACACAAGTCCTCACTTGAGCTCTTTATGGGTCTCTTTCACTTCATCTGGCCCGGCCCGGGCCCAAGGCGCCCTTTGCAGCCTAAATGCGCCCACCAGACTGGTTGCGCCTTTTCTAGAGTCGAACTCTAGACCCACCACCTGGTGAAGCCACTTGCTGCAAGCGTCTCTGCCATGTGTGCTCTGTGCTCATGTCAGATCAAATTACATTTTTAATCTATCTAGACAAGGTTTGACTCGCAGGTCAATTATACAATTTTCATAAATTAAAGTGTGATTCGCAGATCACAGCAAAATTTATAAATCAATTCCAGGCACGCAGGCCCCAGCACAACACAAATAAGGGCAGCCCACATAAGATTAAATAGACATCCATTTGCCATGATAAACAAGCATCCATGTGATCCAAACAGAAAATAAAATTTTTAAAACCCATGGCATCAATTTTATTTCCTTATGTGCCCTACTACCTTACAACGGTCCATTAATAGGTATCCACTCATCAGACCAAGTCAGACCCACTGCCCTTGCACGCACCCAGTCATAACTGACTTGCGTCGACCTTGTGGTCAACTATGCATGCCTTAAGGGCTGAACGTCTGATGTTGGAGAGAGCCATGTCTGCCACACAAGGGCCGTCCGGACATGTATGTCTGCCTCACAAGGGCCGTCTGGACATAAGCGACCCATGCCTGCCTCATTCGGCGCGTCTGACAAGTTCGCCCCCCTCCCCTACAACACTAAGGACCGGCGGAGCTCCACCGATCCCCTCGAGGTTAGGCATCCCAGAGACCTAACCCGCAAGGTCCAGGGTGTCGAATCCTGGCACAGTTATACCCCATGCCTGGGCTGTGCAAATTTCGTCTGCAGCAGGATTCGAACCCTCGACTTGGCCTTCACAAACCAAGTCCCTCTAACCATTTATGATGTAGGAGAGAGCCATGTCTGCCACACAAGGGCCGTCCGAACACGTATGTCTGCCTCACAAGGGCCGTCTGGACATAAGCGACCCATGCCTGCCTCATTCGGCGCGTCTGACATGTTCGCCCCCCTCCCCTACAACACTAAGGACCGGCGGAGCTCCACCGATCCCCTCGAGGTTAGGCATCCCAGAGACCTAACCCGCAAGGTCCAGGGTGTCGAATCCTAGCACAGTTATACCCCATGCCTGGGCTGTGCAAATTTCATCTGCAGCAGGATTCGAACCCTCGACTTGGCCTTCACAAACCAAGTCCCTCTAACCATTAGAGCTGCAGCTCAATGGTTAGAGGGACTTGGTTTGTGAAGGCCAAGTCGAGGGTTCGAATCCTGCTGCAGATGAAATTTGCACAGCCCAGGCATGGGGTATAACTGTGCTAGGATTCGACACCCTGGACCTTGCGGGTTAGGTCTCTGGGATGCCTGACCTCGAGGGGATCGGTGGAGCTCCGCCGGTCCTTAGTGTTGTAGGGGAGGGGGGCGAACATGTCAGACGCGCCGAATGAGGCAGGCATGGGTCGCTTATGTCCAGACGGCCCTTGTGAGGCAGACATACATGTCCGGACGGCCCTTGTGTGGCAGACATGGCTCTCTCCTACATCAACGTCCCACATGATTTCTGGCAAGCGGGTGTGACCCCGGGCCTTAATCATGATCGTTCACCAGGCGCCTCAATCAGACATCGCTACACGCCCTTCTGCAATCGACCTATAGCCACCTGTATTGATTGCGCACAGGTGCTATCTGGCCGACCCATCTAGGCTGTCAGATGGTCTGATTAGGCTGTTGGGTCCAGACTTTGACTAATGACTTCAACCCTATTAACCCGTCTAAGAGTTTAAAGCAGGCGCTTAGATAGATCTAAATGAGGGGGCGCGCATGAAGTAAATTTTTGTTTGAAAAACATCTATGAAACATGCGCAAACTTTAAACAACATGGATACATGCGCAAACACAATATGTAATCTTGTCATCAAGTAAGCGCATGTGAACATGTAGAAGATCTATCCTATAAATCAAACATGGATCACATCAAGGCAATCATATGCAACAAGTCAAAATAAACCTGATGCTCTGGTACCAATTGAAGGGTCGAAACCTAAGTCAGATGCGCTTCTAAATTTTTGCATAGGCAGAAAAACTAGGTTTCATGAAGATCGCATGGCTTGTAAGTATAACCAACCATAAGAGGATGATTGAAGCATTACCATGGCCATTGCTCGAGTGATGACTTGGAAGAAGAAAGGGCGATCGGCTCTTCTCCAAAGAGGTCACACACAAGATGTTGAAGGCTTACTCCCTTGTGCTCTTTGTGCTAGCAAAGATCCAAGGAAAACTTGATCGTGTACAAGGAGATGTTTTTCTCTCTCGGCTGTTCGAACTCTCTTCCTTGGCGTGAAGACTCACTACCACACGAGAGGAAACGGGAGGAGAAGAGGGGGCGAGCCACGTTACAATCGTGGAGGCATTTTTCAAAATGGAAAACCGACTTCCAAATATAGTAAGTGCTTAATACTCATGCATTCACTCAAAGTGAACCATCGAAACTTCCTTCTCCTTTGAACCAAGCGTTCACTAAGTGAACCGGTTCAATTCTATTTGGTTCAAAGACCAAATCGAACCAGCCATGGTTTAGATCTCTTTGAACCAAATGGCTCAAGATCTAACCACACATCTCTTGATCTTCTTGATCTCATCGATCAAGCATCAATTCTCCCGATCGAAGCTTACCGATCTCAAGCCCTAATCAATCAAACATGATCAGACCAGATCTCACTTCAAATCAGAGTTTAAATTCCTTTAAATTGGACTAAAACAATTCAATCCACACGATCTGATATAAGTAAGCCATATCATCAAATTGTGCGACCCTAAGGGTTTCCTTCAACGTCGGTAACGATAACTTACATTATCACGATCAGAGAGGGGTATCTAGCAATACATCACTGTCTCCCGATATGAAGGAAAGAGTCTTCCAAGACTACACCCAAACCACAGCACAAGTGTGAATCCAATTCACATGGCATACATGTTTCCTTTGCTACTGGATGTTCTCGTTGGACAAGCGTGTCAAGCGTGTAACTCCAACATGATGAGAATGGTTAGATCAGATGAACATAGTCATCTGGGTATGGCCATACACTTTCTCAACCATCTCATCTAGGGGGCCCCTATAGAACATCACACTCCAACAAGGAGAGGCAATCCTTTATCTATCACTAGTGCCCTAACATGACTCATGCCCATTATCCAAGATAATCCTTAACCATTAATTTTTCAAATGATATTGAACTACCTCAAGATAATGCCAATCATCATTTAGAAACAGAAGTGATCTCAAGTCAGAGGAAATATGCCATTTGCTTGCATACAAGGATTATTCACATTGTGACAAACAATTGAACATCCTAAGTAGGGTCAGTCTAGTACATCCAATGCACCTATGTGTCTAAATCTTATTCCATGCTCGAAGCATCCCATAAGATCAGAACACATATTAGTCTCAATCATATCAAGGCTGTCTCATGTTCACCAAGATATCTCGACTAAGGATAATACTGCATGTCAGCCAAGCTGAACACCATTGAGACATTATTCATAAGTATACATAACAGCAGCAGATAATGTAACAACCTGAATAACAACAATTGCCTTTATAAAACATAGTTTATACATGATACTGATAATAACCCAAGGCCTCAAACATTAGCCTTAAGGGCATACCCCAACAAGAAGATCGATAGGAAGAGAAATCGATGAAAAAGAAGTCGTCGGCACTGTTCATCGACGGTTCTTGCAAAATTACGGCTGTGAAATACTTCACAGCCGTGCTGTATTTTCTAAACTTCTCTTTTACTTCGATTTTCGATCCTCTGAAACCATGATCTATTGTAATTCCTTCATGATGATAGCTTAAACTACTTTTGGGACTTGGGGGAGTAATTCACTTGATTTCCAATGACTAGATGACTATTTTTACTATTTCGTTGAGTTTAAATTACCATGATGATTTTGCTCATGCGATAATTGTGCTTAGACTCTCTATAAGTTCATGTTACTAATTATGTTCTTAGAATTTTCGCTTGAGACCGAAAGGTAATTGCTTGAGAATTTGGAACCCTAGAATTGCATGTTAGGATCCCTTCCTTAGGTTAGATCTAATTTGATATGTTCTAGTAGATTAATTGCAATAATTATAACATGAACCTATAAATCGAGTCTATTTGTCAAACGTGGAGATCTTGTGCGAAAGCAAGGATCGGAACATTGGAGATCCATGAGTAAAACTAGTGATGAGACTCGGATGCACGAAAGTGATCCTCGAATCTCCACTAGAGATTATCAACATTGAATTCGGATGGACGAAAGTGATCCTTGAATTCATTGTTTGATGATTTACTTATCTTCAGCGTTGGGAAGAATCTTGCGCAAAAGCGAGGATAAATCCCTGTGCGGTTGTTTGCACGAAAGTGAACCAACCCTTTTTTTTTGTAAATTACATCTTCATCATGATAAATTTAAACTGACAAAATCCTCATTCATATCTAGCTCATAAAAGTTAAAGTGAACGAAATCCTAGTCCCAGTTTTTCTCTCAGATAATTCCGTTTTTAGCTTCCAATTTCTATTCTCATTACTTCGATTAGCCTAAATAGTAAGAAATCAGCTATTTAGTATTCGACAACGTAGGTCCCTGTGGATTCGATACTTTCTTTATTACTTCGAGTATCCGTGCACTTGCAGATCACAACAAGTTTTTGGCGCCGTTGCCGGGGATCTTAGTTTTTGTCGATATTAAAGATGCTGAGATTATTGCCAGATTAGGTTTTTATTTACTGTTTTTTATTTACTGCTTATTTTCTGTTTCTTGAAATCACTTGATCTATCTACTTTGCATGCGCTGGAGCCTTAGGTCAGGACCACTTGTACCATTGGATCCTGAAATCAATAAGGCATTAAGAGCGCGCAGAAAGTTGAGATTAGAAGAGACATCCCAACCATAATTAGAAGAAGAAATATTAGAGATGGTAGGCAATCAGAACAATCATAGAACACTTAGGGACTACGCAGCCCCTAATCATCATGAAATTCGTTCTAGTATTGCTAGGCCAGCAATAGAGGCAAACAATTTTGAGATTAAGCCTGGTTTCATTGCAATGTTTCAACAAGATCAATTTGGAGGATCTCCACTGTAGGATCCCAACTAACACTTGGCCTTATTTCTTGAATTATGTGATACTATTAAATTGAATGGTGTTTCTAGCGATGCATTGAGATTAAGACTTTTTCCTTTCTCTCTTAGGGACCGGGCAAAGACATGGCTTAATTCACACCCAGCTGGTACCTTCACCACTTGGAATCAACTGTCCAATTCCTTCTTGAACAAATACTTTCCCCCAAGCAAGACACTGCAGATGAGAAACCAAATTACAAACTTTCAACAAAGAAGTGGGGAGTCGCTCAGTGAGGCTTGGGAGAGATTTAATAAACTGCAGCGGAAGTGACCTCACCTTGGACTAGAACTTCAAACTTTACTGCAAATTATTTATATTACATTATCTGATCAGACTAAAATGATTGTGGATGCTACTGCAGGAGGAGCTCTTATGAGCAAAACACCAGATGATGCCTTCAGACTGCTAGAGGAGATGGCATTGAACCACAATCAATGGACTACCGAGAGGGGAGTACTTTACAAGCCTTCTCAAGGTAAGGGTGAAAGTGAAGGATGGCGATCCTTAGAAGAAAAGGTAGACTTTTTGTGCAGTAAGTTAAATTCCATGCAAACTGCTTCTGTTTCTGCTATTACTTGTGAAAATTGTGGCAATGATGGTCATACTGCCGAACATTGTAGAATTGTTGATCAGGGTAATGAGCATGTGAATGTCATAGGGAATTATAATCAAAGTAGACCTAATGATCCCTATTCTAGTACATATAACCCTGGATGGAGAAATCACCCTAACCTTTCATGGAAAAACAATAACAATGTAGGGGGGAACACTGAAAACAAAGGATTCCAAAGGCAAAATCCTAACCAAAATCTGAATCAAAACAATGATCAATTTTCTGAGATAAAATCCATGTTTGAAAAAATAATGACCAATCAAAATCAGTTTGAGCTAAAACAAGATAGAAAAATTGAAGAGTTTATGTCTGATCAAAAACAAATCTTGTCAAATCAAAATAGACAAATTGAAGAGTTTAAGGAAAGTTTTCATCAAATTAACTCTAGACTGGATAGAGTAGAAGCCCACAACAAAATTCTTGAAAACCAAATTGCACAACAAGCTAGTGTGACCTCGGTGCAAGTGTGAGTCTAATGCCTCTTTCTACTTACAGGAAACTAAATCTTGGAGAGCTAAAGCATACATCCATATCCTTACAGCTCGCGGATTCATCGGTAAAGTATCCTGTAGGCATATTAGAGAATGTCCCTGTACAAATTGGAAAGTTTTTCATTCCTACAGATTTTGTAGTGTTAGACATGGAGGTAAATTCTAGAAATCCTATCATTCTGGGCAGACCTCTATTGGCCACAGCCAAAGCTAATATTGATGTGAACTAGGGAAAGATTACTTTTGATATATGTGACAACAAGATTGAATTTAATCTTAATGATTCGTTGAACAAACTTTCATACTCAGGATCTTGTTATAGTGTTGAAATATTTAATGATGAAATTTATGATGTTTCAAGTTTCTTTGAGGAGACCTCAAATAATGAATCTAACAATCTTTTTGAGGGTCTTGATGAGAAATTGCAGAAAAAGAAAAAGACAAGGAGGAAGAAAAGAAGAGGAAACTCTAGATTGATTGACAAGATAGAAGGGATTGTGAATAAATTTGGATATTGTTTCAAGATTGAGCCTTATGTTGAAAAATCAGAGAGGAAATCTAAGAATTCACGATCACACCCGAGTGTTAAAGGGTCAAGCTAATGACCTTTAAATTAGCGCTTCTTGGGAGGCAACCCAAGCTTTCTAACCTATATTTTGTCTTCTTTAACTTAATTTTAGCTTGATACTAATTTTTCTTTTATTTTTGTTGGTAAATTTTGATTTGGAGCAAATTACGGCACTACCATAATGTATTTTACGGTACCGTATTTCCAGTCCTCTTTCGATCAGAAGGTTGCCTCGAAATTACGGTACCGCCGTAAGGTAAAGTACGTTACCGTATTTTGGTTCCAAAATCCACCCGAGAGTTTCTTCATTTTTACGGCACCACCGTAAGTTGTTTTACGTTGCGTATTTTCTAGAATTTATTTTTCATTTTTCCATAAAAAAAAAATTTTTTTTTGCTGTTTGGATTTTACGGCCAGTACCGTCAACTATGTTACGGTACTGTAATTTCACGTCATTTTTGAACAGAAAGTTTTCAAAATTTTACAGCACCTACCGTAAAGCATTTTACGGTACTGTAATTCTGAATCTATTTCGACCCGAGAGTTGTCGCAATTTTACGGCAGTGCCATAAGACATTACACTGCCGTAATGTAGTTTCGGACACGCGAGTCTATGCCGTATTTAGGGTTTTGACCGTGCCGTTTTTTAGGGTTTCACCCTCATTTTCACTCGAGCTTGCACCGATCTCGTTTCTCTGATCGTCTCCGACCATCTGTGGACGCCGGCGATCCTTCTTGTCCAGATTTCACCGTCGATTAGGTACCCGTTTTTTCGATTTCATCGCTTTAACGGGTTTTGATGAGTTTTCGCCCCTTTCATTTGTTCTCGTTCGATTCTCAACCATTTTGAGTGATTTTTGTTTCTAATCACTCGTTAGAGGATGAGCCTTCAATTTCTTACCGCTTAAAACGAATTTGAACCAATTTCATGACCCATTTGAGCTCAAATGCAATAATGCGCTCGAGATTACTGTTCACTCACGGTTTTATTGTTTTTTTTTTAGTTTGAGCTTGAGTTATGGGTTGATTTTCGCTTCATATTTACTGGGTTAGTGTTATTCATGATGCTGAAACTATAATCCATACCTGCCATATTGATATTGAGATTGAGATTACATGCTCTATTTATGCCCTGTTTTTGTGATAATAGAACATGTTGATAAGCTGCCATTTGCCTTGAAATTGAACTGCTATATTATTGTTTTGCTGCCATTAAATTGTGAATATGCAGCTTGATAGCAACTATGCCAAGGAGAAAGGTAATTTGCCAAAGGGAGAAGAGAAAAACCCCTGCAGAACCATCTCAACCCCAAAACCCCCATGGTATCATTTTTAGAAATGAGATGCAAGAGACCAGATACAACAAATTGATTGAAAGAAGGATTGTCAACACCAAATATGCTGATCAAAGAACATTGGAAGCCTTAGGGCTTTATGAAGATGTGCTTTGGATGTTTGATAGGATTCAAGCCAAGCAATTTTTCCAGATGCATCCGCCCACATTCTGGCCCCTTGTTTTAGAGTTTTTGAGCAGTATGAACATAGATTTGAAAGAGTATTCCCATGGCCCTGCTGATGGAAAAATTACTTTCAGATTGGTTAATGAAGAGAGAGAGCTCATCTTGCAAGAAGTGAGAGACATTTTTGGATTGAGCACTGGGGGTTACACTGAGATACCCCTTGGATTTATGGAAAACATCTTTTGGAACCAGATCACTGATGAGAACCATTTCTATGCTATCTCTGCCAGAGCTAGCAAGATCATGAACCCTTGCATAAAGTATGCTCATCAGGTTCTAGCACATATAGTGTTCGGCGGAGGGGATAGTGACGGTATGGTTCGTCAGCACGAGCTATATTTGCTTTGGGGGATGCTCAGTGGGTTTGCAGTGGATGTAGCTTATTTCATGGTCAAGCATATGGACAAGGTGGCTAGAGTAACCAGAGGAACTGTGTGTTGGGGTATGCCCTTAGCCTAATGTTTGAGGCCTTGGGATTGTATCAGTATCATGTAATAAACTCTTCTGTTTATAAAGGCATGGTTATTATTCAGTTTGCTACATTGTCTGCTGCAATATATGTTCTTCTTGGATAATGTCTCAAAGCTGTTCAGCTAGGCTGACATGCTATAAGTCCTTAGTCGATATATCTTGGTGAACATGAGACAGCCTTGATATGATTGAGACTAATATGTGTTCTGATCTTATAGGATGCTTCGAGCATGGAATAAGATGTAGACTCATGGGTACATTGGATGTACTGGACAGACCCTACTAGGATATTCAATTGTTTGTCGCAATGTGAATAATCCTTGTATATGACAAGTGGCACATTTCCTCTGACTTGAGATCACTTGTGTTTTCTAAATGATGATTGTCATTGTTTTGAGATAGTTCGATATCATTTGAAACATAATGATTATAGACTATCTTGGATGGTGAGCTTGAGTCATGTTAGGGCACTAGTGATAGACATAGGATTGTCGTCTCCTTGTTTAAGGAGTGTGATGTTCTAAAGGGGCCCCCTGGATGAGATGATTGAGAAAGTGTATGGCCATACCCAGGTGACTATGTTCATCTGATCTAATCATGCTCATCATATTGGAGTTACAAGCTTGACACGCTTGTCCAATAAGAACATCCAGTGGCAAAGGAAATATGTATGCTTCGTGAGTTGGATTCACACTTGTGCTGTGTTTTGGGTGTAGTCTTGGAAGACTCTTTTCTTTATATCGGGAGACAGTGATGTGTTGCTAGATACCCCTCACTGATCGTGATGACGTAAGTTATCGTTACCGACAATTAAAGGAAACCCTCAGGGTCGCACAATTGATGATATGGCTTACTTAAGTCAGATCGTGTGGACTGAATTAGTTGGGTTCAGTTTAAAGGGATTTAATCTCTGATTATGAGTGAGATCCGGTCTGATCATATTTGATTGATTAGGGCTTGAGATCGGTAAGCTTTGATCGAGAGAATGGATGCTTGATCAGTGAGATCAGGAGCATCAAGAGATCAACGGTTAGATCTGGAACCTTAGGGTTTTAATTTGATCTAGGCCATGTCGCTTGGTTTATTTGGCTATTGAACCAAATTCAAGATGAACCGGCTCATGGATGAGCGCATGGTTCAAGGGTGAAGTGAGTTGGCGATTGGGGTAAACCCATGATCGCAAGTGGAGAAGTGGCATGCTATTTTTAGATAGCACTTCTCTTGCGTGACCACCTCTCACGTTCACGCCCCCCCTTTCTCTCTTGTGTTCGTCGCCTTGCCTCTTGCTCTTGACGAGAGAACTTGGTGTTGTGAAGAGGTTGACGAAAAGAGGAAAAGAAATCGCCAAGCAAAACATCTCTTCCCTTTTACCATTCGACAAGGACACCTTTGGGCCTTGCTAGCACAAGGAGCGCCAAAGAGGAGTAGGCGACATCAACTGTGTGCGTCACCTCTGGAGAAGATCCAGTTCGATCTTTGCTTCCAAGGCGCCATCTAGAAATGGCTATGGTATGATGCTATCTCTTCCGTGCAATCGGATTTTATATGGTTGATCATATCTCATGAAACTAATCCTTTGAAACCCTTTCCGCTGCTTAAAATTTTAATATGCGCCATGCTGGGTTTCGCCCCCCTCTTGAAAGGGGTTCTTTCACTGTGGTGATAGGAGGCTTGATTGCTCCTATAGCTAGATATTTTGGGATTGAGCCCTTTGATGCAGAGATGGCACGAGGGAGTCCAAGACTGGACATGGAGTCTTGCATTGCAATGAGGATGATTGTTAGGGAGGGAGATACCTTTTGTTTGGTCCTTGGACCAAACATCCGCCCTCTACCTTTACCGTGCATTGAGAAGACTACAGTCAGGGACAGAGCAGTAGAGGCAGCCTTTACCCCACCGCTTGATTCTGCACCACCACCACCCACCTGGGGTAGAAGGGGTGATCCATATGGGATGGAGTCACCTCCTCATGATCCTCCACAAGCTGCCGGTACATCCTCACAGAGACCTAGGGCTGGTTTTGCTAGCCACCATGATCCTGGTTTTCAGGCGTTGACAGCACAAATGTATAATCAAGAACGCCACCAGGAGAGGATGGAAGAGACTCTGGGGCACATCCAGAGAGATATGGAGAGGTTATGTGATCATATGGAAGACATGGGTAACTTCCTCTTTGACTGTTTTGGTTATGCAGATCATCGAGATTATGGATACCAGGATGATCAAGGAGGAACACCATATTATGATCCCATGGAAACTGTTGTGAGAGATTCAGAGGCTACACGATCAGATGGCGATGAGTAGATACATTGTGAGTATTGTTTTCCTTTACTTCTTTACCATGTTAAATTTTTTTTATATATCTCATTGATTTTTCATATGATGAAGGGATGGATGATGCTTCATGTTCGTCGCCACTGATTTTTGATATGATTACATTGAATTTTTCAATATGGTTGTATGACAAATATTGATATTCTGACTTACCTTTCGATTTGGTTGTATTACATGATGATGATGATATCACTTCTTTTGACATGATGTGACGATGAAGATATTTTGAGATTAATGTGATATGTGTTTTGAAATGTGTTGATGATTCTTGATGACAAATGAAATTCAAAATCCATGATTAGAGATATAGCCCTATCATGTCAAAATTATTTCTTCAATACATATTTGTCTATTGAAATATGAAATTAATTGATGCATGAAATTTTGGATAGATGTATTGTTTGAAAAATAAAATCTAAAGGTGAAAATTTTCTTTTGAATAAAATGAGTATATGAGTATGATTTATGAATTGAGATCAATTGATCAACCCAATAGATGTTTAGTCTATTCTTGTTATTTGTTGGGAAATAAGAATCCAAGATGCCCAAAATAAAGGTGAGGACTCCCCTACTTGGCACTGTGGGAAAGCTTAGTGGTACCGAAGGTCATGGGTTGAAGCAATAAACTAAAAAAGTATGTATCTATGTGGGTACATGCCATGAGAGAAATCACTTCACATAAACTCCGCTGTCCTTAGTAAATTCTTTCCAAATTGGAGGATATGAGTTCCATTGCATTGATTATGTGATCCGTGCACTCTAATCTCGTCACCAGAAAAAAGGTGGTAATTGAGTTAGAGAATGTGAATGATGCCCAAAAAAAAAAAATCTTGATATGAGTGGAAAAAGATCTTGGAGACCTTATTCTTGTAAACGAAAGCATGACAAATTTGAACTGAAAATTAGGTGAAATCATGAGATTGAAAATTCTATTTATTGTACATGTTGCGAAGTTTTATTTGATTGAATTATGGATCTAGAGGGTTGAGTTCTAAGAATGATATGTCTATTTGAAGTTTTGTAAATCAATTCATAGAATTTTTCATTGATGAGTTTTATTTTAGAAATTTATGGAGCATGAAAAGGTTATTCTTTTGCTCAAACTTTGATTTCAAATTTTGATTTTTGCTTGAGGACAAGCAAAGTTTGAGCCTTATGTATTTTGATGACACCAAAATATATAGTATATTTTGTATCATTTTTGATATCTTTTCATGCTAAATTGAAGATCTTTTACTTGTTTCCATGATAAATTCATTGAATATTGCAAAGTCTACTTCTATTTTGGTTTTTCATAGTTTTCAGGTAAAAAGGCACTATTTTTAGGCATTTTCGAGCAAAATCAAATACATAGAAGGATCACCATCACCAAGAGGAGATCACGCAAGAAATTTCACGCAAAACGGAGCGAGTCAGCAAATTACGGTAGTGTCGTAAACCATTTTACGGTACCGTAATTCCAGATAGTACCTTAAAATCCGAGCACTGTCGTATTTTGAGAAGTTTCCGAATAGAAAGATTTTTGGATTTTACGGCACCTTCCGTAAGCAATATTACGGTACCATATTTCAGAGAGCTTCCGAACAGAAACTTCACGCGATTTTACGGCACTACTGTAAGAAATTACATGGGCCGTAATTTCCAGACATTTCCGAACAGAGAGTTCAGCCGATTTTACGGCACTACCGTAAACCAGATTACGGTGCCGTATTTCCCAAACAACATCAGAACAGAAGACTCGACCAATTTTACAGCAGTGCCGTGAACTATTACACTGCCGTAATACTTGTTTTGAACGCAACACCCAGGTCAAATTCCAAGCCCGATTCTTGCGGAGTTGATTGCGGATGATCCAAGGCCTTATATTCGATGCCGTAAGAAGCAGAAGGGGAGCTTTTCATGAGAGGATTACGATGAGACCAAAAGCCCCAATTTTTGCACACAGTCGAGGGAGAAATCACGATGCACGCCGCCGCCTAGGGTTTGGCCGCCGCGCTCAATCCAGACATTCTCCGGCTGTGATTTTCATACTGAAGCTTCATTTGAAGGAGGAGAGAACGTGCCAGAAGTTTCAGACCAAAAGGAGATCAATTGGAAGAGAAATCGAAGAAAAAGAAGTCACCGGCACTGTTCATCGACGGTTCTTGCAAAATTACAACTGTGAAATACTTCACAGCCGTGCTGTATTTTCTAAACTTTTCTTTTACTTCAATTTTTGATCCTCTGAAACCATGATCTATTGTAATTCCTTCATGATTTCCAATGACTAGATGACTATTTTTACTATTTCGTTGAGTTTAATATTACCATGATCATTTTGCTCGAGCGATAATTGTGCTTAGACTCTCTATAAGTTCATGTTACTAATTTTGTTCTTAGAATTTTCGCTTGAGACCGAAAGGTAATTGCTTGAGAATTTGGAACCCTAAAATTGCATATTAGGATCCCTGCCTTAGGTTAGATCTAATTTGATCTGTTCTAGTAGATTAATTGCAATAATTATAACATGAACCTATAGATCGAGTCTATTTGTCAAACATGGAGATCTTGTGCGAAAGCAAGGATCGGAACGTTGGAGATCCATGAGTAAAACTAGTGTTGCGACTCGGATGCACGAAAGTGATCCTCGAATCTCCACTAGAGATTATCAACATTGAATTCGGATGCACGAAAGTGATCCTTGAATTCATTGTTTGATGATTTACTTATCTTCAGCGTTGGGAAGAATCTTGCGCGAAAGCGAGGATAAATCCCTGTGCGGTTGTTTGCACGAAAGTGAACCAACCCTTTTTTTTGTAAATTACATCTTTATCATGATAAATTTAAACTGATGAAATCCTCATTCATATCTAGCTCATAAAAGTTAAACTGAACGAAACCCTAGTCCCAGCTTTTCTCTCTGATAATTCCGTTTTTAGCTTCCAATTTCTATTCTCATTACTTCGATTAGCCTAGATAGCAAGAAATCACCTATTTAGTATTCGACAACGTAGGTCCCTGTGGATTCGATACTTTCTTTATTACTTCGAGTATCCATGCACTTGTGGATCACAACACACGCCGAGTTACAACGTCAAGTGGATGAACGCCTCACCAAGGGGTACATCCGCGAGAGCCTTAGTCCATGTGCAGTTCCCGCCCTGCTTACGCCCAAGAAGGATGGATCTTGGCGTATGTGCATAGATAGTCGAGTCATTAATAGGATCACCGTCAAGTACCGGTTTCCCAAACCCCGTCTTGACGACATGCTCGATTTGGTTTCGGGTTCGTCGTGGTTTTCAAAGTTAGACCTCCAGAGTGGATATCACCAGGTTCGCATCCGTGAGGGTGATGAATGGAAGACTGCATTCAAGACCAAGGATGTTCTGTACGAGTGGTTTGTCATACCCTTTGGCTTGACGAATGCCCCCTCCACGTTCATGAGGCTGATGAGTCAGGTCCTCAAGCCCTACATGGGCAAATTCTTAGTCGTCTACTTTGACGACATTCTGATTTTTAGTCGCACCCTAGAGGAACACTTAGAGCATCTTCGCTCTACTTCTGAGATTCTCCGGAATGAGCACCTCTTCCTTAACACGAAGAAGTGCACCTTCATGTCCACCCAAGTCCACTTTCTGGGGTACATAGTGTCTGACCAGGGTCTCTCTGTTGACCCTGCCAAGATTGATGTCATTCGGCATTGGCCCGAGCCTCGCACTGTTTATGAGGTTCGCAGTTTCTTAGGTCTTTCTGGGTTCTATCGTCGATTCATCCGTGGGTTTAGCACCATCGCTACCCCATTGACCCAGCGTTTGTCGAAAGATGACTTAGAGTGGACACCGGCCACTCAACATGCCTTTGACGCCCTTAAGGATGCCATTACTACAGCCCCCGTCCTTCGACTTCCAGACTTTTCCAAAGTCTTCGAAGTTGCATGTGATGCCTCCGGTACTAGGATCGGAGGAACTCTGACTCAAGATGGCCACCCGGTTGCCTTCTTTAGTGAAAAACTGAACGCTGTTCGGCAGCGGTACTCCACTTATGACAAAGAATTCTATGCCATTATCCAATCGTTAAGGCAGTGGAGGCACTACTTATTCCACCGTGAGTTTGTCCTGTATAGTGACCACCAGGCCTTATCTTTCTTGAGTGCCCAAAAGAAGTTGGGTGCCCGGCTTGCCAAGTGGGTGGAGTACTTGCAACAGTACTCTTTTGTGATTAACCATAAGGCAGGTAAGGAGAACATTCTAGCAGATGCCCTGAGCTGAGTAAGGACACTTTTGTGTGTTATGCGTACCCGCGTCAATACATTCGACTATGTTAAGGATGAGTACCCTAGCTGCCCTGATTTTGGAGCGCATTGTCCGCCATTGTGGTACTTGCCAAATGGCTAAGCCTCGACCCCCAAATACTGGTCTGTACACCCCACTACCTGTTTCTGAGGGTCCATGGAAGAACCTCAGCATGGACTTCGTCCTGGGCTAGCCCCGCACTGCGTCTAGATTCGATTCCATCTACGTTGTAGTGGATCGGTTCTCCAAGATGGATCATTTCATCCCCTGTTCTAGGATAGCGGATGCATCCCACGTAGCCCATCTCTTCGTTAGGGAGGTAGTTCGCCTCCATGGCCTCCCACTCTCTATAGTGTCCGATCGCGACACCCGCTTTGTGATCCACTTTTGGCGAACACTGTGGGCACTATTAGGGACCACCCTCCCTCAAGTTTTCTACAGCCTATCACCCCCAAACCCATGGCCAATCTGAGGTCGCTAACTAGAGTTTGGGTAACTTGCTCCGATGTCTTGTTGGTGATCACCCCAAGAGTTGGGACACTGTACTCCCTGTTGCTGAATTCGCGTACAATGGTGCAGTCAATCAGTCAACCGGTCTAAGTCCATTCCAAGTGGTCCTTGGACAGCAACCACGAAAGCCTATTGACTTGCATGACCTTCCCATGGAGTCCCATCTTTCTGAGCATGCATTTTCCTTTGCCAGTCATATCGCGAGTTTGCATGAGGAAGTTCGGCATAGGATCTTTTTGGGCAACACTAGGAATGCTCTGAAGGCCAACGAACACCATAGGCCACACCACTTTAGTGTAGGTGATCTGGTGAGGGTGCGCATCCACCCTGGTGATCTGGTGATCTGGTGGCAAATCGGGCGCACTTTAAGCTATAGGCACGGTACATGGGGCCCTATGCGGCACTACAGCGGATAGGCTCCAACGCCTATGTCCTCGATCTATCGGAGAACATGGAGATCCACCCCGTCTTCAACGTCGCGGACCTTCTTCCCTACCACGACCCATTGGAGGAGCCCCTCACCACTGATGAGCATCCCCTTAGTTCTCCAGAGGAGAACTCTTCAAACCAGGGGGGAATTGATGCAGGAGGACCCTCTATGGCAGCTCTAGAACCAGAGAAACATGGCCATTCTGTGGACTTCCCTCCAGACAAGGTTTCACCTCCCCTAAAGAGTTCAAAGGGGCCGGACACAATCATGATAAGGCAATCTCAGCGCTCAAGTCAACCGCTAGAGCGGTACACGGGTGTCATCAGTCCATTATCAGCCCACACGGAGGTAGTGCGGCCCATGTGCTTGGCACCCTGGCCACCTGAAGACCCAGCCAACGATCGCTACCGCAACCAGTTGACCAACACGGCCCACGAACAAGCTAGCACAGTGATGAATCAGCCCACCATCAGCAAATTCTGCTGTTTCATTGCCGCATGCTCCGAGATGGTTTGACGGCCCAGTTATAGCCCAGAAGGCCCAGTTGCAGCCCAGAAGGCCTGCCCATGCGCCAGCTTTAGATTCTCTCTTTTACTTTATTTGGTAGTAGTTAGTTTGTGCTTACATCAGTAGCATATTGACCGCTTACATCGGATGCTTACATCAGTAGCATCTTGACCGCTTACGTCAGATACTTTCATGAGTAGCATCTTGACTGCTTTTAGTTAATTAGAGTAGGTAGTCACACTTGTGGTGTGTTATTCCCTAGTCATACTTGTGGTGTGATATTCCTTTGTCATGTGTGTAGTGTGAGTGTTCCCTCCCTTGGTCTATAAAAGGGAGCTGGAGTAGTAGCTTGTGCCTTAGATTTCTTGTGTGATAAGAGCTCACTTCGGAGAGGTTAGAGTGTAGAGCAAGGTGTGTGATCCTTGGCTCGGTCTCGATTCCTCGCCTACTGGTTGTAATAGTCTTTCATTTCAAAGAAGTAAATCGCACCGCCAGTGTGTGAGGTTCGCCTGTTTTCATTTTTTGTTGTGTTGTTCTTGTATGATTTCCATACCCACGGGCATCCGCACGCCGGAGACATGGAGGTTCCTTGGCTTTGGTGTGATCGCAGGTTCATAGGCATGCGAGCTGAGTCGCCACTAAGTCCGCTACCCTTGTTGCTGTGCTGTGCTTAAATCTCTCGCTAAGAGAGATTAGTGAGTTTCATTCGTGTAGTTGGGGGCCGTTGGTTTCTTCGTCGTCCGTGTTGCCCCGAAACGTATTCATCGCCGTCTTCTGCCTTGTTTCTCGCTGGTTTTCACGTTGCTCATTTTCCGACACGTGTTTTACTTCCCTCGTCTGAAGACCCTCTCACGTTTTTCAAGCATCGTCTCATAAAACCCTTGAGTACAGAACTAAGGACCAACCCACCTATAGTATCTACATCACTAGGTCTACTGAAATCATCAGTAAATGTGATGTAGTAGTTGTACCCTCCTCTGGCTTGTTTACTGAATGGCCCACACACATCAATGTGTATAAGATCCAACAAACCTCCTGCCCACTCACCAGTCTTGGTGAAGGGCACTTTTGTCATATTTCCTAATAAACAAGGCTCACAAGTATCAAACTCCTTCAAGGAACTTGAATCTAACAACCCTTTGCATGGAGTTGTTGAATGCAATTCTTGTTTATATGGGCTAATTAACAATGCCAAAGAAAAGCACCAACTAAACCACTTAGTTTAATTCTTTTGTTATTTATATTACATATAGAGTTATCCATGTCCAAGACATATAATCCATTGCATAAAGTGTTGGGGTATGCCCTTAAGGCTAATGTTTGAGGCCTTTGGGATTGTAATAAGTATCATGTAATAAACTCTTGTGTTTATAAAGGCATGGTTATTATTCAGGTTGTTACCTTATCTGCTATAATAAGTGTACTTCTGAATAATGTCTCAAAGCTGTTCAGCTAGGCTGACAGGCTATATGTCCTTAGTCGAGATATCTTGGTGAACATGAGACAGCCTTGATATGATTGAGACTAATATGTGTGCTAATCTTATAGGATGCTTCGAGCATGGAATAAGATGTAGACTCATGGGTACATTGGATGTACTGGACAGACCCTACTGGGATATTCCATTGCTTGTCACAATGTGAATGATCCTTGTAAGCAGCAAGTGGCACATGTCCTTTGACTTGAGATCACTTGTGTTTCTAAATGATGATTGTCATTGTTTTGAGGTAGTTCAATATCATTTGAAACATAATGATTATAGACTATCTTGGATGGTGAGCTTGAGTCAGGTTAGGGCACTTGTGATAGATAAAGGATTGCCGTCTCCTTGTTCAAGGAGTGAGATGTTCTAAAGGGCCCCCCTATATGAGATGATTGAGATAGTGTATGGCCATACCCAGATGACTGTGTTCATCTGATCTAATCATGCTCATCGTATTGGAGTTACAGGCTTGACATGCTTGTCCAATAAGAACATCCAGTGGCAAAGGAAACATGCATGCCTCGTGAGTTTGATTCACACTTGTGCCATGGTTTGGGTGTAGTCTTGGAAGACTCTTTCCTTTATATCGGGAGACAGTGATGTGTTGCTAGATACCCCTCACTGATCGTGATAACGAAAGTTATCGTTACCGACATTTAAAGGAAACCCTTAGGGTCGCACAATTTGGTGATATGGCTTGCTTAAGTCAGATCGTGTGGACTGAATTGTTTCGGTTCAGTTTAAAGGGATTTAATCTCTGATTGTAAGTGAGATCTGGTCTGATCATGTTTGATTGATTAGGGCTTTAGATCGGTAAGCTTCGATCGAGAGAGATGATGCTAGATCGATGCGATCAGAAGCGTCAGATGATGAATGGTCAGATCTTGGACTTTGGGGTCTAATTTGATCTAGACTTAATGCTTGGGCTGATTTGGTTTCGCTATTGAACCAAGGGTATTGAACCGGCTCATGGGTTGAGCGCATGGTTCAAGAGGGAGAAGGAGTTGCGTTTGGTTCATGGAGACATGAACGCAGGAACGCATACTCTTAATGGTTGCCATTTTTGGAAAGTTCCAAAATGAAAACGCATATGCGTTCATGGCTTGAAGTCTCCCTAATGTTTTTCGGTTACACCTCTCTCTTGTTGCTTGGAGGAAACGATTTTTGCTCTCGAGCAAGTGAGGGTGTTGACGAGAAGAGGAGGAACCGGCCAAGCAAAAGATAGTCTTCATCTCTTCCCTACACTCGATCATTGACATCTTGGCACTTTTGCTAGCACAAGAGGTGCGCAAGTTGGGAGTCTTCATCGCCTTTGTGTGTGAACTTTTGGAGGAGATCAAAGTTGCTCTCTTCTTCTAAGCCGACCTCCAATCTATGGCTATGGTATAGATCTAAACTCATAGCTTCAAGTTGATCATATGGTTGTCATATACGATCTTTTAGAAACCCTCTTTCCGTCATGCATGCTAGATGCGCATGTTTAGGGTTTCACCCCCCTTGAAGGGTTTCTTTCAATTGGTATCAGAGCTAGGCTTTCGATATGATCTATATGATTGCTTTGAAGTGTTTGTGATCCATACATGTTGTGCTTACTTGATGCTTTGTTTTCATGATGCATGGTTTACATTGGCTATGTTTGCGCTTGTATCATGGTTACATGAAGTTTGCGCTCCCCCTTGAAGGGGACCCCCTAAAGTTTGCGCTCCCCCTTGAAGGGGACCCCCTAAAGTTTGCGCTCCCCCTTGAAGGGGACTCCCCTTAGATCTAAGGGTTTTCAATATGCTAGATATGAGATATATCTTAGGTTCTCAAGTGAAGCATGTTGTTTTGTTTGTTTGCGCATGTTCTAGATGTTTTATAAAACTTACATCTTGCGCACCTACTTAGATCTAAGGTGCCCCTACTATAAATCCTTAGATGGGTTGATGGGGTTGAAAGCATCTTCTAGGTTAGATCCAACTAGTCTGATCAGACCATCTGACAGCCTAGATGGGTTGACCAGATAGCACCTGTGCGCAAGCACGAGGTGGCTATAGGTCGACTGCATCCAGGGCATGTAGCGAGGTCTGGTTGAGACAACTACTGAACACACATGAGTTAGGCCCGGGGTCACACCCGCTTGCCAAAACTCATGAGGGTGGTTCAGCCCTTGGCGCATGCATGGTTGACCATTAGGTCAACATGGGTCAGTTAGGACTCGGTGCATGCAAGGGCAGAGGATCTGACTAGATGGATGAGTGGATCCCTATCAATGGACCATTGTAAGGTTGTAGAGCACATAAGGAAATTAAAATTGATACCATGGGGTTTTTCAAAATTTAATTTCATGAATGGATCACATGTTGTTTTGATACCATATGCTTGTTTATTTAATCTTATGTGGGTTGCCCTAATGTGTGCTGTGCTGGGGCCTGCGTGCCTGGTAAATTACAAGTTAATATTATTGTGATCTGCGAATCACATTTTTTATTAATTTATTGTATATTTGACCTGCGAGTCAAAGCTTGTCTAGATAGATCAAAATGTTTTTGATTAGACAAGAGCATAAAGGCACACATCCTAGAGGGGCATTCACCTGGTGGCGCACCTGAGGTGCTCTTGGCGCTAGGGCCCTGGGTTGGACCAGATGAGATGCAAAAGAGCTCAAGTGAAGACTTAAGTAAAATTAAGGTCTTTCTAGGGTTCATGGGCTTTTACCACATAAGATCATGCTTTCTATTTATTGCTTATATAATTAGAATTGCATGTGTTTATCTTCTGCTATAGCCATAGGATATGCCTGATAGTAAGAAGATAAAAGACCGTTAAAATCCAACGCTAATATATCAAGCACGTAATGCCTTCTGACGCGAAACCTCACTGTTCTGACTATCGTTGGAGCCGTGTTGAACCCACTCAGTGGGCACGTCCATCTATCTTCAGACGGTGCGCGATTACACCTGCGTGTTACAGAGTAGGGATTTATCCCTTCTCGTTGCTCAGCATAGCACGTGGTGGTCCAGGGAGTAGGTCAGGTCAGCTTGACCATGTAGGCTACATATGTGGCGCATATGGTAGCACATGGAGGCAGCCATCTGTGGGATCAGAGACTGTGTTGTACCAACTCAGTTGGCACAGTCTGCTGGATTGCCCAGATGAAGGGGAATCGCACGGGTTGGCGATTGGCTGGGACAGCCTACCAGAAATTAGTGCTTGTCATCTCTGTGCATCTTATCTCGCCTGAGCGGGACGCGGAGACCAAGTATGAAATCTGGATCCCATCTCACTAAAAGAGTGTTACTCTTTCGGACTGTTTACTGGATTTTTCAGTCAGATAAAATAGTGAGAAAAGAATCTTTCTTAAGTCCTGGATTGATTCTGAACATTGATACTAACCTTGCTGTTCTTGCATTGTTGTAGATAACTGCAGCAACGAACACCATGAGCTTCAATGTGCGATCCCTACTGGAAAGGGAGAAGTTTGCTGGGCCGAACTTCTCTGACTGGTTCGGACACCTTAAGATCGTTCTTAAGGCAGAGAGGAAACTGTATGTCCTCGAGACGGCGATACCGCCGCAGCCCGCTCCGAACGCCGCAAGGGCGGTTCGGGATGCCTATGAAAAGCACGTCAATGATAGCATTGATGTCGCTTGCCTGATGCTTGCGTCTATGACGCCACCGCTGCAGCGTCAGCATGAGGATATGTCGGCTATAGAGATTATAGCGAACCTTAAGATGCTGTATGCTGCACAGGCGAGGACAGAACGCTATAATCTGACAAAGCTCTTCTTTCAGAGCAAACTGGCTGAGGGGAGCCCAGTGGGAGCTCACGTGCTCAAGATGATTGGGCACAAGGAGGCTCTGGAGAAACTGGGGCATACCATCAACCAGGAGCTTGCTGTTGATATTATTCTGCAGTCTCTCCCGCCCTCTTTCGATGCGTTCATTATTAACTTTAATATGAACAAAATCGATTGTACACCGGCAGAGCTGCTGAATATGCTCTTGACAACTGAGGAAACTCTGAAGGGTAAGCCTTCAACCTCTGTCTTGATGGTTCCTTCTAGGAACAAGAAGAAGGGGAAGAAGGGCAAGGCCCCTGTCAAGAATTACAGCAAGGCTCTGAAACAGAAGGTGAAGCGGTCGAAGGATAACAGGTGTTTCCACTGTGGCCAGCTGGGTCACTGGAAAAAGGACTGTAAAGCGCTCCAAGGAGATAAGAGGGGAAGCATCGCTTCTGGCTCAGGTATATATGTGACTGAGGTCATGTTATCTTCTTCTTCTATTTCATGGGTGTTGGACACTGCATGTGGAGTTCACATTTGTTCAAATGTACAGGAACTCAAGAGAAGAAGACAGGTGGGACAGCATGAGGTAGACCTACGAGTTGGAAACGGGGCACGGGTTGCTGCTGTTGCTGTAGGAGACTATTTCATTTCTTTACCATCTGGCATTGTATTAGAATTAAACAATTGTTATTTTGTACCCAGTATTACCAAGAATATTATCTCTATTCCTGCTCTTGTCAGGAAAGGATTTGCCTTTGAATGCAAAATTTCAAAGTGTGTTTTATCTTATGATAATATTGTGTATGCAACTGGTTCAATCAACAATGGGTTATTTATGTTGGACATGGAATATTCTATACAAAACATTGATAATAAGAAAGCCAAGTATGCTGATGACAGCACCTTGCTATGGCATAGTCGTTTAGGCCATATAAACGAGAAGCGCATTAAGCGGTTGCATGATCATGGACTGCTGGGATCATTCTCCTATAAGGAGATTGATACATGCAAAGCTTGTTTAATGGGTAAAATGACGAAGTCACCTTTTTCTAAGAAAGGTCAAAGGGCTTCAGGTTTACTTGACCTTATACACAGTGATGTGTGTGGGCCATTTAGTAAACATGCCAGAGGTGGCTATCAGTACTTCATTACCTTTACTGATGATTTCAGTAGGTATGGGTATGTCTATCTGATGAGACATAAAAGTGAATCTTTTGACAAGTTCAAAGAGTTCAAGAATGAAGTACAAAATCAGCTAGGCCGAAATATCAAGGCACTTCGCTCAGATCGAGGTGGAGAATACCTAAGTCATGCATTTACTGACTATCTGAAGGAGTGTGGGATTATCTCACAGCTCACTCCGCTAGGAACACCGCAATGGAATGGTGTGTCCGAGAGGAGAAATAGAACGTTACTTGATATGGTTCGTTCTATGATGAGTCAGGCCACTCTTCCATACTCCTTTTGGGGTTTTGCACTGGAAACAGCTGCAAAGGTACTAAACCGAGTGCCATCTAAGGCAGTTTCAATGACGCCATATGAATTATGGTATGGGAAACAGCCAAGCTTGACATTTATCAGGATCTGGGGTTGCGAGGCTTATGTCAAAAAGCTCGCCTCTGGGAAACTAGAGAGCAGATCTGACAAATGCATCTTTGTCGGTTACCCTAAGGAAACTAAGGGTTATTATTTCTACGATCCCAAGGAGAACAAAGTTTTTGTTGCTCGGACGGCCATATTCCTTGAGAAGGAGTTTCTTCTGCAAGAGGCCAGTGGGAGAGAAATAAAGCTGGATGAAAATCCAGAGGAAGGACAAAGTAGTCAAGCACAGTTGGATGAGCCTGAGCCGGTAGATCAGGTTATTGAACAACCTGAGGCTCAGATAACACGGGAACCGCGAAGATCGGGAAGGATCCGTCGACAGCCTGAGCGCTATGACGGAGTCTACATCATTGATAATGATGAACCCCTAACTTATGCGGATGCGGTCAGTGGACCGGAGTCAGCTAGATGGCTTGATGCTATGCGAGCCGAGATGGACTCCATGTCAGATAACCAAGTCTGGGATTTGGTTGATCCGCCTCCGGGAGTAATCCCTATAGGCTGTAAATGGATCTTCAAGAAGAAGATTGACATGGATGGTAACGTGGTTACCTATAAAGGCAGGCTAGTTGCGAAAGGTTTCAAACAAATCTACGAGATAGATTATGATGAAACTTTCTCACCTGTAGCCATGTTTAAGTCTATTCGGATTCTTTTCGCGATAGCAGCATATTATGATTATGAGATCTGGCAGATGGATGTGAAGACAGCTTTCCTTAATGGAAATCTGGATGAGGATGTGTATATGACACAACCTGAGGGTTTCACTAATCCAGCAGATCGTCATAAAATATGCAAGTTAAAGAAATCTATTTATGGATTGAAACAAGCATCTAGGAGCTGGAATATTCGTTTTGATGAATCAATCTCTGTGTTTGGTTTCATCAAGAACGAGGATGACCCGTGTGTTTATAAGAGGTTTAGTGGGAGCGTAATTACATTCCTAATCCTCTACGTCGATGATATCTTGATCATTGGAAATGATATTCCTGAACTGCATGCTGTTAAAGCATGGTTAGGAAAATGTTTCCAGATGAAAGATCTAGGAGAAGCAGCCTATGTGTTAGGTGTGAAGATCTACCGGGATAGATCTAAGAGGCTTCTCGGGCTGTGCCAGAGTACTTACATCGATAAGGTCCTGGAGAGATTCCATTTAGAGAATTCTAAACGTGGATATCTTCCAGTCAGACATGGTCTGAATCTTTCGAAGAGTCAGTGTCCACAAACACAGACTGAGAAAGATGAAATGGACAATACGCCTTATGCTTCGGCTATTGGGTCCATTATGTATGCGATGTTGTGTACTCGCCCAGACGTCGCTTACGGGTTAAGCGTGACCAGTCGATTCCAAAGTAATCCAGGTTTGGCGCACTGGATTGCAGTCAAGAACATTATAAAATATCTGCGGAGGACCAAAGATATGTTCTTGATATATGGTGGTCAGGAAGAACTCAGTATAGAGGGATATACTGACGCTTCGTTCCAGTCGGACCAGGATGATTTCCGATCGCAATCAGGCTATGTTTTTAGCTTGAATGGTGGAGCAGTGGTGTGGAAGAGTTTCAAACAGTCAACTGTTGCTGATTCCACAACAGAAGCCGAGTATGTTGCAGCCTCGGAAGCATCCAAGGAGGCAGTGTGGATTCGTAAGTTCGTGAGAGAACTTGGTGTCGTTCCTTCGAGTGCTGATCCTTTGGTTATCTTCTGTGATAACACTGGAGCAATCGCACAAGCAAAGGAACCACGGTCGCACCAGAAGTCCAAGCACATACAGAGACGGTTTCACTTGATCCGGGAGATCATTGATCGAGGCGAGATCAAAATATGCAAGGTTCATACAGATGACAATCTGGTAGACCCGCTTACCAAGCCTCTGGCGCAGCAGAAGCATGAGCAGCACTGTAATAATATGGGTTTGAGATTTCTCAACCATTAGATTAAGTGCAAGTGGGAGATTGTTGGGGTATGCCCTTAAGGCTAATGTTTGAGGCCTTTGGGATTGTAATAAGTATCATGTAATAAACTCTTGTGTTTATAAAGGCATGGTTATTATTCAGGTTGTTACCTTATCTGCTGTAATAAGTGTACTTCTGAATAATGTCTCAAAGCTGTTCAGCTAGGCTGACAGGCTATATGTCCTTAGTCGAGATATCTTGGTGAACATGAGACAGCCTTGATATGATTGAGACTAATATGTGTGCTAATCTTATAGGATGCTTCGAGCATGGAATAAGATGTAGACTCATGGGTACATTGGATGTACTGGACAGACCCTACTGGGATATTCCATTGCTTGTCACAATGTGAATGATCCTTGTAAGCAGCAAGTGGCACATGTCCTTTGACTTGAGATCACTTGTGTTTCTAAATGATGATTGTCATTGTTTTGAGGTAGTTCAATATCATTTGAAACATAATGATTATAGACTATCTTGGATGGTGAGCTTGAGTCAGGTTAGGGCACTTGTGATAGATAAAGGATTGCCGTCTCCTTGTTCAAGGAGTGAGATGTTCTAAAGGGCCCCCCTATATGAGATGATTGAGATAGTGTATGGCCATACCCAGATGACTGTGTTCATCTGATCTAATCATGCTCATCGTATTGGAGTTACAGGCTTGACATGCTTGTCCAATAAGAACATCCAGTGGCAAAGGAAACATGCATGCCTCGTGAGTTTGATTCACACTTGTGCCATGGTTTGGGTGTAGTCTTGGAAGACTCTTTCCTTTATATCGGGAGATAGTGATGTGTTGCTAGATACCCCTCACTGATCGTGATAATGAAAGTTATCATTACCGACATTTAAAGGAAACCCTTAGGGTCGCACAATTTGGTGATATGGCTTGCTTAAGTCAGATCGTGTGGACTGAATTGTTTCGGTTCAGTTTAAAGGGATTTAATCTCTGATTGTAAGTGAGATCTGGTCTGATCATGTTTGATTGATTAGGGCTTTAGATCGGTAAGCTTCGATCGAGAGAGATGATGCTAGATCGATGCGATCAGAAGCGTCAGATGATGAATGGTCAGATCTTGGACTTTGGGGTCTAATTTGATCTAGACTTAATGCTTGGGCTGATTTGGTTTCGCTATTGAACCAAGGGTATTGAACCGGCTCATGGGTTGAGCGCATGGTTCAAGAGGGAGAAGGAGTTGCGTTTGGTTCATGGAGACATGAACGCAGGAACGCATACTCTTAATGGTTGCCATTTTTGGAAAGTTCCAAAATGAAAACGCATATGCGTTCATGGCTTGAAGTCTCCCTAATGTTTTTCGGTTACACCTCTCTCTTGTTGCTTGGAGGAAACGATTTTTGCTCTCGAGCAAGTGAGGGTGTTGACGAGAAGAGGAGGAACCGGCCAAGCAAAAGATAGTCTTCATCTCTTCCCTACACTCGATCATTGACATCTTGGCACTTTTGCTAGCACAAGAGGTGCGCAAGTTGGGAGTCTTCATCGCCTTTGTGTGTGAACTTTTGGAGGAGATCAAAGTTGCTCTCTTCTTCCAAGCCGACCTCCAATCTATGGCTATGGTATAGATCTAAACTCATAGCTTCAAGTTGATCATATGGTTGTCATATACGATCTTTTAGAAACCCTCTTTCCGTCATGCATGCTAGATGCGCATGTTTAGGGTTTCACCCCCCTTGAAGGGTTTCTTTCATAAAGTACCCTTGCCATAAAACATATTTGCAAACGAAAAAGAACAAATGTTCTCTTTTATTTCAAATTTAAAACCTTTCCTTGCTAAACAAGAAATGGATACAATGTTTTTGGTAAAAGAAGGTACATAGTAGCAATTATCTAACTCTAACTAAAGTCCGGAAGGCAAGGAGAGAGTCAAAATTCCTACAGTAACAGCAGCAACTTGTGCCCCGTTTCTAACTCATAGGTCAATCTCTCCACGCTGCACTGATCTACTTTTCTTGAGCCCTTGCATATTTGTACAAATATGAGCTTCGCATGCAGTATCCAATACCCATGACATAGCAGTAGAAAGGTTGACTACGGTAACATAAATACCTGAGCTTGAAGACAAGGCCTTGCCTTTCTTCTCCTGATTCTGAAGTCGCACCATGTCCTTCAACATGTGAGGTGGCCCTCCACATGAATAGCACCGGTTATTCCTGATCCTTTTCATTTTTAATCTCAGTTCCTTGGTCAAACCTTTTGGCTCAACACACTGAATATCGACTTTATGAGGATTGAGCCTAACTAATTCATCAAAGAGCTGCTTTAGATTAGTGATAATCTCAGAGGCACTCTTGAATTCATATTGCCCTCGAAACTCGGGCGTCATGTTGGTTAGCATCAGTTCAGCAACCTCCAAAGTATCAGTTTGATGCTTATCATAAGCATCCTTCTCAGCCACTGAGGTTGAGCATGTAAGTGGGTCAGGAATAGGCTGCTCAAGGACATAGAGTTTCCACTCGACCTTGAGCACAATTCTCAAGTTCATATACCAATCCATCAAGTTAGATCCAACCAACTTGTCCTTCTCTAGAAGGGATCATAGTGTTAATCCACTAGTGTTTGTAGCCATTGTTCTACAATAACCAAGAAACAGTAGATTAGTTCTACTTCAAATCATTTAAACTAGACTTATTTTAAATGATTATGGCTCCCATTATTTGATCGAATTGACAACCCACAAAGTCAATCAGAAAATTTGAGATTTCCTAGTGAGATGGGATCCTTATTCCACATGAGGCTTCGCGTCCCACGAGGGTGGGATGAGATGCACAAAGTGACCCATGCTTCCTTAGGTGGGTACAATAGTCGATTGCTCTAAGTAATTCCCCTTATTGAGACAGTTTAGGCATTTCATGTCCAGTGAGGGCCGGATGCAACATGAAACCCTAACCTCTCAACGATGCCTCTAGAATTTCACCGTGTGCCTAGCACTTGTGAAAGACTAGTCAAGTCCATTCCTAACCGTTTTGCCCAGGGCCAACAAGTTTCCGTGCGAAGGCACGTCCAGATTAAAACTGGACTGGGGAAACCATTGCCACCACACATCTTCTAAAGATAAGTGGGTGTGTCCCACGAGGGTGGGAAATAATGCACAGTACCACTGATCGATAGCTTGATGAGGGCTACGCATTAGAAGGCTACTAGACTTGATATAATTTAATGAGGGTTTTTGAGGTCTCATCCTCTTAGTTTTTATCTTGTGTCTAACATTACAAGTATGCAATCCTATAGTGATAACATCAAGATAAAACATTACAGGCATGCTTTAGCAGATAGGGCAAGTAGTAAAAGGATGATGTGATCATAGCCCATTGAACTAGCCCATGCCAAAAGGGGTTCAACTCTTGACCAAGGACTGAAGCCCCTAAAAACTAGACCTAGCCTAGCCGACCTCTAGCTTGATCTTCAAGGTTGGCTTCAAGGTCCTCCACACCATGGTTTAGCTCTCAAACCCTAGAGGTACTTTTAGGGAAACCCTAGAAGCACACTCCATGGTTCGGCCAATGCCATGGTGACTCCTCCATGTAAGATCCGTCGAGACTTCAAGTGACATGCGCCCCTTAATCTTCTTCTTTTACAAAACAAAAGGAAATAGAAAGGCGGTATGCAGGCCTTACACCAACATAGACATCTTGGATAAAATGCTTGAGGAAACAATTGTCACCCAAACTAGTGAAAACCATTTAGAAATTTGTATAATAGATGATGATGATGATAAGGTGACTGATGATAGTGTCAAGACTTACTCTCAACCACTTGATTCAATTCCTGCCATTGACATACATAAGGTAGAACTAGAAAATTCATACTATGCCGCTCTTGAGGTAAGTGAAAATCAAACAATTAAACGCTGAACTCTTCCAAATATTGCGAGGTATGAATTTCTTAGCCTAGACTTTTTCTATAATTGATGATGCAGAGGAACATAAAAAATAAACAAGTTCAATAATAGGTAAGTTCAAGAAGGCTATAGGGTATTCTTTTGATGATATTGTGAGTATTAACTTTTTTTTTTTACTCACACAGATTATGCGATTTGACAATGATCCACCTACTGCTTTGGATATTTAGTTTGGTGGGCATACTTTTGAAATGGTGGAAATGCAAGAACTTACATGATCTTTGACGTTGATTCACCATCGACACTATGATGTCTGATTTTGGTCGAGCTAGTGACCTTAAAATTAGCACTTCTTGGGAGGCAACCCAAGCACTGTCTCTCATTTCCATTCTCAGTTTTTATTTTGTGTTATTTTACTTCTTAGTAGTATAGGTTAATTATTTGCTTTTGGGAGTTACGCTATGAATCTTATATGATGCTTTAAGAATAGTTTCCCCTTTTGATCATTATCCATATTCTGTGTAGGAGCTTTGTGGTACATTTTCCAAGAAGAGGCCAGCTTTGAGGAGAGAGTGGTTTAGATAATGACACGGACGAGTAGTGCGCTGTGAGTATCCTTTCTCCTACTCTCGTACTATTTGCTTAATTGCATCGAGGATGATGCACTCATTATGTAGGGGAGGATATATTTTATTTGTTTCATGGTGGTTGATGTGATCCGCAAGTGCACGGATACTCGAAGTAATAAAGAAAGTATCGAATCCACAGGGACCTACGTTGTCGAATACTAAAGAGCTGATTTCTTACTATCTAGGCTAATCGAAGTAGTGAGAATAGAAATTGAAAGCTAAAAATGAAATTATCGGAGAGAAAAGCTGGGACTAGGGTTACGTTCACTTTATCTTTTATGAGCTAGATATGAGTAAGGATTTTGTCAGTTTAAATTTATCATGATGAAGATGTAATTTACTAAAAAAAGGGTTGTTTCACTTTCGTGCAAACGACCGCACAGGGATTTATCCTCGCTTTCGTGCAAGATTCTTCCCAATGCTAAAGATAAGGAAATCATCAAACAATGAATTCAAGGATCACTTTCGTGCATCCGAATTCAATGCTGATAATCTCTAGTGGAGATTCAAGGATCACTTTCGTGCATCCGAGTCTCAACACTAGTTTTACTCACGGATCTCCAACGTTCCGATCCTTGCTTTCGCACAATATCTCCACGTTTGAAAAATAGACTCGATCTATAGGTTCAAGTTATAATTATGGCAATTAATCTACTAGAACAGATCTGTAGGTCCCCTTCGAGGGGGAGCGCAAACCCTAAGCATGCACAAATCTCAATTGCATGGGCGGAATTAGGGTTTCCATAGATCGCATGTAGTATATCTATAAGATTAACTTTGTTTGCTTATAAAGATCAAGAGAAGATCTCTTACCATAGCCATGATAAAGGGTGGCGACTTGGAAGCAAGAGGGCAAGTAAGCACTCCTCCAAAGATAACGCACACTAGATGAGAGATGGCTACCCTTTCGGATGTTCCTTGTGCTAGCAAGGGATCTCCAAAACTTCCTTGTCGTGTGTAGATGAAGAGAGGTGCTTGGCCGAGAGCTTCGTTGTGCAAGAGTTCCCCTTTTTTTTTTCTTATCGAATGAAGATCACAAGAGAGTAATTGGGCAAATGGCGTTAAGGCTTTCATTCAAGTGATGGCGTTACACTTCCAAATATGGAAGGTTATGAAGCCATGCGACCACTTGAAGAAAAACCGCCCAAAATGCCTTCAATCCTTGAACCATACGTTCACCCATGTGAACCGGTTCAACCCAATTAGGTTCAACTCAATTCGGTTCAAAAAACCAAATCAAACCAGCCCAAGCCATGGTCTAGATCTCTTTGAACCAAATGGTTCAAGATCCAACCGTTCATCTCTGGATGCTCTTGATCTCTCCGATCTAGCATCCACACTCTCGATCGAAGCTTACCGATCTCAAGCCCTAATCAATCAAACATGATCAGACCAGATCTCACTTACAATCAGAGTCTAAACTCCTTTAAACTGAATCCAAACAATTCAGTCCACACGATCTGACTTGAGTAAGCCATGTCATCAAATTGTGCGACCCTAAGGGTTTCCTTTAAATGTCGGTAACGACAACTTACGTTATCACGATCAGTGAGGGGTATCTAGCAACACATCACTGTCTCCCGATATAAAGGAAAGAGTCTTCCAAGACTACACCCAAATCACAGCACAAGTGTGAATCCATTTCACGAGGCATACATGTTTCCTTTGCCACTGGATGTTCTTATTGGACAAGCATGTCAAGCCTGTAACTCCAATACGATGAGCATGATTAGATCAGATGAACATAGTCATCTGGGTATGGCCATACACTTTCTCAATCATCTCATATAGGGGGGCCTTAGAACATCACACTCCTTAAACAAGGAGACGGCAATCCTTTATCTATCACTAGTGTCCTAACCTGACTCATGATCATTATCCAAGATAGTCTATAACCATTATATTTCAAATGATATTGAACTACCTCAAAACAATGACATTCATCATTTAGAAACACAAGTGATCTCAAGTCAAAGGACATGTGCCACTTGTAGCATACAAGGATTATTCACATTGTGACAAGCAATTGAATATCCTAGTAGGGTCTGTCCAGTACATCCAATGTACCCATGAGTCTACATCTTATTCCATGCTCGAAGCATCCTATAAGATTAGAACACATATTAGTCTTAACCATATCAAGGCTGTCTCATGTTCACCAAGATATATCGACTAAGGACATTACTGCATGTCAGCCTAGCTGAACAGCTTTGAGACATTATTCAGTAGTACACTTATTACAGCAGACAAGGTAACAACCTGAATAACAACCATTGCCTTTATAAACTTAAGAGTTTATACAATGATACTATTACAATCCCAAGGCCTCAAACATTAGCCTTAAGGGCATACCCCAACAATCTCCCACTTGCACTTAATCTAATGGTTGAGAAACCTCAAACCCATATTATTACAGTGCTTCTCATGCTTCTGCTGCGCCAGAGGCTTGGTAAGCGGGTCTGCCAGATTGTCATCTGTATGAACCTTGCATATTTTGATCTCGCCACGATCTATGATCTCCCGGATCAAGTGAAACCGTCTCTGTATGTGCTTGGACTTCTGGTGCGACCGTGGTTCCTTTGCTTGTGCGATGGCTCCAGTGTTATCACAGAAGATAACCAAAGGATCGACACTCGAAGGAACAACACCAAGTTCTCTCACGAACTTACGAATCCACACTGCCTCCTTGGATGCTTCCGAGGCTGCAACATACTTGGCTTCTGTTGTGGAATCAGCAACAGTTGACTGTTTGAAACTCTTCCACACCACTGCTCCACCATTCAAGCTAAAAACATAGCCTGATTGCGATCGGAAATCATCCTGGTCCGACTGGAACGAAGCGTCAGTATATCCTTCTATACTGAGTTCTTCCTGACCACCATATATCAAGAACATATCTTTGGTCCTCCGCAGATATTTTAAAATGTTCTTGACTGCAATCCAGTGTGCCTGACCTGGATTACTTTGGAAACGACTGGTCACGCTTAACCCGTAAGCAACGTCTGGGCGAGTACATAACATCGCATACATAATGGACCCAATAGCCGAAGCATAAGGCGTATTGTCCATTTCATCTTTCTCAGTCTGTGTTTGTGGACACTGACTCTTCGAAAGATTCAGACCATGTCTGACTGGAAGATATCCTCTTTTAGAATTCTCTAAATGGAATCCCTCCAGAACTTTATCGATGTAAGTACTCTGGCACAACCCGAGAAGCCTCTTAGATCTATCCCTGTAGATCTTCACACCTAATACATAGGCTGCTTCTCCTAGAACTTTCATCTGGAAACATTTCCTTAGCCATGCTTTAACAGCATGCATTTCAGGAATATCGTTTCCAATGATTAAGATATCATCGACGTAGAGGATTAGGAATGTAATCACGCTCCCACTAAACCTCTTATACACACACGGGTCATCTTCGTTCTTGATGAAACCAAACTCAGAGATTGATTCATCAAAACGAATATTCCAGCTTCTTGATGCTTGTTTAAGTCCATAAATGGACTTCTTTAACTTGCATATTTTATGACGATCTGATGGATTAGTGAAACCTTCAGGTTGTGTCATATACACATCCTCATTCAGATTTCCATTAAGGAAAGCTGTTTTCACATCCATCTGCCAGATCTCATAATCGTAATATGCAGCTATCGCGAAAAGAATCCGAATAGACTTGAACATAGCTACAGGAGAGAAAGTTTCATCATAATCTATCCCATAGATTTGTTTGAAACCTTTCGCAACTAGCCTGCCTTTATAGGTAACCATGTTACCATCCATGTCAATCTTCTTCTTGAAGATCCATTTACAGCCTATAGGGATTACTCCCGGAGGCGGATCAACCAAATCCCAGACTTGGTTATCTGACATGGAGTCTATCTCGGCTCGCATAGCTTCAAGCCATCTAGCTGACTCCGGTCCACTGACCGCATCCGCATAAGTAAGGGGTTCATCATTATCAATGATGTAGACTCCGTCATAGCGCTCAGGCTGTCTACGGATCCTACCCGATCTTCGCGGTTCCCGTGATATCTGAGCCTCAGGTTGTTCAATAACCTGATCCACTGGCTCATGCACATCCAACTGTGCTTGACTACTTTGTCCTTCCTCTGGATTCTCATCCAGCTTTATTTCTCTCCCACTGGCCTCTTGCAGAAGAAACTCCTTCTCAAGGAATATGGCCGTCCGAGCAACAAATACTTTGTTCTCTTTGGGATCGTAGAAATAATAACCCTTAGTTTCCTTAGGGTAACCGACAAAGATACATTTCTCAGATCTGCTCTCCAGTTTCCCAGAGGCGAGCTTTTTGACATAAGCCTCGCAACCCCAGATCCTGATAAATGTCAAGCTCGGCTGTTTCCCATACCATAATTCATATGGCGTCTTTGAAACGGCCTTGGATAGCACTCGGTTTAGTACCTTTGCAGCTGTTTCCAGTGCAAATCCCCAAAAGGAATATGGAAGAGTAGCCTGACTCATCATAGAACGAACCATATCAAGTAACGTTCTATTTCTCCTCTCGGACACACCATTCCATTGTGGTGTTCCTGGCGGAGTGAGCTGTGAGATAATCCCACACTCTTTTAGATAGTCAGTAAACTCTCGACTTAGGTATTCTCCACCTCGATCAGAACGAAGTGCCTTGATATTTCGGCCTAGCTGATTCTGTACTTCATTTTTGAACTCTTTGAACTTGTCAAAAGATTCACTCTTATGTCTCATAAGATAGACATAACCATACCTACTGAAATCATCAGTAAAGGTAATGAAGTACGAATAGCCACCTCTGGCATGTTTACTAAATGGCCCACACACATCACTGTGTATAAGATCAAGTAAACCTGAAGCCCTTTGACCTTTGTGAGGAAAAGGTGACTTCGTCATTTTACCCATTAAACAAGCTTTGCATGTATCAATCTCCTCATAGGAGAATGATCCCAGCAGTCCATGATCATGCAACCGCTTAATGCGCTTCTTGTTAATATGGCCTAAACGACTATGCCATATCAAGGTGCTGTCTTCAGCATACTTGGCTTTCTTAATATCAACACTTTGTATAGAACTTTCCATGTCCAACATGTATAACCCATTGTTAATTGAACCAGTTGCATAAACAATATTATCTAAAGATAAAACACACTTTGAAATATTGCATTCAAAGGCAAATCCTTTCCTGACAAGAGCAGGAATAGAGATAATATTTTAGTAATACTGGGAACAAAGTAACAACTGTTTAGTTCTAATACAATGCCAGATGGTAATGAGATGAAATAGTCTCCTACAGCAACAGCAGCAACCCGTGCCCTGTTTCCAACGCGTAGGTCCACCTCATGCTGTCCCACCTGCCTTCTTCTCTTGAGTTCCTGTACATTTGAACAAATGTGAACTCCACATGCAGTGTCCAACACCCATGAAATAGAAGAAGATGATATCATGACCTCAGTCACAAATATACCTGAGCCAGAAGCGATGCTTCCCCTCTTATCTCCTTGGAGCGCTTTATAGTCCTTTTTCCAGTGACCCAGCTGGCCACAGTGGAAACACCTGTTGTCCTTCGCCCGCTTCACCTTTTGTTTCAGAGCCTTACTGTAGTTCTTGACAGGGGCCTTGCCCTTCTTCCCCTTCTTCTTGTTCCTCGAAGGAACCATCAAGACAGAGGTTGAAGGCTTTCCCTTCAGAGTTTCCTCAGTAGTCAAGAGCATATTGAGCAGCTCTGCCGGAGTACAATCGATCTTGTTCATATTAAAATTAATAATGAACGCATCGAAAGAGGGCGGGAGAGACTGCAGAATTATGTCTACAGCAAGCTCCTGGTTGATGGTATGCCCTAGTTTCTCTAGAGCCTCCTTGTGCCCAATCATCTTGAGCACGTGAGCTCCCACTGGGCTACCTTCAGCCAGTTTGCTCTGAAAGAAAAGCTTGGTCAGATTATAGCGTTCTGTCCTCGCCTGTGCAGCATACAGCATCTTGAGGTTCGCTATAATCTCTATAGCCGACATATCCTCATGCTGACGCTGCAGCGGTGGCGTCATAGACGCTAGCATGAGGCAAGCAACATCAATGCTATCATTGACATGCTTTTCATAGGCTTCGCGAACCGCCCTTGCGGCGTTCGCAGCGGGTTGAGGCGGCACAGCCGTCTCGAGGACATACAGTTTCCTCTCAGCCTTAAGAATGATCTTAAGGTGTCCGAACCAGTCTGAGAAGTTTGGCCCAGCAAACTTCTCCCTTTCCAGTAGGGATCGCACATTGAAGCTCATGGTGTTCGTTGCTGCAGGAATCTACAACAATGCAAGAACAGCAAGGTTAGTATCAATGTTTAGAATCAATCCAGGACTTAAGAAAGATTCTTTTCTCACTATTTTATCTGGCTGAAAAATCCAGCAAAACAGCCCGAAAGAGTAGAACTCTTTTAGTGAGATGGGATCCAGATTTCATACTTGGTCTCCGCGTCCCGCTCAGGCGAGATAAGATGCACAGAGAGTACAAGCACTAATCTCTGGTAGGCTGTCCCAGCCAATCGCCAACCCGTGCGATTCCCCTTCATCTGGGCAATCCAGCAGACTATGCCAACTGAGTTGGTACAACACAGTCTCTGACCCCACAGATGGCTGCCTCCATGTGCTACCATATGCGCCACATATGTAGCCTACATGGTCAAGCTGACCCGACCTACTCCCTGGACCACCACGTGCTATGCTGAGCAACGAGAAGGGATAAATCCCTACTCTGTAACACGCAGGTGTAATCCCGCACCGTCTGAAGATAGATGGACGTGCCCACTGAGTGGGTACACACGGCTCCAACGATAGTCAGAACAGTGAGGTTTCGCGTCAGAAGGCTTACGAGCTTGATATGTTAGCGTTTGGATTTTAACGGTCTTTTATCTTCATACCTATCATGTAAGTCCTATGGTGATAGCAGAAGATAAACTCATGCAATTCTAATTATAAAAGCAATAAATAGAAAGCATGCTGATCTTATGTGGTAAAAGCCCATAGCCTAAGTAAGACCTTAATTTTACTTAAGTCTTCACTTTCTTTTCATGGGTCTTTTATCTCATCAGGTCCATCCCAGGGCCCTTGCGCCAAGTTCAGCTCAGGTGCGCCCACCAGCTGAATGCGCCTCTTTAATGTGTGCTTTTTGTGCTCTTGTCTAATCAAATACATTTTGATCTATCTAGACAAGGTTGACTCGCAGGTCAAATATACAATAAATTAATTAAAAAGTGATTCGCAGATCACAATAAAAATTAATTTACAAGTTTAAGTCCAGGCACGCAGGCCCCAGCACAGCACACATTTAACATGGGCAGCCCACATAAGAATAAATAAACAAGCATCATGGCATCATTCAATCAACATGTGATCCATTACAAAGAAAATAAAATTTTGAAAACCCCATTGGCATCAATTTTAATTTTCTTATGAGCCCTACTACCTTACAACGGTCCATTAATAGGGATCCACTCATCCAGCTAGTCAGATCCACTGCCCTTGCATGCACCAAGTCCTAACTGACTCGAGTTGACCTAATGGTCAACCATGCATGCTACAAGGGCTGAACAATCCTCATGAGTTTTGGCAAGCGGGTGTGACCCCGGGCCTAACTTATGTGTGTTCATTAGTCGTCTCAACCAGACCTCGCTACACGCCCTTGATGCAGTCAACCTATAGCCACCTCGTGCTTGCGCACAGGTGCTATCAGGTCAACCCATCTAGGCTGTCAGATGGTCTGATCAGACTAGTTGGATCTTGAAGAGTCCCCTTCGAGGGGGAGCAAAACCCTAAAATGGCGCAATCAAAGTAGGGGGCAGCGGATAAAGGGTTTCATAGATCGAAGAGCATGTATCATATGATCAACTTAACAAAAAACGATTGTATAAGAAGTGATTCGATCCATACCATTGCCATTTCTAGATGGCGCCTTGGAAGAAAGAGAGCAATGAAGATCTCCTCCAAATCGTCACACACAAGATGAGTCTTGGCTCCTTCTTGTCGTCCCTTGTGCTAGCAAGAGTCGTCCAAGGTGTCTCTGATCGAATGCAAAAGGGAAAAGAGAGCTTTTTTTTTTCTTGGCGTTTTTCTCTTGTCGCCTTAGACTTCCTCACACGAGAATGCCGCTCGATGACAACCCAAGGAGGCGTCAATTGCGTGAAGAGGCAAGAGAGGGGCGACGTGAGTTCATGGCCACGTTTGAGAAGTGCTAAAAATAGCATCCCACTTCTCCATATGCGATCTTGGGTTTACCCCAATCGCAAATGCCACATCACCATTGAACCATGCGCTCATCCATGAGCTGGTTCAAACCGATTTGGTCCACTAACCAAATAAACCAAGAAATAAGTCCAGATCAAAATAAACCCAAAGGCTCTCGATCTGACCGTCAATCTCTCAATGCTTCTGATCTGACTGATCTAGCATTCATTCTCTCGATCGAAGCTTACCGATCTCAAGCCCTAATCAATCAAACATGATCAGACCAGATCTCACTTTCAATCAGAGATTAAATCCCTTTAAACTGAACCCAAACAATTCAGTCCACACGATCTGACTTAAGTAAGCCATATCATCAAATTGTGCGACCCTGAGGGTTTCCTTTAAATGTCGGTAACGATAACTCACGTTATCACGATCAGTGAGGGGTATCTAGAAACACATCACTGTCTCCCGATATAAAGGAAAGAGTCTTCCAAGACTACACCCAAAAACAGCACAAGTGTGAATCAACATCACTAGGCATGCATATTTCCTTTGCCACTGGATGTTCTTATTGGACAAGCCTGTCAAGCCTGTAACTCCAATATGATAAGCATGATTAGATCAGACGAACATAGTCATCTGGGTATGGCCATACACTTTCTCAATCATCTCATCCGGGGGGGCCCCTTTAGAACATCACACTCCTTAAACAAGGAGACGGCAATCCTATGTCTATCACTAGTGCCCTAACCTGATTCAAGTTCACCATCCAAGATAGTCTATAATCATTATGTTTCAAATGATATTGAACTATCTCAAAACAATGACAATCATCATTTAGAAAACACAAGTGATCTCAAGTCAAAGGAAATGTGCCACTTGTCTCACTCAAGGAATATTCACATTGTGACAAACAATTGAACATCCTAGTAGGGTCTGTCCAGTACATCCAATGTACCCATGAGTCTACACCTTATTCCATGCTCGAAGCATCCTATAAGATTAGAACACATATTAGTCTCAATCATATCAAGGCTGTCTCATGTTCACCAAGATATCTCGGCTAAGGACTTATAGCACGTCAGCCTAGCTGAACAGCTTTGAGACATTATTCAGAAGAACATATATTGCAGCAGACAATGTAAACAACTGAATAATAACCATGCCTTTATAAACATAACAGTTTATTACATGATACAGATACATTCCCACAGGCCTCAAACATTAGCCTTAAGGGCATACCCCAACAATCTCCCACTTGCACTTAATCTAATGGTTGAGAAATCTCAAACCCATATTATTACAGTGCTTCTCATGCTTCTGCTGCGCCAGAGGCTTAGTAAGCGGGTCTGCTAGATTGTCATCTGTATGAACCTTGCAGATTTTGATCTCGCCACGATCTATGATCTCCCTGATCAAATGAAACCGTCTCTGTATGTGCTTGGACTTCTGGTGCGACCGTGGTTCCTTTGCTTGTGCGATTGCTCCAGTGTTATCACAAAAGATAACCAAAGGATCTGCACTCGAAGGAACGACACCAAGTTCTCTCACGAACTTACGAATCCATACTGCCTCCTTGGATGCTTCCGAGGCTGCAACATACTCGGCTTCTGTTGTGGAATCAGCAACAGTTGACTGTTTGAAACTTTTCCACACCACTGCACCTCCATTCAAGCTAAAAACATAGCCTGATTGCGATCGGAAATCATCCTGGTCAGACTGGAACGAAGCGTCAGTATATCCCTCAATACTGAGTTCTTCCTGACCACCATATATCAAGAACATATCTTTGGTCCTCCGCAGATATTTTAAAATGTTCTTGACTGCAATCCAGTGTGCCACACCTGGATTACTTTGGAAACGACTGGTCACGCTTAACCCGTAAGCGACGTCTGGGCGAGTACACAACATCGCATACATAATGGATCCAATAGCCGAAGCATAAGGCGTATTGTCCATTTCATCTTTCTCAGTCTGTGTTTGTGGACACTGACTCTTCGAAAGACTCAGACCATGTCTGACTGGAAGATATCCTCGTTTAGAATTCTCTAAATGAAATCTCTCCAGGACCTTTTCGATGTAAGTACTCTGGCACAGCCCGAGAAGCCTCTTAGATCTATCCCTGTAGATCTTCACACCTAATACATAGGCTGCTTCTCCTAGATCTTTCATCTGGAAACATTTCCTTAACCATGCCTTAACAGCATGCATTTCAGGAATGTCATTTCCAATGATCAAGATGTCATCGACGTAGAGGACTAGGAAAGTTATCACGCTCCCACTAAACCTCTTATATACACACGGGTCATCCTCGTTCTTGATGAAACCAAAATCAGTGACTGATTCATCAAAACGAATATTCCAGCTTCTTGATGCTTGCTTAAGCCCATAAATAGACTTCTTTAACTTGCATATCTTATGACGATCTGCTGGATTAGTGAAACCCTCAGGTTGTGTCATGTACACATCCTCATCCAGATTTCCATTTAGGAAAGCTGTTTTCACATCCATCTGCCAAATCTCATAATCATAATATGCAGCTATCGCGAAAAGAATCCGAATAGACTTAAACATAGCTACAGGTGAGAAAGTTTCATCATAATCTATCCCGTAGATTTGTTTGAAACCTTTCGCAACTAGCCTGCCTTTATAGGTAAACACGTTACCATCCATGTCAATCTTCTTCTTGAAGATCCATTTACAGCCTATAGGGATAACTCCCGAAGGCGGATCAACCAAATCCCAAACTTGGTTATCTGACATGGAGTCCATCTCGGCGCGCATAGCTTCAAGCCATCTCGCTGACTCCGGTCCACTGACCGCATCTGCATAAGTGAGGGGTTCATCATTATCAATGATGTAGACTCCGTCATAGCGCTCAGGCTGTCGACGAATCCTTCCCGATCTTCGCAGTTCCCGTGATATCTGAGCCTCAGGTTGTTCAATAACCTGATCTACTGGCTCAGGCTCATCCAACTGTGCTTGAGCACTTTGTCCTTCCTCTGGATTCTCATCCAGCTTTATTTCTCTCCCACTGGCCTCTTGCAGAAGAAACTCCTTCTCAAGAAATATGGCCGTCCGAGCAACAAAAACCTTGTTCTCCTTGGGATCGAAGAAATAATAACCCTTAGTTTCCTTAGGGTAACCGACAAAGATACATTTGTCTGATCTGCTCTCTAGTTTCCCAGAGGCGAGCTTTTTGACATAAGCCTCGCAGCCCCAGATCCTGATAAATGTTAAGCTCGGCTGTTTCCCATACCATAACTCATATGGCGTCTTTGAAACGGCCTTGGATGGCACTCGGTTTAGTACTTTTGCAGCTGTTTCCAGCGCAAAACCCCAAAAGGAGTTGGGTAAAGAAGCCTGACTCATCATAGAACGAACCATATCAAGTAACGTTCTATTTCTCCTCTCGGACACACCATTCCATTGCGGTGTTCCTGGCGGAGTGAGCTGTGAGATAATCCCACACTCCTTCAGATAGTCAGTAAACGTATGACTCAAGTATTCTCCACCTCGATCTGAGCGAAGTGCCTTGATATTTCGGCCTAGCTGATTCTGTACTTCATTCTTGAACTCTTTGAACTTGTCAAAAGATTCACTCTTATGTCTCATCAGATAGACATAGCCATACCTACTGAAATCATCAGTAAAGGTAATGAAGTACTGATAGCCACCTCTGGCATGTTTACTAAATGGCCCACACACATCACTGTGTATAAGGTCAAGTAAACCTGAAGCCCTTTGACCTTTGTGAGGAAAAGGTGACTTCGTCATTTTACCCATTAAACAAGCCTTGCATGTATCAATCTCCTTGTAGGAGAATGATCCCAGCAGTCCATAATCATGCAACCGCTTAATGCGTTTCCCGTTTATATGGCCTAAACGACTATGCCATAGCAAGGTGCTGTCATCAGCATACTTGGCTTTCTTAATATCAATATTTTGTATCGAACTTTCCATGTCCAACACGAATAACCCATTGTTAATTGAACCAGTTGCATAAACAATATTATCAAAAGACAAAATACACTTTGAAATATTGCATTCAAAGGAAAATCCCTTCCTGACAAGAGCAGGAATGGAGATAATATTTTTAGTAATACTGGGAACAAAGTAACAATTGTTTAGTTCCAATACAAGTCCAGATGGTAAATAAATGAAGTAGTCTCCTACAGCAACAGCAGCAACCCGTGCCCCGTTTCCAACGCGTAGGTCCACCTCATGCTGTCCCACCTGTCTTCTTCTCTTGAGTTCCTGTACATTTGAACAAATGTGAACTCCACATGCAGTGTCCAACACCCATGATATAGAAGAAGAAAACATGACCTCAGTCACGAATATACCTGAGCCAGAAGCGAAGCTTCCCCTCTTATCTCCTTGGAGCGCTTTACAGTCCTTTTTCCAGTGACCCAGCTGGCCACAGTGGAAACATCTGTATTCCTTGGACCGCTTGACCTTTTGCTTCAGAGCCTTGCTGTAACTCTTGACGGGGGCCTTGCCCTTCTTCCCCTTCTTCTTGTTCCTAGAAGGAACCATTAAGACAGAGGTCGAAGGCTTACCCTTCAGAGTCTCCTCAGTGGTCAAGAGCATATTCAGCAGCTCTGCCGGAGTACAATCGATTTTGTTCATATTAAAATTAATAATGAACGCGTCGAATGAAGGCGGGAGAGACTGCAGAATAATATCCACAGCAAGCTCCTGGTTAATGGTATGCCCCAGTTTCTCTAGAGCCTCCTTGTGCCCAATCATCTTGAGCACGTGAGCTCCCACTGGGCTCCCTTCAGCCAGTTTGCTCTGAAAGAAGAGCTTCGTCAAGTTATAGCGTTCAGTCCTCGCCTGTGCAGCATACAGCATCTTGAGGTTCGCTATAATCTCTATAGCTGACATATCCTCATGCTGACGCTGCAGCGGTGGCGTCATAGACGCTAGCATCAGGCAAGCGACATCAATGCTATCATTGACGTGCTTTTCATAGGCTTCCCGAACCGCCCTTGCGGCGTTCGGAGCGGGCTGCGGCGGTATCGCCGTCTCGAGGACATACAGTTTCCTCTCTGCCTTAAGAACGATCTTAAGGTGTCCAAACCAGTCAGAGAAGTTCGGCCCAGCAAACTTCTCCCTTTCCAGTAGGGATCGCACATTGAAGTTCATGGTGTTCGTTGCTGCAGGTATCTACAACAATGCAAGAACAGCAAGGTCAGTATCAATGTATAAGAATCAATCAGGACTTAAGAAAGATTCTTTTTCTCACTATTTTATCTGGCTTGAAAAATCCAACAAAACAGCCCGAAAGAGTAGAACTCTTTTAGTGAGATGGGATCCAGATTTCATACTTGGTCTCCGCGTCCCGCTCAGGCGAGATAAGATGCACAGAGAGTACAAGCACTAATCTCTGGTAGGCAGTCCCTGCCGATCGCCAACCCGTGCGATTCCCCTTCATCTGGGCAGTCCAGCAGACTGTGCCAACTGAGTTGGTACAACACAGTCTCTGACCCCACAGATGGCTGCCTCCATGTGCTACCATATGCGCCACATATGTAGCCTACACGGTCAAGCTGACCCGACCTACTCCCTGGACCACCATGTGCTATGCTGAGCAACGAGAAGGGATAAATCCCTACTCTGTAACACACAGGTGTAATCCCGCACCGTCTGAAGATAGATGGACGTGCCCACTGAGTGGGTACAACACGGCTCCAACGATAATCAGAACAGTGAGGTTTCGCGTCAGAAGGCTTACGAGCTTGATATTTCAGCGTTGGATTTTAACGGTCTTTTATCTTCTTCACTATCATGCAATTCCTATGGTGATAGCAGAAGATAAACTTAATCATGCAATTCTAATATTCAAACATTAAATAAAAGAAAGCATGAATCTTATGTGGTAAAAGCCCATAGCCCTAGTGAGACCTTAACCTAACTTAAGTCTACACTTGCTCTTCATGGGTCTTTAGCTGCTCATCTGGCCCAAACCAGGGCCCAAGCGCCATCTGCAGCTGTGGTGCGCCCACCAGGAATTTGCGCCTGGTCCCAGAGTCGAACCCTGGACCTCCCACCTGGTCAAGCCACTGCTGCATGCGCCTCTGCCAAGTGTGCTCTGTGCTCTTGTCTAATTAAATTACAAATTTAACTATCTAGACAAGATTGACACGCAGGTCAATTTCACATTATAAATCAATTGAACTGTGATACGCAGATCACAAAACTAAAAATTAATTTACAATTAATTCCAGGCACGCAGGCCCCAGCACAGCACACATTAAAATGGGCAGCCCACATAAGATTAAATAAACATACATATGCATCAATCAACAATCATGTGATCCATCATAAAAATTAAAATTTTCGAAAACCCCATGGGATCAATTTTAATTTTCCTTATTTGCCCTACAACCTTACAACGGTCCATTACTAGGGATCCACTCATCCATCCTAGTCAGATCCACTGCCCTTGCATGCACCAAGTCCTAACTGACTTGAGTCGACCAAAAGGTCAACCATGCATGCGCCAAGGGCTGAACGACCACACTGAGGTCTGGCAAGCGGGTGTGACCCCGGGCCTAACTCAGGTGCGTTCATGGGTCGTCTCAATCAGACATCGCTACACGCCTGTCTGCAGTCGACCTATAGCCACCTCAAGCTTGCGCCAAGGTGCTATCCAGTCGACCCATCAAGGCTGTCAGATAGTCTGATCAGACTGATTAGATCTAACCTAGGGGATAACTTCAACCCTAATAACCCGTTTAAGGGTTTAATGCAGGCGCATCTTAGATCTACAATGAGTCGCGCAAGTGATATATATTTTTTTTTTTGAGAAAAACTACATCATGCGCCAACATACATGCGCAAAGAAAACAAACACAAGTTTCGCTTATGACATGTAAACATGTATTTTTGCATGTATGAAAGATCTAAGCATTTTCGCAAGCATGGATCACAAAATGGCTTAAGCAATCATACAAAAACATGCGTTAACTCCCGCTCTGATACCAATTGAAGAGTCCCCTTCGAGGGGGAGCAAAACCCTAAAATGGCGCAATCAAAGTAGGGGGCAGCGGATAAAGGGTTTCATAGATCGAAGAGCATGTATCATATGATCAACTTAACAAAAAACGATTGTATAAGAAGTGATTCGATCCATACCATTGCCATTTCTAGATGGCGCCTTGGAAGAAAGAGAGCAATGAAGATCTCCTCCAAATCGTCACACACAAGATGAGTCTTGGCTCCTTCTTGTCGTCCCTTGTGCTAGCAAGAGTCGTCCAAGGTGTCTCTGATCGAATGCAAAAGGGAAAAGAGAGCTTTTTTTTTTCTTGGCGTTTTTCTCTTGTCGCCTTAGACTTCCTCACACGAGAATGCCGCTCGATGACAACCCAAGGAGGCGTCAATTGCGTGAAGAGGCAAGAGAGGGGCGACGTGAGTTCATGGCCACGTTTGAGAAGTGCTAAAAATAGCATCCCACTTCTCCATATGCGATCTTGGGTTTACCCCAATCGCAAATGCCACATCACCATTGAACCATGCGCTCATCCATGAGCTGGTTCAAACCGATTTGGTCCACTAACCAAATAAACCAAGAAATAAGTCCAGATCAAAATAAACCCAAAGGCTCTCGATCTGACCGTCAATCTCTCAATGCTTCTGATCTGACTGATCTAGCATTCATTCTCTCGATCGAAGCTTACCGATCTCAAGCCCTAATCAATCAAACATGATCAGACCAGATCTCACTTTCAATCAGAGATTAAATCCCTTTAAACTGAACCCAAACAATTCAGTCCACACGATCTGACTTAAGTAAGCCATATCATCAAATTGTGCGACCCTGAGGGTTTCCTTTAAATGTCGGTAACGATAACTCACGTTATCACGATCAGTGAGGGGTATCTAGCAACACATCACTGTCTCCCGATATAAAGGAAAGAGTCTTCCAAGACTACACCCAAAAACAGCACAAGTGTGAATCAACATCACTAGGCATGCATATTTCCTTTGCCACTGGATGTTCTTATTGGACAAGCCTGTCAAGCCTGTAACTCCAATATGATAAGCATGATTAGATCAGACGAACATAGTCATCTGGGTATGGCCATACACTTTCTCAATCATCTCATCCGGGGGGGCCCCTTTAGAACATCACACTCCTTAAACAAGGAGACGGCAATCCTATGTCTATCACTAGTGCCCTAACCTGATTCAAGTTCACCATCCAAGATAGTCTATAATCATTATGTTTCAAATGATATTGAACTATCTCAAAACAATGACAATCATCATTTAGAAAACACAAGTGATCTCAAGTCAAAGGAAATGTGCCACTTGTCTCACTCAAGGAATATTCACATTGTGACAAACAATTGAACATCCTAGTAGGGTCTGTCCAGTACATCCAATGTACCCATGAGTCTACACCTTATTCCATGCTCGAAGCATCCTATAAGATTAGAACACATATTAGTCTCAATCATATCAAGGCTGTCTCATGTTCACCAAGATATCTCGACTAAGGACTTATAGCACGTCAGCCTAGCTGAACAGCTTTGAGACATTATTCAGAAGAACATATATTGCAGCAGACAATGTAAACAACTGAATAATAACCATGCCTTTATAAACATAACAGTTTATTACATGATACAGATACATTCCCACAGGCCTCAAACATTAGCCTTAAGGGCATACCCCAACAGATCTTCCCTAGAGGATGCCTTCAACCCTACTAACCCGTCTAAGGGATTATAGCAGGCGCCACTTAGATCTATGGTGATAGGCGCGCAAGATGTAAGGTTTTTCTTTGAAAAACAACTACAACAAGCGCAAACAAGTAACATGCGCCACTTTGATAAACAAGATACATCAAATATCTAGCATGTCATTCTTTGCATGTTGATAAACCAAAGATCTAGGCATAAGCGCAAACTTCTCCAAGCAATGATACAAGCGCAAACAAACTTATGTGCACACAACATCATGTAAGCGCAAGAAAACAAAGCATGAAGTGAGCGCAATATGGCATCATGAATGGATCACAACCTCAGCAAAGCAATCATATAGATGATACTGAAAAACCCTATGCTCTGATACCAATTGTAGGTCCCCTTCGAGGGGGAGCGCAAACCCTAAGCATGCACAAATCTCAATTGCATGGGCGGAATTAGGGTTTCCATAGATCGCATGTAGTATATCTATAAGATTAACTTTGTTTGCTTATAAAGATCAAGAGAAGATCTCTTACCATAGCCATGATAAAGGGTGGCGACTTGGAAGCAAGAGGGCAAGTAAGCACTCCTCCAAAGATAACGCACACTAGATGAGAGATGGCTACCCTTTCGGATGTTCCTTGTGCTAGCAAGGGATCTCCAAAACTTCCTTGTCGTGTGTAGATGAAGAGAGGTGCTTGGCCGAGAGCTTCGTTGTGCAAGAGTTCCCCTTTTTTTTTTCTTGTCGAATGAAGATCACAAGAGAGTAATTGGGCAAATGGCGTTAAGGCTTTCATTCAAGTGATGGCGTTACACTTCCAAATATGGAAGGTTATGAAGCCATGCGACCACTTGAAGAAAAACCGCCCAAAATGCCTTCAATCCTTGAACCATATGTTCACCCATGTGAACCGGTTCAAGCCAATTAGGTTCAACTCAATTCGGTTCAAAAAACCAAATCAAACCAGCCCAAGCCATGGTCTAGATCTCTTTGAACCAAATGGTTCAAGATCCAACCGTTCATCTCTGGATGCTCTTGATCTCTCCGATCTAGCATCCACACTCTCGATCGAAGCTTACCGATCTCAAGCCCTAATCAATCAAACATGATCAGACCAGATCTCACTTACAATCAGAGTCTAAACTCCTTTAAACTGAATCCAAACAATTCAGTCCACACGATCTGACTTGAGTAAGCCATGTCATCAAATTGTGCGACCCTAAGGGTTTCCTTTAAATGTCGGTAACGACAACTTACGTTATCACGATCAGTGAGGGGTATCTAGCAACACATCACTGTCTCCCGATATAAAGGAAAGAGTCTTCCAAGACTACACCCAAATCACAGCACAAGTGTGAATCCATTTCACGAGGCATACATGTTTCCTTTGCCACTGGATGTTCTTATTGGACAAGCATGTCAAGCCTGTAACTCCAATACGATGAGCATGATTAGATCAGATGAACATAGTCATCTGGGTATGGCCATACACTTTCTCAATCATCTCATATAGGGGGGCCTTAGAACATCACACTCCTTAAACAAGGAGACGGCAATCCTTTATCTATCACTAGTGTCCTAACCTGACTCATGATCATTATCCAAGATAGTCTATAACCATTATATTTCAAATGATATTGAACTACCTCAAAACAATGACATTCATCATTTAGAAACACAAGTGATCTCAAGTCAAAGGACATGTGCCACTTGTAGCATACAAGGATTATTCACATTGTGACAAGCAATTGAATATCCTAGTAGGGTCTGTCCAGTACATCCAATGTACCCATGAGTCTACATCTTATTCCATGCTCGAAGCATCCTATAAGATTAGAACACATATTAGTCTTAACCATATCAAGGCTGTCTCATGTTCACCAAGATATATCGACTAAGGACATTACTGCATGTCAGCCTAGCTGAACAGCTTTGAGACATTATTCAGTAGTACACTTATTACAGCAGACAAGGTAACAACCTGAATAACAACCATTGCCTTTATAAACTTAAGAGTTTATACAATGATACTATTACAATCCCAAGGCCTCAAACATTAGCCTTAAGGGCATACCCCAACAAGATCAAATTAGATCTAACCTAAGGAAGGGATCCTAACAGGCAATTCTCGGGTTCCAAATTCTCAAGCAATTACCTTTCGGTCTCAAGCGAAAATTTTAAGAACATGATTAGTAACATGAATTTATAGAGAGTCTAAGCACAATTATCACATGAGCAAAATCATCATGGTAATATTAAACTCAACGAAATAGTAAAAATAGTCATCTAGTCATTGGAAATCAAGTGAATTACCCCCCCATGTCCCAAAAGTAGTTTAAGCTATCATCATGAGGGAATTACAATAGATCATGGATTCAGAGGATCGAAAATCGAAGTAAAAGAGATGTTTAGAAAATACAGCATGGCTGTGAAGTATTTCACAGCCGTAATCTTGCAAGAACCACCGATGAACAGTGCCGGTGACTCCTTTTTCTTTGGTTTCTCTTCCAATCGATCTCCTTTCAGTCTAAAACTTCTGGCACGTTCTCTCCTCCTTCAGATGAAGCTTCAGTATGAAAATGACGGTCGGAGGACGTCTGGATCAAGCGCGGTGGCGAAACCCTAGGCGGCGGCGTGGATCACGATTTCTCCCTCGACAGTTCACGAAATATCGGGCTTTTGGTCTCTCCGTAATCCTCTCATGAAAAGCTCTCCTTCTGCTTCTTACGACATCCAATTTAAGGCTCTGGATCGCTCGCGATCTTCTCTGCAAGAATCGGGCGTCGCGTTCGGAACAGCAATTACGGCAGTGTAATGTCTTACGGCACTGCCGTAAAATCGCTCGAGTCTTCTGTTCTGATGTCGTCGGAAATTACGGCACCGTAATCTGGTTTATGGTAGTGCCGTAAAATCGGCTGAACTCTCTGTTCGCGAACATCTGGAAATTACGGCCCGTGTAGTTTCTTACGGTAGTGCCGTAATTTCGGGTGAAGTTTTTTGTTCTGAATCTCTCCGAAATACGGTACCGTAGGCACCGTAATCTGGTTTACGGTAGTGCCGTAAAATTGGCTGAACTTTCTGTTTGCGAACGTCTGGAAATTACTGCCCGTGTAGTTTCTTACGGTAGTGCCGTAATTTCGGGTGAAGTTTTTTGTTCTGAATCTCTCTGAAATATGGTATCGTAATGTTGCTTATGGCAGGTGCCATAAAATCCAAAAATCTTTCTGTTCGGAAACTTCTCAAAATACGGCAGGGCTCGGATTTTACGGTACTGTCTGGAATTACGGTACCGTAAAATGGGTTACGGCACTACCGTAATTTGCTAAATTGCTCCGTTTTGCGTGAAATTTCTTGGGTGATTTCCTCTTGATGATGATAACTCTTCCATGTATTTAATTTCGCTTGAAAACGCCTTAAATAGTGCCTTTTTGCCTGAAAAACATGAAAAACCAAAATAGAAGTAGACTTTGCAATATTTGATGGATTTAACATAAAAACAAGTAAAAGATCCTCAATTTAGTATGAAAAGGTATCCAAAATGAAGCAAAATATACTACATATTTTGGTGTCATCAAACACATAAGGCTCAAACTTTGCTTGTCCTCAAGCAAAAAATCAAAATTTTGAAATCAAAATTTGATTAAAAGAATAGCCTTTTCATACTCAATAAATTTCTAAAATACAACTCATCAATGAAAAATTCTATCAATTGATTTATAAGATTTCAAATAAACATATCATTCTTAGAACTCAACTCTCTAGATCCATAATTTAATCAAATAAAACTTCGCAACATGTACAATAAATAGAATTTTCAATCTCATGATTTCACCCAATTTTCAGTTCAAATCTATCATGCTTTTGTTTACAGGAATTAGGTCTCCAAGATCTTTTTCCCCTCACAGCTTTTCTTTTTTTTTTCTTTTTTTTTTATTTATTTTTGGCATCATTCACATTCTCTAACTCGATTACTACCCTTTTTTTTTCTGGTGAAGAGATTAGAGTGCACGGATCACATAATCAATGCATTGGAACTCATATCCTCTAATTTGGAAAGAATTTACTAAGGACAGCGGAGTTTATGTGAAATGATTTTTCTCATGGCATGTACCCACATAGATACATACTTTTTCTATTTATTACTTCAACCCATGGCCTTTGGTACCACTGTGCTTTCCCACAGTGCCAAGTAGGGGAGTCCTCACCTTTTATTTTATGGATCTTAGATTCTTATTTCCCAACAAATAGCAAGTATAGAATAAACATCTACTAGGATAATCAATTGATCTTAATTCATAAATCATAGTCATATACTCATTTTATTTGAAAGAAAAATTTCACCTTTAGATTTTATTCTTCAAAAAATACATCTTTCCAAAAATTAATGCATCAACTAATTTCATATTTCAATAGATAAATATGTATTGAAGAAATAAATTTTGACATGATGAGGCTCTAACTCTAATCAAGTATTTGAGTTCATTCATCATCAAAAATTTATCAACACATGCCCAAATACGATCATATATCAAAATATTTTCATCATCACATCATGTCAACTAGAATTAATATCATCATAATGTAGTACAACCCATATCTAAAAGTGAATCAGAACATCAATATTCATCATACAACCATATTGAAAATCAGAAATCAGTATTATCATCAAGATACAACCACATTGAAAATCAAGTAATAAAAAATTAGTGGCGGCGATCATGAAGTGTCATCCTTCCCTTCATCATAAGAAAAAAAATCAATGAGATATATATGGGAAAACACAGTATGGTAAAGAAGTAAAGGAAAACAGTACTCACAAAGTAACTACTCATCGCCATCTGATCGTGTAGCCTCTGAATCTCTAGCAGCAGCCTCCATGGGATCATAATATGGTGTTCCTCCTTGATCACCTTGGTATCCATAATCTCTATGATCTGCATAACCAAAACGGTCAAAGAGGAAGTTACCCATGTCTTCCATATGATTACATAACCTCTCCATATCTCTCTGGCTGTGCCCTAGAGTCTCTTCCATCGTCTCCTGGCGGTGTTCTTGATTATACATCTGTGCTATCAACGCCTGAAAACCAGGATCATGGTGGCTAGCAAAACCAGCCCTGGTGCTCTGTGAAGATGGACCGGCTGCTTGTGTAGAATCATGTGGTGGTGACTCCATCCCATATGGATCACCCCTTCCACCCCAGGTGGGTGGTGGTGGAACTATGGTCAGTGGTGGAGTAAAAGCCGCTTCAGCTGAACTGGGAGATAACTTCTAGTTGGCTCTTTCTCTGACAGTGGTTTTCTGGACATGGGGCAAAGGAAGAGTAGGGGTATCTGGTCCAAGGACCAAACAAAAGGTGTCACCCTCTCTAACGATCATCTTCATTGCTATGCAAGACTCGATGTCAAGCCTTGCATTCCCCCTTGCCAACTCGACTCCATAGGGCTCAATCCCACAATGTCTAGCTATAGGAGTAATCAAACCTCCTATCACCACAGACCCTCTAGTCGCCCAGGCTACCTTATCCATATGCTTAACCATGAAATAAGCAACATCTACTGCGAATCCATTGAGCATGCCCCAGAGAAAGTACAGCTCGTGTTGACGGACCATGCCGTCACTGTCCCCTCTCCCAAATACTATGTGTGCCAGAAGCCGTTGAGCATACTTGATACAGGGGTTCATGATTTTTGAGGCTCTGGCAGACACAGCATAGAAGTGGTTCTCAGTGTACCCTCCTATGCTCAGCCCGAAGATGTCTCTAACTTCTTGCAAGGTAAGTTTTCTTTCTTCATTTGCTAATCTGAAACTGATTTCTGTAAGATCCAAGGATCTTAAGTCCTGGTAAGCATTATTTTTGAATTAAATAAAATTATTGACTGTGATATTTTTTCTATGTATTGGTTGTTAATAGTTATTTAACTAGAGATTTTTGGTTGTTAATTTATTGTAAATTAATTAGGGATTATTTGTTTGATTATTGGCTGTTAATTTATGATAAATTATTATGGGTTGTTCATGATAAATTAATTAGGATTTATGGGTTGTAAATTGTAAGTTAATTAATTAGAGCTTGTAAGTTAATTAATTAGACCCTATTGGTTAATTAAACCCTTATTGGATGTTAATTAGACCTTATTGGATTTTCGTTAAGTTAATGGTTGAATTAATGGGTTTAAACTAATTGGGTTTTAAAATTCAAATTATTAATTAAGTGGATTAAACCCGAATTGAATTAATGGGTTAATGGGTTAAGAGTTAAAAACCGAAATTTAAGTAGGTAATTTCGGTTAGGGTAGAGTGTTGGCGATTTTTGGCTTGGAGAAAAACATTGGGCGACGGCTTGAAGGAACTTAGGCGATTCTTGAAGAGCTCTTGAGGCGATTTTTGGTGATTTCTCCATCTCTTCCCCTTTGGCGATTTATTCCTTGGTGTTTGGTGGCATCTTTCAAAGCCTTAGACGAATTTTTGGAAGGGTTTTTCACCTTGTGTTCTCGGTTAAGAGGTGAGTGGGTTGTCTAATTGATTTCTATCTATTTGTTTATGTTAATTGATGAGTTAGATGATATATTCGCTTGTTGGAAATCTTACCATGCTAAAACCGAAATTCAAGACTTCACCATGATGAAAACCGAATTTTGTAAAGTTGATTATATGATGAAAACCGAATTTTGCAAGGTTGATTATATCATGAAAACCGAATTTTTCAAAGGTGATTATATGATGATTATTTAACCGAAAATTTGTATGAAATTTAAGGTATTTTTATAGGAATTTTGGTAGCATTAAATCATTGAATTTTGAGTATGAAACTCTTGTTAATTATAGTTAAACCGAAATCAATTTTGGTAACATTAAGTCAATGATGTTTGTAGCATGAATGAAAACCGAAACCTTGTTGATGGTAGTTAAACCGAAATAATCTTGATGATTGTTTATGAAAACCGAAAATTGTAATAAGGAATTTAAGGTATTCTCTTATGGAAATTCGGAAGTTTTAGACCAATGGTTTGAGCATGAAATTCATGTTAATTCAAGGTGTAAAATTTAATAGATAGTATGTTATGTTAACCGTGGTTTATATGTAGAGATTTGTAAAATAGCTGGTATGAATACATGTTTTAATTTTTGTTAATTTTATGGATAGTTTGTATGACTACATGTTTTAGTTTTATGTTAATTTTTATGGATGCTTGTTAACTGCATTATTGAGAAATTGTTTGAGAAATTTGGATGATAACCTAGTAAGGTTTGACTGAACTAATCAGCATGAAACCTAAGGACCACACTACATTATATGATTGTTAATATTATGTAATTATGTGATTTTTAAATATTAGGTGTTTATGTGATTTTTGGAATATTATGTTGTTATGTAAATTGTGAACATTATGTGGTTATGAGATTTTTGAAAATTATGTGATTATGAGAATTTTGAATATTATGTGTTATGTGTTGGTTAGGACTATGGCTAAGTGTAACAGTGTACTCATAGGATAGTCCTTATGTGATATGTGAAGGGTTTGAATTTCAGCCCAGTATTTGATATGCGAGGGGGCTGATGTTCGGCCTGCCTATTATGATTTTTGTGATGGGGGTTGATGTTCAGCCTGCCCGATATGATTTTTGTGATGACTATCCTAGAGTCTAGTTGACACTTAGGAGTCCACCTTTGTGAAATATGAAATAAGATATGTCTGTTGTCCAGTAGGAACCTTTTGGGAGAACGGGTTTTGACGCAAAGTGCCATGTCTTGGTCGGACAGGGGCCACCTCTTGATGTCATTACTCTTTTATGTGATGGGGTAATATAAGACGCAAAGTGCCATGTCTTGATCAGACAGGGGCCACCTCTTGATGTCATTACTCTTTTATGTGACGGGGTGATATAAGACGCAAAGTGCCATGTCTTGATCAGACAGGGGCCACCTCTTGATGTCATCACTCTGATGTGTTATGGGGTGATAGAGCAAAGTGCCACGTCGTGACCTGACGGGGGCCACCTCTTGATTCTACTCACTATCCATGTTTATGTGTTGCACGAGATTTTGCAGCTCCCAGTGCTTTGGCCAAGCCGGGTTAGACCATATTGGTCACTACTGAATATGCTGGACAACTAGGTTAATTAAGTATGGTGTGTTTAGTTGGTTTAGAATATATGTGTTTAATTGGGTTAGAGTAAAACTCTAGAACCTGAATTTGTTATATGCTAGTGTGTACATTTAACTGTCTATATGACTTCTGTTTCTTTATTTTGTTATATGTTGACATAATGTTCTGTTAAATATTTTAAAAAAAAAATAATCTGCCTATATTTTTGAATGTATGTTATGGATGGTCGATTTAGACTATCCACTCACTGGGCTGTGTAGCTCACCCCTCACTATTTTCAGGCATAGAGCAGGGGCGCATGTCTTGAGTGCATTGGCGTGGATAATTATGCTGTTTGCTGTTTTAAGAATTTTTATGCTTAATTCTTGGGGCCGGTTGTGGCCTTAACATAAACTATATGAACTATGTGAATCATGAGACTATGTGAACTATGTGAAGTATGTTGCCAGTTATGGCAGTCTTATGAGTTTGATTTTTGTGTCACCGCGGGCTTCAGCCTGGTTTCGGTGTTTGGTATGAGTTTATAAAATCGATTTTGTGATTTTGTTTTGAATTTCGGCTTGTTGTATATTCTGTGCAATCGGTTTTGATATACCCTGTAACTTGCATATGTCTAGTGCAAGTATTGCCTGGTGGCAGATACCTTTATGGATTTTATGAATTTGAATCGGTTTTGATATAACTATTGCCTTGCATATGTCTAGTGCAAGGATTGCGTGGTGGCAGGTACCCTTATGAGATTTGAGTTTTGTGAATTTGTGTGTATGGATTTATGGAAATTTTTCAGATCGTGTTTTCTTGAACTCGGTTTTACCTAGCATATGATCGATCTTATATGAAACATCCTGTATCATTTGTGAATTGTCCATTTGTTTGGGGTTAAGAATGTGGGATGTTACAATTTCTCCCTCTGCAGGGCCATGAGAGTACTCCTTCAATTCAACTATCAAACTACTCAAGAACTCCAAGACAAGTGGCAAATAGGTGTGCGGAGTCATCTGGAAGAACTGCTTGGCTTGGATTCTCTCAAACATCCAAAGTATATCATCATAAAGCCCCAAGGTTTCAAGAGTCCTCTGATCAGCATACTTTGTGTTTATGATTTTTCTTTCCAACAACTTGTTGTATCTAGCCTCCTGCATCTCATTCCTGAATATGATTCCATATGGGTTTTGTGGTTGAGACGATCTTGCAGGGGCCTTCCCTTTTTCTTTTCGACTCCCTGGTTCTCTTTGACAAATTGACTTTGTTCTTGGCATGGCTGTGAAAGTCCCCTAACCTCAAGGGGGGGGGGCGAAACCCTAAAGATGGCGCATAACAATATTTTCGCATGGGAAGCTAGGGTTTCAAGAGATCTTTATATGTCATATAATTAACTTTTAAATGATTGAATGGATGAAGAAGAACTCATACCATAGCCATCGGTTTGATGGTGCCTTGGAAGCAAAGGCGCAAATGAACCTTCTCCAAAGTTGACGCACACAAGAAGATCGATGCGCTCACTCCTTTGAATCCTTTGTGCTAGCAAAGCCTTTCAAAGGGTCTTTGTCGAATGAAAGGGATGGAGATGTTGATCACTCTTGGCTAAATCCTCCTCCTCAGTAGCTTCAAGCGCCGCCACACACAAATGTGTCGAGAGAGAGAAGTCACGATAGGGAGACGAGCGAGAATAGGATTATCCCTGTTCGAACATGAGAGATCTCCAAGTGGAGATCATGGTTTCTAAAAATAGAAACCACACTTCGCTCACACGTTCACGCCATCTCCTTTTGAACCATGCGCTCATATAATGAGCCGGTTCAATTTGGTTCGGTTTAAGAACCAATCAAGCCAAGCGATCCAGTCTAGATCTTAATTAAACCCTAAGGCTCCAGATCTAACCGTTCATCTCTTGATGCTCCTGATCTCACCGATCTAGCATCCAATCTCTCAATCGAAGCTTACCGATCTCAAGCCCTAATCAATCAAACATGATCAGACCAGATCTCACTTACAATCAGAGATTAAATCCCTTTAAACTGAACCCAAATAATTCAGTCCACACGATCTGACTTAAGTAAGCCATATCATCAATTTGTGCGACCCTAAGGGTTTCCTTTAAACGTCGGTAACGATAACTCACGTTATCACGATCAGTGAGGGGTATCTAGCAACACATCACTGTCTCCCGATATAAAGAAAAGAGTCTTCCAAGACTACACCCAAACCACAGCACAAGTGTGAATCCAATTCACAAGGCATACATGCTTCCTTTGCCACTGGATGTTCTTATTGGACAAGCGTGTCAAGCTTGTAGCTCCAATATGATGAGCATGATTAGATCAGATGAACATAGTCATCTGGGTATGGCCATACACTTTCTCAATCATCTCATCCAAGGGGGCCCCTTTAGAACATCACACTCCACTTAAGGAGACGGCAATCCTATATCTATCACTAGTGCCCTAACCTGATTCAAGCTCACCATCCAAGATAGTCTATAATCATTATGTTTCAAATGATATTGAACTACCTCAAAACAATGACAATCATCATCTAGAAAACACAAGTGATCTCAAGTCAGAGGAAATGTGCCACTTGTCGCATTCAAGGATTATTCATATTGTGACAAGCAATTGAATATCCTAGTAGGGTCTGTCCAGTACGTCCAATGTACCCATGAGTCTATATCTTATTCCATGCTCGAAGCATCCTATAAGATTAGAACACATATTAGTCTCAATCATATCAAGGCTGTCTCATGTTCACCAAGATATCTTGACTAAGGACATAACTGCATGTCAGCCTAGCTGAACAGCTTTGAGACATTATTCAGAAGTACACTTATTGCAGCAGACAATGTAACAAACTGAATAACAACCATGCCTTTATAAACATAAGAGTTTATTACATGATACTGATACATTCCCAAGGCCTCAAACATTAGCCTTAAGGGCATACCCCAACAATCTCCCACTTGCACTTAATCTAATGGTTGAGAAATCTCAAACCCATATTATTACAGTGCTTCTCATGCTTCTGCTGCGCCAGAGGCTTAGTAAGCGGGTCTGCCAGATTGTCATCTGTATGAACCTTGCAGACTTTGATCTCGCCACGATCAATGATCTCCCGGATCAAATGAAACCGTCTCTGTATGTGCTTGGACTTCTGGTGCGACCGTGGTTCCTTTGCTTGTGCGATTGCTACAGTGTTATCACAAAAGATAACCAAAGGATATGCACTCGAAGGAACAACACCAAGTTCCTGAACGAACTTACGAATCCACACTGCCTCCTTGGATGCTTCCGAGGCTGCAACATACTCGACTTCTGTTGTGGAATCAGCAACTATTGACTGTTTGAAACTCTTCCACACCACCGCTCCTCCATTCAAGCTAAAAACATAGCCTGATTGCGATCGGAAATCATCCTGGTCAGACTGGAACGAAGCGTCAGTATATCCTTCAATACTGAGTTCTTCCTGACCACCATATATCAAGAACATATCTTTGGTCCTCCGCAGATATTTTAAAATGTTCTTGACTGCAATCCAGTGCGCCATACCTGGATTACCTTGGAACCGACTGGTCACGCTTAACCCGTAAGCGACGTCTGGGCGAGTACACAACATCGCATACATTATGGACCCAATAGCTGAAGCATAAGGCGTATTGTCCATTTCATATTTCTCAGTCTGTGTTTCTGGACACTGACTCTTCGAAAGATTCAGACCATGTCTGACTGGAAGATATCCTCTTTTAGAATTCTCTAAATGGAATCTCTCCAGGACTTTATCGATGTAAGTACTCTGGCACAACCCGAGAAGCCTCTTAGATCTATCCCGGTAGATCTTCACACCTAATACATAGGCTGCTTCTCCAAGATCTTTCATCTGGAAACATTTCCTTAGCCATGCCTTTACGGCATGCATTTCAGGAATGTCGTTTCCAATGATCAAGATATCATCGACGTAGAGGACTAGGAAAGTAATCACGCTCCCACTAAACCTCTTATATACACACGGGTCATCTTCGTTCTTGATGAAACCAAATTCAGTGACTGATTCATCAAAACGAATATTCCAGCTTCTTGATGCTTGCTTAAGTCCATAAATGGACTTCTTTAACTTGCATATTTTATGACGATCTGATGGATTAGTGAAACCCTCAGGTTGTGTCATATACACATCCTCATCCAGATTTCCATTCAGGAAAGCCGTTTTCACATCCATTTGCCAAATCTCATAATCGTAATATGCTGCTATCACGAAAAGAATCCGAATAGACTTAAACATGGCTACAGGTGAGAAAGTTTCATCATAATCTATCCCGTAGATTTGTTTGAAACCTTTCGCAACTAGCCTGCCTTTATAGGTAACCACATTACCATCCATGTCAATCTTCTTCTTGAAGATCCATTTGCAGCCTATAGGGATTACTCCCGGAGGCGGATCAACCAAATCCCATACTTGGTTATCTGACATGGAGTCCATCTCGGCTCGCATAGCTTCAAGCCATCTAGCTGACTCCGGTCCACTGACCGCATCCGCATAAGTGAGGGGTTCATCATTATCAATGATGTAGACTCCGTCATAGCGCTCAGGCTGTCGACGAATCCTTCCCGATCTTCGTGGTTCCCGTGATATCTGAGCCTCAGGTTGTTCAATAACCTGTTCTGCTGGCTCAGGCTCATCCAAATTTGCTTGACTACTTTGTCCTTCCTCTGGATTCTCATCCAGCTTTATTTCTCTCCCACTGGCCTCTTGCAGAAGAAACTCCTTCTCAAGAAATATGGTCGTCCGAGCAACAAATACCTTGTTCTCTTTGGGATCGTAGAAATAATAACCCTTAGTTTCCTTAGGGTAACCGACAAAGATACATTTCTCAGATCTGCTCTCTAGTTTCCCAGAGGCGAGCTTTTTGACATAAGCCTCGCAGCCCCAGATCTTGATAAATGTCAAGCTCGGCTGTTTCCCATACCATAACTCATATGGCGTCTTTGAAACTGCCTTGGATGGCACTCGGTTTAGTACCTTTGCAGCTGTCTCCAGTGCAAATCCCCAAAAGGAGTAAGGTAGAGTAGCCTGACTCATCATAGAACGAACCATATCAAGTAGGGTTCTGTTCCTCCTCTCGGACACACCATTCCATTGCGGTGTTCCTGGCGGAGTGAGCTGTGAGATAATCCCACACTCCTTCAGATAGTCAGTAAACGCATGACTCAAGTATTCTCCACCTCGATCAGAACGAAGTGCCTTGATATTTCAGCCTAGCTGATTTTGTACTTCATTCTTGAACTCTTTGAACTTGTCAAAAGATTCACTTTTATGTCTCATCAGATAGACATAACCATACCTACTGAAATCATCAGTAAAGGTAATGAAGTACTGATAGCCACCTCTGGCATGTTTACTAAATGGCCCACACACATCACTGTGTATAAGGTCAAGTAAACCTGAAGCCCTTTGACCTTTATGAGGAAAAGGTGACTTCGTCATTTTACCCATTAAACAAGCTTTGCATGTATCAATCCCCTCATAGGAGAATGATCCCAGCAGTCCATTATCATGCAACCGCTTAATGCGTTTCTCGTTAATATGGCCTAAACGACTATGCCATAGCAAGGTGCTGTCATCAGCATACTTGGCTTTCTTAATATCAATATTGTGTATAGAACATTCCATGTCTAACATGAATAACCCATTGTTAATTGAACCAGTAGCATAAACAATATTATCAAGAGAAAGAACACACTTTGAAATATTGCATTCAAAGGAAAATCCCTTCCTGACAAGAGCAGGAATAGAGATAATATTCTTAGTAATGCTGGGAACAAAGTAACAACTGTTTAGTTCTAATTCAAGCCCAGATGGCAAAGAGATGAAATAGTCTCCTACAGCAACAGCAGCAACCCATGCCCCGTTTCCAACTCGTAGGTCCACCTCATGCTGTCCCACCTGTCTTCTTCTCTTGAGTTCCTGTACATTTGAACAAATGTGAACTCCACATGCAGTGTCCAACACCCATGAAATAGAAGAAGAAAACATGACCTCAGTCACATAAATACCTGAGCCAGAAGCGATGCTTCCCTTCTTGTCTCCTTGGAGCGCTTTACAGTCCTTTTTCCAGTGACCCAGCTGGCCACAGTGGAAACATCTGTATTCCTTCGACCGCTTGACCTTCTGTTTCAGAGCCTTGTTGTAGTTCTTGACTGGGGCTTTGCCCTTCTTCCCCTTCTTCTTGTTCCTAGAAGGAACCATTAAGACAGAGGTTGAAGGCTTTCCCTTCAGAGTCTCCTCAGTAGTCAAGAGCATATTCAGCAGCTCTGCCGGAGTACAATCGATTTTGTTCATATTAAAATTAATAATGAACGCATCGAAAGAGGGCGGGAGAGACTGTAGAATAATGTCTACAGCAAGCTCCTGATTGATGGTATGCCCCAGTTTCTCTAGAGCCTCCTTGTGCCCAATCATCTTGAGCACGTGAGCTCCCACTGGGCTCCCTTCAGCCAGTTTGCTCTGAAAGAAAAGCTTGGTCAAATTGTAGCGCTCAGTCCTCGCCTGTGCAGCATACAGCATCTTGAGGTTTGCTATAATTTCTATAGCAGACATATCCTCATGCTGACGCTGCAGCGGTGGCGTCATAGACGCTAGCATCAGGCAAGCGACATCAATGCTATCATTGACATGCTTTTCATAGGCTTCCCGAACCGCCCTTGCGGCGTTCGGAGCGGGTTGAGGCGGTATCGCCGTCTCGAGGACATACAGTTTCCTCTCTGCCTTAAGAACAATCTTAAGGTGTCCGTACCAGTCTGAGAAGTTCGGTCCAGCAAACTTCTCCCTTTCCAGTAGGGATCGCACATTGAAGTTCATGGTGTTCGTTGCTGCAGGAATCTACAACAATGCAAGAACAGCAAGGTCAGTATCAATGTTCAGAATCAATCCAGGACTTAAGAAAGATTCTTTTCTCACTATTTTATCTGGCTGAAAAATCCAGCAAAAAACAGCCCGGAAGAGTAGAACTCTTTTAGTGAGATAGGATCCAGATTTCATACTTGGTCTCCGCGTCCCGCTCAGGCGAGATAAGATGCACAGAGAGTACAAGCACTAATCTCTGGTAGGATGTCCCAGCCAATCGCCAACCCGTGCGATTCCCCTTCATCTGGGCAATCCAGCAGACTGTGCCAACTGAGTTGGTACAACACAGTCTCTGATTCCACAGATGGCTGCCTCCATGCGCTACCATATGCGCCACATATGTAGCCTACATGGTCAAGCTGACCCGACCTACTCCCTGGACCACCACGTGCTATGCTGAGCAACAAGAAGCGATAAATCCCTTCTCTGTAACACGCAGGTGTAATCCAGCACCGTCTGAAGATAGATGGACGTGCCCACTGAGTGGGTACAACACGGCTCCAACGATAGTCAGAACAGTGAGGTTTCGCGTCGGAAGGCTTACGAGCTTGATATTTTAGCGTTGGATTTTAACGGTCTTTTATCTTCTTCACTATCATGCAATTCCTATGGTGATAGCAGAAGATAAATTAATCATGCTGTTCTACTTATATAAACAATAAAAGAAAGCATGGATCTTATGTGGTAAAAGCCCATAGCCTAAGTAAGACCTTAATTAACTTAAGTCTTCACTTGCTTTTCTTCATGGGACTTTTGCTGCTTATCTAGCCCAACCCAGGGCCCAAGCGTCATCTGCAGCTCAGGTGTGCCTACCAGGGAAAATGCGCCTGGTCCCAGAGTCGAACCCTGGACCTCCCACCTCGTCTAGCCTCTGCTGCATGCGCCTCTGCCAAGTGTGCTCTGTGCTCTTGTCTGATTAACTTACAAATTAATCTATCTAGACAAGATTGACACGCAGGTCAATTACACTTTATAAATTAAATACAATGTGATACGCAGATCACAATAATTAATTTACAACTTTAATACAGGCACGCAGGCCCCAGCACAGCACACATTTAACATGGGCAGCCCACATAAGAATAAATAAACATACATATGGCATCAATCAACATGCGATCCAACCATGAAAATAAAATTTTTTTGAAAAACCCCATTGGCATCAATTTTATTTTCCGTATATGCCCTTACTACCTTACAACGGTCCATTACTAGGGATCCACTCATCATTTCTAGTTAGATCCACTGCCCTTACATGCACCAAGTCCTAACTGACTTGAGTCGACCAAATGGTCAACTATGCATGCGCGAGGGCTGAACGACCACAATGAGGTCTGGCAAGCGGGTGTGACCCCGGGCCTAACTCATGTGCGTTCATGGTTGTCTCAATCAGACATCGCTACATGCCTGTCTGCAGTCGACCTATAGCCACCTCGTGCTTGCGCACAGGTGCTATCTGGTCAACCCATCTAGGCTGTCAGATGGTCTGATCAGACTGTGTGGATCTAACCTAGATGATGACTTCAACCCTAATAACCCGTCTAAGGGTTTACAGTAAGGCCTTAGATCTAATGAGAGGCGCGCATGTGAAGTAGTTTTGAAGAAAACAACTATGCGCCAATCAACATGCGCCAACAGAAAACAAACAAATACAAGTATTTTCGCATATGAAAACTTATCATGTATTTTTCGCATGTTATGAAGATCTAAGCATACATGGATCACAAAGCAATCATATGAACATATAAAACCTGCTCTGATACCAATTGAAAGTCCCCTAACCACAAGGGGGGGGGGCGAAACCCTAAAGATGGCGCATAACAATATTTTCGCATGGGAAGCTAGGGTTTCAAGAGATCTTTATATGTCATATAATTAACTTTTAAATGATTGAATGGATGAAGAAGAACTCATACCATAGCCATCGGTTTGATGGTGCCTTGGAAGCAAAGGCGCAAATGAACCTTCTCCAAAGTTGACGCACACAAGAAGATCGATGCGCTCACTCCTTTGAATCCTTTGTGCTAGCAAAGCCTTTCAAAGGGTCTTTGTCGAATGAAAGGGATGGAGATGTTGATCACTCTTGGCCGAATCCTCCTCCTCAGTAGCTTCAAGCGCCGCCACACACAAAAGTGTCGAGAGAGAGAAGTCACGATAGGGAGACGAGCGAGAATAGGATTATCCCTGTTCGAACATGAGAGATCTCCAAGTGGAGATCATGGTTTCTAAAAATAGAAACCACACTTCGCTCACACGTTCACGCCATCTCCTTTTGAACCATGCGCTCATATAATGAGCCGGTTCAATTTGGTTCGGTTTAAGAACCAATCAAGCCAAGCGATCCAGTCTAGATCTTAATTAAACCCTAAGGCTCCAGATCTAACCGTTCATCTCTTGATGCTCCTGATCTCACCGATCTAGCATCCAATCTCTCAATCGAAGCTTACCGATCTCAAGCCCTAATCAATCAAACATGATCAGACCAGATCTCACTTACAATCAGAGATTAAATCCCTTTAAACTGAACCCAAATAATTCAGTCCACACGATCTGACTTAAGTAAGCCATATCATCAATTTGTGCGACCCTAAGAGTTTCCTTTAAACGTCGGTAACGATAACTCACGTTATCACGATCAGTGAGGGGTATCTAGCAACACATCACTGTCTCCTGATATAAAGAAAAGAGTCTTCCAAGACTACACCCAAACCACAGCACAAGTGTGAATCCAATTCACAAGGCATACATGCTTCCTTTGCCACTGGATGTTCTTATTGGACAAGCGTGTCAAGCTTGTAGCTCCAATATGATGAGCATGATTAGATCAGATGAACATAGTCATCTGGGTATGGCCATACACTTTCTCAATCATCTCATCCAGGGGGGCCCCTTTAGAACATCACACTCCACTTAAGGAGACGGCAATCCTATATCTATCACTAGTGCCCTAACCTGATTCAAGCTCACCATCCAAGATAGTCTATAATCATTATGTTTCAAATGATATTGAACTACCTCAAAACAATGACAATCATCATCTAGAAAACACAAGTGATCTCAAGTCAGAGGAAATGTGCCACTTGTCGCATTCAAGGATTATTCATATTGTGACAAGCAATTGAATATCCTAGTAGGGTCTGTCCAGTACATCCAATGTACCCATGAGTCTACATCTTATTCCATGCTCGAAGCATCCTATAAGATTAGAACACATATTAGTCTCAATAATATCAAGGCTGTCTCATGTTCACCAAGATATCTTGACTAAGGACATAACTGCATGTCAGCCTAGCTGAACAGCTTTGAGACATTATTCAGAAGTACACTTATTGCAGCAGACAATGTAACAAACTGAATAACAACCATGCCTTTATAAACATAAGAGTTTATTACATGATACTGATACATTCCCAAGGCCTCAAACATTAGCCTTAAGGGCATACCCCAACAGGCTGCAAACTCACAACTTAATGGCAGCAAAACAATAATATAGTTTAACTCAAGTCGAATGCCGTCCTATCAATGTGTTCTAATGTGATAAAAACAGGGCATAAACAGAGCATGTAATCTCAATCTCAATATCAATATGGCAGGTATGAATCATAGTTTCAGCACCATGAATAACACTAACTAAGTAAATATGAAGTGAAAATCAACTCATAACTCCAGCTCAAAAATTATTAAAACCATGAATGAACAGTAACTTTACCACGTTTCAACTTATTTTAGTTCAAATCATCAGTCAAATCAACCCAAATTCTTTTTAAACAACAAGGGGTTGAAAGTTCAACCTCTCACGAGTTAATAGAAACAAAAATCACTTAAAATGGTGGAGGATTGAGCGAGAACGAGCGAAAGGGGCGAAAATTGGTGAAAAGTCGCTAAATCAGAAAAATCGGAGAATCGGTTACTGTTGTAATCTGTAAGTGCACGGATACTCGAAGTAATAAAGAAAGATATCGAACCACAGAGACCTTATTGTTAAGTACCAAATAGATGTTTTCTCACTAGCTAAGCAAGCCGAATATGATAGAAATAACTATGTAAAGAATATGCTAAAGAGATAACAGAGAGAAAGCATTGGGACTAGGGTTTCATCCACCTTAATATTTATGACTAGATATAATTAAAGGTTCATCAATCATTTTTCGTTATGGTAAAGATATAGCTTACTTAATAAAGAAATTAACTCGTTCTTGCACAATCAATTTACAAAGAATGATCCTCACTCTCATGCAAGATCTATTCAATGTTAAACATAAGTAAACTTTGATTAAAGAGATTAAGAATCACTCTCATGCATTCCACCTCAATATCAAGATCTCAAGCAAAACTAAGTACTCTCGCACCTTAGTTTCACAGGTTTTACTTAAGGTTTTCTAAGAATCAAATATCTATCTCTAGCATATTTTCATGTCTAAAACAGTAATAATTTCTAGGTCAAAACATCAACAAGAAAGAAGCATCTAAAATCTAAAAATAAGAACACAACCACTCTCTTGCGATGAGCTCCTACCATAAATTCTAGGGTTCCAAGTTTATGCATATCATCTTCTCAGTCCATACACAAAAACTCTAAAACATGTTAATGCATGACACTAGAAATGATTAAAGACAATAATCTCTTAAGTAAAATTACCATGCCAAAAATATCATGATGAAATAAAGATTATCTAGTCATAGAAATATCAAGGGGGATTACATCCTTTGTCCCAAAATAAAGTTTAAGCTTGCATGGAAAGAGAAATATAATCAACCATAGTTTCAAAGCATTAGAAATCAAAAAGAAGGAGAGAATAGACATTACAACACGGCTGTAATAGAAATTACAGCCGTAATCACGTGTATGAACAGTGCCAGTGGCGTTCTTTTGTTGATTCCTCCTCCAATCGAACTCCTTTTGTTCTGAAACTTCTGGTGCATCCTCCTCTCCTCCTGGCGAAGCTTCTGAGCGAAAATCACGGCCTGAGGTGCCCTCTACGCCTCTCGGCGTGAGGCCAAACCCTAACAGCCTCTGTATCAATTGCTCTCTTAATACTGGATAAAAATTGGGGCTTTATATTCGTACGTCTTCTCCTCTTAAAGACGAGTCCGTATCATCTTTCGGATCTCAATTTGGAGCTCTGGATTAAAAGTTATGGTCCGCGCAAGATTCGGACCCGAAAAACTCACGAAAAACGGCCCACAATACGGTACCGTGAAAGTTTAACTGTAAAAACGGCAGTGCGAAAAACGGCAATGCCGTATTTTTACCTAGAATTCCGAAATTTTCTGTATAAAATCCTCCAAAAATATGGTACCATGAGATTTTGTCCCAAAAATACGGTAGTGTCGTATTTTGCCCAAAATCTCTGATTTGAGTCATCCAAAAATACGGTACCATGGTAGTTTGTCCAAAAAATACAGTAGTGCCGTATTTTTACAATTTGGCTCCAAATTTCATAAAAATTGATGGGTAGCTTTGTTTCGACGTCTGGAATCCATTGGTGTGCTCAAATCTTCCAAAATCCATCAAAATATGGCACTTTTAACCTGAAAATGATCAAAAACAAGAAATAGTGTAGATTCTGCAATATTTGACAAATAAGGCTTCAAAACAAGCAAAAGAGAATAAATATGACATAAAAAGACACATGAAACGACACAAAATATACTATGAATTTTGGTGTCATCAAACACATAAGGCTCAAATTTTGCTTGTCCTCAAGCAAATAAATGAGAACAATGTTAAGTATGAAAAATATGCTCTTTTATGAAAAAATAAATTTCTAAAATATAATCACTCATGAAATACTCCATCAACTTTTTGCACAAAATTTTAGATAAATATATCATCCAATGAATTTAATCTTTAAGATTCACAGCTTTGATCAAATAAAATTTCGCAACCCGCATAATAAAAAGAATCTCAATCTCATGATTTCACCTTTGTTTTAGTTTAAATCTATCATACCTTTGTTTACAGGAATAGGATATCCAAAATCTTTTTCCACTCAAAATCTCTTTTTCTCTCTCTCTTTTTTTTTTGTGTTTTTGATGGTATGTACCCACATAGATACACACTTTTTATTTGGACTTCAACTCTTATCTTCAGTACCACTATCAATTTTACACAGTGCCAAGTAGAGGAGTCATTCTCTCATGCCTATCCAAAATTTTTCTCTCATCAAATTTTTTTATAATTTTTTGACTTCAACCCATGTCTTAGGTACCACTGTCAATTTTGCACAGTGCCAAGTAGTGGAGTCTCTCACTATTTTTGTGGACCATGGATTCTTCCTTCCCAACAAATAGTAAAATAGACCAAACATCAACTAGGCTAATCAATTGACATCACTTCAAAAATTACACTCATATGCTCATTTTATTCAAGAAAGATGCTTCACTCTTAGATTACATTCATCAAACAACATACCTACCCAAAACATATGCATCAATCAATGGATAATTTCAACAAGTAGATATATATTGAAGAAATAAATTCAACATAATAGGTATATCTTCATTCACAGGCATTAGCATGAACTTTCATAATCAATGTAGAAAAATCTACCCATCTAAGAAAAACATATCATCAACTTATCAATCTTATCATGTCCATAAAAAATTTCTAATTCAATGCAAAAGGTGTGAAGCATGAAAACTCATATAATTATAGTCAAAAGTGTAACATGATTGGTCCATATAATTTACCCTGAGGATAAGAACCTAACATATGCTAAGATCTATGACACTCTTCATAGGATGGATAAACAAATTGAAGAAATACTAAAGCTTAGAGAACAAACATTAGAGCCTGCCTTAGAAAGTAAAACAAGTCTAGATGAGACTTCTGAAACTCAAGAGGCAAACCATGTTGAACCAACCCTTCAAGAAGAACCAATGACTTTACCTTCAATTTTAGGGCCCATACCCACAGGTTCTCAACTTGACCTTAGCACTACCACTAGCGAACCTAAAGATGATTTGCCTAAAAATCCAGTTGAACCCAAACCCATAAGTCTTCTTGAACCATGTCTTGAACCTAAGTTAGAACCTTTTGTGATGTAGGACGGGGGTCTAAAACATTCAAACAACGATTTTCAAAATCCGTTTTGATACATAAGTAGATAATAAGGGAAAACCGGATTTAAACTAACGAGATTTTGAGAAACTATTTTTTTTTGTATTTTATAATAGTAAAGGAAAACCCGGGATTACAACTACTGAAAGCAGTAAATGCTGAAATTAAACTTACAGAGCGACCCTTGAGAATTGAAGGATCGTATCACCCCGTTCTTCACCGGTCCAACTCTAATGGAAGGTGTAGAAATGGTTGAGCATTACACGCAAACACACAAAGGGATCTGAACAAGTCTCGGATTCATATTACACACTTAAATCAAGGGGGAGGCTAGTCCTCACAAGTTCCCTTGCTAATATGAAATCTAACTAGAAGAGGGGGGGGAAGAGAAGAGGAGATGCGCCACCAATTTGCTTGTCCTCCTTGCGCCAACTACAAAATTAAAGAGTAGTGTAGATGCTATTCGGATCACAAGAGGAAACAAAACAAAGGAAAAGGGAGAAACTTAGCTTGCTTGGTTTGAAGATCCCTCCTTCTTGTTCCTTGCGCATCATGTCCTCTTGGAAAGTTTCTTGGTGTCAAGAGGGAAGTTATGAGGTGAAGAGCTCTCGGCTAGAAGATGTAAGGGAGGAGTCTTCTTAGAATTTTGGTGGAGAAGATGGAAGAAGAAGGGCTCGGCCTTGGAAGAAATATTACTACTACTACTAATGGCGACACTAATGTTTACCTAGGAAACTAGTAGACAATTCTCATATCATCAAAGCTACGAAAATACATGAGGAAGGCTACATTTATAGGCAAGGTAGAGGGTGGGCAAGGTGGTCATTTGCCCCTTAGGTGCCACTTACAAAAATGGAGAGAAAAATTCAGCATTTAATTCAAGGTGTGAATGCAATTAAGAGTGTAGATCCTTTCTTTCTTTGGTGAAGCCTCTATGGAATTTCTTTGAATTTTGAATGAGGCTCCTTGCTGGTGGCGAGATGGCCTCCTTCCTTGTTGGTTGTGGGCGCATGAATGAATAATTCAAAATTTGAATTCCTTCCACAAAAGCTTGGGCGGCAATATAAGATGGTAAGTCTTCATAAATGACTTCCTTTGATTTTGGATCTTGATAAATGATGGATTCGAATTCTTCCCTTGCTTGGGATGGTGTGTTGGCGCCTATTCCTTGGGTGGATAGAAGCTGAGTTGGCAAGTGAGCTCATCAACACTTTGAGTTGAAGGGGTTGAAGTCTTCTTTCCTTTCTTGAGCTGAACTTGTTGAGTGGAACTTGAGCTGACCTTTAGCTTGAATGACCTGCCAAAAATATAACCAATGCAAGGATGCACTATCCTACCATGATGCAAAGTACATAAGAGCTACATGCATTACAATGCACACCTACTACAATTGGACTTGCCATAATTGACTATATGATGCATGGCTTTATTTGAAAGCTTAAACTAACCTAAATGCCATGAAATGCAATGCAAAACAATAGGAAGCAAGTGAGCTCTAGGTGAACCCAAGTTGAGGAGGTTTCCTCCGAGCCCAAGCATGTCTCTTCAGAGCAGGGCTGCTGCCTCCATCATTTTGAGCTTCACTTGGATCCTAATCCTCAACCTATAGGTCAACCCCTATAATCCTTGAATCTTGTCTTTTAGGTCCTTCTACCCACACCCTTAAGCCTCCATTAGTATTAACAAAACATAATGAACTCAAACATGCTTTGCAGCCTGCTCTTATTGAAATTGAGTATATTGATTTCATCATTCCATGTTCTTTTCTAAGTCCTATGATTTTCTATGACAAACTTACTAATGAGTACGGTCGAGAAAGGGAATTCAATGCAGGTACCCTTGATATGCAGCTTGGACCGTGGAAAAGAAGCAACAAGACAATATGCTATGATGCTGACAACATTTTGAAGCTTCAAGTTTAGAAGGAACAATTCACCATTGCCTCTCTAGAATTTCTCCACCAACGCAAGAACAATTCTTAGGGGAAGAATTTTTTTCACCCGGGGAGAAATGATGGGGGCAGAGACCACAGGCCACGAAGGTACAAGTGGAGTCTATGAGTACCCTAGTGCAAGGCCTGGAAGTTCTCAAATAAGCTAGCAAGCTCTCTCAAATAAGCTAGCTCAATAATTGGAAAAGACTATTTCAACCACTCAATAAACTCAAGATGCTCAAGATTACAAAGAAAGGGTTGCCGCATTCCACTAACCAGGACGTGCATCCATATGCGCTAACTCAAGTTCAAAATCCAGCTCAGATTAGGGAAGATCCATCTCCATCAACACCTTCAGCAGATTTGCGCCTGCATATGAGGAATTAATCAAATATGGGATCTCATCCAATGTTCACGTTCATCAAAGGATATCTTCTCCAGCCAAGCATCGAAACCTCAACGTTCATCTTCAGCCAAGAAAGGAAGCTTCTCCAATGTTTTCCCTCAACGTCTCTCATGCATCCAAAGACAAAAGGAACAACGTTAACCCCAACGTCTCTCCCATCATCTCTATATGTATCTCGCATAAACATTGTAATCGACAAGATTTGATTAATTGAATGGAAATGGTTTTCTTTCCTATGGAATTGGATGTCTCCTTCCTTCTTCTCCTCTGAGGTGCTTGTGTCACCTAGTTATCCCCTCTCCTCCTTCTAGGGCCAAGCCCCTCCTTCTTCTCCCTCAAACTCTCTCTGTCCCGTTACAAACCTCGCCTGCAACTTGTTCCCAGACATTCAAAACTTCACAAACTCGCCGCCGACGATCCACTGGCTGGATCTCCACAAGACTTTGATGTGGGGTGAAGACACGTGATAATGCAATAAAAAAAAATTCAATTATTTAAATTCTTTTCTCTTTTTTTTTTAAATTTCATATTAATGACCAAAATCACGAAACAATCAAAATTCTAGGACTATAGAAATAATAAGTTACGAAATGTAGCCATGTATGGGAGAATGATCCAATTACTCACAATGCAAGCAGAGTAAACCAAATGGTAGAGTGAAAGTAGCTCTGTTCAGTCACATCAAATATAGCGAACCAAGGCAAATATAACATCTGCAATAAAACAGTTAAATCAGACTAGACAATAAAATTAGTGCAGAAGTTATGAAAGTTCAGATGTTTCCATTGTTGGGGTATGCCCTTAAGGCTAATGTTTGAAGCCTTGGGATTATATCAGTATCATGTATATAAACTCTATGTTTATAAAGGCAATGGTTGTTATTCAGGTTGTTACATCATCTGCTGCAATATGTATACTTCTGAATAATGTCTCAATGCTGTTCAGCTTGGCTGACATGCAGTTTTGTCCTTAGTCGAGATATCTTGGTGAACATGAGACAGCCTTGATATGATTAAGACTAATATGTGTTCTAATCTTATAGGATGCTTCGAGCATGGAATAAGATGTAGACTCATGGGTACATTGGATGTACTGGACAGACCCTACTTAGGATATTCAATTGCTTGTCACAATGTGAATAATCCTTATAAGCAAACAAGTGGCATATTTCCTCTGACTTGAGATCACTTGTATTTCTAAATGATGATTGGCATTGTTTTGAGGTAGTTCGATATCATTTGAAACATAATGGTTATAGATTATCTTGGATAATGAGCATGACTCATGTTAGGGCACTAGTGATAGATATAGGATTGCCGTCTCCTTGTTTGGAGTGTGATGTTCTATAGGGGCCCCCTGGATGAGATGATTGAGAAAGTGTATGGCCACACCCAGATGACTATGTTCATCTGATCTAATCATTCTCATCATATTGGAATTACAGGCTTGACACGCTTGTCCAATAAGAACGTCCAGTGGCAAAGGAAACACATATGCCTAGTGAGTTGGGTTCACACTTGTGCTATGGTTTGGGTGTAGTCTTGGAAGACTCTTTCCTTTATATCGGGAGACAGTGATGTGTTGCTAGATACCCCTCACTGATCGTGATAACGTGAGTTATCGTTACCGACATTTAAAGGAAACCCTTAGGGTCGCACAATTTGATGATATGGCTTACTTAAGTCAGATCGTGTGGACTGAATTGTTCTGGTTCAGTTTAAAGGAGTTTAAACTCTGATTGTAAGTGAGATCTGGTCTGATCATGTTTGATTGATTAGGGCTTGAGATCGGTAAGCTTCGATCGAGAGAATTGATGCTAGATCGGTGAGATCAAGAGCATCAAGAAATGAATGGTTAGATCTTGAACCTTATGGTTTAATTTGATCTAGACCAATGCTTGGCTTAATTTGGTCTTTGAACCAAATCTAATTGAACCGGCTCATCATGTGAGCGCATGGTTCAATGGGAGATAAAGTGGCGATCGGTTTAATTGTGTAAACGCATGAGCGTTAAGGGGTTTGCTATTTTTGGAAGTTGGTTTTCCAAAATCAGAGTAACGCTTCCACGTTTGGGCATAACGCCTCACGTTCGAGGGCATTACTCTTCGCTCACTCGCCTCTTCCTCTTGACGATGCTCCTCTTTCGGTGATCTTCTTCACGCAAAGAGAGGGAGTTCGAAAGCCAAGAAAAGCATCTCATCTCCTTCACACGGTTAGGAGACTTGGAGAACTTTGCTAGCACAAAGATCTAGATCGGTGAGATCAAGAGCATCAAGAGATGAATGGTTAGATCTTGAACCTTATGGTTTAATTTGATCTAGACCAATGCTTGGCTTAATTTGGTCTTTGAACCAAATCTAATTGAACCGGCTCATCATGTGAGCGCATGGTTCAATGGGAGATAAAGTGGCGATCGGTTTAATTGTGTAAACGCATGAGCGTTAAGGGGTTTGCTATTTTTGGAAGTTGGTTTTCCAAAATCAGAGTAACGCTTCCACGTTTGGGCATAACGCCTCACGTTCGAGGGCATTACTCTTCGCTCACTCGCCTCTTCCTCTTGACGATGCTCCTCTTTCGGTGATCTTCTTCACGCAAAGAGAGGGAGTTCGAAAGCCAAGAAAAGCATCTGATCTCCTTCACACGGTTAGGAGACTTGGAGAACTTTGCTAGCACAAAGATCGACAAGGAGTAGGCGATCATACATCTTGTGTGCGCACGCTTTGGAGGAGAGCCACATCGCCCTCTTGCTTCCAAGTCGCCATCCAAGAAATGGCATTGGTATGTTTTTTCGTTTGATCTATACAAGTTCATGAAGTTGATCATATATTCATGCATGCGATTCCTTAAGAAACCCTAGCTTCCGCTATGCAAAAATATTCTACATGCGCATATTAGGGTTTTGCCCCCTTAGGGGAACCTTCAATTGGTATCAGAGCCATGTTGCTATGAATTATATGATTGCTTTTTGTGATCCATGCTTGTGTTTATGAGTAGATCTATGATCATGCCGAAACCTACATGTTTGCAGCTTTATCTTATGTTTGCGCATGATGGGTGTTGGCGCATATTACATGATGTTTTTGTCAAAACAACTTATCTTGCGCGACTCCATTTAGATCTAAGCGCCTACTTGAAAGACTTAGACGGGTTATTAGGGTTGAAGTCATCATCCAGTATAGACCCAACAGTCTGATCAGACCATCTGACAGCCTAGATGGGTCGACCAGATGGCACCTATGCGCAAGCATGAGGTGGCTATAGGTCGACTGCATACTGGGCGTGTAGCGATGTCTGATTGAGACAACCAGTGAACGCACATGAGTTAGGCCCGGGGTCACGCCCGCTTGCCAGAACTCATGAGTGTCGTTCAGCCCTTAACGCATGCATGTTTGGCCACTGGATCGACTCAAGTCGGTTATGACTTGGTGCATGCTAGGGCAGTGGGTCTGACTTGGTCTGATGAGTGGATCCCTATTAATGGACCGTTGTAAGGTAGTAGGGCACCTAAGGAAATAAAATTGAGGCCATGGGGATTTTCGAAAATTTTATTTTCTTATCTGGATCACATGTTGTTTGTATCACATGAATGAATGTTTATTTCATCTTATGTGGGCTGCCCAATTAATGTGTGCTGTGCTGGGGCCTGCGTGCCTAGATGTATTATTGTAAATTATTATTGTGATCTGCGCATCACATTTCAATTAATTTATAAAGTGTAATTGACCTGCGTGTCAATCATGTCTAGATAGATTAAATTGTATTTTAATTAGACATGAGCACAGAGCACACTTGGCAGAGGCGCATGCAGCAAGTGGCTTCACCAGTGGGAGGTCTAGGGTTCGACTCTAGGACAGGCGCATTTTACCTGGTGGGCGCACCTGAGCTGCAGTGGGCGCTTGGGCCCGGGTTGGGCCAGAGGAAATGCAAAAGACCCAAGAAGAGCTCAAGTGAAGACTTAAGTTAATTAAGGTCTTACTTAGGCTTAGTTAATTAAGGTCTTACTTAGGCTTAATGGGCTTTTACCACATAAGATCATCATGCTTTTAATTTACTGTTTCAGTAATGTAGTAACTGCATGATTTATTCTTCTGCTATCACCATAGGATTTGAATGATAGTAAGAAGATAAAAGGACCGTTAAAATCCAACGCCAAATATCAAGCACGATAGCCTTCTGACGCGAAACCTCACTGTTCTGACTATCGTTGGGGCCGTGTTGTACCCACTCAGTGGGCACGCCCATCTATCTTCAGACGGTGTGTGATTACACCTGCGTGTTACAGAGAAGGGATTTATCGCTTCTCGTTGCTCAGCATAGCACGTGGTGGTCCAGGGAGTAGGTCGGGTTAGCTTGACCATGTAGGCTACATATTGAGCATATGGTAGCCATATGGAGGCAGCCATCTGTGGGATCAGAGACTGTGTTGTACCAACTCAGTTGGCACAGTCTGCTGGATTGCCCAGATGAAGGGGAATCGCACGGGTTGGCGATTGGCAGGGATTGCCTACCAGAAATTAGTGCTTGTACTCTCTGTGCATCTTATCTCGCCTGAGCGGGACGCGGAGACCAAGTATGAAATCTGGATCCCATCTCACTAAAAGAGTTTTACTCTTTCGGACTGTTTTATTGGATTTTTCAGTCAGATAAAATAGTGAGAAAAGAATCATTCTTAAGTCCTGAATTGATTCTAACATTGATACTGACCTTGCTGTTCTTGCATTGTTGTAGATTACTGCAGCAATGAACACCACAGCCTTCAATGTGCGATCCCTACTGGAAAGGGAGAAGTTTGCTGGGCCAAACTTCTCAGACTGGTACGGACACCTTAAGATTATTCTTAAGGCTGAGAGGAAATTGTATGTCCTCGAGACGGCTATACCGCCTCAACCCGCTGCGAACGCCGCAAGGGTGGTTCGGGAAGCTTATGAAAAGCACGTCAATGATAGCATTGATGTCGCTTGCCTGATGCTAGCGTCTATGACGCCACAGCTGCAGCGTCAACATGAAGATTTATCTGCTATTGAAATAATAGCAAATCTCAAGTTGTTGTATGCTGCACAGGCAAGGACTGAACGCTACAATTTGACTAAACTTTTCTTTCAGAGCAAACTGGCTGAAGGGAGTCCAGTGGGAGCTCACGTACTCAAGATGATTGGGTACAAGGAGGCTCTAGAGAAACTGGGACGCACCATCAATCAGGAGCTTGTTGTAGACATTATTCTGCAGTCTCTCCCGGCCTCTTTCGATCCATTCATTATTAATTTTAATATGAACAAAAGGACTGTATGCCGGCAGAGTTGCTGAATATGCTCTTGACTACATAGCAAACTCAGTCTCGTGAGAAGGGAACGCCTTCATCCTCTGTCCTCATGGTTCCTTCTAGGAACAAGAAGAAGGGGAAGAAGGGCAAAGCCCCTGTCAAGAGCTACAACAAGGCTCTGAAGCAAAAAGTAAAGCGGTCGAAGGAATACAGATGTTTCCATTGTGGCCAGCTGGGTCACTGGAAAAAGGACTGTAAAGCGCTCCAAGGAGATAAGAAGGGAAGTAAGCCTTTCGCTTCTAGCTCAGGTATTTACGTGACTGAAGTCATGGTATCTTCTTCTTCTATTTCATGGGTGTTGGACACTGCATGTGGAGTTCACATTTGTTCAAATGTACAGGAACTCAAGAGAAGAAGACAGGTGGGACAGCATGAGGTGGACCTACGAGTTGGAAACGGGGCACGGGTTGCTGCTGTTGCTGTAGGAGAATATCACATCTCTTTACCATCTGGTCTTGTATTAGAACTGGACAATTGTTATTTTGTACCGAGCATAACTAAGAATATTATCTCTATTCCTGCTCTTGTCAGGAAAGGGTTTTTCCTTTGAATGCAAGATTTCAAAGTGTTACATTTCTTTTGATAATATTGTTTATGCTACTGGGTCAATTAACAATGGGTTATTCATGTTGGACATGGAATGTTCAATACAACAGATTGATATTAAGAAAGCCAAGTATGCTGATGACAGCACCTTGCTATGGCATAGTCGTTTAGGCCATATTAACAAGAAGCGCATTAAGCGGTTGCATGATCATGGACTGCTGGGATCATTCTCCTATGAGGAGCTTGATACATGCAAAGCTTGTATATTGGGTAAAATGACGAAGTCTCTTTTTTCTAATAAAGGTCAAAGGGCTTCAGGTTTACTAGACCTCATTCACAGCGATGTGTGTGGGCCATTTAGTAAACATGCCAGAGGTGGCTATTCATACTTCATTACCTTTACTGATGATTTCAGTAGGTATGGTTATGTCTATTTAATGAGACATAAGAGTGAATCTTTTGACAAGTTCAAAGAGTTCAAAAATGAAGTACAAAATCAGCTAGGCCGAAATATCAAGGCACTTCGTTCAGATCGAGGTGGAGAATACTTGAGTCATGAGTTTACTGACTATCTGAAGGAGTGTGGGATTATCTCACAGCTCACTCCGCCAGGAACACCGCAATGGAATGGTGTGTCCGAGAGGAGAAATAGAACCTTACTTGATATGGTTCGTTCAATGATGAGTCAGGCTACTCTACCTTACTCCTTTTGGGGATTTACACTGGAAACAGCTGCAAAGGTACTAAACCGAGTGCCATCCAAGGCCGTTTCAAAGACTCCATATGAGTTATGGTATGGGAAACAGCCGAGCTTGACATTTATTAAGATCTGGGGTTGCGAGGCTTATGTCAAAAAGCTCGCCTCTGGGAAACTGGAGAGTAGATCTGATAAATGTATCTTTGTCGGTTACCCTAAAGAAACAAAGGGTTGTTATTTCTACGATCCCAAAGAGAACAAAGTATTTGTTGCTCGGACGGCTATTTTTCTTGAGAAGGAATTTCTTCTGCAAGAGGCCAGTGGGAGAGAAATAAAGCTGGATGAGAATCAAGAAGAAGGACAAAGTAGTCAAGCACAGTTGGATGAGCCTGAGCCAGTAGATCAGGTTACTAAACAACCTGAGGCTCAGATATCACGGGAACCGCGAAGATCGGGAAGGATCCGTCGTCAGCCTGAGTGCTATGACGGAGTCTACATCATTGATGATGAACCCCTCACTTATGCGGATGCGGTCAGTGGACCGGAATCAGCGAGATGGCTTGAAGCTATGCGAGCCGAGATGGACTCCATGTCAGATAACCAAGTCTGGGATTTGGTTGATCCGCCTCCGGGAGTAATCCCTATAGGCTGTAAATGGATCTTCAAGAAGAAGATAGACATGGATGGTAACGTGGTTACCTATAAAGGCAGGCTAGTTGCGAAAGGTTTCAAACAAATCTACCAGATAGATTATGATGAAACTTTCTCTCCTATAGCCATGTTCAAGTCTATTCGGATTATTCTTGCGATAGCGGCATATTATGATTATGAGATCTGGCAGATGGATGTGAAGACCGCTTTCCTTAATGGAAAATTACAAGAGGATGTGTATATGACACAACCTGAAGGTTTCACTAATCCATCAGATCGCCATAAAATATGCAAATTAAAGAAGTCCATTTATGGACTTAAACAAGCATCGCGAAGCTGGAATATTCATTTTGATGAATCAATCTGTAAGTTTGGTTTCATCAAGAATGAAGATGACCCGTGTGTATATAAGAGGTTTAGTGGGAGCGTGATTACTTTCCTAGTCCTCTACGTCGATGATATCTTGATCATTGGAAACGATATTCCTGAACTGCATGCTGTCAAAGCATGGTTAAGAAAATGTTTCCAGATGAAAGATTTAGGAGAAGCAGCCTATGTATTAGGTGTGAAGATCTACAGAGATAGATCTAAGAGGCTTCTCGGGCTGTGCCAGAGTACTTACATCGATAAAGTCCTGGAGAGATTCCATTTAGAAAATTCTAAAAGAGGATATCTTCCAGTCAGACATGGTCTGAATCTTTCAAAGAGTCAGTGTCCACAAACACAGACTGAGAAAGATGAAATGGACAATACGCCTTATGCTTCGGCTATTGGGTCCATTATGTATGCGATGTTGTGTACTCGCCCAGACGTTGCTTACGGGTTAAGCGTGACCAGTCGATTCCAAAGTAACCCAGGTAAGGCACACTGGATTGCAGTCAAGAACATTTTGAAATATCTTCGGAGGACCAAAGATATGTTCTTGATATATGGAGGTCAGGAAGAACTCAGTATTGAAGGATATACTAACGCTTCGTTCCAATCTGACCAGGATGATTTCCGATCGCAATCAGGCTATGTTTTTAGCTTGAATGGAGGAGCAGTGGTGTGGAAAAGTTTCAAACAGTCAATTGTTGCTGATTCCACAACTGAAGCCGAGTATGTTGCAGCCTCGGAAGCATCCAAGGAGGCAGTCTGGATTCGTAAGTTCGTTCAGGAACTTGGTGTTGTTCCTTCGAGTGCAGATCCATTGGTTATCTTCTGTGATAACACTGGAGCTATAGCTCAAGCAAAGGAACCACGGTCACACCAGAAGTCCAAGCACATACAGAGAAGGTTTCACTTGATCCGGGAGATCATTGATCGTGGCGAGATCAAAATCTGCAAGGTTCATACAGATGACAATCTAGCTGACCCGCTTACTAAGCCTCTAGTGCAGCAGAAGCATGAGAAGCACTGTAATAATATGGGTTTGAGATTTCTCAACCATTAGATTAAGTGCAAGTGGGAGATTGTTGGGGTATGCCCTTAAGGCTAATGTTTGAAGCCTTGGGATTATATCAGTATCATGTATATAAACTCTATGTTTATAAAGGCAATGGTTGTTATTCAGGTTGTTACATCATCTGCTGCAATATGTATACTTCTGAATAATGTCTCAATGCTGTTCAGCTTGGCTGACATGCAGTTTTGTCCTTAGTCGAGATATCTTGGTGAACATGAGACAGCCTTGATATGATTAAGACTAATATGTGTTCTAATCTTATAGGATGCTTCGAGCATGGAATAAGATGTAGACTCATGGGTACATTGGATGTACTGGACAGACCCTACTTAGGATATTCAATTGCTTGTCACAATGTGAATAATCCTTATAAGCAAACAAGTGGCATATTTCCTCTGACTTGAGATCACTTGTATTTCTAAATGATGATTGGCATTGTTTTGAGGTAGTTCGATATCATTTGAAACATAATGGTTATAGATTATCTTGGATAATGAGCATGACTCATGTTAGGGCACTAGTGATAGATATAGGATTGCCGTCTCCTTGTTTGGAGTGTGATGTTCTATAGGGGCCCCCTGGATGAGATGATTGAGAAAGTGTATGGCCATACCCAGATGACTATGTTCATCTGATCTAATCATTCTCATCATATTGGAATTACAGGCTTGACACGCTTGTCCAATAAGAACGTCCAGTGGCAAAGGAAACACATATGCCTAGTGAGTTGGGTTCACACTTGTGCTATGGTTTGGGTGTAGTCTTGGAAGACTCTTTCCTTTATATCGGGAGACAGTGATGTGTTGCTAGATACCCCTCACTGATCGTGATAACGTGAGTTATCGTTACCGACATTTAAAGGAAACCCTTAGGGTCGCACAATTTGATGATATGGCTTACTTAAGTCAGATCGTGTGGACTGAATTGTTCTGGTTCAGTTTAAAGGAGTTTAAACTCTGATTGTAAGTGAGATCTGGTCTGATCATGTTTGATTGATTAGGGCTTGAGATCGGTAAGCTTCGATCGAGAGAATTGATGCTAGATCGGTGAGATCAAGAGCATCAAGAGATGAATGGTTAGATCTTGAACCTTATGGTATAATTTGATCTAGACCAATGCTTGGCTTAATTTGGTCTTTGAACCAAATCTAATTGAACCGGCTCATCATGTGAGAGCATGGTTCAATGGGAGATAAAGTGGCGATCGGTTTAATTGTGTAAACGCATGAGCGTTAAGGGGTTTGCTATTTTTGGAAGTTGGTTTTCCAAAATCAGAGTAACGCTTCCACGTTTGGGCATAACGCCTCACGTTTGAGGGCATTACTCTTCGCTCACTCGCCTCTTCCTCTTGACGATGCTCCTCTTTTGGTGATCTTCTTCACGCAAAGAGAGGGAGTTCGAAAGCCAAGAAAAGCATCTCATCTCCTTCACACGGTTAGGAGACTTGGAGAACTTTGCTAGCACAAAGATCGATAAGGAGTAGGCGATCATACATCTTGTGTGCGCACGCTTTGGAGGAGAGCCACATCGCCCTCTTGCTTCCAAGTCGCCATCCAAGAAATGGCATTGGTATGTTTTTTCGTTTGATCTATACAAGTTCATGAAGTTGATCATATATTCATGCATGCGATTCCTTAAGAAACCCTAGCTTCCGCTATGCAAAAATATTCTACATGCGCATATTAGGGTTTCGCCCCCTTAGGGGAACCTTCAGCCATGTCTGGTAGGGAGTTCTGCTAATGCTTCAGTGGACCCAACTGATCTAAAGGTTAGAACAAAAGATATTCTTCCTTTTTGTCTCGAAGATCAGGGGTTCTATCACCTCCAAATATTTTAAACACCTGCACAAAGAAGACTAATCAAATTAGTTTTAAAACAGAGGTGCAGGAATGTATTAGATATCAAAATTGCTAGGGGGTTTAGGATGATCTGCTAATTATGGGCTCGACCCAACTAATCGAAATGGTAGAAGAGGATATGATCTTTCTATTAGCATAAAAAATCAGAGGTGGAGGCTTGTCCAAGCGCGCTAAAATCCTGCATCAAGAAGGCTAATCAAGTTAAGTCGAAGAGCAGATAGAAGACAATAGCAGGATAGCATCTGGAGGTAAGCGAGGCTAGTGCTGAACAATGACGGCGAGCATGGAATGCTTGTGGGCAGCGTTGGAGTCAGGGGAAGGAGGAGATGACGTTGAAGTCGTCGGAGCACCGAGAGATGGTGGAAGAGGCGAGGACGACGTCTGAGCACTGGCAGAGGTGGAGACGCGGGTTGTCGAATAGAGCAGGGGCGGCTAGCGAGCAGAGCAGGGGCGGTCGGCTTTTGCCCGATAGGGCATGAAACCCGAACCTGCTACAACTGGAGGTTGCTATGGATGAGGTGAAGATGCAGCCGGAGTTTCTGGGCGGACAGTGGCCGGTCGGAGGAGAACGACGTCAGAAAGCGGATCTAGGGCGTAAGCATGGCGGAAACAGGGGATGGCGTCAGAGTTTTGATTCCGACCATCGGTGAGGTGGATGGGCAAATCTCGGTGGCTAAAGCTTCGTCAGGGAGAGGAGGAGTGGTGGCCGAAGTCTCGTGGAGATCCGGCTGGTGGATCGTCGGCGGCGAGCTTTCAAAGTTTCAAAACTGGGTGTGGTTGACGTGTGCGGGTGTTTGCAGCGAAGTAGAGAGTTTGAGGGAGAAGAGGAGATTAGAGGGAAAGGAGAAGAATACTTGGTGACACAAGCACCTAGAGAAGGGGGGAGGAAGACATCCGATAGAGGAAGAAAACTATTTCCATCAATTCATTCAAAATTCTACTGATTACAGGTTTCATGCGAGATACAAATAGGGATCAGTCCTAGCTTTGCCGAACGTTGTTGTTTCCATCTCTGATCAGCAGGGAGAGACAATGACGCTTCCATTTTCAGTGATGAAGGGAGAGACGTTGCGCCTTCCTTCTTTGAAGTGATGAAGATTTGCGTTGATGTGCGCTTTGATGAAATCCCTACTTGGCTGGCTGCTGGCTGATCATTATCGCAGAATTTGTTTCCTTTGCCGTGGATGCAGTCAACTTATTGAGCTGAAATGTCTTGAAGTCATTGGTGTAATTATTCCCATTATTTTGAGCTAGCTAGAAGTGACCATGCTAGCTTATCTGTGACCTCACGAGTCTTTGTCTAGGGCACCTTTAGGCTCCACTTGTATCTTCGTGGCTTGTGGTTCCTGCCCCCATCATTCTCCCCGGGTGAAAAAAAATTCTTCTCCGAAGAATTGCTCCTGTGCATGTGGAGAAATTCTGGAGAGGCAAGAGTAATTTGTCCCATCAGGATTCGAAACTTCAAAATGTTGTCAGCATCATGGCATCCTATCTTGTTGTTCCTTGTCCATGGTCCAAGCTACATATCAAGGGTACCTGCATTGAATTCCCTTTCTCGGCCGTGCTCATTACTAAGTTTGTCATAGAAAATAATAGGACTTAGGAAAGAACAAGGAATGATGAAATAAATATATTCAACTTCAATAAGTGCAGAGTGCAAAGCATGTTTGAGTTCATTATGTTTTGTTGATACTAATGGAGGCTTAAGGGTGTGTGTAGAAGGACCTAAAAGACAAGATTCAAGGATCATAGGGTCCTGGAAGAGATTTTCTAAGTCTAGGGGTTGACCTAAAGGTTGAGGATTAGGATCCAGGTCAAGCTCAAAAGGTTCTAACTTAGGTTCAAGACATGGTTCAAGAAGACCTATGGGTTTGGGTTCAACTTTAGGTTCTATAATAGTTGTGCAATTTTGGGTTTGGGAACCTGTGGTTATGGGCCCTAGAATTGAAGGTGATGGTTCTATTTCACTCTTAGGTTGAGACAAGTCTACAGGGGTCTATATGGGCAACTTAGGGGTAGTTTGACTCTCAGATAAGTCAACTATGGGCTCTTTAACTGGAATGCTAGACTTATCAATCTTATCATGTCCATAAAAAATTTCTAATTCAATGCAAAAGGTGTGAAGCATGAAAACTCATATAATTATAGTCAAAAGTGTAACATGATTGGTCCATATAATCACATAAGGCTCAAACAATGCAAAGGGTGTAAAGTGATAACAAATCAAAGATGCAACCATATGAAATAATCATGAATACAAGAGAGTGTAAACAATACTCACAAAACTATATAGCAAGCTCTGACCCAAAGTACATAAGGCTCAGATCAAAAACAATGTCGGGGCATATGCTGCTAGGTTCAAAGATGTGCCTTTTGAAAATTTTACCTGCAAATTTTAAGGTACATAAGGCTCAGTCTAAAAATAGTCTTTAAAAATAATAATGATAAAAATAATTTTCTAAAAGAAGAATCAGATATATCATCGATGGTCCAAAAGAGGATGCCGGTAGAAAGAATCGAGTAGAGGTGGAACAGAGGCTAGCTGAAAAGCTGCTAGCAACGATGGTGATGGTGCCGACAGTAGAGTGAGTAATCTCTAGTGGCCTGCTAGAGAATATAGTCATAGAGGTGAGATCGTCGGCCGGTGCAAAAGATAGTACTGCATAAAAAAAATCAGAGCCAATAATAAAGAACTGCTGCAAAAATAAATAAAATCATGGAATAAGAGGCAGCAAAAGAAATAAGAATCTGCTGGTGGTATGATCCAGTGTCGATGGCTGGAGACAGTGATGTCAAAGGTAGATGTAGTGGTGGCTAGAGGTGCTAAAAATCTGGAGAAGAAGCCGCAGATCTCCAAGGAGAGCAGTGCAACCGTAAAGAATTTTATTTTCCTACAAGAAAAAAAATTAATTCTAAAAACAACTAAAATAAAAGAAACTAAACTAAGGCAAAAGTGCTTGGGTTGCCTCCCAATAAGCGCTAATTTTTGGTCCATAGCTTGACCTAAACTCAGTTATCATGGTGAAGCAGGTGAATCAGTACCAAAGTAAAGAGCAAACAATTTTCTGCATTTTTGTTGTCCAAAAAGTTTATCCACTAAATCAAACATCCAAAATTTCATGTAAATCACAATTGAAGTGGCTTTTTTAAATTTGCAGAAATTAAAATTAAAATTTTTAAACCCACTGAAAGAAATCTTTATGATCTTCCTATGTTTGTCAAAAAGCAAAATCATTAGTCCTTTCTTCAAATTAATGTTTTCAATAGCAATAAGAAAAGGACTTTGATCAAAAGATTCAAATATTGGATCATGAAAATAAGTTTTATGTCTTTCATTAGATTCCTCAATAAAGCATGAATTTTCAAATAAATCAAAAGATTCAACAAAAGATATGGGCAAAACATCAGAGTGACATTCATCAGTGTTTGTATTTTTCAAATCTTTTTCAATTTCCTCTTGTTCATCATCAAACAATTTTTCAATATCAAAATTATCAACAAAATCAAGATGAGACTCTTTAAAATCAATTGCCTCATTCCTCCCCACAAATAATTCATCATCAGAAGAGTCAAAATCAGAATCATATGAAAAATCATGAGATTTATTAATGTTAGCAAAAGAATTAATAGAACCAGAGTTAGCCACAAAAGATTTATCATTAATCTCAACAATATCATCAAAATCAAATTGAGGTACATGAATATCACAATTTTCAAACTCATCAGATTTAACCATAAATGATAGATCATCAAAAGCATCAATTTCATCAAAAGAGGGTTTTTCAATTTCAATTTCCTCAACTTTTTCCAATAATACAATATCAAAGGAATCAATTTCAGAATTATCAAAATCAGAGTGAGATGCATTAATGTCCACATACGGCTCAATCTCAAAACAATCATAATCAGTGGGGGAATTTTCTAAATCAATCTTTTAAGCTTCCAAATCAAACTCAAATAAACATGCTTGTTGTGCTAATTGGGTTTCTAAAATTTCATTGTGTGCAACCATGTCATCCAACTTAGAATTGATTTGTTTGAGGGTCTCACTCACATCTTGTTTCATGAACTTTTCAAACATAATCTCTAGGCTATATTTTTCAGTTTTCTCAAAGCATGGTTCAGAAGTATAGTTTGAGCAATCATCATAAAAAGATCTAGAATCATATTGATTATCTTGATACCATGGTGAATTGGAATTTAAAAATTGACAATTAGAGGAACAATGTGAAGAAACCCCTTTCATAAGAGGGGGGCGCAAACCCTAAGCATGGCGCAAATAAAACTTTGCAAGCGGTAGAAAGGGTTTGATGATCTTTTGCATGTCATATGATCAACTATCATAGATTGAATAGATCAAGAGTAGATCATACCATAGCCATCTTTTGGATGGTCCCTTGGAAGAAGAGATCGAAGAGGAGTCTCCTCCACAAGGTGCGCACACAAGATGAGAATTGACTTGCTTCTTGTTGCTCCTTGTGCTAGCAAGGATCTCCAAGATGTCCTTGATCGAATGAAGGAAAAAGGAGATGATCTTGGCGTGGATGAACTCCTCCTTGTTCTCGTCAAAACTCTCCACACCGAGAAAGAGGCGTTGAGTTGAGAGAGAGACCAACGTTCTCATCCAAAGTGAAGCGTTGAGAAACCATTTCCGAAACCTCCACTTCCAAAAATGGTAAGTCATCACTACAAGCGTTCATGTCTCTTATGAACCAAACCAAAACGCCAATTCGATTTAACCATGCGTTCACACATATGTGAACCGGTTCAAATAGAATTCGGTCTAATTGATTTCGGTTCAAAGACCAAATTGAACCAAGCCAAGCCATGGTCTAAATCTCATCTGAACCATGAAGGTTCGAGATCTAACCGTACATCTCTTGATGCCTTTGATCTCACCGATCTAGCATCACTACTCTCGATCGAAGCTTACCGATCTCAAGCCCTAATCAATCAAACATGATCAGGCCAGATCTTACTTGCAATCAGAGTTTAAACTCCTTTAAACTGAACCAAAACAATTCAGTCCACACGATCTGACTCAAGTAAGCCACATCATCAAATTGTGCGACCCTGAGGGTTTCCTTTAAATGTCGGTAACGATAACTTACGTTATCACGATCAGTGAGAGGTATCTAGCAACACATCACTGTCTCCCGATATAAAGAAAAGAGTCTTCCAAGACTACACCCAAAACATAGCACAAGTGTGAATCCACTTCACTAGGCATGCATGTGTCCTTTGCCACTGGATGTTCTTATTGGACAAGCGTGTCAAGCCTGTAACTCCAATATGATGAGCATGATTAGATCAGATGAACATAGTCACCTGGGTATGGCCATACACATTCTCAATCATCTCATTCAGGGGGGGGGGCCTTCAGAACATCTCACTCCAATTAAGGAGATGGCAATCCTATATCTATCACTAGTGTCCTAACCTGACTCATGATCATTATCCAAGATAGTCTATAACCATTATATTTCAAATGATATTGAACTACCTCAAAACAATGACAATCATCATTTAGAAACACAAGTGATCTCAAGTCAGAGGACATGTGCCACTTGTAGCATAAGGATTATTCACATTGTGACAAGCAATTGAATATCCTAATAGGGTCTGTCCAGTACATCTAATGTACCTATGAGTCTACATCTTATTCCATGCTCGAAGCATCCTATAAGATTAGAACACACATTAGTCTCAATCATATCAAGGCTGTCTCATGTTCACCAAGATATCTCGACTAAGGACTTAACTACATGTCAGCCTAGCTGAACAGCTTTGAGACATTATTCAGAAGTACACATATTGCAGCAGACAATGTAACAACCTGAATAACAACCATTGCCTTTATAAACAAAAGAGTTTATATACATGATACTCATGGAATCCCAAGGCCTCAAACATTAGCCTTATGGGCATACCCCAACAATCTCCCACTTGCACTTAATCTAATGGTTGAGAAATCTCAAACCCATATTATTACAGTGCTTCTCATGCTTCTGCTGCGCCAGAGGCTTGGTAAGCGGGTCAGCCAGATTGTCGTCTGTATGAACCTTGCAGATTTTGATCTCGCCACGATCAATGATCTCCCGGATCAAGTGAAACCGTCTCTGTATCAAATTAGTAACATGAATTTATAGAGAGTCTAAGCACAATTATCATATGAGCAAAATCATCATGGTAATATTATACTCAACGAAATAGTAAAAATAGTCATTTAGTCATTGGAAATCAAGTGAATTACTCCCCCATGTCCCAAAAGTAGTTTAAGCTATCGTCATGAGGGAATTACAATAGATCATGGATTCAGAGGATCGAAAATCGAAGTAAAAGAGAAGTTTAGAAAATACAGCACGGCTATGAAGTATTTCACAGCCGTAATCTTGCAAGAACCGCCGATGAACAGTGCTGGCGACTCCTTTTTCTTTGGTTTCTCTTCTAATAGATCTCCTTTCGGTCTAAAACTTCTGGCACGTTCTCTCCTCCTTCAGACGAAGCTTCAGTATGAAAATGACGGTCGGAGGACGTCTGGATCAAGCGCGGCGGTGAAACCCTAGGCGGCGGCGTGGATCACGATTTCTCCCTCGACAGTCCATTAAATTTGGGCCTTTTGGTCTCTCCGTAATCCTCTCGTGAAAAGCTCTCCTTCTGCTTCTTACGGCATCCGATTTAAGGCTCTGGATCGCTCGCGATCTTCTCCGCAAGAATCGAGCATCGCGTTCGGAACAACAATTATGACAGTGCAATGTCTTATGGCACTGCCGTAAAATCGCTCGAGTCTTCTGTTCTGATGTCGTCGGGAATTACGGCACCGTAATCTGGTTTACGGTAGTGCCGTAAAATCGGCTAAACTCTCTGTTCGCGAACGTCTGGAAATTACGGCCCGTGTAGTTTCTTACGGTAGTACCGTAATTTCGGGTGAAGTTTCTGTTCTGAATCTCTCCGAAATACAGTACCGTAATGTTGCTTACGGCAGGTGCCGTAAAATCCAAAAATCTTTCTGTTCGGAAACTTCTCAAAATACGGCAGGGCTCGAATTTTACGGTACTGTCTGGAATTACGGTACCGTAAAATGGGTTACGGCACTGCCGTAATTTGCTGAATTGCTCTATTTTGCGTGAAATTTCTTGCGTGATTTCCTCTTGATGATGATAACTCTTCCATGTATTTGATTTCGCTTGAAAACGCCTTAAATAGTGCCTTTTTGCCTGAAAAATATGAAAAACCAAAATAGAAGTAGACTTTCCAATATTTGATGGATTTAACATAAAAACAAGTAAAAGATCCTCAATTTAGTATGAAAAGGTATCCAAAATGAAGCAAAATATACTACATATTTTGGTGTCATCAGTGGTTATTGTTTAACTTTGACTTTACCGTTTGACTTGTGGTTTGGCACCATGTGTTAGGTGCATTATGATGTTTTGATGTATTTTGATTAGCGTCATATGTGGACGTTATGATCATTGTAGTAGGATTATTTCTATCTTTTGGATGCATGTGGTTCTATTGAGGATGATGTGTGGTTCTATATTGTTGATGATTTGTGTTGTGGATGATCATATACCAATCATTGTGAATGAATTAATTGCTCCATGTATTGAATTTATTTCTTCAATATATATCCTCATTTTGATTTTCCGTCCATTGTTCATAATATTTTGGTGAGTAGATTGTTTGAGGATTGTGATTCAAGAGTGAAACTTCCTTTTCAAATAAAGTTAGCATATGAGTATAATTTTTTTGAATTGATGTTAAATGATTAACATTGTATATGATCGATCTATTTTGTTATTTGTTAGGAAGAAAGAATCCAAAATCTAGAAATAATAAAAAAAAAAGAATGACTCCTCTACTGGAAATGTGAAAAACTAGTAGTGGTACTGAAGACATGAGTTGAAGTCTAAAAAAAAAGGAAAACAAAAGTATGCATCTATGTTGGTACATGCCAAGAAAATATTTTGATATTAACTCCCCTATCTTTGGCTATGAGTTGCAACTCCGCTAGCTTAAAGATATGAGTTCTATTACATCGGCTATGTGGTCGATGTACGCTAAATTCATCACGAGAAAAAAAGGTGGTAATCGATTTTGAGAATGTCAAAAATAAATACAAAAAATGATTTTGGAGGTCCTATTCCTATAAACAAAAAAATTATACTGTTGAACTGAATACAAGGTGAACTCATGCTACAATCTTTATTTGTTTTGGCCTATGAATCTTAAGAATTAAATTCTAAGAATAGTTTATTTTTCTATAATCTTTTGTGACATGAGTTGGAAATTTTTAATGGGAGATTATTTTTTGAAAGTTTATTTTCATTAGTGAGTTATCTTTTCCATACTCAGGATTATTCTTTGGTTTATTTATTTGCTTGAGGACATGCAAAAGTTTAAGTCTAGGGATATTTGATGACATACAGTTATATAGTATTTTTAGTATATTTTTACCACCAATTATCTCTCTTTTCTATAATATTTTTATTCATTTTGGCTTAAATTCTTTTGTTTATTCAGAATCTTCACGTCTCTTCACTTTGGTCATATTTCAGGGGCAAATGACTAAATTTTGATGGATTTTAAAATATCTGAGTGCACGAATGGATTCCAGACGTCGAGACGAAGTCACACACTAAATTTCATGCGAATCGGAGCTAGTTTGAAAATTACACCCCGCTCGTGATTATTTTCATGACCGTAATTTTTCTAGATTCTTTTTTCTATAATACACAGAAAGAATTATGGCATGCGCTTGATTTTTATCATGATTATAATATTTCTAGATTTATACGAAAATACTCACTGAAAGAATTACGGCAGTGGCATGATTATTTTCACAACCATAATTTTGTCCACCAAACTCGAATTTACTCCGTTTCTTACCCAAATTGGCTCGATTTCGAGCTAAATTTTGGGAAAAACCTAATTGAGAGGTGGGGAACTATTTAAGCAACCTAAGTAGTGATTATTGGGTCTTTTGGTAAGGATTTAACGTGAATTCGACAAAGGAGCGAAATCAAGGATGACTGATGGTAGATGGCATTTATTCACCGGAAAAACTTTATTTTTCTGGCCGATTGGCATCGACCTTCATGAGGGAGCCTCACACTTCATCCTTCTTGTCATTTCTATTATTATTTTGCCAATTTTATAATCAAAATATGGATTTTTACAACGTAAACATGAAGGTCATGCTCGTGTAACTTCTTTAGGACTAGGGCGTAGACCTCTTTATATTATGACTTAATCATTGATTTTTATCTTTCGAAGTAATTTACATGTGTTATATTCAATTATTATTGCGTTTATTTACATGTTGATTACAGACCATAATTTGCATATTAGAGACGTCGCAAGAATACTGAGAGGTGAATTGTGACGTCGGATCTACAGTTTTTGAACAAGTTGATTCGAACACGAAAGTAGTTCGAATCGGTTTGAGAGATTTTATTGATTTATCAAGAACTCATTAGGTCTATTTTGAGTTAATGACCACGAAAGTAAAGGATTAATTCAAATAGACATTGGATTGTACTGTTGAGAGGGGGCAATCTGTACATGTGGATAAATACCCTTCGGTACAGTAAATCCTTCTTAAGATATTTTTAATTATAAAAGTTATGAAACATTATGTTGTGAACCCGAAGTCCTGAATTTTAATTTGATTGCAACACATTCGTATTTTCATTCTCTCTCTTATACAAAAAAATTAAACCCTTTTTTGAATCATCTAGCTAACGATCATAAGATAAGGTAGTACTTGGTCATTAGTCTATGTGGAATCAATATTTTTATTACTTCGATGTTTTCGTGCACTTGCAAACACATCAGATCAAAATGAATCTTGGAAACAATAAACCATGTCATCACCAATATGAATGAAATAGATTGGAGGCTTGCAAGATAACATTAAGTGGTTGCTTTTTATAACAAGGCATTTCCTAAATATTAAAAGAAGATTTGTCTATAAAGAATACCCACTTCTAAGAGGTAATAGTGAATTTCTTTGGAGGGATAAAAAATAAGGAAAAAAATGATGAAAAGGAAAAATAAAAGAAAAGGAAAACAACTTTCCTTTTCAAGTATTGTGTTTCTTTGGGAGAAAAGAGAATTGAAAAGGTTATTATTATTCAAAAAATATAAAATAAATTAAGATACAAATAGGGATACATTCATAATTTGGAATAGTATTAGGGAAGTTCTACCTCCAGCAATTAATTAACATGATCATTCATATTTCTTAACCAAAGGAATAAGATTCAAAAAAATAAAATATGCTTGAGGGTTAACAAACATCTATCTCCTGACAAACATGCATAAAATAATATATTCATATATTAATTAACATGATCAAACATGAAAGTGATGAGTGACCAACCACACGTTAACATGATCAAACACGAAAGATATGTTGTAGACAACAAACAGGAGCATTTGTTGAAGTTTAGAACTATGCAATACCTTGTTGACTTGACTATCTTATGTAGAGAAGTGAAGAGAAAGATCCACCAGCCCAGCCTTTTGTGCGAGTAGCTATAGAAGTGACCAAGTGGAGATCGGAGGGGAGATCGAAGGAGGGAGGGGAGATCGAGAAGGGAGGTGAGGTGACTGGAGTGACGGTGGTGGAGATTGAAGGGAGGGAGGCGGTCGAGAGTGGGAGGAGAGATTAGAGGAGGGGCTCAAGTGAGGGAGAACAGATCAGAGGAGGGAGGCGGTTGAGAGTGGAAGTCGAGCAAGGGAGGGGAGATCAAAGGAGGGAGTGTTGGGAAAGCCCGGGGATATTTTATAATTTTTCAGAGATGGACATTACATATTACATTGCACAGCGGAAGAATATCCCCGAAACAGGCCAGTTCCAAAAACCCAGTGAAGATCATCAAGTGAAGGGGGTCAACACGATGTGATGGTAAGTACCTGTTGGGGTATGCCCTTAAGGCTAATGTTTGAGGCCTTGGGATTGTAATAGTATCATTGTATAAACTCTTAAGTTTATAAAGGCAATGGTTGTTATTCAGGTTGTTACCTTGTCTGCTGTAATAAGTGTACTACTGAATAATGTCTCAAAGCTGTTCAGCTAGGCTGACATGCAGTAATGTCCTTAGTCGATATATCTTGGTGAACATGAGACAGCCTTGATATGGTTAAGACTAATATGTGTTCTAATCTTATAGGATGCTTCGAGCATGGAATAAGATGTAGACTCATGGGTACATTGGATGTACTGGACAGACCCTACTAGGATATTCAATTGCTTGTCACAATGTGAATAATCCTTGTATGCTACAAGTGGCACATGTCCTTTGACTTGAGATCACTTGTGTTTCTAAATGATGAATGTCATTGTTTTGAGGTAGTTCAATATCATTTGAAATATAATGGTTATAGACTATCTTGGATAATGATCATGAGTCAGGTTAGGACACTAGTGATAGATAAAGGATTGCCGTCTCCTTGTTTAAGGAGTGTGATGTTCTAAGGCCCCCCTATATGAGATGATTGAGAAAGTGTATGGCCATACCCAGATGACTATGTTCATCTGATCTAATCATGCTCATCGTATTGGAGTTACAGGCTTGACATGCTTGTCCAATAAGAACATCCAGTGGCAAAGGAAACATGTATGCCTCGTGAAATGGATTCACACTTGTGCTGTGATTTGGGTGTAGTCTTGGAAGACTCTTTCCTTTATATCGGGAGACAGTGATGTGTTGCTAGATACCCCTCACTGATCGTGATAACGTAAGTTGTCGTTACCGACATTTAAAGGAAACCCTTAGGGTCGCACAATTTGATGACATGGCTTACTCAAGTCAGATCGTGTGGACTGAATTGTTTGGATTCAGTTTAAAGGAGTTTAGACTCTGATTGTAAGTGAGATCTGGTCTGATCATGTTTGATTGATTAGGGCTTGAGATCGGTAAGCTTCGATCGAGAGTGTGGATGCTAGATCGGAGAGATCAAGAGCATCCAGAGATGAACGGTTGGATCTTGAACCATTTGGTTCAAAGAGATCTAGACCATGGCTTGGGCTGGTTTGATTTGGTTTTTTGAACCGAATTGAGTTGAACCTAATTGGCTTGAACCGGTTCACATGGGTGAACGTATGGTTCAAGGATTGAAGGCATTTTGGGCGGTTTTTCTTCAAGTGGTCGCATGGCTTCATAACCTTCCATATTTGGAAGTGTAACGCCATCACTTGAATGAAAGCCTTAACGCCATTTGCCCAATTACTCTCTTGTGATCTTCATTCGACAAGAAAGAAAAAAAAAAAAAGGGGAACTCTTGCACAACGAAGCTCTCGGCCAAGCACCTCTCTTCATCTACACACGACAAGGAAGTTTTGGAGATCCCTTGCTAGCACAAGGAACATCCGAAAGGGTAGCCATCTCTCATCTAGTGTGCGTTATCTTTGGAGGAGTGCTTACTTGCCCTCTTGCTTCCAAGTCGCCACCCTTTATCATGGCTATGGTAAGAGATCTTCTCTTGATCTTTATAAGCAAACAAAGTTAATCTTATAGATATACTACATGCGATCTATGGAAACCCTAATTCCGCCCATGCAATTGAGATTTGTGCATGCTTAGGGTTTGCGCTCCCCCTCGAAGGGGACCTACAGTACCTAGAGCATGCATGGAGTTGATGTCGAGGTAGGCGGCCAAGCATTCGCCCTCTGCAGTGTAGGAACCCCTAATTATAGGGGAGAAACCCTAAACTTGCAATTCTAACAAGCTTTGCGGAAAAAGGGTTTCAAGATCGCATATGAATCTATAAGATCAACTTATGTTATGAAAAGGAATCATACCAACGCCATGGATTTGGAAGTCGGTTTGGAAGAAGAGATCAAACTAGGTCTCCTCCACAAGCCCACACACAAGATGAAGATGCTCACTTCCTTGAGATCTCTTGTGCTAGCAAGACCCTCAAGTCTTCTTGTCGAATGGAAGGGGATGATGAATTTCCTTGTTGCCGAGAGCTTCACTTGCCTAGCCTCTCCTTCTCGTCGTCAACCACACCCCAACGAAATTGTCCAAGGCGTTCAAGAGAAGAGCACAAACGCTTATGCGTTTAGGCGTTTTTTGTGAAACCGGCCATGATGACTTTCCATAAATGGAAGCTCATCATGCCATGCGCTCAAGCCAACCTCAAACGCATTTGAGCATTGAACCATGCGTTCACAATTGTGAACCGGTTCAAGCTAAACCGTTTCAATCGACTTTGGTTCATGAACCAAACCGAAATGGCTCAAGCCATGTGGTCTAGACCATATTGAACCCCAAGGCTCATGATCTAACCGTTCATCACCTGATGCCCCTGATCTCTTCGATCTAGCATCATCTCTCTCGATCCAAGCTTACCGATCTCAAGCCCTAATCAATCAAACATGATCAGGCTAGATCTCACTTACAATCAGAGATTAAATCCCCTTAAACTGAACCCAAAGAATTCAGTCCACACGATCTGACTCAAGTAAGCCATATCATCATATTGTGCGACCCTGAGGGTTTCCTCTAAATGTCGGTAACGATAACTTACGTTATCACGATCAGTGAGGGGTATCTAGCAACACATCACTGTCTCCCGATATAAAGGAAAGAGTCTTCCAAGACTACTCCCAAACCAAGGCACAAGTGTGACTCTATTCACAAGGCATACATTTATCCTTTGCCACTGGATGTTCTTATTGGACAAGCATGTCAAGCTTGTAACTCCAACACGATGAGCATGATTAGATCAGATGAACATAGTCATCTGGGTATGGCCATACACTTCCTCAATCATCTCATATAAAGGGGGCCCCTTTAGAACATCACACTCCTTAAACAAGGATACGGCAATCCTTTATCTATCACAAGTGCCCTAACCTGACTCAAGCTCACCATCCAAGATAGTCTATAATCATTATGTTTCAAATGATATTGAACTACCTCAAGACAATGACAATCATCATTTAGAAACACAAGTGATCTCAAGTCAGAGGACATGTGCCACTTGCTGCTTACAAGGATCATTCACATTGTGACAAGCAATGGAATATCCCAGTAGGGTCTGTCCAGTACATCCAATGTACCCATGAGTCTACATCTTATTCCATGCTCGAAGCATCCTATAAGATTAGCACTCATATTAGTCTCCATCATATCAAGGCTGTCTCATGTTCACCAAGATATCTCGACTAAGGACATACAGCCTGTCAGCCTAGCTGAACAGCTTTGAGACATTATTCAGAAGCACACTCATTGCAGCAGACAAGGTAACAACCTGAATAATAACCATGCCTTTCATAAACATAAGAGTTTATTACATAATACTTTTACAATCCCAAAGGCCTCAAACATTAGCCTTAAGGGCATACTCCAACATGCAGTCCCACACACATGGATGCCTTGAGTTCTCTTCTTCCACACCCGGTGCTAGCCTCGGGAAGAAGATCCAAGCCTTTGTGCCTCCTTCTTCAAGGCTTGCACCACCTCCAAGGATATGAGCCAACGATGAAGATGAAAGGAGAAGAGATGATGCCGCCATGCCCTTACTTCCCTTGTGCCAAAGGAGGAGTGATGAAGGATGAAAATCCTATGCCCAAGATCACCTTAGGTACAGAGCTCTTCTAATGTAACAGTAAGAACAAATCTAGAGTGAAGGTGATAGCATGCGGTTCTAAAGGTTGGGAGGGAAAGAAGACACCTGAGGCCCCCTTAAAGGAAGGGGGCCGATCCCCTTCTGAGAACTCCAAGCAATGAACGTCAGTGGCAGGTCTTCAAGGAGATGTCTGCTGCGTCTACTGTCATTGACTTCAGTGGGAAATGTCAACTTGCGAGATTGTTGAGGATGCGGCAATGGAATAGTAATGCTGGGAAATGGTCGGTTGAAGGATAGAGACATGATGAGAAGATGGTTGTCGATAGCAAAGATGAAGAGAAGAGAGGAGATTGATAGAAGAGAAGGATAAGAGAGGAGCAAGCTCAACCCTCGGTACACAAGAGGAGCAAGCTCCACTCTCGGCACAAACGAACAATGCAAACACAAGGGTTTTCTCAAATGAATTCAACTTCGTGCAGTGTGGACAATTACAAGGGCTTTAAACCCCTTTCTCCCTCAACGTTCACTTCATATGGTTTTACAAAATTAGCCCTTATGCCCATGGTTGGATTTGAGGTGATTTGAATGGATGGTCGGGATGGATTCGCTAGTAAGCAATTTTGCATGTATCAGCCACTTGCTAGCGGTGTTGGACTTGTATTGGCTGGTTGAGGATGCGAGTGTAGACTCTTGAACTTGCTGGCGATGCTGGACTTGTATTGGCTAGTTGAAGATGCATCACTGCATGATGAGGTGGCTGGTAATGATGGCAGCATGTAATAGAGCAGTTGGAGTTATTTGGAGTGGCTAATGCTTGTTTGACCGAAGCTTAGTGATGTTGTCACTTGTTTGACTGAAGCTTGCTGGTAATGGATGAGGCTTGCTGATTGACCTTTAGAAGTTGACTGAAATTGGATGTTGATTTTGACCTTAGACTTCTTCCATATTGAGGGCTGATTTGTAATGGAGGGGGTTGGAGGTGCCTTGTAAGTGCATTACAGGTGCCAATACCCTAAGCTAGAACAACCTATTACAATCACTAAAAATAAAACAAGTACTTCAAAATAAATCCTAGGCTAAATCCTAACTACAACATAACATCAAATGCTGAATTTTAAATAAAGTCTACAATATGCTAAATTAACAAGTTCAAAGATACCAAAATGCAACAATTTTCCCAAAATAACATCAAGCATAATTAAGTCCTTGAAGATGTCCCTACATCAGCTATCTCTGGGGGTGAAGAATTCTCCTCCGGAGAATTAAAATTAAAGCTTGTGTTTGCTCCGGTGGTAAGCCAAGGGTGTGGAGGTCATCTCGGTTGCCGGTCCTTGCATTAGTTTTCTAGGGGGCTACAGAATTCTCCTCTGGATAATTAATGTTCAAGTTCCATTGTGGTTCAGGTGGCCACCCCAATGTATGCAAGTTACCCTCCGCTTCTGTAGCATCTTCTGTCCTGCAATTAAAGTACAAATATTTGAAAGTACATGTTTTCTTATGTGTATGGGACATATATGATTTAAAAACATGATAAACAAACGTGAAGCTAGAGAGATAGGCATTGACTGAATGAGATAAGTCCAAGTTTATGGTGAAATAAATATAAAGATTCTTGTTTAGCAATGTTGAAATATATTGCAATATACTAAAATAAACATTGCTAGTATCATGAAAATTTCCAAGAGAATATGGAATCATAACTCTATCATGGTGTGGTGTCAATGTGTAATCATGGCCACTAGGGATAATTAAACCACATTCAGCTTTATGAAAATCCTTACTATGTAACTTTACATTTAACGCAAAAGATGATTTCATTTGTAGCATGTGCATAGTCATGGTATTGTCAAAACAAGGTTCAAATTTTAAATCATTTTGGTAGCGGGTTAAGCATTGAGAGGTGTCATGTAATTGTTGCTTATTTTCATTCCCTAAAAGAGCAACTAGCTTAGGATGTGGTGAAGTCCAATCTATGATGGTGATTTTCAAGGAGCTTATGGCAAGAGGTGGCATGTGTAAAAATGGATCAAGATATGGTGCTCGAACTAATATTGGATCAAACACCTCTTCATGAATTTCTACGGTTGTATATTTGCCCAAAGTGTGAGGCTCCTTATCAATAACCACTAGGGTTGATGGTATGATATCTTTCTGCACCCTTTCAGGATTGTCAATTAATTCATATTTAGGTTTGGGTGGAGGTAAATCCAAGGGTATCAATTGTGAAGGTTTAGGTTCAGGCTTTAGTTCCAATAGTGATGTTGGTTTAGGTTCAGTTTTTGGTTCTAATTCATCCTCCACAGCAAGCTTAAGGTTTTCAATCGGGCCAAGTTTAGTTAGGGGCTGCAGGTTTTCTAAAGATGGAGAGTTTGGGTACTCGGGTCCAGGCCCTAAAAAAGATGGCAATGATGATGATCTTAGTGGATACCGATGACATATTATAGGTCCTTGGGGAGTTGGTGTACTAACTTGCCCTCAACTAGCAATTTGCACACGGTTAATCACTAGAACGTCCACCTTAGATTCAAAGTTAGGCTGAGAGCTATGGGTAGTAGGGGAATCAAGAGTTGACTCAAGTTCAGTTGGTTTTAAGTCTACTTTCTTATCTTGTGGTTCCAGGTCTTCTTCATAGAGGCTTACTTCTTTAGTTAGCGAAATGGGCTGCAATGTTTCCAAGAGGGCTGTTGGTTCAAGATCAGATTTTTCTTCTAATATTGATGGCGGCATAGTAGATTGTAGTGTTTGTTCTTTAAGTTGGGGCATTTGTTGTAACTCTCCGATTTGTTTTTCTCACTTATCAAAAATATTGTCCGATGACGATTTAGGTAGACTAGGCTCTATGGTCTCCTTAGGTAAGCTGTATACCTTAGGGGTTCTAGACTTGGGTCTCATAATATTAAGCTGTGGCTTATAGAACCGCAAGATATAACTATCTTTTCCTCTATGGTAATATCCGTCAAAGGCATCTAACCAAGGCTTGCCAAGGAGGACATGGTAAGTACCCTTTAAAGGCAGGACAACACACCAAATCTCTTGTTCATAGGTGGTAAACTTGATAGGAACAAGGCAGCTAAGGCTCACTAACGTCCGGGTTCCATCTTCCCAAGTAATGGTATAAGGGTGTGGGTTAGGTTTGGTGGCCAACTTGAACTTATCAATTGCTAGGGGAGTTATAAAGTTGAATCCTATGCATTCATCAATGGAAATCTTACACACCCTATCATCAATTTTAGTATTAGTGTGAAAATAATCAAACCTAAGGGTGATTCTGTAGGTTGGAAAACCATCCTTGTATCGGCTATTGCTCTCTTCTAAAGTTTGGTTCATGGCCTTAAGTATATCATGGATTATGCGCAGTTGTTCTAGAGTGAAACTAGAAGCCATGTGGAAAATTTTACAAGTTGACAATGCAGAGCAGCTATGCATGCAGAATTTACTTAGCAAACTATCGGGAGGTATCAGCAAATACCACAAAGTTCAGCAATGTTCTGCAATGTTCAGCATATGAATTCAATCTATAGCAGCAGTGAATACATATGGATGCAGCAGGTTCAGATTCAGCAATTCTAGATATGGATGCTTTAACAAATTCAGCAGGAAAATAAACTAATAAGCTAGCAAGGAGCAGGACAATCAATATTAGAAGATAACACCTAGTTGCAAGTCCAAATTTCAGCTTAAGAAACCAGTTTACAATAACAGTGACCAGTTGCATATGAAAGTGCTGCGGCAAGCAATACTATCAAGACAAGCACTATCAAGCAAGAACAGGCTAAATCAGTAAACACCAATTCAGTTTGCAGCAATGGTGTTCAGGGATCGCTAAGTTCAAAATGTAATTGAAAATTATCAGATCAACTACTAGCAATTGCAGAAGAGATTACACAGTGGTAAGCTAAATTCAGAATGCAATAACAATCTTCAGTAGTTGAAAATCAGCAATAGGAGATCAGGTGGCAGCACAAGCAAGTAGGAGTGGCAGTTTTCAAAACACAGCATAAGCAACAGGTTAAGTGTTAAGCAGGTAGTGCAGGTATCAGCAGTTCAAATGGTAAGGAATGGTATTTCAGCAAGAAATAGAAATTCACACAATTCAGCAGTTTATAGCAAGTTAGGTGATAGCCCGAAAGGGAACACAACAAATATGGCACGCGTGTACCTTGGACTAATCCTTGGTAACGGCACCAAAAACTTATTGTTAAACCGCAAGTGCACGGGTATACGAAGTAATAAAAAAGTATCGAATCCACAGGGACCTACGTTGTCAAATACTAAATAGTTGATTTCTTACTAACTAGGCAAAACGAGATCGTGAGAATAGCAATCGGTAACTAAAAGCGGGATTATCAGAGAGAAAAGCTGGGACTAGGGTTTCGTTCACTTAAACTTTTATGACTAGAAATGAATAAGGATTTCGTTGATTCAATTTCATTATGAAGAAGATATTATCAAAGGATGAACTCAAGGATCACTTTCGTGCATCCGAGCTCTAGAATCTCTAGTGGAGTCTCAAGGATCACTTTCGTGCATCCGAGTCTCGCAACTAGTTTTGCTCAAGGACCTCCAACGTTCCGATCTTTGCTTTCGCACAAGATCTCCACATTTGACAAATAGACTCGATCTATGGATTCATGTTATAATCATGGCAATTATTTTACTAGAAAAGATCAAGATGGATCTAACCTAAGGAAGGGATCCTAACATGCAATTCTAGGGTTCAAATTCTCAAGCAATTACCTTTCAGTCTCAAGCGAAAATTCTAAGAACATAATTAATAATATGAACTTAAAGAGAGTCTAAGCACAATTATCACATGAGCAAAATCATCATGCTAAAATCAAACTCAACGAAATATTGAAAAAGAAGTTATCTAATCATTAAAAGTCAAGTGAACTACTCCCCCATGTCCCAAGAGTAGTTTAAGCTAGCGTGGCGAAGGAAATACAATATTCTATAATTTCAAAAAATCGAAAATCAACAAAAGGAAGAGTTTTAGAAAATACGGCACAGCTGTGAAGTATTTCACAGCCGTATTTTACAAAAGAAGGCGTAAACAGTGGTGGCGATCCTTCTTCCCTTGATTTCTCCTCCAATTTGTCTCTTTTCGATCTGAAACTTCCGGTACGTTGTCTCCTTCACCAGGCGATGCTTCGGTAGAAAAATCACGGCCGGAGGTCGTCTGAATTGAGCGCGGCGGCGAAACCCCCCACGGCGGCGTGGATCGCGATTTCTCCCTACACGGTCAATCAAAATTGGGGCCTTTTGTCTCTTTGTAATCCTCTCGTGAAAAGCTCCCCTTTTACTTCTTACGACATCGAATATAAACTTCTGGATCGTCCGCAATCATCTCCGCAAGGATCGGGCGTGGACATTGACCTGGGAATCGCGTTCAAACACTGGAATACGGCAGTGTAATATCTTACGACACTGCCGTAAAATCCATTGATTATTCTGTTCTGAAATTGCTGGAACAATACGGCAGCGTAATTTGGTTTACGGCAGTGCCGTAAAATCTGCTGAACTCTCTAGTCGAATTCGTCTGGAAAATACGGCCCGTAAACTGGTTTACGGCGGTGCCGTAATTATTGGGGTATGCCCTTAAGGCTAATGTTTGAGGCCTTGGGATTATATCAGTATCATGTATAAACTCGATGTTTATAAAGGCAATGGTTGTTATTCAGGTTGTTACATCATCTGCTGCAATATGTATACTTCTGAATAATGTCTCAATGCTGTTCAGCTTGGCTGACATGCAGTTTTGTCCTTAGTCGAGATATCTTGGTGAACATGAGACAGCCTTGATATGATTGAGTCTAATATGTGTTCTAATCTTATAGGATGCTTCGAGCATGGAATAAGATGTAGACTCATGGGTACATTGGATGTACTGGACAGACCCTACTTAGGATATTCAATTGCTTGTCACAATGTGAATAATCCTTATATACAAACAAGTGGCATATTTCCTCTGACTTGAGATCACTTCTGTTTCTAAATGATGATTGGCATTGTTTTGAGGTAGTTCAATATCATTTGAAACATAATGGTTATAGACTATCTTGGATAATGAGCATGAGTCATGTTAGGGCACTAGTGATAGATATAGGATTGCCGTCTCCTTGATTGGAGTGTGATGTTCTATAGGGGCCCCCTGTATGAGATGATTGAGGAAGTGTATGGCCATACCCAGATGACTATGATCATCTGATCTAATCATTCTCATCATATTGGAATCACAGGCTTGACACGCTTGTCCAATAAAGAACATCCAGTGGCAAAGGAAACTTGTATGCCTAGTGAAGTGGATTCACACTTGTGCTGTGGTTTGGGTGTAGTCTTGGAAGACTCTTTCCTTTATATCGGGAGACAGTGATGTGTTGCTAGATACCCCTCACTGATCGTGATAACGTAAGTTATCGTTACCGACATTTAAAGGAAACCCTTAGGGTCGCACAATTTGATGATATGGCTTACTTGAGTCAGATCGTGTGGACTGAATTGTTTTGATTCAGTTTAAAGGGATTTAATCTCTGATTGTAAGTGAGATCTGGTCTGATCATGTTTGATTGATTAGGGCTTGAGATCGGTAAGCTTCGATCGAGAGAATTGATGCTAGATCGGTGAGATCAAGAGCATCAAGAGATGAATGGTTAGATCTTGAACCATTTGGTTCAGTAAGATCTAGACCATGGCTTGGGCTGATTTGATTTGGTCTTTGAACCAAATTGAAATGGATCGAATTGGCTTGAACCGGTTCACATGTGTGAACGCTTGGTTCGAAGCTTGAAGGCGTTTTGGTCGGTTTTGAGATCATGGGCGCATGGCTTCATGACTTTCTATTTTTGGAAAGTCATTAACGCCACTTCCTCTCAACGCCCAAAAACGCTTGCCTCTTCTCGACGCCCCCTCTCTGGTGTGTGACTTCTTCACGCCTTGGAGAGCATTCGGACAAGCCAAGGAAAAAGGAGATCTCATCCCTTCAAGCGATTAGGACACTTAGAGATCCTTGCTAGCACAAGGAGCGACAAGAAGAAAGCTTCTCTCATCTTGTGTGCGGTGCCTTTGGAGAAGAAGCACTCGCATCTTTGCTTCCAAGTCGCCATCCTTGCAATGGCAATGGTATGAATCCCTTTCGCTCTATACAAGCCTTAAGAGTTGATTATATGACATGCATATCGATTTTCTATGAAACCCTAGCTTCTGCATGTATGATCCTTGTTATGCGCCTATTAGGGTTTCTTCCCCCCCTTGTGGGGACCTTTCAGTAATTTCAGGGCAACTATCTGTTCTGAAGACGTCTGGAAAATACGGCCCGTAAACTAGTTTACGACAGTGCCATAATTTCAGCGAAGGTCTCTGTTCCGAAAGTGCCCCAAAATACGGCCGTGTAAATTCTTACGGTGGTGCCGTAATTTCGCGAAAGCCTTCTGTTCGGTAAATCACCAAAATACGGCCGTGATCTCGATAATACGATAGCTCTGTAAAATACGGTACCGTAAAATCCTTTACGGCACTACCGTATTTTGGGTTCTTTGCCTCGATTTACGTGAAAAATTCTTGGGTGACTTCTTCTTGATGATGAGAACTCTTTCATGTATTTGATTTTTGGTTGAAAACGCCTAAAATAGTGCCTTTTTGCCTGAAAAACATGAAAAACCAAAATAGAATTAGACTTTGCAATATTTAATAGATTCAGTATAAAAACAAGTAAAAAGATCCTCAATTTAGCATGAAAAGGTATCTAAAATGATACAAAATATACTACATATTTTAGTGTCATCAAACACATAAGGCTCAAACCTTGCTTGTCCTCAAGCAAAAATCAAAATTTGATTAAAAGAATAACCTTTTCATGCTCAATTAATTTCTAAAATACAACTTGTTAATGAAAAATTCTATTAATTGATTTACAAAATTTCAAGTAAACATATCATCCTCATAACTCAATTTTCTAGATTCACAACTCAATCAAATAAAACTTCGCAACTTGTACAATAGATAGAATTTTCAATCTCATGATTTCACCCAGTATCAATTTAAATCTATCATGCTTTTGTTTACAGGAATTAGGTCTCCAAGATCTTTTTCCACACATAATTTTTTTTTCTTTTTGTTTCTTTTTTCATTGTCTTTGCATAGACGGCATGTATCCACATAGACACATACTTTTTATTTTTGACTTCAACTCTTTCTTCGGTACCACTGTCAATTTTACACAGTGCCAAGTAGAGGAGTCTTATTCTTTTCACCACTCATTATTTTTCATGCATAGACTTCAACCCATGTCTTAGGTACCTCTATCAATTTTACATAGTGCCAAGTAGGGGAGTCTCTCACTATTTTTTTATGGATCTCGGATTCTTATTTCCCAACAAATAGCAAAAATAGACTAAACCTCAACTAGGTTGATCAATTGATCTAAATTCACAAATCATACTAATATACTCATTTTATTCAAAAGAGAAGTTTCACTTTTAAATTTCATTCTTCAAATAATATCTCTCCCCAAAATTTTATGCATCAATCAATGTCATATCTCAATAGACAAATATGTATTGAAGAAATAAATTTCACATGATGGAGTTATGTTTTCAATCATGAATTTGAGATCATCCATCATTCAAGTCATCAACAGTATAAATTAAGAGTGAACTCATCATCACCATCAATTATCACAATATCATATCAACAAAAATATATCATCATGTATATCATATCAAACATCAAAATATCAAAATATCATACAACCCCATCGAATCAGTAAAGATCAATATCATCATCATCATACAACCATATCGAAATAAGAATAATAGGCATGTTAAACAGAATGTAGTGGCGGCAGTCATGGAAGCACCGTCCTTCCCTTCATCATATAAAACAACAGTGAGATAAAGAAAATCATAGTACAGCAAAAAGTTAAGGGAAGATAATACTCACAAAGCCTCTACTCATCATCGTCAGATCGCGTAGCCTCCGAGTCTCTCGCAGCAGTCTCCTTAGGATCAAAGTATGGGGTTCCTCCCTGATCACCATGATAGCCATAGTCTCTGTGATCAGCATAACCAAAACAGTCATAGAGGAAGTTACCCATGTCTTCCATATGGTTGCATAGCCTCTCCATATCTCTGTGGATGTATCCCAGAGTCTCATCCATTTTATCCAAGCGGCGTTCCTGACTGAACATCTGTGCTGTGAGTGCCTGGAAGCCAGGATCATGGTGGCTAGCATATCTGTCCCTAGGTGTGTGTGAGGAGGTACCAGCTGGCTGTGAAAAGTCTTGAGGGGGTGACTCCATCCCATAAGGATCACTCCTACTACCCCCGGTGGGTGGTGGTGGAACTGTATCAGGTGATGGAATAAAGGCTCTCTCAGTTTCATTAAGACATAGCTTCCAATTGGCCCTTTCTCTAACTGTGGTCTTCTCAATGTAGGGCAAGGGTAGAGGAGAGATGTTTGGTCCAAGGACCAAACAAAAAGTGTCTCCCTCTTTAACTATCATCTTCATCGCTATGCAAGACTCAATGTCAAGTCTTGCATTCCCTCTTGCAGTGTCAGCTCCATAGGGCTCCATCCCAAAGTATCTGGCTATAGGAGTAACCAAACCTCCTATCACTACCAATCCTCTGCTAGCTCTAGCCACCTTATCCATATGCTTGATCATAAAGTAAGCCACATCCACTACAAATCCATTGAGCATGCCCCATAGAAAATAAAGCTCGTGTTGACAGACCATGCCGTCACTATCTCCTCTCCCAAATATGGTGTGTGCTAGAACCCTATGTGCATATCTGATGCATGCGTTTACTATCTTTGAGGCTCTGGCAGACACAGCATAAAAGTGGCTCTCATTAGTAATTTGGTTCCAGAATATATTCTCCATAAATCCAAGGGGTATGTCAGTGTAACCCCCAATGCTCAATCCAAAGATGTCCCTGATTTCCTGCAGTGTAAGCTCTCTCTCTCTTCATTCGCCAATCTGAAAGTAATTTTTCCATCAGTAGGGCCATGGGAATACTCTTTCAGCTCTATGACCAGACTGCTCAAAAACTCCAAGGCAAGTGGTAAGTAGGTATGAGGAGTCATCTGGAAGAACTCCTTGGCCTTAATTCTATCAAACATCCATAGCAAATCTTCATGAAATCCCAAAGCCTCTAGGGTTCTTCTGTTAGCATATTTTGTTTTGATGATCTTTCTTTACAAAATTTTGTTGTACCTAGCCTCTTGCATCTCATTTCTGAAAAAGGATCCCGTTAGGGTTCTGGGGTTGTGATGGTTCAGCAGGGGCTTTCCCCTTCCCCCTTGGTGCAATCGATTTTGTTCTTGGTGCCATGGACTCAAGCTACAAACTTATCATTCAAAGCATACAAATAATGATATAGCAGTGTAAATGGCATCCTATGTGTCATCAACCAAAAATAGGGTGAAAAAATAGAGTAAAATCATGCATGTAATCTCAATTTAAAAATGTTATGGCAAGTAAATACTACACTCTGAAATCATCAGAAACATCTATCAAGTAAGTTGGAAACAAAAATTCCATTTAACTTTCATGCTCTAACTCAAGGCGTCAGTGAACAGTAACTTAGAATCGTGCACGTTGCGTTTCAGCTCATATAGTTACATAAATTGTTTCAAATTCTTCTCAAACAGCACAGGATTGATAGCTTATCCTCTAACGAGTGTATAGAAACAAAAATCACTTGAAATGGTTAAGAATCGAGCGAGAACGAGCGAAAGGGGCGAAAGTTCGTCAATACTCGCTAAAACGATGAAATCGGAAAAATGGGTACCTAATCGACGGTGAAATCTGGTCAGGAAGGATCGCTGGCGTCTACTGATGGTCAGAGACGGTCGGAGATCCAAAATCGGTGTAAGAACGAGCGAGATCGAGGGTAAAAACCCTAAAAACGGTTCGGTCGTAACCCTAAATACGGCACAGGGTTTGCGTACAGGAAGCAAAATATGGCAATGTAAAATATTACGACACTGCTGTAAAATCGTTACAGCTCTCGGGTTGAAATAGAAAAGGAAATACGGTACCGTAATTTTCATTATAGTACTGCCGTAAAATTTCAAAAGCATTCTGTTCAAAACGATTCCTAAATACGGTACCGTAAAACAGTTTACGGTACTGCCGTTAAATTCAAGCAGCGATTTTTTTTTTTTGAAGGAAAACCGAAAAACAAAATTTTAGAAAATAAACGTAAACTACCTTATGGTAGTGCCGTAAAAACGAAAGAACTCTCAGGTTGATTTTGGATCAGAAATACGGTACCGTGAAATCCTTTACGGCCGTACCGTAATTTCATCGCAGCTTTCTGTTCGGAAGTAGACTGAAATACGGTACCGTAAAATCCTTTACGGTACTGCCATATTTTGCTCCAAATCATGAAAAACCTACAAATAATAAAATAAAAATTAGTCCTAAGCAAAAATCAAGGTAAATAAAACTAAAATAAGGGTTAGAAAGCTTGGGTTGCCTCCCAAGAAGCGCTAATTTAAAGGTCATTAGCTTGACCCTTTAACACTCAGGTTTGATCGTGAATTCTAGATCTCAATTCTGATTTTACAACATAAGGCTCCATCTTGAAACAGTATCCAAATATGCTCAGAATTCTTTCTATTTTCTCAATCATCCTAGAGCCTTCTCTTCTTCTCTTCCTCTTTGGCTTTTTCTTCTTCTGCAATTTCTCATCAATACCCTCAAAAAGATTGTTAAATTCATTATTTGGGGTTTCATCAAACAAACTTGAAACATCATAAATTTCATCATTAAATATATCAATACTACAACAAGATCCTGAGTATGAAAGTTTGTTTGTTGAATCATTAAGACTAAATTCAATCTTGTTATCACATATATCAAAGGTAATTTTTCCTGATTCCACATCAATTTTTGCTTTAGCTGTGGCCAATAGTGGTCTACCCAGAATGATAGGATTTCTATAATTTTCCTCCATGTCCAATATTACAAAATCTGCAGGTATGAGAAACTCACATATCTTTATTGGAATATTCTCTAACATACCTACAGGATACTTCACTGATGAGTCTGCGAGTTGCAAAGATATTGATGTAGGCTTTAGCTCTCCCAAATTCTGATTCCTGTAAATAGAAAGAGGCATTAAACTTACACTCGCACCTAAGTCACATAAGGCTCGGTCAAAAGATCGGGTGCCAATTCAACAGGGTACAGAAAAGCTACCTGGATCCTTCAATTTAGGTGGCAATTTATTCTGTATGACCGCACTACAATCTTCTGTTAGTGTAACCATGCAAGTACCATAATCATCCAATTTTCTTTTACTAGACAATATCTCTTTTAAAAACTTGGCATAAGATGACATTTCAATAATAGCTTCAAGAATTGGAACATTAATATAAAGCTTTTTAAAAACTTCAAGAAACTTGCCAAACTTTTTGTCTAGTTTATGTTGAACTAACCTTTGAGGAAAAGGTAAAGGTGTTTGGTAAGGATTAGGTAAATCAGATTTAGGATTATCTTTCTCACATGATTCCTCCCCTTTTGGTTCATCACCCTTTTAAGGTGATAAACAAATTTGGGGTTTCTCATGTGAAGAAGATTCTCTTATCTCCAATTCCCTTTTATTATCATTAAGCTTTTCTTCAGTGTTTTCAAACCTCCCTCTAGGTTCTCCCAGTTGTTTCCCACTTCTAGTCATGATGGCATTACAGTGCTCCCTAGGGTTTATCTCAGGTTTTGCAGACAATTTCCCAGGGGGTCTGTAAGGAACACTAGCATGCTGTGCAATTTGGTTTTCAAGAATTTTGTTGTGGGCTTCTACTCTATCCAGTCTAGAGTTGATTTGATGAAAATTTTCCTTAAATTCCTCATTTTGTTTGTTTTGATTTGACATGTATTCTTTTATATCAGACATGAACTGATTTTGGTTGGCCAAAAGTTTTTCAAGTATGGATCCCTCATTAGAATTTAGATTTATTTTTTGGTTCAGATTTTGCTTTTGGAATCCTTTGTTTTCATTGTTCCCCCTACATTGTTATTGTTTTTCCATGAAAGGTTGGGGTGATTTCTCCATCCAGGGTTGTATGTATTAGAATAGGGATCATTAGGTCTACTTTGGTTGTAATTCCCTATGGCGTTCACATGCTCATTACCCTGATCGACAATTCTACAATATTCAGCAGTATGACCATCATTACCACAGTTTTCACAAGTGATAGCAGAAACAGAAGCAGTTTGCATGGAATTTAACTGACTACACAAAAATTTTACCTTCTCTTCTAAGGAGCGTATTTCATCACTTCCACTCTTACCTTGAGAAGGCTTGTACAGTACTCCCCTTTCGGTAGTCCATTGATTATGGTTTTCTGCCATCTCCTCTAGCAGTCTGAAGGCTTCATCTGGTGTTTTGCTCATAAGAGCTCCTCCTGCAGCGACATCCACAATCATTTTAGTCTGATCAAATAATGTAATATAAAAAGTTTGCATTAAAGTCTGAAGTTCTATTTCATGGTGAGGACACTTCCGCTGCAGTTCATTGAATCTCTCCCAGGCTTCACTGAGCGTCTCCCCAATTTTTTGTTGGAAGTTTGTAATTTGGTTTCTCAGCTCTAGTGTCTTCCTTGGTGGAAAGTATTTGTTCAAGAAGGAATTTGACAGTTGATTCCAAGTGGTGAAGGTACCGGCTGGGTGTGAATTAAGCCATCTCTTTGCCCGGTCCCTAAGAGAAAAAGGAAAAAGTCTTAGTCTAAATGCATCGTTAGAAACACCATTCATCTTAATAGTATCTCATAAGTCAAGAAATAAGGCCAAGTGTTGGTTGGGATCCTCCAGTGGAGATCCTCCAAACTGATCTTGTTGAAACATTACAATAAGTTGAGGTTTAATCTCGAAATTGTTGGCCTCAATTGCTGGTGTAACATCCCTCAGAATCACACCCCACACGCATACAAGTAAAATACGGGGTTTCAAAAATTTTTTACTCTTCCATTAAAACACAAGAAGAAAGCGGCATCGAAGGACATTACTACGGAACAGAAAACCGCACAGAACTGAATAGGATCGATTACTAGGAAATAGAAATCCGGAAATCCAGAAAAAATCCGGCAGCAAGTATTCTAAACTACTGCTGCACAGACACACATATCTTGTAACAACAACAAACGTCCACACTACACATATGTGGAATTTCAGAAATATACAGAACTGATTATTCCGATACTAAAATAAACAACACAAATTCGGTTACACATCTCAAATCGGACATTTCAAAATAAGAACCAATTCAATAAAAGAATCCAAGACTTGTATCCAATAATTTAAACGAAACAACTATAATATAATATCCTGAAAACAGGCATAAGCCCTCAGGAGATAAAACATGTCATATAGGTCATAATAAATTAGGCACGCAGGCCTGATAAATCTTTAGAAGACTATTCTTAGAAATGACATCAAACATTAGCGTCATATTAGCTGTAGCAATTACTGTCTTGATGTCTCACCTGAAAACATTTAAACAACGGAGGTGAGCTAAAAAGCTCAGTGAGTAAAAGACACTAAAAGTCATCCATAGTACACATCAAAAATATCATACTTAAGTTGAAATTCTTTTTATTTAACAGATAAGATAAATCAACTTAACATGCATGCTCATATCAGAAACAAACACAATCAAATACAGATACTTGTAACAATAGGCATCAAACAGGTAGGATATGAATATACCAACCCATACCAACTAACCACACCGCCTAATACATCTAAATACAGATCGAAACAGAACTACAGAAATCAGAACTGACAGACAGAAAATCAGAATTTTCAGAGTCCAAACGGATAGTCTACATCGGAAACAGAAAGGCCACAGAAGGCCTGATGACCACAGAAGGTCTGACCCCACCTCTGCCGAGGACGAGACAATGCATGCATATCAGAAACAGAATGGTAGAGGAGATATCAGTGGGTGGCCCCCGTCTTGTCAGGACGTGGCACTCTGGTCTCCAATACCCAGAACAGAATGGTAGAGGAGGTATCAGTGGGTGGCCCCCGTCTTGTTAGGACGTGGCACTCTGGCCTCCAATACCCAGAACTGAATGGTAGAGGAGGTATCAGTGGGTGGCCCCCGTCTTGTTAGGACGTGGCACTCTGGCCTCCAATACCCAGAACTGAATGGTAGAGGAGGTATCAGTGGGTGGCCCCCGTCTTGTTAGGACGTGGCACTCTGGCCTCCAAAACCCAGAACTGAATGGTAGAGGAGGTATCAGTGGGTGGCCCCCGTCTTGTTAGGACGTGGCACTCTGGCCTCCAAAACCCAGAACTGAATGGTAGAGGAGGTATCAGTGGGTGGCCCCCGTCTTGTTAGGACGTGGCACTCTGGCCTCCAATACCCAGAACAGAAATAGTGTCTCAAGGGTCGTAGTAGACTATCAGCACCATTACAGCGCCACAGAAGGAGGGTAAGGACACGGAAGAGTGCTACACTAGGGCATAATTTTACAGAACAGATTATACTGAAACGGAGAAGTAGGATCAACCACTACTTAATTCTTACATTATGCCCAAAGTCTAACAAACCAGAAAATGACACACCCTAATATCCAGTCCTTGAACACAGAACAGAATTTATATGAGTGAATTCCTTCCAACTAACCTTAATTCATGTCAAACCATTCTATGTTCTCACAAATGTTTTAACACATTCAAGGTTTTCAGAAACTTCACAACATATAAACAGAACAGGAAATATCCACATAACAAACAATTAAATACAGAACAGAAATTATTCATATAACAAACATTTAAACACAGAACAGAAATTATTCATGAAATAATCTCCTCAAAATTTCTAAAACCGTGAGCTATAAAATTACTGTAAGGGGCGCCACTTTCAGAACCTTAACGGAACGCACAAATTTCATGTAAATAATTTCAGTCCCCCACTACAGATAATTTTAATTACACGCTCGTGAAGAAAATTGACCAAAGCCCCAAAATTGGCTCGAACTATATTTTCGAAAATTCCTAAGTTCTTAGTTAAATCCCCAATTTTGTTTTCTCTAAAATTTCTCATCAAACAAATAAATTTTAGAAGAACTACAGACCACAATTTAAGAGGTTAAACCATACAATGTAAATTTTTCTCACAAAGGAATATTCGTCTAACCAAAACATAGCAGATTTATATTGTCAGTTTGCAAAATATATTTTTAGTCCAATTTCGAACCAAAGCTAGTCAATATTGTATTCAAAATGAAGCTCTCTGAATCTAGTTTCCAATAAAACTGGTTTCACAAGATTTCGAATTGTAGGCAGGAAGATATAAGGGTTCGAACATAGGAAGGTCAGAATTTCAGATTTCAAGAAAACAGATTCATATATCAGACTTGCGACATTTATTTCAGATCCAATAACTAATCGAAAATAGGCGTTATGGGAGTCAAAATAAATCTCTTCGAGCCTACGGTCTAATAAAACTGATTTGACAAGATTTCGAGCTATACCTAGGGAGATATGATGGTTCGAACACATAAAGGTCGAAATCCAGATTTCCAGAAAACTGATTTTGTACAGCTAGATTGCAATACAGATTGAAATACGAATACAGCTCGGATATGGTCGATATCAGATTCAAATTAAAGCCGAATGTATCTAGTTTCATACAAAATTTATTTCGTGCGATTTGGATCTATAGACCATGAGATATTGGGGTTATAGTACACAAAGGTCAGATTAACGAATGCAGATTTCAGCAGAACAGGATTTTAAAACCCTATAATTATTTGAATTCAACCCCATACGAATAATCATGGCAAATAACGAATTTTAATTCGGATTAGACTCCTTAGGATCGAATTACTCACCAGAAAAAAATCGCCCACAGAGAAAACGCCAAAACAGAGGATCAGGGATCTCCAGAAAGTTCGTCCACCACCAGTCTGCCACCACCAGCGTCAGAAATTTGCAGGAGGCGCCAAGCACAGTGAGGGGCGACAACACAGGCGGCTAGGGCAAGAAACAAACCAAAAATCGTGAGGAAGAGGAGCTCTCACGAATTTTCCCCCTTTTTTTTTTTTTCCACCCCAAACGGATCCAAGATCCAATAACCCAATTAACTTAAGTGGAAATCGGCTTTAATGGGCTTACCTGGGCTTAACCACCATGCGCCACTCCAATAACACAGAAATATGCGCCACCATGGTGGAAGAATTCCAGGAGCAAATAGTCAAGGTTGAGGGTTCGAAGCCCCAACGAAAATAATTATTTTTGCCCTGTAGGAAAAAGTCCTACAATTAGGCAAAAATCCCAAAATTTTAACAGATAAAAATACAGAAACAGAATTTCTAACCTTAAATCGTAATTCAGAAAATCGAGGGCGTTACAGCTGGCCTAGCAATACTAGAACGAATTTCATGATGATTAGGGGTTGCATAGTCCCTAAGTGTTCTCTGAAGGTTCTGATTGTCTCCCATCTCTAAAATCTCTTCTTGTAACTCTGGTTGGGATTGTTCTTGCAGTTCTTCCTGTGATGATTCTTCTAACCTCAACTTTCTGTGCGCTCTTAATGTCTTATTGATTTCAGGATCCAATGGTATAAGTGTTCCTGACCTAAGGCTCCTGCGCATGCAAAGTAAACAGATCAAGTGATTTCAAGAAATAGAAAATAAGCAGTAAATAAAAAAAATAGTAAATAAAAACCTAATCTAGCAATAATCTCAACATCTCTAATATCGACAAAACTATGGTCCCCGGCAATGGCGCTAAAAACTTGATAGCCCGAAAGGGAACACAACAAATCTGGCACGCGTGTACCTTGGACTAATCCTTGGTAACGGCACCAAAAACTTGTTGTTAAACCGCAAGTGCACGGGTATACAAAATAATAAAAAAGTATCGAATCCACAGAGACCTACGTTGTCGAATACTAAATAGTTGATTTCTTACTAACTAGGCAAAACGAGATCATGAGAATAGCAATCGGTAACTAAAAGCGGGATTATCAGAGTGAAAAGCTGGGACTAGGGTTTCGTTCACTTAAACTTTTATGACTAGACATGAATAAGGATTTCGTTGATTCAATTTCATCATGAAGAAGATATTATCAAAGGATGAACTCAAGGATCACTTTCGTGTATCAGAGCTCTAGAATCTCTAGTGGAGTCTCAAGGATCACTTTCGTGCATCCGAGTCTCGCAACTAGTTTTGCTCAAGGACCTCCAACGTTCCGATCTTTGCTTTCGCACAAGATCTCCACGTTTGACAAATGGACTCGATCTATGGATTCATGTTATAATCATGGCAATTATTTTACTAGAAAAGATCAAGATGGATCTAACCTAAGGAAAGGATCCTAACATGCAATTGTAGGGTTCTAAATTCTCAAGCAATTACCTTTTAGTCTCAAGCAAAAATTCTAAGAACATAATTAATAATATGAACTTAAAGAGAGTCTAAGTACAATTATCACATGAGCAAAATCATCATGCTAAAATCAAACTCAACGAAATATTGAAAAAGAAGTTATCTAATCATTAAAAGTCAAGTGAACTACTCCCCCATGTCCCAAGAGTAGTTTAAGCTAGCATGGCGAAGGAAATACAATATTCCATAATTTCAGAAAATTGGAAATCAACAAAAGGAAGAGTTTTTAGAAAATACGGCACGGCTATGAAGTATTTCACAGCCGTATTTTACAAAAGCAGGCGTGAACAGTGGTGGCAATCCTTCTTCCCTTGATTTCTCCTCCAATTTGTCTCTTTTCTATCTGAAACTTTCGGTACGTTGTCTCCTTCACCAGGCGATGATTCGGTAGAAAAATCACGGTCGGAGGTTGTCTGAATCGAGCGCCGTGGCGAAACCCTCCACGGCGGCGTGGATCGCGATTTCTCACTCCACGGTCAATCAAAATTGGGGCCTTTTGTCTCTCTGTAATCCTCTCGTGAAAAGCTCCCCTTTTGCTTCTTATGACATCGAATATAAACTTCTGGATCGTCCGCAATCATCTCCGCAAGGATCGGGCGTGGACATTGACCTGGGAATCGCGTTCAAACACCGGAATACGGTAGTGTATCTTACGACACTGCCGTAAAATCCATTGATTATTCTGTTATGAAATTGCTGGCACAATACGGCAGCGTAATTTGGTTTACGGCAGTGCCGTAAATGTTGGGGTATGCCCTTAAGGCTAATGTTTGAGGCCTGTGGGAATGTATCTGTATCATGTAATAAACTGTTATGTTTATAAAGGCATGGTTATTATTCAGTTGTTTACATTGTCTGCTGCAATATATGTTCTTCTGAATAATGTCTCAAAGCTGTTCAGCTAGGCTGACGTGCTATAAGTCCTTAGTCGAGATATCTTGGTGAACATGAGACAGCCTTGATATGATTGAGACTAATATGTGTTCTAATCTTATAGGATGCTTCGAGCATGGAATAAGGTGTAGACTCATGGGTACATTGGATGTACTGGACAGACCCTACTAGGATGTTCAATTGTTTGTCACAATGTGAATATTCCTTGAGTGAGACAAGTGGCACATTTCCTTTGACTTGAGATCACTTGTGTTTTCTAAATGATGATTGTCATTGTTTTGAGATAGTTCAATATCATTTGAAACATAATGATTATAGACTATCTTGGATGGTGAACTTGAATCAGGTTAGGGCACTAGTGATAGACATAGGATTGCCGTCTCCTTGTTTAAGGAGTGTGATGTTCTAAAGGGGCCCCCCCCGGATGAGATGATTGAGAAAGTGTATGGCCATACCCAGATGACTATATTCGTCTGATCTAATCATGCTTATCATATTGGAGTTACAGGCTTGACAGGCTTGTCCAATAAGAACATCCAGTGGCAAAGGAAATATGCATGCCTAGTGAGGTTGATTCACACTTGTGCTGTTTTTGGGTGTAGTCTTGGAAGACTCTTTCCTTTATATCGGGAGACAGTGATGTGTTGCTAGATACCCCTCACTGATCGTGATAACGTGAGTTATCGTTACCGACATTTAAAGGAAACCCTCAGGGTCGCACAATTTGATGATATGGCTTACTTAAGTCAGATCGTGTGGACTGAATTGTTTGGGTTCAGTTTAAAGGGATTTAATCTCTGATTGAAAGTGAGATCTGGTCTGATCATGTTTGATTGATTAGGGCTTGAGATCGGTAAGCTTCGATCGAGAGAATGAATGCTAGATCAGTCAGATCAGAAGCATTGAGAGATTGACGGTCAGATCGAGAGCCTTTGGGTTTATTTTGATCTGGACTTATTTCTTGGTTTATTTGGTTAGTGGACCAAATCGGTTTGAACCAGCTCATGGATGAGCGCATGGTTCAATGGTGATGTGGCATTTGCGATTGGGGTAAACCCAAGATCGCATATGGAGAAGTGGGATGCTATTTTTAGCACTTCTCAAACGTGGCCATGAACTCACGTCGCCCCTCTCTTGCCTCTTCACGCAATTGACGCCTCCTTGGGTTGTCATCGAGCGGCATTCTCGTGTGAGGAAGTCTAAGGCGACAAGAGAAAAATGCCAAGAAAGAAAAAGCTCTCTTTTCCCTTTTGCATTCGATCAGAGACACCTTGGACGACTCTTGCTAGCACAAGGGACGACAAGAAGGAGCCAAGACTCATCTTGTGTGTGACGATTTGGAGGAGATCTTCATTGCTCTCTTTCTTCCAAGGCGCCATCTAGAAATGGCAATGGTATGGATCGAATCACTTCTTATACAATCGTTTTTGTTAAGTTGATCATATGATACATGCTCTTCGATCTATGAAACCCTTTATCCGCTGCCCCCTACTTTGATTGCGCCACTTTAGGGTTTTGCTCCCCCTCGAAGGGGACTCTTCAGTAAAATCGGCTGAACTCTCTGGTCGAATTCATCTGGAAAATACGGCTCGTAAACTGGTTTACGGCGGTGCCATAATTTCAGGGCAACTTTCTGTTCTGAAGACATCTGGAAAATACGGCCCGTAAACTGGTTTACGGTAGTGCCATAATTTCAGCGAAGGTCTCTGTTCCGAAAGTGCCCCAAAATATGGCCGTGTAAATTCTTACGGTGGTGCCGTAATTTCGCGAAAGCCTTCTGTTCGGTAAATCACCAAAATACGGTCGTGATCTCGGTAATACGATAGCCGTGTAAAATATGGTACCGTAAAATCCTTTACGGGCACTACCGTATTTTGGGTTCTTTGCCTCGATTTGCATGAAAATTCTTGGGTGACTTCTTCTTGATGATGAGAACTCTTCTATGTATTTGATTTTTGCTTGAAAACGCCTAAAATAGTGCCTTTTTGCCTGAAAAACTTGAAAAACCAAAATAGAAGTAGACTTTGCAATATTTAATGGATTCAGCATAAAAACAAGTAAAAAGATCCTCAATTTAGCATGAAAAGGTCTCTAAAATGATACAAAATATACTACATATTTTGGTGTCATCATTAGGGTATTAAGAGCTTTGTGAGCGAAAGTAGAGACAAGACCCAGATTTTCAATCAAAGCAACAAGGTTGGAAATAAAGTTCATCAAAACTTCAGAAAGATTCAGCAGTACAGTACATGAGCAATTTCAGCGACAAGTTTCGACAACATTCAACCCAAATTTCAGATAGTGTCAAGAATACATAGGAATAGGAATTTTAACAAACACTTTTAGAGCAAGAGTCAGCAATAGATGTCACCAGTTGTCAAAGTCCTGCTCACACAGAAATTGCCATGTAGAAATACTTGATCCAAAAATCGATAAAGCATAAAGCAAGATTCAGCACGGTACCAATCCAGCAAATAATTAAGGTGCAGAAAACCAACTACAGCTTGTAGACAATTCTTTTGTTCGTTTTCTCAAGGACAAATAATAGTATTCAGGGAAAGTAACTCAGAGATTCTGGCATATATCCAGCTAGCCCGATAAGCTATAGTACCCAGCTGAAAAAATCAAAGATCTCAAGACAGGAAATCCAGTGAACAAGCTTCAGTGCAAGAAAACAGAGAAGAGACTCAAGGAAATCAGCAGAACTAGTTCAGAAATTCACAGTTTAGAGAAAGTTTTCAAAAATCCTTGCGTAGAACAACTGAGTTAGAAGCCTTCAGAAAACTCAGACAGAGTAACAGTGCAAGGCAAGATTTCGGTTCAGATTTCAGAGACAGACAACGTGAATAGCATATTCAGAAATTTCAGAACACAATGAGTACCTAAGGTTTGCTCTGATACTAATGATGAAGGATGACAATCCTATGCCCTAGATCACCTTAGGTATGGAGCTCTTCTAATGTAACAGTAAGAACAAATCTAGTGTGAAGGTGTTAGCATGCAGTGAAGGTTCCCACTGGGGGGGGCGAAACCCTAAAGCATGCGCAAGGATAAAATGGCATAGGCGGAATCTAGGGTTTCCTTAGGATCGAATAGCATGCATTATATGATCAACTATCGAAAACTTGAATAGATAAGAAAAATTCTCACCATTGTCATCACTTGGATGGTGTCTTGGAATCAAAGACCAAAAGAGATCTTCTCCAAAGCGACGCACACAATTGATGTCGCCTACTCCCTTTGGCGTTCCTTGTGCTAGCAAGGTCCCAAAGCGTTCTTTGTCGAATGGAAAGGATGAAGAGCTTCTCTGCTTGGCGATTTCTTTTCCTCTTCTTTTCGTCAACCTCTTCACCACACGAGTGTCAAGAGACCAGAGGAAAGGGGGCAAGAGGCGAGAGAGATTAGCGTCGTGAGAGCCAACGTGAGAGGTGGTCACGAATGTGACATGCTATCTAAAAATAGCAAACACCATCTCCACTTGCGACCATGCATTACCCCAATCGCAATTGCCTCTTTAATTGAACCATACGCTCATTCAATGAGCTGGTTCAAATTGATTTGGTTCAATAACCAAATAAACCAAGCAACTAGTCCAGATCATAATAAACCCCTAAGGCTTAAGATCTGACCGCTCACTTCTTGATGCTTCTGATCTGAGGGATCTAGCATCCATTCTCTCGATCGAAGCTTACCGATCTCAAGCCCTAATCAATCAAACATGATCAGACCAGATCTCACTCACAATCAGAGATTAAATCCATTTAAACTAAACCCAAACAATTCAGTCCACACGATCTGACTTAAGTAAGCCATATCATCAAATTGTGCGACCCTGAGGGTTTCCTTTAAATGTCGGTAACGATAACTTACGTTATCACGATCAGTGAGGGGTATCTAGCAACACATCACTGTCTCCCGATATAAAGGAAAGAGTCTTCCAAGACTACACCCAAATCACAGCACAAGTGTGAATCAAACTCACAAAGCATACATGATTCCTTTGCCACTGGATGTTCTTATTGGACAAGCGTGTCAAGCCTGTAACTCCAATATGATGAGCATGATTAGATCAGATGAACACAGTCACCTGGGTATGGCCATACACTTTCTCAATCATCTCATCCAGGGGGGCCCCTTTTGAACATCACACTCCAATCAAGGAGATGGCAATCCTTTGTCTATCACTAGTGCCCTAACCTGACTCAAGCTCATTATCCAAGATAGTCTATAATCATTATGTTTCAAATGATATTGAACTAACTCAAAACAATGACAATCATCATTTAGAAACACAAGCGATCTCAAGTCAGAGGACATGTGCCACTTGTTACAATCAAGGATTATTCACATTGTGACAAGCAATTGAATATCCTAGTAGGGTCTGTCCAATACATCCAATGTACCCATGAGTCTACATCTTATTCCATGCTCGAAGCATCCTATAAGATTAGAACACATATTAGTCTTAATCATATCAAGGCTGTCTCATGTTCACCAAGATATATCGACTAAGGACAAAAGTACATGTCAGCCTAGCTGAACAGCTTTGAGACATTATTCAGAAGCACACTTATTGCAGCAGACAATGTAACAAACTGAATAACAACCATTGCCTTTATAAACAAAAGAGTTTATACATGATACTGATACAATCCCAAGGCCTCAAACATTAGCCTTAAGGGCATACCCCAACAATCTCCCACTTGCACTTAATCTAATGGTTGAGAAATCTCAAACCCATATTATTACAGTGCTTCTCATGCTTCTGCTGCGCCAGAGGCTTGGTAAGCGGGTCAGCTAGATTGTCATCTGTATGAACCTTGCAGACTTTGATCTCGCCACGATCAATGATCTCCCAGATCAAGTGAAACCGTCTCTGTATGTGCTTGGACTTCTGGTGCGGCCGTGGTTCCTTTGCCTGTGCGATTGCTCCAGTGTTATCACAGAAGATAACCAAAGGATCTGCACTGGAAGGAACAACACCAAGTTCTCTCACGAACTTACGAATCCACACTGCCTCCTTGGATGCTTCTGAGGCTGCAACATACTCGGCTTCAGTTGTGGAATCAGCAACGATAGACTGTTTGAAACTCTTCCACACCACTGCTCCTCCATTCAAGCTAAAAACATAGCCTGATTGCAATCGGAAATCATCCTGGTCAGACTGGAACGAAGCGTCAGTATATCCTTCAATACTGAGTTCTTCCTAACCACCATATATCAAGAACATATCTTTGGTCCTCCGCAGATATTTCAAGATGTTCTTGACTGCAATCCAGTGCGCCTGACCTGGATTACTTTGGAATCGACTGGTCACGCTTAACCCATAAGCGACGTCTGGGCGAGTACACAACATCGCATACATAATGGACCCAATAGCCGAAGCATAAGGCGTATTGTCCATTTCATCTTTCTCAGTCTGTGTTTGTGGACACTGACTCTTCGAAAGATTCAGACCATGTCTGACTGGAAGATATCCTCTTTTAGAATTCTCTAAATGGAATCTTTCCAGGACTTTATCGATGTAAGTACTCTGGCACAGCCCGAGAAGCCTCTTAGATCTATCCCTGTAGATCTTCACACCTAATACATAGGCTGCTTCTCCTAAATCTTTCATCTGGAAATATTTCCTTAACCATGCCTTAACAGCATGCAGTTCAGGAATATCATTTCCAATGATTAAGATATCATTGACGTAGAGGACTAGGAAAGTAATTACGCTCCCACTAAACCTTTTATATACACACGGGTCATCTTCGTTCTTGATGAAACCAAATTCACTGATTGATTCATCAAAACGAATATTCCAGCTTCTTGATGCTTGTTTAAGTCCATAAATGGACTTCTTTAACTTGCATATTTTATGACGATCTGATGGATTAGTGAAACTTTCAGGTTGTGTCATATACACATCCTCTTGCAAATTTCCATTAAGGAAAGCAGTCTTCACATCCATCTGCCAGATCTCATAATCATAATATGCTGCTATCGCGAAAAGAATCTGAATAGACTTAAACATGGCTACAGGTGAGAAAGTTTCATCATAATCTATCCCGTAGATTTGTTTGAAACCTTTCGCAACTAGCCTGCCTTTATAGGTAACCACGTTACCATCCATGTCAATCTTCTTCTTGAAGATCCATTTACAGCCTATAGGGATAACTCCCGGAGGCGGATCAACCAAATCCCATACTTGGTTATCTGACATGGAGTCCATTTCGGCTCGCATAGCTTCAAGCCATCTAGCTGAGTCCGGTCCACTGACCGCATCCGCATAAGTGAGGGGTTCATCATTATCAATGATGTAGACTCCGTCATAGCGATCAGGCTGTCGACGGATCCTTCCCGATCTTCGCGGTTCCCGTGATATCTGAGCCTCAGATTGTTCAGTAACCTGTTCTACCGTCTCAGGCTCATCCAACTGTGCTTGACTACTTTGTCCTTCCTCTGGATTCTCATCCAGCTTTATTTCTCTCCCACTAGCCTCTTGCAGAAGAAACTCCTTCTCAAGAAAAATGGCCGTCCGAGCAACAAATACCTTGTTCTCCTTGGGATCGTAGAAATAATAACCCTTAGTTTCCTTAGGGTAACCGACAAAGATACATTTGTCAGATCTGCTCTCTAGTTTCCCAGAGGCGAGCTTTTTGACATAAGCCTCGCAGCCCCAGATCTTAATAAATGTCAAGCTAGGCTGTTTCCCATACCATAATTCAAATGGGGTCTTTGAAACTGCCTTGGATGGCACTCGGTTTAGTACCTTTGCAGCTGTCTCCAGTGCAAATCCCCAAAAGGAGTAAGATAGAGTAGCCTGACTCATCATAGAACGAACCATATCTAGTAAGGTTCTGTTCCTCCTTTCGGATACACCATTCCATTGCGGTGTTCCTGGCGGAGTGAGCTGTGAGATAATCCCACACTCCTTTAGATAGTCAGTAAACTCTCGACTTAGGTATTCTCCACCTCGATCAGAACGAAGTGCCTTGATATTTCGGCCTAGCTGATTCTGTACTTCATTTTTGAACTCTTTGAACTTGTCAAAAGATTCACTTTTATGTCTCATAAGATAGACATACCCATATCTACTGAAATCATCAGTAAAGGTAATGAAGTATTGATAGCCACCTCTGGCATGTTTACTAAATGGCCCACACACATCACTGTGTATAAGGTCAAGTAAACCTGAAGCCCTTTGACCTTTATTAGGAAAAGGAGACTTCATCATTTTGCCTATTGAACAAGCTTTGCATGTATCAATCACCTCATAGGAGAATGATCCCAGCAGTCCATGATCATGCAACCGCTTAATGCGCTTCTTGTTAATATGGCCTAAACGACTATGCCATAGCAAGGTGCTGTCATCAGCATACTTGGCTTTCTTATTATCAATGTTTTGTATAGAACATTCCATGTCCAACATGAATAACCCATTGCTAATTGATCCAGTAGCATAAACAATATTATCTAAAGATAAAACACACTTTGAAATATTGCATTCAAAGGAAAACCCTTTCCTGACAAGAGCAGGAATAGAGATAATATTCTTGGTAATGCTAGGAACAAAATAACAATTGTTTAATTCTAATACAAGTCCAGATGGTAATGAGATGTAATATTCTCCTACAGCAACAGCAGCAACCTGTGCCCCGTTTCCAACTCGTAGGTCCACCTCATGCTGTCCCACCTGTCTTCTTCTCTTGAGTTCCTATACATTTGAACAAATGTGAACTCCACATGCAGTGTCTAACACCCATGAAATAGAAGAAGAAAACATGACCTCAGTCACATAAATACCTGAGCCAGAAGTGATGCTTCCCTTCTTGTCTCCTTGGAGCGCTTTACAGTCCTTTTTCCAGTGACCCAGCTGGCCACAGTGGAAACATCTGTACTCCTTCGACCGCTTAACCTTTTGTTTCAGCGCCTTGTTGTAGTTCTTGACTGGGGCTTTGCCCTTCTTCCCCTTCTTCTTGTTCCTAGAAGGAACCATTAAGACAGAGGTTGAAGGCTTTCCCTTCAGAGTCTCCTTAGTAGTCAAGAGCATATTCAGCAATTCTGCCGGAGTACAGTCGATTTTGTTCATATTAAAGTTAATGATGAACGCATCAAAAGAGGGCGGTAGAGACTGCAGAATAATATCTACAGCAAGCTCCTGATTGATGGTATGTCCCAGTTTCTCTAGAGCCTCCTTGTGCCCAATCATCTTGAGCACGTGAGCTCCCACTGGACTCCCTTCAGCCAGTTTGCTCTGAAAGAACAGCTTGGTCAAGTTATAGCGCTCAGTCCTCGCCTGTGCAGCATACAGCATCTTGAGGTTTGCTATAATTTCTATAGCAGACATATCCTCATGCTGACGCTGCAGCGGTGGCGTCATAGACGCTAGCATCAGGCAAGCGACATCAATGCTATCGTTGACATGCTTTTCATAGGCTTCCCGAACCGCCCTTGCGGCGTTCGGAGCGGGTTGAGGCGGTATCGCCGTCTCGAGGACATACAGTTTCCTCTCTGCCTTAAGAACAATCTTAAGGTGTCCGTACCAGTCTGAGAAGTTTGGCCCAGCAAACTTCTCCCTTTCCAGTAGGGATCGCACATTGAAGTTCATGGTGTTCGTTGCTGCAGGAATCTACAACAATGCAAGAACAGCAAGGTCAGTATCAATGTATAGAATCAATCCAGGACTTAAGAAAGATTCTTTTTCTCACTATTTTATCTGACTGAAAAATCCATTAAAACAGTCCGAAAGAGTAACACTCTTTTAGTGAGATGGGATCCAGATTTCATACTTGGTCTCCGCGTCCCGCTCAGGCGAGATAAGATGCACAGAGAGTACAAGCACTAATTTCTGGTAGGCAGTCCCTGCCAATCGCCAACCCGTGTGATTCCCCTTCATCTGGGCAATCCAGCAGACTGTGCCAACTGAGTTGGTACAACACAGTCTCTGATCCCACAGATGGCTGCCTCCATATAGCTCACATATGCTCAGTATGTAGCCTACATGGTCAAGCTGACCTGACCTACTCCCTGGACCACCACGTGCTATGCTGAGCAACGAGAAGCGATAAATCCCTTCTCTGTAACACGCAGGTGTAATCCCGCACCGTCTGAAGATAGATGGACGTGCCCACTGAGTGGGTACAACACGGCTCCAACGATAGTCAGAACAGTGAGGTTTCGCGTCAGAAGGCTTTCGAGCTTGATATTTTAGCGTTGGATTTTAACGGTCTTTTATCTTCTTAACTATCATGCAATTCCTATGGTGATAGCAGAAGATAAATAAATCATGCAATTCTAATTATTAGACAATAAAAGAAAGCATGGATCTTATGCGGTAAACGCCCATGAAACCTAAGTAAGACCTTAATTAACTTAAGTCTTCACTTGCTTTTCTTCATGGGGCTTTAGCTGCTCATTTGGCCCATACCAGGGCCCAAGCGCCATCTGCAGCTCAGGTGCGCCCACCAGGTACATGCGCCAGGTCCCAGAGTCAAACCCTGGACCTCCCGTCTGGTCAAGCCACTGCTGCATACGCCTCTGCCAAGTGTGCTCTGTGCTCTTGTCTGACTAATTTACAAATTAATCTATCTAGACAAGATTGACTCGCAGGTCAATTACATTTTATAAATTAAATGCAATGTGATGCGCAGATCACAATATAAAAATAATTTACAAAATTAACCAGGCACGCAGGCCCCAGCACAGCACACATTAAACACGGGCAGCCCACATAAGATTAAATAAACAAGCAAATGGCATCAATCATCATGTGATCCAATCAAGAAATTAAATTTTTTGAAAAACCCCATTGGCATCAATTTTAATTTCCTTATACGCCCTACTACCTTACAACGGTCCATTACTAGGGATCCACTCATCAGTCCTAGTCAGATCCACTGCCCTTACATGCACCAAGTCCTAACTGACTTGAGTCGACCCAATGGTCAACTATGCATGCTCCATGGGCTGAACGACCACAATGAGGTCTGGCAAGCGGGTGTGACCCCGGGCCTAACTCATGTGCGTTCATAGGTTGTCTCAATCAGACATCGCTACACGCCTGTCCGCAGTCGACCTATAGCCACCACGTGCTTGCGCACAGGTGCTATCTGGTCAACCCATCTAGGCTGTCAGATAGTCTGATCAGACTGGTTGGATCTAACCTAGAGGATGACTTCAACCCTAATAACCCGTCTAAGGGTTTAAAGTAAGGCCTTAGATCTAGTGAAAGTCGCGCAAGTGATATAGATTTTTGATAAAACCTAAGATGCGCTAACAAGCAAAATAAACAAAAACAAGTTTCGGCATGAAACAAGTTAACATGTATTTTCGCATGTTGATAACCCTAGATCTAAATATTTGAAACATGGATCACAAAACATGTAGCAATCATATAAATCATGCATTAAACCTGGCTCTGATACCAATTGAAGGTTCCCACTGGGGGGGGCGAAACCCTAAAGCATGCGCAAGGATAAAATGGCATAGGCGGAATCTAGGGTTTCCTTAGGATCGAATAGCATGCATTATATGATCAACTATCGAAAACTTGAATAGATAAGAAAAATTCTCACCATTGTCATCACTTGGATGGTGTCTTGGAATCAAAGACCAAAAGAGATCTTCTCCAAAGCGACGCACACAATTGATGTCGCCTACTCCCTTTGGCGTTCCTTGTGCTAGCAAGGTCCCAAAGCGTTCTTTGTCGAATGGAAAGGATGAAGAGCTTCTCTGCTTGGCAATTTCTTTTCCTCTTCTTTTCGTCAACCTCTTCACCACACGAGTGTCAAGAGACCAGAGGAAAGGGGGCAAGAGGCGAGAGAGATTAGCGTCGTGAGAGCCAACGTGAGAGGTGGTCACGAATGTGACATGCTATCTAAAAATAGCAAACACCATCTCCACTTGCGACCATGCATTACCCCAATCGCAATTGCCTCTTTAATTGAACCATACGCTCATTCAATGAGCTGGTTCAAATTGATTTGGTTCAATAACCAAATAAACCAAGCAACTAGTCCAGATCATAATAAACCCCTAAGGCTTAAGATCTGACCGCTCACTTCTTGATGCTTCTGATCTGAGGGATCTAGCATCCATTCTCTCGATCGAAGCTTACCGATCTCAAGCCCTAATCAATCAAACATGATCAGACCAGATCTCACTCACAATCAGAGATTAAATCCATTTAAACTAAACCCAAACAATTCAGTCCACACGATCTGACTTAAGTAAGCCATATCATCAAATTGTGCGACCCTGAGGGTTTCCTTTAAATGTCGGTAACGATAACTTACGTTATCACGATCAGTGAGGGGTATCTAGCAACACATCACTGTCTCCCGATATAAAGGAAAGAGTCTTCCAAGACTACACCCAAATCACAGCACAAGTGTGAATCAAACTCACAAAGCATACATGATTCCTTTGCCACTGGATGTTCTTATTGGACAAGCGTGTCAAGCCTGTAACTCCAATATGATGAGCATGATTAGATCAGATGAACACAGTCACCTGGGTATGGCCATACACTTTCTCAATCATCTCATCCAGGGGGGCCCCTTTTGAACATCACACTCCAATCAAGGAGATGGCAATCCTTTGTCTATCACTAGTGCCCTAACCTGACTCAAGCTCATTATCCAAGATAGTCTATAATCATTATGTTTCAAATGATATTGAACTAACTCAAAACAATGACAATCATCATTTAGAAACACAAGCGATCTCAAGTCAGAGGACATGTGCCACTTGTTACAATCAAGGATTATTCACATTGTGACAAGCAATTGAATATCCTAGTAGGGTCTGTCCAATACATCCAATGTACCCATGAGTCTACATCTTATTCCATGCTCGAAGCATCCTATAAGATTAGAACACATATTAGTCTTAATCATATCAAGGCTGTCTCATGTTCACCAAGATATATCGACTAAGGACAAAAGTACATGTCAGCCTAGCTGAACAGCTTTGAGACATTATTCAGAAGCACACTTATTGCAGCAGACAATGTAACAAACTGAATAACAACCATTGCCTTTATAAACAAAAGAGTTTATACATGATACTGATACAATCCCAAGGCCTCAAACATTAGCCTTAAGGGCATACCCCAACATGCAGTTCTAAAGGTTGGGAGGGAAAGAAGGCACCTGAGGCCCCCTTGAAGGAAGGGGGCCGATCCCCTTCTGAGATCTCCAAGCAATGAACGTCGGTGGAAGGTCTTCAAGGAGATGTCTACTGCATCTACTGTCGTTGACTTCAGCGGGAAATGGCAACTTGCAAGATTGTTGAGGATGCGGCAATGGAACAGTAACGCTGGGAATTGGTTAGTTGAAGGATGGAGACGTGATGAGAAGATGGTTGTCGGTAGCAAAGATGGAGAGAAGAGAGGAGATTGATAGAAGAGGAGAGAAGGATAAGAGAGGAGAAAGCTCAACCCTCGGTACACAAGAGGAGCAAGCTCCACTCTCGGCACAAACGAACAATGCAAACACAAGGGTTTTCTCTAATGAATTCAACTTTGTGAAGTGTGGACAATTACAAGGGCTTTAAACCCCTTTCTCCCTCAACGTTCACTTCATATGGTTTTACAAAATTATCCCTTATGCCCATGGTTATATTTGAGGTGATCTGAATGGATGGTCGGGATGGATTCGCTGGTAAGTATTTCTGCATGTATCAGCCACTTGCTGGCGGTGCTGGACTTGTATTGGCTGGCTGAGGATGCGAGCATAGACTCTTGAACTTGCTGGCGGTGCTAGACTTGTATTAGCTGGCTGAAGATGCTTCACTGCATGATGAGGTGGCAGGTAATGATGGCAGCATGTAATAGAGCCGTTGGAGTTATTTGGAGTGGCTAATGCTTAGCTTAGTGATGTAGTCCCTTGTTTAACCGAAGCTTGCTGGTAATGGATGAGGCTTGCTGATTGACCTTTGGAAGTTGACTGAAATTGGATGTTGATCTTGATCTTAGACTTCTTCGATATTGAGGGCTGATTTGTAATTGAGGGGGTTGGAGGTGCCTTGTAAGTGCATTACAGGTGCCAATACCCTAAGCTAGAACAACCTATTACAATCACTAAAAATAAAATAAGTACTTCAAAATAAATCCTAGGCTAAATCCTAACTACAACATAACATCAAATGCTAAATTTTAAATAAAGTTTGCAACATGATGAATTAACAAGTTCAAAGATATCAAAATGCAATGATTTTCCCAAAATAACATCAAGCATAATTAAGTCCTTGAAGATGTCCCTGTAGGGCAAACATACCATCAAAGGCACAAGGGCTAGGCGCATAAAGCTTCCAAATGAAGCAAAAGGCGCCTCCCTCACCCCATTATGTCCCTAGGCGCCAATGGGATGATACCTCTCCCCATTATACCCTTTTAGCCCATTACTTCTTGATGACAACTTGTTATTGGGCCTCATTGGGTAATGAGCAAGCCCAAACTTCATTGCATGGGTTGATTAAGCAATTGGATCCAATCCAATGCAACCATAATCCAAAAGTGACCAACCATGGTCAAATTCAGGTCAACCTGCCAAAAAAGAAGTTTGGCTGCAATAACATTCTTCCATCTCATCAGACCCTTTGGCACTGATGAAATCTCCAAAACAGATCTGAGCTATCCAATAACTCGATCATAAAGATTCCCGATCAATATGAGAACTCAAGTATCTTGGTGTGTGACCCTATAGGTTCCTTTGACGTTGGCAGTGCTAACCTAAGGTCACCACAAGCAGTGAGTGGCACCTAGCAGTGCATCGCTGCTACCCAAGTCATCGGAATGGATATCGACATTGACATCCCCATTATCGTGACTAGGTACAGATACATTACAGTCCCTTTGCCGTACTGATATCCGATTGGACAAGTGTGTCATCACTTGTTTTCACCCAATCACATGGTCATGACTAAATCAGGTTTTCACCTGGGTATGCCCATACACTTTCAGTCATAAAACCATAGAGGAGCTCCATGGATATCAAGCTTCCCATAGGAAGGGGCAAATCCTTTTGTCTGTACATTGATCTTCTAATATGGGTCATGACATACTCAATGACAACCGTTATAACCTCCCAATTACGGCGAGGTGTTAGGTTGCATCAAAGCATGTCGCTAATCATTCAGAAGAGTCAATGACCTCAAGTCTAAGGATCAATGCATCTCCTATCACTTGTGAGGATAACTCATGACACTAAGCCATTGCCTCACAGCAGGTCAATCCAGCATATTTATCACTGATATGCCCATATGTTTGCGCTAGCACCTAATGCCTAATCAGCACATATACCAGTCTCACAAGTACCAGAGTTGTCCCATATCCACTCAGGTACATTGACTGGGGACAATCATTTGAGCACAAATTCAATCTGTCTCTAGGGACATTATCATGTAAGCACACAATCGCATATGTAAACAAACAACGATAATGATAATGCCAGAATAATATATAAGTATCAAAGTCAAGTAGTACATAGGTTGACCAAATATAGGTCTCAGGGCATATACACCAACAGGGAGGTGGCTATTAGAGGGAGGTGAGGCAACCAAAGCGACTGAGGTGGACAACAGAGGTGGTCAAGAGTGGGAAGGGAGATCGAAGAAAGAGCTCAAGCAAGGGAGTAGAGATCGGAGGAGGGAGGCGGTTGAGAGCAGTGGCGACCGAAGGAGGGAGGTGAGGCGACTGGAGCAAGGAGGGCGATTGGAGTAGCTGCGCGAGTGAGAGAGGGGAAATAGATCAGGAGCAGCGCGTGATTGCGATCAGCGCATTTTTTTTCCAAATCAGACAAAACAAAAGAAAGAAAAACAGAATAAAATTTATTTCAAATTTTTCTTCCACCCAGAGCTTTCCATCCATAGAAACGACGGAAAGTTGTGCTTTCTTTCCTTTCTCTCAATATTTCCCTTCAAAGAAATAGGTTATTAATGATCTCATAAGCAAGATGAATTCTAAAAGAGTGACAAGATATGGTGAATGGTTTTCAACTTGGAGCAATCCAACTGTTGTGTCCGCAAGTGCGCGGATACTTCGAAGTAATAAAATGATATCGAACCATAGAGACCTACGTGTTAAGTACCAAATAATTATTTTTCTCACTATCTAAGCAATCGAATAAGATGCTAGTAAACAATAGGAAAAGCGTACAGATAATAAGAGAGAAAAATGGGACTAGGGTTTCATCCACCTTAACTTCCATGAATAGATATGAATAGATGTTCATCAATCAAATTTTATCATGATAAAGATATAATTTACTTCATAAAAAAATCATCTCGCTTTCGCGCTGACAATTTACAAATAACCGATCCTCACTTTCATGTAGGATCTATTCAATGCTGAAGATAAGTAAACCATCAACAAAGAACTCAAGGATCACTTTCGTGCATCCAAATTCTAAGTCAATTATCTCAAGTGGAAACTCAAGGATCACTTTTGTGCATCCGAATCTCAACACAAGTTCTACTTAAGGTTCTCTAACAGTTCAATACTTGATTCTCACAGTATCGTCATGCTTATTACAGTAACTCAATCCTAATTTCAGATTATCAACATGACAATATACTTTTAAAATAGAGAAATAAAAACAAACCTAATTTCTTACGATTAGTTCCTAACATTTAATTTTAGGGTTCCAAGTTCTCAAGCAAATCACCTTTCGGTCCATATTGCGAAAACTCTAAAACATGCTAACAATATGAATCTTCAGAGAATTAAAGGCATTCATCACATAAGTAAAATTATCATAGTAAAGTTATCATGACGAAATAAAGATTATCTAGTTATATAAAATCAAGGGGATTACACCCCATGTCCCATCAAAATGTCTAAGCTAGCATGGAAGAGGAATTACAATAAATCATAGTTTAGAATGATCAGAAATCAAAGAGAAAGTGTAGAAGTTACAAAACAGGGCAGTAATAAAAATTATAGCCCGTAATTTTGCGAGTGAACAGTGCCAGCGCCCGCTCTTTCGTTGATTTCTCCTCCAATCGACCTCCTTTCGCTCTAAAACTTCTGGGTATCCTCTCCTCCTCCAGGTGAAGCTTCCTTGTGAAAATCGCAGCCTAAGGTGGCCTCTATGCCTCTCGGCGCGAGGCCGTGCCCTAGGGATGCCTCCCTTGATTTCTCTCTAGACAGTAGATAAAAATTAGGGCTTTTTCTCTCAGCGTGCTCTACTCCTCAGAGGCTTCCTTTTTCCTTCTTACAGCTTTGAATTTAAAGGCTTGGATTGTCCACAATCAATCACGCAAAAATTGGACTTCAATTTGACCGTGAAAGTCGCGTCCTGGGTTAGAATTACGGCTGTGGAATTGGTTACGGTAGTGCCGTAATTTCGGCAGGAACTCTCGGTACAGAAATCATCCAGAATTATGGCACCGTGAAATCCATTACGGCATCACCGTAATTTCTGGAAATCTCTTGGGTGAAAAGTCGACCCAAATTACGGCACGTAAAAATGGTTACGGCGGTGCCGTAAATTCTCCAAAACCTTCTATATGAAAATCACCCCAAAATATGGCAGTGCTCCAAAATTACGATAGTACTGTGAAAATACGGTACCGTAATATTGATTACGGCACTGCCGTAATTTGGTTTGTGGCTTCGATTTACGTGAAATTTGACGTGTAATCTTCTCTTGATGGTGAGGATTCATTTATGCATCTGGAATTGCTTGAAAACACTTGAAAATCATGCCTATTTACTTGAAAATCATCAATAACCCAAAAGAGTGTAGATTCCACAGTACTTGATAAAAAAAAGGCATAAAAATAAGCAAAGAGAGTAAATATGACGCAAAAATATCTATCAAATGGCATAAAATTTACTATAAATTTCGGTGCCATCATCAAAAAAGGATACCTTCCAGTGAGACATGGTCTTATTCTCTCCAAGAGCCAGTATCCCACCATGACACCAAAATTCATAATATATTTTGTGTCATTTCATTGGTCTTTTTGTGTCATATTTATGCTCTGTTGCTTATTTTTATGCCTTATTTATCAGATTCAGAATCTACACCATTCATGGTTTTTGATCAATTTCAGGTAAAAAGGCATCATTATCATGAGTTTTCAAGCAATTTCGATGCGTGGACGAATTCTAATCTTCTAGAGGAGTTTGCACACAAAATTTCAGTCAAATTGGATTTTCCTATGAAATTACGGTAGTGCCGTAATTAATTTTACCGCCGTAATCTAGGAATATGGCACTACCGTAATGAATTTCATGGCCGCAACCCGCAGAAGATTTTTTGAAAATTATGGCACTGCCGTAATGAATTTTACGGTGCTGTGATTTTGGTCCAGATTCAGGCAAAGACTTCAAAAGATTGCAGAAGAATTATGGCACTGCCGGATGGATTTTTATGGTGCCGTAATTTTGAACAAATTTCCTACAGAAACTTTCAAAAACAATCAAGAAGATTACGGCACTACCGTGACAAATTTTATGGTTCCATAATTACTGGCCATATACCTACAGATACTTCAGAAGTAATTATGGCAATACCGTAATGATCGTCACGGTACCGTAATTTTGCGCCCAGTTGCCCGATTCTTCCACCGAAAACTTAGAAAGATGATTTCTCGAGATTTAGGGCACCAATTGCAGAGCCAAAAAAAGGGGAACACTCAGCATTAGGGAGGGAAGATTTTCGAAGCAAAAGGAACAATTTTCATTCACGCTACAGAGAGAATTTTAGGGAATCGCCGCTGCTTTAGGGTTCATCGCCGTTCATGATACAAACCACCTCCGGCCAAGAAATTTGGAAGGAAGCTTCGCCTGAGGAAGAAGAACACACCATAGAAGTTTCAGAGTGAAAGGACATCGATCAAGGGAGAAATCAACAAAAACGTGGTTGCCTGCACTGTTCATCGCGACTCTGCTACTAATTACGGGCTATAATTTTCATTACAGCCCTGTTTTGTAACTTTTACTCTTCCCTTTCGATTTCTGATCAATCTAAAACCATGTTTTATTGTAATCCTTCAATCATGCTAGCTTAAACTTTCTTTTGGGACAAAGGGGTAATCCCCTTGATATTTCAATGACTAGATGATCTTTATTCCATCAAAATATTTTTGGTATGGTAATTTTACTTAAGAGATTAATGTCTTTAATCTTTTCTAGTTTCAATCATTAACATGTATTAGAGTTTTGTGTTATGGACTGAGAAGATGATACACAAAACTTGGAACCCTAGAATTTATGGTAGGAGCTCATCGTAAGAGATTAGTTGTGTTCCTATCTTTAGGTTTTAGAAGTTTAATTCTTGTTGATGTTCTAATCTAGAAATTATTATTGTTTTAGACATGAAAATATGCTAGAGATAGATATTGGATTGTTTGAAAACCTTAAGTAAAACCTGTGAAACTAAGGTATGAGAATATTTAGTTTTGCTTGAGATCTTGACATTGAGATGGAATGCACGAGAGTGATTCTTAATCTCTTTGTTAAAGTTTACTTATATTAAACATTGAATAGATCTTACACGAGAGTGAGAATCGTTCTTTGTAAATTGACTGCGCGAGAGCGAGTTAATTTCTTTATTAACTAAGCTATATCTTTACCATAACGAAAATAGATTGATGAACATTTAATTATATCTAGTCATAAATATTAAGGTGGATGAACCCCTAGTCCCAATTCTTTCTCTTTGATTTTTCGTATATCGTTCGATCGTTTATTTTCATCATTCTCAATTTGTTTAGCTAGTGAGAATTCAATTCGTCGTACTTAACAACGAGGTCTCTGTGGTTCGACATCTTAAATATTACTTCGAGTATCTGTGCACTTGCAGACTACGACAAGTTTTTAGCGCCGTTGCCGGGGATCTTAGTTTTGTTAATATTGATATAGTTGATAGTATTGCTAGACTAAGCTTTTTGTTTTTGTTTTTATTATTTTATGTGATAGATTCTATTTTTCTCTTATTTTCTGCAAATTCTGAGCTTATTTGATCTTCTACTTGTTTATGCGCAGGACTCTTGGATCAGGACCATTAGTTCCTTTTGATCCTGAAATTAACAAAACTCTTAGATTGTGTAGGAAATTGAAGTTTGCAGAGGAAAGAGAAGAAGAATCAATCATGGCTGAAAGAAGAACACTTAGAGATTATCCAGCCCCGAATACATAGGGAATTCGTTCCAGTATAACTAGGCCTGCAATTGATGCAAATAATTTTGAGATTAACCCAGCTTTCCTATCAATGATACAACAGAATCAATTTAGAGGATCTCCTTTGGAAGATCCTAATCAACACTTATCTCTCTTTCTTGAATTTTGTGATACTATAAAAATTAATGGTGTATCTGATGATGCTCTTAAACTGAGATTGTTTCCTTTTTCCCTCAGGGACCGAGCAAAAGCCTGGCTACATTCTCATCTGACTAGAACATTCACTACGTGGGAAAGATGGTCAAATTCTTTCTCGCTGAAATACTTTCCACCCAGTAAGATGATTCAATTGAGAAATCAGATCACGGGCTTTGCACAGTGGGATGGCGAATCGCTTAGTGAAACATGGGAGCGCTTCAATGAGTTACAACGGAAGTGCCCTCACCATAGATTAGAAGATTGGGTTTTCATTCAAACTTTCTATAATGGTTTGCTTTATAGTACTTGCTTAACTGTTGATGCTGCTGCAAGAGGAGCACTGATGAAGAAGACCGTTGAAGATGCCTACGCGCTGATTGAAGAGATGGTGCTAAATCATAGCCAGTGGACTATTGAGAGAGTACTGTTGTATCGTCCTCCTCATGGTAAGAATGATGGTGATGGTTGGCGATCTCTAGCAGAAAAGGTAGATTTTTTGTGTAATCGTTTTGATTCTTTTCAAATGCAAACTACTGCTGTTTCTTCTATTACTTGTGATGTATGTGGGAATCTTGGGCACTATGCTGAAGAGTGTAAGGTTATAGTCGATCAGGGTAGTGAGCAAGTAAATGCAGTAGGGGGTTACAATCAAGGTAGAAATAATGACCATTACTCTAATACCTACAACCCTGGTTGGAGGAACCATCCTAATTTGTCTTGGAAGAGTAACAATCATGCTAGTGGGCAGAATGAAAATAGAGGGTATCAGCAGAAGCAACAAAATCAGAGTCAACCCCAAAAATATAGCTTAGAGGACGTGTTTGAAAAATTCATGGGTGCTCAGATGAGACAAAATGAGGAAGTTTCAAAGAGTCTTAAGTAAATTAACTCTATGTTAGATGGTGTTGTTGCTCACAATAAGATTTTAGAGACACAGATAGCACAACAAGCTAGCACAGCTTATAGACCCCCAGGGAAATTACCTGCCAAACCTGAACCTAACCCTAGGGAACATTGTAATGCCATCACAACTAGGAGTGGAAAACAGTTAGAGGGCCCTAGGGGATCACTAGATCATGATGAGGAACAGCCTAATATTGAACCTAGCAGTGAACTAGTTTTGGAATCACAACCTGCACATGTGTAGTCTCATCCTAGATCACCACCTTCTAAGAAGGATGAGTCTTCACAGAATGTTGATTTGCCTTGTGAAGTTGATATTCCTAGACCTAGTTCACCACCACCATATAGGCCACCTATTCCTTTTCCCCATAGGATTGTGCAAGCCAAGTTACATAGATAGTTTGGAAAATTTTTAGATGTTTTGAAAAAATTGTATATTAATATTCCATTTACTGACGCCTTATCTCAAATGCCTTCATATGCAAAATTTTTCAAAGAGATTTTAACCAATAAAAAAAATAGAGGACTATGGTACTGTGGCACTAACTGATGAATGCAGTGCTCTTATTCAAAACAAGTTGCCACCAAAATTAAAGGATCCAGGTAGTTTCTCTATCCCCTGTTTAATTGGAAGTGTAGCTTTCGACTGAGCCTTATGTGATTTGGGAGCCAGTGTGAGTCTAATGCCTTTATTTGTGTGCAGGAAACTGGATATGGGAGCTCCTAAACCTACTTCAATATCTTTGCAGCTCGCTGATCGCTCAGTGAAGTATCCTGTAGGTATTCTTGAGGATGTTCCTATCCAAGTTGGTAAGTATTTTGTACCTACTAATTTTTGTGGTTCTTGAGATGGAAGAGGATGCAAAAATTCCTATTATTCTTGGTAGACCGTTCTTAGCCACTACAGGAGCACTTATTGATGTAAAGAACAATAAACTCACTCTGATTATTGGTGATAACAAAATTGAGTTTGAATTGAATAATTCATTAAAAAAAACCTTCATATGCTAGTTCATGCTGTAGTGTTCATGCTATTGATGATGTAGTTTATGATCTTGGTTTCTTATTTGATGATCCTTCTGATTCTGATACTGATTCTTGTGAAAATTCTTATGAAGAAATTGATGATTTTGATTTTGATTCTGATTCTTCTACTGAAACTCATGATATTTTGGACTACACTATATTTGATGATGAAAAAGAAAAAATTCCAAAAGTAGAACTGAAAGCTTTACCTGATAATCTTCGCTATGAATTTCTTGGCCCTAACTCTACTTACCCTGTTATTATTGATGCTCAATTAGATGAAAGGGAGACTGATTTGCTCTTGAAGGAGTTGAGGGTTCATAGAAAGTTAATTGGGTATACCATTGATGACTTGAAAGGAATTAATCCTTCTTTTTGTATGCACAGGATTCATATGGAGGATGAGCACAAGCCCCATGTGGATTTCCAAAGGAGACTCAACCCATCTATGAAGGAAGTTGTAAAGAAGGAAGTATTGAAATTGCTCGATGCAGGTATTATCTACCCTATCTCTGATAATAAGTGGGTGAGTCCTGTACATTGTGTTCCTAAAAAGGGGTGTCACAGTTATGAAAAACAAAGATAATGAGTTGATTCTTGTTAGAACAATTACTAGTTGGCGCATGTGTATTAATTATAGAAAATTAAATACTGTCACTAGGAAAGACCACTTCCCCTTACCTTTTATAGATCAGATGGTTGAGAGACTTACTAAGCATTCTTATTTCTATTTTCTTGATGGATGTTCTTGATTTTTTTTTAAATTCCCATTCACCCTGATGATCAAGATAAGACCACCTTTACTTGCCCATATGATACATTTGCATATAGGAGGATGCCTTTTGGATTGTGTAATGCACCTGCTACTTTTCAGAGGTGTATTATGGCAATATTTTCTGAATTTATTGAAGATTTTATAGATGTTTTCATGGATGATTTTTCTGTTTATGGTTTTTCCTTTGATGATTATTTGGCTAATTTATCTCGAGTTTTGCAAATGAGCAAAGTGATAACACCAAAATTTATAGTAAATTTTGTGCCATTTCATATATCTTTTTGTGTCATATTCATGAGCTTTTGCTTATTTTTAAGCCTTATTTGTCAAATACTGTGGAATCTACACTATTTCTTGTTTTTAATTATTTTCAAGTAAAATATACCATATTTTGATGGATTTTGAAAGATTTGAGCACACGAATGAATTCCAGACGTCGAGACAAAGCCACCCGTCAATTTCCATGCAAATCAGAGCAAGTTCAAAAATTACACCCCTAGTGTAATATTTATTACGGGCTATAATTTTCTACCCAGATTACACCCCTGCCGTAATGAAAATTATAGTACCGTATTTTTGCCCAGAATTACACATAAGAAATTATGATAGTGTCATAATATTTTTCACGGTACTGTATTTTCAGCACAGAATTCACAGAACCAAATTACGGTTACGGCCGTAATTATGAATTTGAACGAGTCTTCCATAGCCACTCAAAAGCCTGATTTTTGCAACGCAATATCTGAAGATCCAGGGCACCAATTGAAAAACCGTAAAAAGGAAAGTGTTCTATAAATCGAAGAGAAGATTTGAGGATAAAAAGGATCCAATTTCGTCAAGAATCGAGGGAGAAATCAGAAAGGGCGTTTCTAGGGCATGGCCTCACACCGAGAGGCATAGAGGCCATCTCAGGCCGCAATTTTCTCAAGGAAGCTTTGCCTAGAGGAGGAGAGGATACCCCAGAAGTTTCAGAGTGAAAGGAGATCGATCGGAGGAGAAATCAACGAAAGAACGGGCGCCGGCACTGTTCACTGTGTTTTCTGGAGCGAAATTACAACTGTAATTTCTATTACAGCCTTGCTGTAAAGTTGTTTTCTTCTTTCCCTTTGATTTATGATCATTCTAAACTATGGTTTATTGTAATTCTTCATCCATGCTAGCTTAGACATCTTTTGGGACATAGGGTGTAATCCCCTTGATTTTATATGACTAGATAATTTTTATTTCGTCATGATAACTTTACTATGATAATTTTACTTATGTGATGAATGCCTTTAATTCTCCAAAGATTCATATTGTTAGCGTGTTTTAGAATTTTTGCGATATGGACCGAAAGGTGATTTTCTTGAAAACTTGGAACCCTAAAATTGAATGTTAGGAACTCATCATAAGAAATTAGGTTTGTTCTTATTTCTCAATTTTAGAAGTATTATTGCCATGTTGATAATCTAAATCTAGGATTGAGTTACTGTGATAAATGTGAAGATACTGCAAGAAATTGAGTATTGGATCATTGGAGAAACATAAGTAGAACCTGTGTTGAGATTCGGATGCATGAAAGTGATCCTTGAGTTTCCACTTGAGATAATTGACTTAGAATTCGGATGCACGAAAGTGATCCATGAGTTCTTTGTTGATGGTTTACTTATCTTCAGCATTGAATAGATCCTGCATGAAAGTGACGATCGGTTCTTTGTAAATTGTTTGCGCGAAAGCAAGATGATTTTTTTATGAAATAAATTATATCTTTATCATGATAAAATTTGATTGACAAACATCTATTCATATCTTATCATGGAAGTTAAGGTGGATGAAACCCTAGTCCCAGTTTTCTCTCTAATTATCTGTACGTTCTTCCTATCGTTTGCTAGCATCTTATTCGATTTGCTTAGCTAGTGAGAAAACAACTATTTGGTACTTAACACGTAGGTCTCGGTGGTTCGATATCTTAATTATTACTTCGAGTATATGTCCACTTGCGGATACAACAAGTTTTTGGCACCGTTGCTGGGGACCTTAGTTTTGTTAATATCAAGATAGTTGTTAGTATTGTTAGACTAAGTTTTATTTGTTTTAGATTTAACTTTGTTTTTTTTTGTTTTTGTAGGTTTTGGATTTTCACAGTTGTGACAGAACTGTGATATCTGAAAATTTTGAATTTGCTTGTGTTTTTATTCTGAGAAAATTTAAAAAAAAAATTAAAAAAAATTGATTGATTGGTGTTGGATAATCTTTCTATTCTTGATAGATTTGAAGGTATGTCTTTTAATCACAACTCATGGGCAACTAAAAGAGGTGAGGTATACATGCCATAAGGTAAGTATGAAGATGATTCATTGTGCACTCTTGCAGATAAATTAAAATTACACTCTTATATGCATCATTCTAGGACATCTTATTCTTCTATTAAATATGATATTTATGGATGTTTTGATCATTATACTTCTGATTGCCAATTTTTAACTCCTCCAAATTATGTTTCTGAACCATACTTTGAGAATACTGAAGAATCTAGATTAAAATCCATGCTTGAAAAATTTATGACAAATCAAATTCAAATCATGACTAGTCAAAGTAAGGAAATTGAAGATCTTACGGGGATAGTTAGTCAGCTTGCTTCTCGAGTAGAATATTTAACAGCTCATAAGAAAATTTTATAAACCCGGATAGCACAATAAATTTGTTTATTTGAGTTTGATTTGGAAACTGAGAAAATTGATTTAGAAAATTCCCCCTCTGATTTTCAATGTTTTGAAATTGATTCTTTTGTGAACATTAATGAATCTCACTTTGATTTTGATGATTGTAAAATTGATTCATTTGATAATTTATTTGTGGAAAAGTTTGAGGAAATTGATTTTGAAAAACCCCCTCTTGATTCTAGTGATAGTGATGAAATTGATTCTTTTGATGATATATTATTTATGGTTAAATCTGATTCTTGTAATTCTGAGATTGATTCTTTTGATTCTTCTGATGATGAATTATTTGTGGAAAGACATGAGGAACTAGAAAAGAATTTGAATATTACAAACATTGATGAATCTCATAGTGATGTTTTGCCCATATCTACTATTCACTCTTCTAATTTATTTAAAAATTTATTTTTTATTGAGGAATCTAATGTGAGACAGGAAGACTATTTTGATGATCCAATATTTGAATCTTTTGATCAAAGTCCTATTGCAATTGAAGATATAATTTTGAAGAAAGGACTAATGATTTTGCTTACTGATAAATATAGAAAGATCAATGAATATCCTTTGAGTGGAATTAAAAATTTTGATTTTAATTTCTGCATATTTGAGAAAGCCACGTCGATCTTGATTTATATGAAATTTTGGATGTTTGGATTAGTGGCTAAACTTTTGGGACAACGGAAATGCAGAAAATTATTTGCTATTTATTATGGTACTAATCTTCCTGCTTCGCCATGATATTTGAGTTTTGGTCAAGCTATAGACCTAAAAATTAGCGCTTCTTGGGAGGCAACCCAAGCATTCTTACTTAAGTTTAGTTTCTTTTATTTTAGTTTTTTTTAGAGTTAATTTTTCTTGTCTTTTTGTAGAAAAAAATGAACTTTGCGCAAAATACGGCACTACTGTAAGAAATTTTACGTGCCGTAATGTGGGGTAATTTTTGTACAGAAAGTTTTAAGGTTTTTACAGCAGTACCGTAAGTATTTTCACTAGTCGTAATTTTTCTTAAAAATTTTTTTGAAAGTTCGGCATCTTTTACGGTACTACCGTAACTTTTTTTATGGTGCCGTAATTTGGACCGATTTCTTACCTGAGACTTTTTCCGAAGTTTTGTGAAAAATACGACGGTACCGTATTCTTTTTCACGGTACCGTAATTTCAGCGAATTTTTGACCTAAAAGTTTCATGGCTTTTATGGCACTGCCGTAATAAGTTTCACGGCACCGTATTTTTTAGTGTTTTCTCTGCAAAAATTTTGAGCGTTTCACGACAGTGTCGTAACCATTTTTACGGTACCGTAATTCCATCAAATTTCTAACCCGAGAAGTTTTGTATATATTACGGCACTGCCATAATTATTTTTACGGTACAATAATGTTAAAAAAAAAAAAAACCCTGCTTTCTGCTTCCAGCTGCCATCAGCCTCTATTTTAGTCTTTGCATTACCAATAGCCTGCAGCTTCTCCAAATTCACAGCGCCTCTAATTTACAGCCACTGCCACTTCTTCAGCGCTCATCATCTTCAGATCTCCCAGCCAAAAATATGTTACATCGCTTTCCACCAGAAAAATTTACCGGAGCACCACCAGCAGCTTCTTACTTCTTCTGCTGCCTCTATTTCCATTGATTTTATTTTTGCAGTAGAATCTTCATTATTGACACTGATTTTTTTCTATGCAGCATCATCTCTCACTGCCCACCAGCCAACGACTTTGCCTCCAGGACTATAGTCTCCAACTGGCCACTGAAGACTACTCATCATCACTCTACTGTCGGCACCATCATCTTCATTGCTAGCAGCTCTTCAGCTAGCATCCGTTTCACCTCTGCTTCTCGCCTGCATCAGCTCTTTCCACCGGCACCTTCTTTGGACCACTGATGACATCTCTGATTTTCCTTTGAGAAAAATATTTTCTATCATTATTTTTTTAAGTAAGATACTATTTTTGGTCTGAGCCTTATGTATTTAAAATTGTGCAGAAAAATTTTCAAAAGGCACATCTTTGAGGACCTAGAAGCTCCTACCCCGATGCTACACCCCGAACATTGATTGAGCTTGCTATATATTTTTGTGAGTATTGTTGCACTTTCTAGTGATTTTATTTGATATAATTGTATGGTATTGCTACTTGATTTCTTTTGCTATGATTGTATCACTTACTGAGATTTCTATTCGATGTGGTTGCTTGATTCTATGAATTTGATGCTTCACACCTTTTGCATTGATTTTGATATTTTTGATGTTCAAAAATTTTTTGACTTGAATCCATGTGATGAGAGGTGTGTAGATTTTTCTATGATGATGAATGCATATGCCTGTGATGGAGATATACTTATTATGTTGAATTTATTTCGTCAATATATATCTACTTGTTGAAATCTTTCATTGATTGATGTATAAAGTTTTGGGTAGGCATGTTGTTTGTTGAATGCAATCTAAAAGTGAAACATCTTTCTTGAATAACATGAGCATATGAGTGTAATTTTTGAATTGATGTCAATTGATTAACCTAGTTGATGTTTAGTTTATCTTACCATTTGTTGGGAAGAAAGAATCCAAGATCCGAAAAGAGAGAGAGACTCCCCTACTTGGCACTGCGCAAAATTGGTAGTGGTACCACAGATATGGGTTGAAGTCTGTAAAAAAGGAAAGAGAGAAAAAGAAAAAAAAAAAAAACTCCCCTACTTGGCACTTGACAGTGGTACCGAAGACAAGGGTTAAAGTCCAAATAAAAAGTGTGAATCTATGTGGGTACATACCATCAAAGATACAATAAAAGAAAATTTAGAAAAGAAAGATTTTGATGTGGAAAAAGATTTTGGATATCCTATTCCTGTAAACAAAGGTATGATAGAATTAAACTGAACTTGAGTGAAATCATGAGATTGAGATTCTTTTTATTATGCAAGTTGCAAAATTTTATTTGATCAAAGTTGTGAATCTTAAAGATTAAATTCAGAGGATGATGTATTTATCTGAAATTTTGTGTAACGATTGGTGGAATATTTCATAGGTGATTATATTTTAGAAATTTATTTTTTATAAAAAAAATCATATTTCCCATGCTTAGCATTGTTCTTTATTTATTTGCTTGAGAACAAGCAAAGTTTGAGCCTTTATGTGTTTGATGACACCAAAATTTATAGTAAATTTTGTGCCATTTCATATATCTTTCTGTGTCATATTCATGAGCTTTTGCTTATTTTTAAGCCTTATTTGTCAAATATTGTGGAATCTACACCATTTCTTATTTTTGATGATTTTCAGGTAAAAAGTGCCATATTTTGATGGATTTTGAAAGATTTGAGTGCACGAATGAATTCCAGACGTTGAGACGAAACCGCCCATCAATTTTCATGCAAATCAGAGCAAGTTCGAAAATTACACCCCGGGTGTAATATTTATTACGGGCTATAATTTTCTACCCAGATTACACCCCTGCCGTAATGAAAATTACGGTACCGTATATTTTCCCAGAATTACACAAGAACTTATGGCAATGCCGTAATATTTTTCACGGTACCATATTTTCAGTCCAAAATTCACATAACCAAATTACGGCCCTACCGTAACCAAAATTACGATTGTAATTATGAATTTCAACGAGTCTTCCGCAGCCACTCAAAAGCCCGATTTTTGTGATGCAACATCTAAAGATCCAGAGTACCAATTGAAAAACCATAAAAAGGGGAGTGTTCTGTAAATTGAGGACAAGATTTCAGGACAAAAAGCATCCAATTTCGTTAAGAATCGAGGGTGAAATCAGAAAGGGCATTTCTAAGGCACGGCCTCACGCTGAGAGGCATCGAGGCCATCTCAAGCCGCGATTTTCACAAGGAAGCTTCGCCTAGAGGAGGAGAGGATACCCTAGAAGTTTTAGAGCGAAAGGAGATCGATCGGAGGAGAAATTAATGAAAGAACAGGCGCCGGCACTATTCACTACGTTTTCTGGAGTGAAATTACGGCTGTAATTTCTATTACAGCCGTACTGTAAAGTTGTTTTCTTCTTTCTAAACTATGGTTTATTGTAATTCTAAATTATAGTAAAGTTGTTCACTTCGATTTCTAATCATTCTAAACTATGGCTTATTGTAATTCTTCATCCATGCTAGCTTAGACATCTTTTGGGACATAGGGTGTAATCCCCTTAATTTTATATGACTAGATAATTTTTATTTATTCATGATAACTTTACTATGATAATTTTACTTGTGTGATGAATGTCTTTAATTCTCCGAAGATTCATATTGTTAGCATGTTTTAGAGTTTTCGTGCTATGGACCGAAAGGTGATTTGCTTGAGAACTTGGAACCCTAAAATTGAATGTTAGGAACTCATCATAAGAAATTAGGTTTGTTCTTATTTCTCAATTTTAGAAGTATTATTGCCATGTTGATAATTTAAAACTAGGATTTTAGAAGTACTATGATAATTTTACTTATGTGATGAATGCACTTAATTCTCCGAAGAGTCATATTATTAGCATGTTTTAGCGTTTTTGTGATATGGACCGAAAGGTGATTTGCTTGAGAACTTGGAACCCTAAAATTGAATGTTAGGAACTCAACATAAGAAATTAGGTTTGTTCTGTTAGGGAATACTGGGTGTAATTTAAAATTTTACAGTCCCAGGACGCAGCGGAAGAATCATTACACCCGAAACATATTCCTTTCCCAAGGATCCATGCGAGAGAGAAGACACAAGGATGTGTTAGAGATATACCTCTTTTGCTTGCTTAGTCGTTGAAGCCATGTTGAAGGCGCCCAAGTGTTCGCCCTCTACAAGTATCCACGCGTCGACCGACTCAATGTTGCTCCCTTCCACGCCCGATGCTAGCCTCGGGAAGAGAAGATTACCTCTTGGAATCTCCTTCCTCTCCCTCCTTTGTTCTTCACGCCTAGAAGTTTCCTCCAAGGAAACTCTCGGGCAAAGAGGAGAAGGAAAAGGGTGGTGGCGCTCCTTCCTTTGCTCTTCACGCCAACAAGTTTCCTCCAAGGAAACTCTCGACTAACAAGGAAGAAGAGATGGTGGCGCTCTCCTTTGCTCTTCTCGCCAACTAGTTTCCTCCAAGGAAACATTCGGCCAAGAAAAAGATGAAGGAACTTTACGCCAACAAGTTTCCTCCAAGGAAACTCTCGGCCAAAGGGTGAAGGAAGATGGCGACACTTCAAGGAAGATGGTGGCTAGGGATAGAGAGCATGCGCAACTCCAAGTTGCCTTGCTCTTCCTTGCTCTCGGCTCGAGTAGATATCTCATCTATTTTAAGCGGGGCGCATACCCCTCCTTTTATAGCCATGAAGCCCAAACCGCCTCCACTCTTCCTTTCAAATTTATGGCTCAAATTCCTCCAAGGAATTAACCCATTCAATTTCAGCCACATATTTGAATTGGCGCATCATGAGGCCAATTTGAGTTCGATTAGGACTTACCATATTAGTCCTCACATCCAAGCATGTTTCCAATTAAGGAAACAAATTCAAATTAGGATTCAAATTTCTCCAATGGGCGCAAATTCCACAAGTGGAATTATATCATGCGCCATGTATGAATCCAACCCCTATTAGGATTCCAATTTGCCATAAATAGATTTAATTCACAATCCCATATTGGATTTGAATCTCAATGCTATTTATGCCCTTGAATTAAATCCTTATTGGACTAGGATTTGCGCCCAACCCAATGGGCCTCATCCAAAGCCAATTCCTATTAGGATTTGAATCCTAGTTGGATCATGACTTGCGCCCAAGATAATGGGCCTTGTCTAGATCTAACTCCTCTTAGGATTTGAATCCTAATTAGATTAGGATTCCAACTCCTAATTGGATTAGGATTCTAATTCCTAATTGGATCCTTGTTGGATTAGGAGTCTAACTCCTAATTGGATTATGACATGCGCCCAACCATTATGGGCCTCATCCAATCCAAATTTGAATCCTTATTGAGCTTAGGAGTCCAACTCCTAAAATTAGATTCAACCATGAATCTGCCTTGGACATGAACTCAAATACATATATTCCAAGATATCCAGATCATAAAACAACGTCAAGAGTCTATTGCGTGTGACCCCGTAGGATCCAAATGACGATGGCAATGATGACAGAACATCATAAGTAGTGAGGGGTATCTAGCAACACATCACTACTACCCATGTCTTTGGACTAAAGTCATATGGCAACAACTCCCTAACAAGCAACGAGGATTCTCATGCATTATAGATCCCTTTGCCTAAACCGATATCCTACCATTCGATTAGTCTCAAGTTTATTCATCCAATGCATTGGTCATGACTCAACTAGTGTGGCCACACATTTCTGTCATGCACCAATAAGGAGGGGCGCCCCCAGAGTGGATATCATGCTTCCTCCGAAGGAAGGGGCAAATCCTACTATTGGTCATCCATGTCCCTACATGACTTATGACATGCCCAATGATAGCCGTTTTAATCTCCCAATTACGGAGAGACGTAAGACTGTATCAAAGCACATCCATCATCAAATCTAGACATGAATACCTCAAGTCTAAGGATCAATTCAAACCTGTTGCATGTGAGATTGACTTGTTGACTAAACAAGTCAATCCTCACGGTCGATCACTCTAGTGCATCCAATGCACCCGTATGTCTGCGTTACTGTGCCCTGCACCTAACCAGCCCATACACCAGTCTCACATGTACCAAAGATGTCCCATATCTGCTAAGGTACCTTGACCGGGGATAGCTTATGAGAATGGATCCAACCAAACTCCTGGGACATTATTTATGCAACTTAATACATCAATGCAGGTAGAGAAGTCTGCATAATAACGACCATGCCTTTATAAAGAATAGAAATTCTATCAAAGTACATTCAAACAATGTCTGACCATGTCCATACATTGGTCTGCAGGGCATATACACCAACATGTTCTTATTTCTCGATTTTAGAAGTATTATTGTCATGTTGATAATCTAAATCTAGGTTTGAGTTACTGTGATAAACGTGAAGATATTGCAAGAAATTGAGTATTGGATCGTTGGAGAACCATAAGTAGAACCTGTGTTGAGATTCGAATGCACGAAAGTGATCCTTGAGTTTCCACTTAAGATAATTGACTTAGAATTCGGATGCACGAAAGTGATCCTTGAGTTCTTTGTTGATGGTTTACTTATCTTCAGCATTGAATAGATCCTGCATGAAAGTGAGGATCGGTTCTTTGTAAATTGTCTGCGCGAAAGCAAGATGATTTCTTTATGAAGTAAATTATATCTTTATCATGATAAAATTTGATTGACGAACATCTATTCATATATAGTCATGGAAGTTAAGGTGAATGAAACTCTAGTCCCAGTTTTCTCTCTGATTATATGTACGCTCTTCCTATCGTTTGCTAGCATCTTATTCTATTTGCTTAGCTAGTGAGAAAACAACTATTTGGTACTTAACACGTACGTCTCTGTGGTTCGATATCTTAATTATTACTTCGAATATCCATGCACTTGCGGACACAACACGAAGAAACTAACCCTGTCCTTAACTGGGAGAAGTGTCATTTCATGGTTAGATAAGGAATAGTTTTAGGGCACCTTATTTCAGAAAAAGGGATTGAAGTCAACAAGGCAAAAGTTGAAGTGATTGAGAAGCTTGAACCACCCACCACGGTTAAAGAGATTAGAAGCTTCTTGGGACATGCAGGATTTTACCGGCGTTTTATCAGGGATTTTTCTAAACTTGCTAAACCACTAACTGATTTACTATGTAAAGATGCTAAATTCTGCTTTGATGAGAATTGTTTGCTTGCTTTTTAGGAACTGAAGAAGACCTTAATATCAGTACCTATCATGTAGCCACCTGATTGGGAATTGCCTTTTAAGCTTATGTGTGATGCCAGTGATTTTGCTGTAGGAGCAATTCTAGCACAAAGAAAGGAAAAGAAGCCTTATGTTATCTACTATGCTAGTAAAGCTTTGGATGAGACACAGAGGAACTACACCACCACTGAGAAGGAACTTTTAGCTATTGTTTTTGCCTTTGATAAATTTAGATCTTATTTGATAAATTCAAAAGTTGTGGTGTACACTGATCATGCAGCTGTTAAGTATTTGATGCAAAAGAATGACAGTAAACCGCGTATGCTTAGATGGATCTTGCTTCTACAAGAGTTTGAGTTGGAGATCAAGGACAAGAAAGGAACTAAAAATTTTGTTGCAGATCGTCTTTCGAGGATAGTTGTAGAGAATAATAAAGGTGATATTATTAATGATTCCTTTCCTGAGGAACAACTTTTGAGGATTGATTAGATTAAGGCTCCTTGGTATGCAGACATAGTAAACTATCTTGTTGCTAATATTTTTCTTGTTGATTTGAGTTATCAAGGCAAGAAAAGATTTTTAGCTGATGTCAAGCACTTTTTTTGGGATGAGCCTTATGTTTTTAGAAGATGTGCAGATGGGATATTTAGGAGATATATCCCCAAAGAAGAAATCAAGGATATATTATTACAATGTCATGGATCATCATATGGAGGGCATGCTAGTACTGAGAAGACTATTTTTAAAGTGTTGCAATCTGGATTTTATTGGCCCTCTTTATTTAAAGATGCAAGAAATTTTATATTGTCTTGTGATAGTTGTCAGAGGATGGGGAACATCAACAAAAGGAATGAGATGCCTTTGTCCACAATACTTGAAGTTTAAATATTTGATGTTTGGGGGATTGATTTTATGGGACCGTTTCCATCATCTGGAGGTAACAAGTATATACTCGTGGCGGTAGACTATGTTTCCAAGTGGGTGGAAGCCATTGCTTCTCCTAATAATGATTCTAGGGTTGTGGTTAAATTGTTTAAAAGGATTATCTTTCCACGCTTTGGGATCCCAAGAGTAGTAATTAGTGATGGAGGCTCTCACTTTATTGAACACAGATTTTCAGCTTTGCTTCGAAAGTATGGGGTAAATCATAGAGTTGCAACACCTTACCATCCCCAAACAAGTGGACAAGTGGAGATATCGAATAGAGAGATTAAAGGGATATTGGAAAAAAAACAGTGTCAAGAACAAGGAAGGATTGGGTTTTCAAGCTTGATGATGCACTTTGGGCATTCCGGACTGCTTTTAAAACACCGATAGGTATGTCTCCTTTTTAATTGATTTATGGAAAATCATGTCACCTTCCTGTAGAGTTCGAGCATAAGGCGTTCTGGGTGATCAAAGCACTGAATTTTGACTTGAAGAGCGCGGGTGAAAAATGAAAGTTACAACTGAACGAGCTTGATGAGATTAGACTCTTTGCTTATGAAAACGCAAAGATCTATAAAGAGATGACTAAAAGGTGGCATGATCGACACATACTCAGAAAGAATTCCAACCAGGTGACTTCGTTCTTTTATTTGATTCTAGATTGAGACTTTTTCCCAGTAAACTTAAATCTCGATGGTCTGGACCTTTTCAGGTTAAGAAGACCTATCCATATGGAGCAGTTGACATTTGGAGTGACAAGAATAGAGTGTTTAAGGTTAATGGCCAAAGATTGAAACACTACTACCATGAGGAGCAGATTGAAGAAGGAGAAAATTTTCTACTTGATGAACCATGAGCAAATCCAAGTGCAGAACGGTCAAGCTAATGACCTTTAAATTAGTGCTTCATGGGAGGCAACCCAAACACTCTTTCTTTTGTTTTTCTGTTTATTTTTGTCTTAATTTGTTTTGTTTAGGATTAATTTTTCTTTTTCTCGTTTTAGGTACATTTTTTTTAGCAATCTCTGAATTTTTTGACAAATTATGGCAGGGCCGTAATGATTTTTACGCTACCATAATTCGTTTACGTGCTACCGTAATGAATTTCATTAGCCATAATTTATGTCCGTTTTCATCCAGAAAGTTTTGAGGTTTTTGAGAATTTTACGGCAGTGCCGTGATGATTTTCACGGTACCGTATTTTTGAGCGATTTTTGACAAGAAAGTTTCTGAGTTTTTGAGGAAATTACGGCAGTGCCATGATGCTTTTCACGGTACTGTAAAATTGGAACATTTTCTTATATAAACTTTTGAGATTTTTGAGCGAAATACGATAGTGCCATAAAGCCCTTCACGGTGCCATAATGTGTTGACTTTTTCTTGCCGAGTGTTTGTTCGATTTTATGGCACTACCGTAATGGTTTTACAGTACCGTAATAGTGCCGGCCCCACGGTATTTTTCTTCCATATTTAGGGATCCAGTGCCGTGTTTAGGGTTTTCTTCTGATTTCTCATTCGATCTAGCCCCGTCTTCGACGATTCTTGCTCCCAAACACTCAGACGATCCTTCTCCACCATCTCCAACCACTTTCCAACCGATTTCCACTCGACATTCTGAGATTTTTGAGCTCGATTGAGCTTAGGTGCTGTTCGTCTGCCGAACTTCTGCCCTCTTTCGATTTTCTTCATCAACGCTTCAATCCGGTTGATTTGTGCTTCAAGGAGCTTCGAAAGAGGTAGGAGATCCTTCCTGAACGTGATTGAAGGCTCGATTGCAACTCAAAAACCCAGATTTGGAGCTTGATTCAGCATTTGCATGAAGCTCTATTCACGCCTTTTGGTAACTGCTCATTCCAGCTTCCTTTCAGAAGTTATTTGACTCTTTTGCTTATTTCCATTCATCATGTCACCTATGAAGAGATTGGTTTCTAAGAGGAAGGGGAAAGCCCCAGCTGAAGCCCTAGCTCCTCCATCAAATCCTTTCGGTATCATCTTCAGGGATGAAGTTCAAAAACAAAGGTATAATAAGTTGCTCACCCGACGTATTGTAAAGACCAAATATGCTGATACTCGTGCCTTGGAGATGTTGGGATTGAAAGAGGATGTTCTTTGGATGTTTGACCGGATTGCTACAAAGCAATTCTTTGATATGACTCCTCAAACCTATCTACCTCTAGTGTTGGAGGTTCTTAGTAGCTTAGAGATGGATTGGGATGAGTACTATGATCATTCAGCTATAGGAGAAATTAGATTCCGGATGGCTAATGAAGATAGGAAGCTCACACTTCAGGATATTCGCCGCATCTTTCATCTTCCAGAAGAAGGACGCACTGAGCCACCTATTGGATTTATTGAGAATGTCTTTTGGAATCAAATCACAACAGAGACCAGATTTTCACCTTCATCAACAAAGGCCACAAGCATCTCCAACCCGTGTGTCAAATATGCCCACTGAGTCTTAGCACATACCATTTTCGGGCGAGGAGATAGCGATGGTATGGTCCGTCATACTGAGTTATTCTTCCTTTGGTGCATGCTTTATAGATATCAGGTAGATGTGGCTTTCTTCTTTATGAAACATTTGGATAAAGTGGCTAGAGCTAAAAAAGGCACGATAGTGAAAGGAGGATTTCTTACTCCTATAGCACTACATTTGGGGATTGAGCCTTATGGTATTGAGGTTGCCAAGGGCAATGCAAGGTTTGACATTGAATCCTGCATTGCCATGAAGATGATTGTAAGAGATGGAGACACTTATTGCTTGATTCTTCAGCCTAGGCTTCCCACTTTGCCATTGCCAAACACTGGAAGGACTATAGTGAAAAATTTGAAAAATTGGAAGTTGTCACCGAGCTGTGTTTCTTATGCCACTCTTGCACCAGAGACCTCAGTACCACCACCACCTCCTGCTTAGGGTGATGACCCATTTGGGATGGGTATGGATTCCTCACCTCCTAGAGCCGCCGATCCACCACCGCATAGAGCCGCTGGATCATCTTCATATCGTGCAGCTCCTGATCAGAGTGGATGGTAGACTTATCAGGACCCCGGATTTCAGGCTCTCTCTACGCAGATGTACCGATATGAGCAGCTCATGGAGAAGATCATGGGTTCCATGGGGAGGATGTCCAGCGCCATGAGCCACATTCACCAGGACGTCGAGGCGTTGGGGAACTACACGGAAGAAATGGGTAACTTTCTCTACAATCGCTTTGGCTTCGACGATACCGAGAGAGGTGGTATTTATGGTGATGCAGGAGAGGGAGGTTCTCAGGATCCCATGGATGCCACTCAAGCTGAGGGAGACGACGAAGAGACGGACTCTGATGAGTAGACCTTTGTGAGTATCATTTTTCCTTACCTATTTATTACTTGTGCTTTATTGATTAATCATGATTTTATACTCTTGTAGGGAAGGATGACTCTGTCATGCTTCTTGTGTCCGCCGCTTCTGATCCTCGATTAGTTTTCACTGCCACATACTTTCGATTGGGTTGTATAAGATGATTTGATAATTACTGAATTTTCTTCGATATGGTTGTACTGAGATTTTTATGATACTAGATTTATTGGTGATTTGATATGGTTGTACATGGTATTTTAATATTTGGGATTGATATTCTCTGTTGGTATGATATGTGATTTGGTAGTGATGATTTTTGTTATGATGTGATATATGCCTGCATGGTTTGTTTAATCATGAAAATGCTAAATGCTGTCATTATCATGCCAAAATTTTTCTTAATGATGAAATATTGTTCATGACAATGCTTGAAGAATTGGAAATAGATCTAAAATGATGAGTTTATTTCTTCGATATAATCTGTTGAAATTTTCCATTGATTGATACATGAAGTTTTGGGTGAATATATTGTTTAATGAATGAGATTTGAAAGTGAAGTAATTCTTTTGGATAAAATGAGCATATGTTGTGTGATTTTTGGATTAATATCAATTGATTAAACCTAGTAAATCATTAAAGTCCATCTTGTTATTTGTTGGGAAGAAAGAACCCGAAATCCAAAAAGAAAAGTGACTCCCCTATTTGGCACTGCGAAAAATTGGCAGTGGTATCTAAAGTTATGGGTTGAAGTCTGAAAAGAATAACTCCTCTTCTTGGCATTGTATTTGCAATGGTACCTAAGATAAGAGTTGAAGTTCAATAAAAAGTATGTATCTGTGTGGGTGCATACCATGAGAGAGATTCTTTGATATTAACTCCGCTATCTCAAGAAGAATTCTTTCTACTTAAAGAGATATGAATTCTATTATGTTGGTTTTGTGACCATTATATTCTAAATATGTCACCAGAAAAAATGTGGTATTCATTTTAGAAAATGTCAAAGATGCATAAAAAAGAGAGAAAAAAAAAATTGAGTGGAAAAAGATTTTGTGATTCCTATTCTTGTAAACAAAGACATCTTGGACTCAAAACTAAAACTAGGTGAACTCATGAGATTGAAGTTCTATTTATGCACATTACGAAATTTTATTTGATTGAGTCATGGATCTTAAAGATTGAATTCGGAGGACGATATATTTATTTGAAATTTTAAGTTATTATTTGATGTGAATTTTTCACATGAAATTATATCTTAGAAATTTATTCATCATCTGAAAGTTTATTTTCATAATCAGTATTGATTTCTTTATTTGCTTGAGGACAAGCAACATTTGAGCCTTATGTGTTTGATAACACCAAAATTCATAGTATATTTTATTTCATTTCATTGGTCTTTTTGTGTCATATTTATGCTCTGTTGCTTATTTTTATGCCTTATTTATCAAATATTTTGGAATCTACACCTTTCTTGATTTTTGATCAATTTCAGGTAAAAAGGCATCATTATCATGAGTTTTCAAGCAATTTCGATGCGTAGACGAATTCTAATCATCAAGAGGAGTTTGCACACAAAATTTAAAGTCAAACTAGATTTTCCTGCGAAATTACTATAGTGCCGTAATTAATTTTACGGCCGTAATCTAGGAATATGACACTACCGTAATGAATTTCATGGCCGCAACCCGTAGAAGATTTTTTGGAAATTACGGCACTGCCGTAATGAATTTTACAGTGCCGTGATTTTGGTCCAGATTCAGGCAGAGACTTCAAAAGATTGTAGAAGAATTACGGCACTGCCATAAGGAATTTTATGGTGCCGTAATTTTGAACAAATTTCCTATATAAACTTTCTAAAACAATCAAGGAGATTACGGCACTACCATGACGAATTTTATGGTGCCGTAATTACTAGCCATATACCTACAGAAACTTCAGAAGTAATTACGGCAGTACCGTAATGATCGTCACAGTACCGTAATTTTGTGCTCAGTTGCCCGATTCTTCTGCCAAAAACTTAAAAAGATGATTTCTCGATATTTATGGCACCAATTGAAGAGCCAAAAAAAGGGAACACTCAGCATTAGGGAGGGAAGATTTTCGAAGCAAAAGCAACAATTTTCATTCACGCTACAGAGAGAATTTTAGGGAATCACCGCTACGCTAGGGTTCATCGTTGTTCATCGTACAGACTACCTCCGGCCACGAAATTTGAAAGGAAGCTTCGCCTGAGGAAGGAGAACACACCACAGAAGTTTCAGAGTGAAAGGAGATCGATCAAGGGAGAAATCAACAAAAACGTGGTCGCCTGCACTGTTCATCGCGACTCTACTACAAATTACGGGTTGTAATTTTCATTACAACCCTGTTTTGTAACTTTTAATCTTCCCTTTCGATTTCTGATCAATCTAAAACCATGTTTTATTGTAATCCTTCAATCATGCTAGCTTAAACTTTCTTTTGGGACAAAGGGGTAATCCCCTTGATATTTCAATGACTAGATGATCTTTATTCCATCAAAATATTCTTGGTATGGTAATTTTACTTAAGAGATTAATGTCTTTAATCTTCTCTAGTTTCAATCATTAACATGTATTAGAGTTTTGTGTTATGGACTGAGAAGATGATACGCAAAACTTGGAACCCTGGAATTTATGGTAGGAGCTCATCGTAAGAGATTAGTTATGTTTTTATCTTTAGATTTTAGAAGTTTAATTCTTGTTGATGTTCTGATCTATAAATTATTATTGTTTTAGACATGAAAATATGCTAGAGATAGATATTGGATTGTTTGAAAACCTTAAGTAAAACCTGTGAAACTAAGGTATGAGATTACTTAGTTTTGCTTGAGATCTTGACATTGAGATGGAATGCACGAGAGTGATTCTCAATCTCTCTGTTAAAGTTTACTTATATTAAACATTGAATAGATCTTGCACGAGAGTGAGGATCGCTCTTTATAAATTGACTGCGCGAGAGCGAGTTAATGTCTTTGTTAAGTAAGCTATATCTTTACCATAACGAAAATAGATTGATGAACATTTAATTATATCTAGTCATAAATATTAAGGTGGATGAACCCCTAGTCCCAATTCTTTCTCTCTGATTTTTCATATACCGTTCGATCGTTTATTTTCATCATTCTCGATTTGTTTAGCTAGTGAGAATTTAATTCGTCGGTACTTAACAACGAGGTCTCTGTGGTTCGATATCTTAAATATTACTTCAAGTATCTGTGCACTTGCAGACTACAACACACCACACAGGCTGAGTGGGACGACATGAGTCGTGTACCCTATGCTTCGGCAGTAGGTTCGATCATGTATGCAATGTTATGTACTAGACCAGACGTGGCTTATGCTATGAGCATAACCAGCAGATACCAATCTAATCTAGGTCTACAGCACTGGGTGGTTGTATAGAACATTCTAAAGTATCTGAGAAGAACTAAAGATTTGTTCTTGGTCTATGGGGGATAGGAAGAGCTCAGTGTTCAGGGCTACACTGACGCATCGTTCTAGTCTAACTCTGATGACTTCAGATGGCTGGCCGGCTATGTGTTCAAGTTGAATGGTGGCGCTGTATGCTGGAAATCCTTCAAGCAGTCCACTATAATTGATTCTACGACCAAAGCTGAGTATGTCGCCGATTCTGAGGCAACCAAAGAAGCCGTTTGGATTCGGAAGTTCATATCTGAACTTCAGGTGGTTCCAACTACTGTGGATCCGATCGAGCTCTATTGTGACAACAATGGAGCAATTGCACATGCAAAGGAACCAAGGTCTCATCAAAATCCAAACACATACTTAGAAGATTTCACCTGATCAGAGAGATCATTGACCGAGCTGATGTCAAGATAAGTAGGGTTGACACAAATAACAATCTAGCAGACTCACTGACCAAGGCTTTAGCTCAGCAGAAGCATGATGGTCAAATGAGAGACATGGGGTTGAGATTTTTCAATAACTAACTCTAAGTGCAAGTGGGAGATTGTTGGTGTATATGCCCTTGGACCCGTTGTTGGTCCATCCTGTTCTACTTGACATTAATATTTAATATATCATTCTGGCATTGTCGTTATTATGCTATGTTTACATCTGCGATTATTTACATGGATAATAATGTCCCTATAAATAGATTGTATCTGTGCTCAAATGGTGTGTCCCTAGTCAAGTACCTGAGTGGATAAGAGACAACTTTGGTACATGTGAGACTGGTATATGAGCTGGTTAGGCACGGGGTGCTAACGCAGGCATATGAGTATATCAAGGGTGGATATATTAGACCGATCTGCTGTGAGGCTCTAACTTGGTGTCATGAGTTAAGCTCACAAGTGACAGGAGATGCATTGATCTCATGACTTGAGGTCATTGACTCTTCTATATGGTTAGGGACATGCTTTGATACAACCTAACACCTCGCCGTAGTTGGGAGGTCATAACGGTTGTCATTGGGTATGTCACGACCCATATGAGAAGATCAATGGACAGATATAGGATTTGCCCCTTCCTGCGGGAAGCTTGATATCCACGAGGCCCCCCTATAGTTGCATGACTGAAAGTGTATGGCTATACCCTAGTGAAAGCCTGATCTAGTCATGACCATGAGATTGGATGAAAACAAAGTGGTGACACACTTTGTCCAATCGGATATCAATTTGCCAAAGAGACTATAATGCATCAGTATCTTGTTGCGATGAAGGGGATGTCGATATTGATATCCATTCCAAAGACTTGGGTAGCAACGATGCATTGCTAGGTGCCCCTCACTGCTTGTGATGACCTGAGTTCATCACTGCCAATGTCAGAGGAACCTACAGAGTCGCATAATTTGAAACTCGGGTTCTCATATTGATCAAGTAGCCTTATGATCGAGTTATTGGATAACTCCGATCTTTTTGGGAGAATTCATCAGCGCCATTGTGCCTGATAAGATGAAAGAGACTTATTGTAGCTAACTTCATTTTTGAGCCAGATGGGCCAAATGGGCCCAATAGGCCAAACGAGCCAAACGAAGTCTAAGCACGAAGCATGGACCAATAGGCCTCCAAGCCCAATGGGCGTGAAGCCCAGTTGGGGCATGAGGCCTAATGGGCCATGACAATAAGTTGCTTCGCCCAATAGACATTATGGTGAATTAAATGCTGTATTTAATTCTGGGAATTAAATTCTTTTTTTAATTCTGTAATTAATTTTGAGTTTAATGATAAATTTAATTCTGAATTTGAAGAGTCATGCTATGAATGGCCATTATGAAACTTTAATACAAAGTTTTAATGAGTCATTACAAGGCTTTAATTCAGAGTTAGATTCTATAATTAATTCTGAATTTAATTCTATAATTAATGATGAATCAGAGATTAATTCTGAATTTATTTTAGAATACCAAAGGTCACATGATTTCTATAAAATAAAAGTGGAAGAGGAGTTGGCGACTACTTCATTCTTTAGAAGAGTTCTCTCCTTGGCGCCTTCTCTATTCCTCCCTCTCCTCAAGGCGACTGCAAGGTTGGACCTTGGCATATTATTCCATCATCTCTACTCATCTTTGTGCATTCTCTATGAGGGTGGCGCAAGTGATTGAGGAGAATTCCCAAAAGGGTGTGGATCTTCTTCCCGAGGCTAGCACCAGGCGTGGAAGAAGAGAACTCGAGTGTCGGCTATGTGCGAGACTGCAGAGGGTGAACATTTGGGCGCTTGCATCGCATCCTTTTCTTCGCTTCATGGTATCATCTCCAACTCACCGTGTCGATTCCTTCACATGACTCAATCTTCTAGGTTTTTGGGACTGGCCTGTTTCGAGGATTGCTTCTGCTGTGCATGTCTTTAAAATTTTAAAATCTCTAGGGTTTCCCAACATAAGGATCTACAAGGATAGATGCAAGAGGCTCCTGGCCCTTAATCAGAGGACCTACATAAATAAGATCCTGGAGAGATTCAACTTGGAGCAATCCAAGAAAGGATACCTTCTAGTGAGACATGGCCTTACTCTCTCGAAGAGACAGTGTCCCACCACACAGGCAGAGAAAGATGACATGAGTCGAGTGCCCTATGCTTTGGCAAGAGGTTTGATCATGTATGCAATATTGTGTACTAGACCAGATGTGGCTTATGCTGTGAGCATAACCAGCCAATCCAATCCAGGTCTGCAGCACTGGATGGCTGTAAAGAACATCTTAAAGTATCTGAGAAGAACTAAGGATTTATTCTTGGTCTATGGGGGACAGGAAGAGCTCAGTGTTTAGGGCTATACTAATGTGTCATTCAAGTCAGACCCTGATGACTTCAGATCGCAGGCAGGCTATGTGTTCAAGATGAATAGAGGCGCTATATGTTGGAAAAGCATCAAGCAATCCACCATTGCTGATTCTACGATCGAGACTGAGTATGTCACCGCTTCTGAGGCAGCCAAAGAAGCCATTTAGACAAGGAAGTTCATTTTCATTCTTCAGGTGGTTCCAACTGCTGTGGATCCTATTGAGCTCTATTGTGACAACAATGGAACAATTGCAAACGCAAAGGAACCACGGTCTCATCAAAAGTCCAAACAAATACTCAGGAGATTTCACCTGATTAGAGAGATCATTGACTGAGGTGATGTCAAGACTAGTAGAGTTGACATAGAGAACAATCTAGCAGACCCACTGACCAAGGCTTTGGCTCAGTAGAAGCATGATGGTCATACGAGGGACATAATTGTTGAGATTTCTCAACCTTCAGATCTTAGTGCAAGTGGGAGATTGTTAGTGTTTATGCCCTAAGACCTGTTATTAGTCTATTTTTTATACTACTTGATACTGATGTTTCATATATATCATTCTGGCATTGTCGTTATTATACTTTGTCTACATCAGCGATTGTTCACTTACATGATAATGTCCCTGGAGACAAATTGGATCTGTGCTCAAACCCTTGTCCCCAATCAATGTACCTTAGTGGATATGGGACAGCTCTGGTACATGTGAGACTGTATATGGGATAAATCCAAAAAGCTCCTAGCCCTAGGTTAGAGTACTTACATTGAGAAAGTGCTGGAAAGGTTTCACTTGGAAAATTTCAAGAAAAGTTACCTTCCCATGAGGCACGGTATCACTCTTTCAAAAAACCAGTGTCCCTTTACACAGGCTGAGAAAGAGGACATGAGTCAAGTCTATTACGCTTCTACAATGGGATCGATAATGTATATGATGTTATGTACCAGACTAGATGTGGCTTATACTGTGAGCATAACCAGTAGATACCAATACAACCCTAGTATCCAACATTGGACAGTCATGAAAAATATCTTAAAGTATATGAGGAAGACAAAAGACTTATTCTTAGTCTATGGTGGGCAAGAAGAGCTTAGTGTTCAAGGATATACTGATGTTTATTTCCAGTCAGATCCAAATGACTTTAGATCACAGTCCGGCTATATGTTCTTGCTAAATGGAGGTATTATATGCTCAGACCATTGTGGCATATTCTACAATAGAAGCAGAGTATGTTGTGTCTTCTAAGGCAGCAAACGAAGTTGTTTAGATTAGGAAGTTCATCACTGAACTTCAGGTGGTTCCCAGTGCTATGGATACTTTTGAGCTCTACTGTGATAACAATGGGGTAATCACATAGGCCAAATATCTAAGGTCTCATTAGAAATACAAACACATACTCAAATGTTTTCACTTGATCTGGGAGATCATAGATAGAGGTAATGTAAAGATAAGCCTAGTTGACACAGAGAATAATCTAGTAGATACACTGACTAAGGCTTTGGCGTAGCAAAAGTATGATGATTATACTCGAGACATGGGGTTGAGATGACTCAACAACTAGGTCTTAGTGCAAATAGGAGATTGTTCGTGCTATGCCCTAGGACAAGTTGTTGGTTCGAACTTTTATACTACATTCTCTTTTGATATTTATAGATATCCTAGCATTGTCGTTGTCATGTTTTTTTATACTACTACTATTGTGAATATTTACATGATAATATCCCTAGAGATATATTATTTCTTATCACAAAATGTTATATCTCTAGTCGAGTATCATAGTGGATAAGGGACAACTATGGTGCAGGTGAGACTAGTTTATGCACTGGTTAGCACAGGGTGCTGGACATAGGCATATGGGTATATCAAGGTAGATATACTAGACTGACCCGCCATAAAGTTCTAACTTAGGGTCTATTTAGCCCTGCTTTTAAGCTCCTTTTAAGTAGGTTTTAAGTAGAAAGCAGTTAAAAAAATTATTTGGTAATGAAAAGCATAAACAGGAAAAAAGTAAAAAAGCAAAAGTTAAGAAAGCTACAATTTGATGCTTATGAAGCTTCTACTTCTTCAAAAAAAAAGTAATTCACATGATTTCGTTTAAAATTTTAAGTATTATTTTTTTAAAATAATTCAAAATTTTAATTCCAAAGGAAAATAAAATATATTAATTATTTTAAATAATTTAAAATAATATTTATTTATTTATTATTTTAAATTTTGACAATAGTTAAAAAGTTATTTCTATTTTAAAAATTAGGGTTTTTGAATTACAATCATAGCTTAAGATTGAGAATTCATTTTTTTTTTTATTTTCTAAACTAAAAGCAAAATTTTTTTTTTCTTTTAGATTTTTACTTTTTTTTTTGTGTTTTCCCACTGTTAGGAAATTTTCTAGGATTTTTTAAAAATATTTTATTTTCATAGCTATGATTATAATCAGAGCTAGGGAAGATATTGAAATTTTATTTTTGAGCATATTTAGGAATAATTTTCATAATTTCTACCTTAATTCAGTTATTAATGTTATTGGCAACCTTTAGAAATATTTGTATAATTTTTTTAAATATTTTCTTTACAATCACACCAAGCAATCGTATTTAAGATTTTTTTTATTCTTATAAAACTCGTAGGAAAATAAGATTTTTAAGAAATTATGTACGTACTGATATCTGAAAACATGGATCATAGATCTCTACAAGATTTTGTCAGTCCTAATCTTAACGGTTTGCATTCTAGTATTTCTAGACCTAATCTAGAAGCAAACAATATTGAATTAAGGCCATCACTTTTATCTATGATTAAGCAGCATCATTTTAGTGGATCTCCTATTGAAGATTCAAAAATGCATTTATAGATATTTGTATAATAATGTCATACTATCAAAATTAATAGAGTTTCTAATGATGCTTTGAAAACTAAGGTTATTTCCCTTCTCACAAAAAGTTAGAGCAAGGGCTTGGCTTTATTCCTTACTAAAAGAATCTATTACAACAAAGCCTGAGGGCAAAATTCAAACATAGCTCAGGAAGACGAAGACACGATGGCAAACAGAGAAGACTCGAACCTAAAAGGAAAATAAAGCTAGGAGAGGAGTTACCTAGACAGGATTTAGACCCGCTGGCTACACCACAATGTCTTGAGATTAAAGGAAAGGAAGAAGGATCTCCTTGGTGCTCCAAACCGCCCACCTCACACCACCAGAGTTTGTTAGAGAGAGATCATCATTGAAGCTCACCGAAAACCACCACTTGAGACCGAGAGCACTAGTGGAGATGAAGGAGAGAGTTGAAAGTGCATGAGCACAAGAGAGCCAAAAATGGTTGGCTAGCCTTCAGCTAAAGACTATATGGCGGCCCTTCAACTTCTCTCTCTGGCTCATCAGCCACATGGACAAACCCGTGTTCGCCAACTAGACTCCATGTCGACAGCTGGGTTGCTTGGTTATGCTTGTGTCAACTTTGGCTACCACCCTCCTCGACCCTTCAACTACCTATTTGCCATTTGTCTACCACCACCTATAGCAGATCTTGGCTAGAGATCTATACTAATCTGGTCATAGGATACGTGCGCCAATTAGCGCCTGCCCACTTGCTAATTGGGTTGGTAGCTAGGGGAAATGAAATGTCACCGCCCAACCTTGCTAGCCACGTGTGCCCATGCGTCTAACTGCCTATAGAAGCTGAACCGCAGCCTGGAAAATTTTTTTATGAATCCGCGAATTCATAATTTTTTATGAATCTGCTGATCCATACCGTTCATTCTCTTTTGTGATATGCACACAGGACACCATGTTGTGCAGGGAACGTGAGTTGCACACAAAACGAGGTTTTGAGATTATCACTTTCATCATCCAACAGTGTTATATACGGTTTCTTAAAATTCTATGAATCCGCGGATTCATAGAAAATGTACTCCAGCCTGCTCTTCCAACTTTGCATGTGCGCACATGGATCTAGCCAAATCCAATCCCCAGAGTCCTCGCATCGTCGGGCTAGCCACCTCTACCAACTGCTCAATCATTGGCTAGGCATGCATGTGTGTCTCCACATATGTTGCGCCTGCGCCCCTTCTACTAGCCGAGGCTCTGTCGCCTGCTGAGCTTGTGCCATACAGCATCACTTCTGCAGGCTGAGACTCGTCGTCAACCTCATCCGTTGCATCTGCCTACACATGTCGTTGCCCACAATGCCCACACCACATGGTGATGCTTCTACTAGCCAATGGCATGCTACCCACTGCGCCCTTGCTAGGTGGCATTGTCCTCGCTGGCTGGCTTCACCGTTTACTGCGCTCCTGCCAAGTGGCAATGCTCGTCCACACACGCCGCTATCACTCTTTGGTCAAAGCTCGCCATTCCCTCTTTCCATGTCGTCATTTTGCTACGCATACTCTGACATCCACGCAGCTCCGACCGCCTACATGCATTGACGCTCACTAATGTGCCCGCGCCACCGTTGGCCTGCACGTGTTGATGCTACCACTCACATGTGTACCCTAGTGTTCAGCACCCGCCATGCCTTAGCCCTCACCAGGGTCAATTTTGATATTGTCAACCTAAACCTTTGACTAGGTCAAATCGGGCCTAACCGCTATTGTATTCTTTGAAGAAGTGTTGTCTAGCAAAGTAGTATTTTGGAAAACAATGCTAAGTTGAATCTAATCAAATTGGGTCAAAATCGGCTCTATTTCTTTGTCTTGTATTCTTTGAAGAAGTGTTGTCTAGCAAAGTAGTATTTTGGAAAACAATGCTAAGTTGAATCTAATCAAATCGGGTCAAAATCGGCTCTATTTCTTTGAAGGGCATCACAGGGGAAAGAAGGACATTGTATATATATATCCTCTTAAGCAAAGTGAGTAAGAGCAAGTTTAATCTAGTATAATTTTTACTTAAGTTTATTCAAATCATTTTCAAGTCTATCATCCATCAAATAGCTACTTGAATGAGGGATACTGGAGGCACAAGGTCCAAGGGGAGGAAGCTAGAGTATCATCAAAGATCTATCAAGTAGTAGGCCAGAAGGAAGCAGCAAGTGTGGTTGCTTCTCGATTACAATGGGAGTGCAAGGTATAAAATCATACTGTCTTGAGAAACTACTATGCAAAACCATACACCACCTCCTACAACAGTCCCAAACAGAGCCTAACTCTTATATTAGACTTAGGTTGTGTTTACTAGCAGGACAGAAAAATAGGAAGACCGGATGGAAAAATAGGAGGGATGGGAAATTAGAGAGAAAAGGAAATTAGAGAGGAAGAAACCTGCATCACGTGAAAATCACATGTGGTAGGCTCATTGCCAGCTCATGTCCGCGAGCGTCGACGTCCAGCGTCACACATCCGCGTCCACGAGTGTCCGTCCATGAGTTGTCATCCGCTAGCGTCATGCTTTTGCGAGCCTCCATCCACGAGCTGCCATTCGCTAGTGTCACATGTCTCTGCCCACGAGCTAGGTGATCAACATAAAGTCGGCAAGCTAGGCGACATCCAGCGTGAGGTTGGCGAGCTAGGCAACGTCCAGCGTGAGATCAGCCAGCGGCATGAGGTCGGCGAGCTGGGCGAGCGTCCGCATGTGGTCGGCGAGTTGGCACGTGTAGTTGGCGAGCTGGGTGAGCATCCGCATGCGGTCGGTGAGTAGCGGGAGATCGGTGAGCTGGGGCGACGTCTAGTGTGAGGTCGGCGAGCTGGGCAAGCGTCCGCATGCGGTCAGCAAGCGGCATGAGGCTGGTGAGCTGGGCGACATCCAGCGTGAGGTCGGCAAGCTAGGCGAGCATTCGTGCGAGCATCCACATGCAGTCGACGAGTAGCGTGAGGTTAATGAGCTAGGCGATGTCTAGCATGAGGTCAGCAAGCGATGTGAGGTTGGCGACCTAGGCAAGCATCCTCGTGCGTTCGGTGAGCTAGGCAAGCGTCCACGCGAGGATGTCCGCGTGAGGTCGGCGAGTTGGGCAACGTCCAACAGGTGTAGCGAGCAGCGTCACGCGTCACGAGTTCCAATCCGCCCAATTTTCCCTCGTTCATCCATCCCATTTTCCCTCTATTTTCATCTATCCATCCTAGTATACAAAGGGATTTTTCTCAACTCATCCCTTTCACCTTAAAATCCATCATAGTAAACAAACAGTTAGGAATTTTAGAAAATTCAACAAAGAGTAAGAAAGAATAATATTATTTTTAGTTAGAGATAAATATCTTATGTAGGAAAATAGCAAAAAATAGAATATAGTTTTTCAAGTCAACGCCTTGAGTCAGACTACCATGTAAATTGGCATGGCACTCTTGATGGATCAAGGTTGCAGACTAACACGTCCATCATAAATAACAACCCTTTCAAATGCTTGAGCCAATAATGCTGTCGATCAAGTGATTCGAGTAAACTTATGAACAAACAGCAAAATGTTAGACTTTAGCAACTTGTGGACACACAGTAGCCACCGTTAAATTTAACTTTAAAAAAAAAATTTAATTTTTTTTTAAATTAATCTACACTGTAAACTATCCAATAATACCAATATTATAGTAGTTTATATTATACACACTAAAAAATTATCCTAAATATTTCTACATAATAAAATTTTTTTATCTTTTATGTAATAATATTTAGAGTAATTTTTTATTGTGTATAATCTAAATTATCCCAATATTAATACCATTGGATAGCTTATATTGTGTAAATTATTTTTAAAAAATTAAAAAAAAAATTTAAAACTAAATTTAACGTTGGCTTTGTGTCCGCAACTTGTATCCTTGGAAAGCTTTGATAAGATGAAGGCATGCTTTATTATGTTTTGAAACGACAATAAATGAAGTGCAAAATTAAGCGTCAACCATAATGGTACAGCGTAGAACTAAGTTTGCTTACAGGTTGATATTGTTACATGTTTGCTTAAATGTTGTAATTGCCCAAAACTGAAGCAATGGCATGTTACAGGATTAATTTCCAGGCCAAACCAGCATGCATGAGCATTTGGGAATAGTATCTGAGCAACGCAGAATTTAATTTTTAGCATATTAATCTCAAGAAGGTACATATGCTCTGCTAAAGATTGTTCTTAGCTTCTCGGTATATCTGCATCCGATGTTTGTAGACTGGAGTGAAACAACGAAAAACTTAGATATTTTCGAATTGGTATTAGATCATTGTATCCACAGTAATTCACTCTCTTGAATCCCTTTCTGCATCTGAAGGTCCAGAATACATTTGTGTGCCACTCGAAGCTTCAGCGGTTACGTCAGTTCTGTCTGAAGGTAACAAGATTAGCTAATATGACATACTAGAAAAAAGAAAATTTATCCACTATATGACACTTCCATTTTAACAGTGTGCTATAAACACAAAACAGGTTCTGGGGATGATCAAGATACATATCAAAAAGCAGACCGCTAAGAATAACCCCGCAATCGCATTACGAATTGCAAATGCAGAAATGTGCTCTTTTTTCTATTCGCATCTGCTAGGACAAGTCAGCATCTTAAATTAGTCTCCACAGCTGGGTTAAATGGGTAAGATATTGCATTGTTTGTACCAAAACAGAATGTGAAATGTAACACTTGGTGATTAGTGTATTTTTGGACCATTGTTTGGTTGACATTTCATGCCGACTCTACACTGAATTTGTAACCACATCAACATTCAGTTCCTCTTTATCTTTCTTTATTTCCATGCACAGTGACTAGCATTCAACAAGAAGATTTTAGTACCAAAAGTAATTAGATTACTTAGTCAATACAAACATGGTAATGGCTTGAAAATTCTGAACAAAAAGTGGATGCAAAAGCAGCAGACAAAAATCATTACACAAAAAATGACTGGAATGCATAGTTACAGCAAAAGTGCTAGCCATCAGCAGACTTGTAACACTCATGAAATGTAAGGACAAAAATCAACCACAAAAACTGCACATCAGATCTAGAATGTCCTCAACAATGCTATCAATTTTAGACAGGAGGATGTTGCTTGCGTAGCATGTAGAAAATTTTATGTATTTCCAAAAATTACTTAATGAAACAGAAACTTTTAACCAAAATTTGCTCTTGGCAATCTTTCTTTCCAAATCTCTAGCTATAAGCGCTGAAATTACAATTTCCATCCACTTGTATGTTTCATGAGATTTGCAGGTAATTTACACTTATCCAAGAGATATAAAACAGTAACATTACTGATGTATTAGAATGCTTCCAATATTTTTGTATTCACAAAACTTCACATCATGTTTGGTAGGCGATTTTTGCTTTTAGTCAAATGAAAAGTGGAGTTGTAACTTGTTTGATTGATAGTTATTAGCAAAAATGAAAATGATATGGAAATAGAAGCTAGTATCACATAGAACTGGGTAAAACACAGAAAATGTGCCAATAAACCTTCAAACAAAAATCCAAAATTAGAAAACATAGTAGAATAATATTAATTATGCTAAAAAATTTCACTCGTAAAACGCTCTTTTCACCCGTGACAACTACTTATATACTAATGAATTAAATGCGTTTTGCAAAACTGAAACTACAAATAGATATTAGATTTTATAATTTTTAATTAAAACTGAAAAATGCAAAATAAGTTGTCAATCAAACACACTCAACGTACTAAACTTACACTTTGAACTAAAATAGGCATACTGAACAATAGTCTTTTTTTAGTTAAAATAGACTACTATAATGTTTTATGTCTTGACAATGTCTAAAAGATTTAAGCTAAAAACATACCGGCAAGAAGAGTTGCAGCAACAGAATTGTTGTTGACAATTTTGTCAGTAAGGAAAAACCCTCATTCGTTGCAATAAATGATACCAAATTCAGTACCCTGATTTCTGATAGTAAAATCTTGAGTAGTAGCATACCTGTTTTATTATTCTTTCCTTTAACTCTTTTGCATTTCTGAGATTTTCCGGAAGTTTGATCTAAAGTCTCACTGAATAAACTATCATACTTTTCCAATAACTTCTTTTTCTCCTCCAATAAACCGAGAACTTCGTAAGCATCACCTACTTTTCTTACAACTGATCTACTTTGAGGCTTTCGATTAAATGCCTCAAGTGCTTGGAAAAGCTGTATGAATTGAGGAACAAAAGAAGTGAAAATAGAAATTTTCATAATTAGTTGAGATAATGTTCAACTCTGACGCAAAATAAAGCATACTAGGTTTAAATTTATAAAAATTATGAATATCTATGAAGAAGAATTTAGCCAATCGCATAAATACTCAATGACTGAGACTCAAGAAGTACATTTTATGGAAGAATACCTCTACAAGTCTCTGCAGCATGTTATTTCGATAGTAAATAGAAAGCATAAGGTCACAAATTCGCCAAGGCACTGAATGAAGATCATCTCCTATTTTGTTCACCCAAATTCTGTGGGCTTCTTCAGCCCTGTTGTCCTTTTCTAGAGCTCGTATTAGTTGCTCATATGTGCCCATTGTTGTTCCTTGACCCTTGCTTAACATCCACTTTACCACCTATAGACTATAAAATCAACTATCAATTGAAGACAAGCAGGAGAGGATGGAAGCTCAATTGCAAAAGAGAAATAGAACTTGAATTATAAACCCCTTAAAAAGAAAATGTCAAACCTGTACAACTCGATGCCACTGTTCCTCCTTTTCAAGAACAATAAGCGCTCGCTTGAGTGTAATCAAAGGAAACTTGTGCTCCCATGCTACCCAAGCATCAAGTGTACCATATATAGCTTCCTTGGAATCTTTAAGATCAAGTAGCTAGGTAAGCACGGTAATAAAACTGGGTAAGTAACTCCAAGGAAAACAAGAGAAAAGATGACACATTTGACAACAACGATAATTTCATAGCTTATGCGAAGTGATGTTTTAAATTAGAGATTCATTCCTCAAAAATAGTATATGGCTTAGTGGACGTGATACTTTTTGTTATTAGCTACAAATTAAATTCCAATTTTAGAATAATTTACTTGGAGTATTACTGACATAATAGACAAAGCCAATTCCCCACTCCAAGCAAATGAATTGTTTAGAAATGGTTTTATCAATACTTATGATGGGAATTTTTTTTTCTCAACTCACTACAAAACATAGAACAAAACCTTAAAAAAAAAAGAGTACCGTATTAATGAGGAACTTTTGTTTATCTGCCGATGAGATTCTCTTTCCAATCTTCATTTCCACAGGCTCATTGTTATTTGAATATGTGCAATCAATAGCTTTAACATATTCCTGTTGTCAAATTAATGGAAATAGTTAACAATTTGATTATAAAGAAACCACAAGTACCAGCACTAAAGAAAAAACTGATTGTTTGACAGAATGGTTTCCTATGCTTTGTATATTTAGGTTTTCTTGCTATATTTTTTGAGGTAAAAAACTATTTAAGTAAATAAACACATTGAACAAATTTTATACCATGCTTTTAGTTTTTGGTAAGTATAACTTACTAGGTGCGAGAAACTTTAGAATAAACAAATTGTGATTGAGATTGATAACCAAAATATCCATGGTGAATTGACAATTCACCTAATATCTGAGATTTAAAAAACACTCGTATAGCATCACCAAAATCCACACTATCCATTCGACACAAGGACACTAACCCACTTCCTTTCTCATAATCTATTTATAATGTCATTTGGGATGAGGGAACAACTCATAAACTCGTCTTTCGTCTATATATGATTTAGGAGTAATAAAAGAAAAGAAGGAAAGACCTAGGGGTGAGCATTCGGTAAAAACCGAAACCGATTTATCAAAAATTTTTTTATCAAAAATTTTTTTACCGAAATATTAAAAACTGAAACTGGAATTTCCTAAAAACCGAAATTTTACCAAAATATTTTGGTAAATTCGGTAAATTATCAAAAAAATAAATTATTAAGTATTTAATTAATTATATGATTGATAATTAAATGATTAGGTATTAGGTAATAGGTTTTAGACTTTTAATAACTAATTATACAATAATAAAATTAGGATATAATATAATATATTATATTTTTAATATATATTATATATTATATATATTTTTTATATTTTAATATTTATATATATCGGTAAATCAGTTTTTTTACCAAACTGAAATTATAAAAACCGAAACTGAAATCGAAAACTGAATTTTATAAAATTTATTACCGAAACCGAAACTAAATATTTTTTTACCGAACCAAAATTACCAAAATTTTCGGTAATCGGTAAAAACCGAAAAAACCGAACCCGAATGCTCACCCCTAGAAATACCCTTCCTAGAGCCATGGAATCAGCTGAGCCGCATGACAGCTCATCATCAAGTTTGCAAAGGTGATCAGAAAGGAGGGTGCAAAGGGCTGAGAGGAAACAAGAGGTGATGTAGCCGTCGAGGAATTGGAATCAAGTTAAAACGAAGAGGGAGCCAAAGGCAATACCTCCTAGTTCAGGCTGCTCTCGTGATAAATAATGTGCGCCCATGGGAGGCACAAGCATATAGGAGAGCAACTAAGCAATATTCTAACAAACTAGAGTTTATGAGAAGGAGAAGGATGGTCAATGGCAAAAGTGTGCGAGCAATGGCTGCAGCTCCCGCAAATGTACACAGGTGAACAACGAGCAAGCTTCCCCACAAACACGACAAAGGGTAGGCGTACCCTTGGCACCGAAGATGAACTATAGGGACAGTGCTCTCGAAGGTGCGTTAATGCACGAATGGGAAGGTAAAATGGGGAGGTCCTGTAAAGGAGTGAAGTGATGCCTATGATAGTGGTACAAGCAGTGACAACTTTGGAGGCCCTCTTGGCACATTCTTCCGACACCCATGGTTCAAACAAGGGTGCTATGTGCAGGTCACTCTGAGGCAACAACATCCACTTGTGACAAAGCAATGGATCCCCTTGAGGTGGGGAACCCATTGCTGCGACATCAATCGCCGAGGTCCAATTCTTAGACACTCATAGGATGTGGGTTTGACGAGGGGTGTGCCTACCTCCGTTGCATATCTTTCCTTAGGCGATGTGGGGTAGATGACTAACTTCCCACCTCTATAGACATTAACAAGGATGGGCGAGATGATGGTGCGTAGTGTGCATAAGTGTACTTGAGGGTTTTTATATACTTATTAATATAGTGTACTTTTCCTTATATCTTGTATTATTATAGGATGTGCGACCATGTTTTTGGCCATTGTTCATGCAAGATGTGATGGTAGTTAGTGTAGGCCATGCGACATGAGTTCCGATTTTCAAGTCGAGTCTCATGTGTACGCATGGTGTGGAGAGGTATCCACATGACACAATGTTGAGTTCAATATGCAACCAAACCCTTATATGTGTATATTAATACTAGTTGTGGATATGTTCCTACTAGCTTCTGCGAGCATATCATGCACCACGCAAGTATGTTAGAAGGCTAAGGGATTTGTGGTTCAGATCCTGTCAATCACCAGGGTTTTTTCGAGATGAAGAAAATTACTCATGACAATGGGCTACTTATCACATAAATTTGTTGATATCTTGTTTTAGTTTAAAAAATTGACTATTACCAACCACCTTTATAGTCATTGATGACCTTATTATAATTTTATAAAATATCTCAAAGAAGCTCTTCACGTTGCCTCCACAATGTCACTCAAGTATAATGAAAATAATTTCAATAAAAGTAGTAAAATAGTTGTCGAAGGTGTTAATTAATTCAATTGGTAAGGAGTTTAGTTATTGATAACAAAGTCTTGGGTTTGAATCCTAAATCATTACCTAATTGCGCTTGTAAAAACATAATTGTGTATTATCAATATTAAAATAGTGAAATTTAATTTCATTATGAACATAAGGAACATGAATCTTTAACCAAAAGAAATCTACCCTCTCCTTAAATAAATTAAAATCCATGTTATTTTATATTATTTTAGGGAAAAAATCTAGCCTACCATGCAAATTTAAATCCATGTTATTTTATATTATTTTATGTAAAAAATTTGAAGATGGTCTACGCATCAAGTTTAATCATCCCAATTATGTGATATGTACCCTCCCGCATAACTTGGTGGCTCAATTGGTCGCACACTTGCACACTTCACCATTGGCCATCCTTCTCCCTCCTAGAAACCCTAGTCAGGTTATTAGGATTTTGCTTAGGTGCTCTCTCATGTACTTGTGTCTGTCATGGCCACCTAGTTATTTATCACGAAAATAGCTAGAACCAAGAGGCATCGCCTGCTCCCTCTTCATTTCAACTTGATTCCAACTCCTCAGCGACTGCCACCACCTCCAATTTCCTCTATGCCCTCTACACCCTCATTTCTGATCGTCTTTGAAAACACGATGATTATGCCATCCAACAGCTGAACTCATGGCCCATTGATAATACTAGGGTTCCCACTACCATATTCCTCTAGGCAACTCCTTTCCTTTCATCACACCTAAATCGTATGTAGACCAAAGACGAGCTTACAAGTTATTTCCTCATCTCAAACAAAATTGTAAATGAATCATGTGAGCTATTTACTATTTGAATGGAAGTAGGCTATTGTCCTTATGTCCATATGGGGATTGCTATATGACTGATATTTAGAATCTCATATATTAAGTGAATTGTCAATTCATTATGGATATTCTAGTTATCAATCTCAATCAAAATTTGTTTTTTCAGCACTTGGTAGATTATACATACCAAAAACTAAAGTATGGTATAAAATTTGTCTAATGTGTTTATTTGTGTAAGTGTTTCTTACCTCAAAAAAGATAACCAAAAAACCTAAATATTGTACATAGATACAAGTTCACCTGCTTCCATAAGTCAAAATAAAATAGGCAAGTGGAATATTGATACTAGGTTCGATATGGTTATTAACTTTTTAACCTAACTATTATACATAGATTAATCATATTTATACATTAAATATATGGAGGTATAAATCATTAACTAAAATCATGGGTCACTTGATCACTTCCATATGTATAGTTTATAACTAGGGGGGAGCAATCAGGGGTTTAATACCAATACCGGTACCGAACTCCCGAACTAGAATTTTTGGTACCAGTACCGGTACCGAATTCTAATTCAGGAGTTCAATACCGGTCCCAAAATCCCGATCTAGATTTCGGAAAATTCGTATTGGTACCGAACTCCCGAACTAGAATTTTTGGTACCAGTACCGGTACCGAATTCTAATTCAGGAGTTCGATACCGGTCCCAAAATCCCGATCTAGATTTCGGAAAATTCCGGAAATCTCGAATTTTCGAATTATATTTCCATGATTCCATCACAGATTCATGAGAATTAAAACCTAGTGAAAAAAATTGTTCTTTCCTTAGGAACATGGAAGATCTTGATTGACATAAAAATGCAAGCAAGAGAATGGACAATTTAATGAATTAAAACGTAAGAAAGATGCACAGTTGCACACATCATTATGTAGCGACATGAAGAATCAAACAAGCAATCCACCCATAGAATGTGAAATTATATTTACTTTTCTACCACAGAAGCCTTATAAGCAGTTTCTAGTTTTGTTTTCAGGCCATCCATTGTTTTGTCAATTCCAAAGCAGCATATTGCATTAACATGGTCAATAGTTTGCAATTTTGCATTGGGCTTTTGCATTAACTTGGGTTTATTTATACAAATTGCAAAAGATAGATTAAATGATAAAATTATATTTCTTACCTATTGCATTACCTCTGCGGGATTGCTAGCGGCTAGCACAGACGGGGTGAAATTTGCTATTGAAGACCTACTGTGCCGTAGAGTGCTAGATCTGGATGGATTCGAGTCGAGGAGATTTGTTTGAAGATCCGCTCCGCTGGTTCGTCGGGATTCCTGCCGATCAACCGTCAGATTAGGTAGCAAGTCTTTGGTTGTCGCAGGCGGAGCGTGTCAGCAGCGAAGGAAGAAGAAGAAGGGGAGGCCAGAAGTTGGCATTGTCTTGGCGATCGAGACGTCGCCAACCGATTCTTGACTAAGGGTTGGAGACAAGGGCTGGTGCAATGGTGTGGAACGGGTGAAGCGAGAAGCGGAAATCATTAGGGTTGTGTGCGAAGCGGCATCACGGCAGTCGTAGGTCACGATTATATGAAATTACTAATGTATATTTAAATAATTAATTAAAATTAAATTTTCGATACTTCGAGACTAGAAAAAAATTCTGAATTTTTTTTAATGTATCGGTACCGGTACTGAATTTACTAGTACTGAAATACCGATCCCGAAATACCAAATATGGAAATTTTCGATATGGTACTTTGGTACCAGTACCGAATGCTCACCCCTATTTATAACTATAAATATTGTAGCTATAAACTTCTTATATGAAGCCTAATAATATAGGTACATTGATATTAACCATGATCTATGCAAAACTGACATTTTGTATGATAGCTTCCTACCTCAGAGTATGCGGCTGTGTTATCCATGATCTATTGGTAAAATCAGTGACAGGGATTCATAAACACAAGCAGAGATCCCAACTTTTATCATTAATAATTATGCATAATCTTAAGAGTTAGGCCTTGTTTGGGACTATTGTAATAGGATTGTTGCAAGAGGTGGTGTGGTGTATGGTTTTGTGTAGTAGCTCCTCGAGCCAGTATGAATCTATACCTTGCATTTCCATTGTAATTGAGAAGCAAACACACTTCCTATTTCCTTCGGCCCTACTACTTGAGAAATCATCGATGACACTCTAGCCCCCTCTCCTGGACCTTGTGCCTCCAGTATTCCTCCTTTGGGTAGCTGCTCAATGAATGATAGACCTAAGAATGATTCAAATAAACTTCTATAAGAAATATACTTTGATTCCAATGAACTTTATATGGATGAGCACTCATTAAGCCCTAACCATAAGCTTTTGCAACATTATTAATCAGCTCCATGATAAGTACAGTCTTCCCAAGACCAGCACCACCAAAGAGTCCAATCTTTCCACCCCTCTGATAAGGTGCTAGGAGATCTACAACTTGTTGGTTCTAGCAAGCTATGTTGATTTCATAATCATAAAATTTTGTTCACATTGCATAGGGAAGAATTAAAAAAACAATTGACTTGGACAGTACAACTAAAAAAAAGAAACAATCATAGACCTTAATTCCAGTAACAAGAGTCTGCTGCTTTGTAGCTTGTTCAACAAATGCAGGCGCTTCATGATGGATAGGAAGAAAGTGTTTGGTCGCTGCTTATGGAAGAGAGGATTAGGTTTACAAGAAAGAATAATAAGCAGAAAACTGTATATCCAGAATGTAACTGAAGTAAAGTGAACCAATCAATCATACTTATGTCGCCTTTCTCATCAATTGGTTCCCCAATAACATTCATGATGCGGCCAAGAGTTGCCCTACCCACGGGAACCTAACAATTAACCAAATAGATGAAGAATAGGGAGTCAGGAATTATATATATCAGACTTATCAAAACCAAGTAATAATGATACAACTACCATTATTCAACAATTCAAAATTCCATGTGAAGATTTAATGCGGCCAAGAGTTGCCATACCCACAGGAACCTAACAATTAACCAAAATTCAAAATTCCATGTGAAGATTTAACATAAGACAAGTTAGCAAATTGCAATCAAATATTATTGCAATTTGAGATATTCATTGGACAATGGCTAATTTCTTTGCACCATATAGAAATGTAAAAGATCATAGAGAAATAGATGGGTTAAGGAATTAGGAGCCTTATTTCGTCTACAATTTCATATCTTGTTTGATATAATACAAAATAAGTAATAGATCCCAAAGCAAAATAGTGAAATAGATCGAAAAACAAAAATAGCATTTGACATACTCTTACGATAAGGATGGCATCACAAATGTGATATTTTAATTTTCACCATAACATCCACTAACATTTACCAGTTTATAAGTGTGCAACTAACCAAGATCCACATCAAGTTGATTCCATCGTCGTAAGAGGAAGCGAGATACATTCAAGGAATCCATTGTTCATTGCTGATTTAAACATTTAATAAAGATATAACAACTTGTAGGGAATTAGGCATACCGTGATCGGAGATCCAGTGTTGAGAACTCTCTGATCGGAAACGAGCCCCTCGGTTCCGTCCATGGCGATGGTCCTCACCATGTTCTCCCCCAGATGTTGTGCAACCTGGAGAACGAGACCGACCCGGTGGTCGATCACCTCCAGCGCCGTGAGGATAGGCGGCAACCCTTCATCAAACCGGACGTCAACGACGGCTCCGATGACCTGGCAGACCTTTCCGATAGAGCCGGCGCCTGTGAATTCGTCCGTCATCTTACCGGTGTGACCGGCTGGCGCCTTGGTTTGGGGCCCGGATGCAGGCTGCGAGACCGCGGCAGAGGTTGCATACTCAACAGCGTGGAAGAGAAGGTAGCCCGCCGGGGAGGGACGGCGAGGGGAGATCCTGGGGGCGGAGTGGGGAATGAGGCTGTGGGATCGGCGGGCGGAAGAGCGTAGCAGGGAGGAGAAGAGACGGCGAGAAGCCATGGTGAAGTGCGTGCCGGAAATGAGGCGGCTCTGCTTCTTTTTATTCCGATTTAGGCTAAGAGCTCAGGGTAGAGCAGACGCGAAAAGGAACTATGGAAATTTAAGAATAATAAATATTAATTAAGTTATTAAACAGAATTATAAATATTAATTAATTAAATTTAAGAATTTTTTAAATAAAATATATTAAATTACTAGAAGGAGCCTGTTCGACAGAGGCCATAAACTAACTGGAAGATTAAAATTTATTAAAATTTATTTCATTGTAAAATTATAGAATAGCTGAGATGTAGAATTGAATATGATCAGACATATAATAATTAGGTAAGGATCCTTCTTATATTTTGATCCTAGTATATCACTTAATTAGGAGGCATTCTATGATTTAGTATTATCGCTCGATTAAGGGTATCTTATTTATTGATTTATTTTGTTTCTTTGTTTTTTGTTGGATTCTATTATATTTATTGTATTCTAAAGATATATCTTTATATTTGTCTGCTAAAATCTTATTTTCAATTATTGAGATTTAATATTTATTTACTTTGTATGCATATTATTCTACACAATGTGTTGAATTTTGAGGATCCCATTGGCAATAGTTATATAAATGACAACCTTATAGACTACGATATTACTTGTTAGATGTCTTATTATAGCATTGGCATCATATAGATGTTTTATTATAGCATGAGTATAATAGAGCATTGGACATAGTACTACTCACAAGTGATGAGCATATATTGAGTTGACACTAGGGATCAGTCAATTATGAGTACATGTCTTTTGGAATGGTTTAGCCCCAGCTTAGTGATTGCATTGATGTGTTGATATATAAAATTATGATTATAAAAATTTAGATAATAAATTAAATAATACATGATAAGTTAATTTGCTATAAACATCATTTGTTTTATAAACAAGTGTATTCATACCAATTTTGTACTGTGTGTTATTGTTATTAGTTTTTATCTCGATAATTTATATTTTCTAATTCATGTCATTTTTTCGGTAATTGTATAATATCTCAGAATTATCAATCTTTATTATTTGTATTTATTTTCACAGTTAGAAAATAAATTAAAGAAAAATTATAAATGTGAAAAGAAAAAATATAAAATTTATGAAAAGTACATAGAATATAAAGAAATATTTTTGAAGGATTATATTGTAACGTATATTTTTTTACCTTCACTAAATTTATTGACTCTTTACCTAATATAAAAAATACCATGAATCTTTAAATATAAATATATTTGTCAATAGCTCAATTGTCAAATCAACGTCATAGCTGGCGCTTCAATTTTTTTTTCTGGCGTTTCAATTTAACATTCAATTATTTATTATGGGATAAGTGATCAACAAAATAATTATATATAATTTAATTTGTCCTAACAATCTTTTTACCACACAGAAAGGGTAATAATATAAATGACAGTCAAATTTATTACGTTTAAATCAGTATCTAGTTTCTTTTTTTATATTAACTTGTACCTTAAATATTATTTTTGTATTAAGTTGTACCACTTCCTTGATAAACCCCTCTCATCCAATGATCACCGATGGTCTTAGGATCATATCTACGGGCTATCTCGTTATATCCATTTATAATTTTCTTTACTTCTATTATTTTCTCAATAAGCAATTAGTAATGATTAAAACTAAATTTAATTTCATAACTTTATTATAAAAAAAAAGACAATTAAGAAGAATTGAGGACGGAGTAGCAATATTTCTGCTATCTTTCTGAATGAAAAATCCCGTGAATTAAACTCAATTTGTTCTACGTTCATATTATTTTTTTTTCATATATGCAATTCATAAACGTTAAACAGAATTAGACCTCCCAATATTTTTTTCATATTTTAAACCAAAATCTAAATTATTATTTTTATTTTATAAAATTCTTAATATTTATATTTTATTTAATAATAATAAATAACAAAAAAATTTAAAAAAATTTAAAAAATGTTTAACTTAGGTTAAATTAAGGTGAACAAACAGTTTTGGTCTGAAAAACCAATTTTATTAATATCTAATTCACTTCTAAATTTAAATTTTTTTTAAAAAAATTAAAATTAAATTAAACTAGTTCGATTCGATTGAGTTGACCTAGATGGACACTTCTCATTAATTGCAACATGCTAGAGGCAGACGTTACACAGCCTAGAGGGACAAATAAGACTTAAGGCCACCCTAACCCAAAGGTACCTTCTAAGGCCTCATCTTGCATTAGCACGCATCATGATAGGTTAGTTCCACTTCCAAATCTAACATATAGCTATATATATTGTTAGTTTTATGTATTTTATCTTTTAAACTATTTGCATCATGGTAATATTAGTGCATGGCATATTGTAATTGTATCTACAATGATAGACATGCTCTATTGAAGCTCAAAAGTCAGCTAACCTCAGTCACTCATCCAATGAGCTACCAAAATGAAAAGTCAGCGCTTCAACTAAAGTCTTCAAGAAGGAACTCCTTTTTCATTCAATGCAACTCCCATTCCATACCAAGCTCAAGTCGACATCATCAAAAACAAATCCCATCTTTGAAGGTGTCTATCAATCAAGAATCATCCAATCGAATCAACATCCACAAATCAAGGGAGCTTTATTGATCTCATCTAATTGTGTTCACACTCAAATTGGAAGGAGACCAATGCCAACAAAACCTTCATCCTCATCAAGTTTTTAGATCACAAAGAATATTCCCAAGCATCATTCCATATCCACTACAAAAGGAGTAAGTTTTTGAATTCAAACAAAGGGAGGATCGGCCATAACAAGGAGGAAATCGAAGATCAAGTGCTGAAACCATCCATTAATTGTTGATTTTTCTCACCAATTTGTATTTGTGCCTAGGGTAAAATGGCATCCTTACCCATGGCCCTTGCTTGCCTTTAAGTTGTAACACATGCATCATTATTGATTAGTTGATAGTTGAAAGAAAAAAGATGTCTCTTGTTGGTGCTTGCGTTGTCATTCCCCTCTCCCCCTCTTGTCCTCTCTAAAAAGGGCCGACCCCTTGACTCCCCTCTCTTCTTCATCTCAAAGCCAAAACTCTAGAACCTCTTGTTCAATATTTTGTGCATCCACATGGAGTCCTTTCACCTTGCACTCTTGGCTAGATCAAGGCGAGATCTAGAATTGGGTCTTCAACTCTCGGCACACTTGAAGGACCATCCATGGATCATTCACTCTAGTTAAGTCCTTCCTCTTACCTTCTAAGATTAATTTTGAACTTGTGTCTACACTAAGTTGAATTTATTTCTTGTAGCTTGCGCAAGGAGGAGGATCAAGGAGTGGCGACTTCTCTCTCTTTCTCCCCTTCTCTCTTAGATTTAGTTTAAATTAGCAAGGGAACCTATGAGGACTATCCTCCCCCTTGGTTCTATTTTTTGTAATATGAATATGTGGCATGTACGGATCCCTTTATGTGATTACTTGTAATGCTCAACCGATCTATACCTTATATTAGAGTAGGACGGGTGACGAATGGGATGACACAATCCTTTCTAGTCTCAAGGATCGTACTATGAGTATTTCTCCTAGTGATTTCAATTTCTTGTTTAATTTGATTTTTTTCCTATTATATAATACCAAAAATATTTTTAAAATCTCATTAGTGTTAATTTCAATTTTCTCTACTAGAAAATACAAAAAACTATTTTCTCAAAGCGTTGTTTGTATGCTTCTCCTCTTTGTGTCGTCCCCTATATCAGCTTGGTATAAGAGCACACCCACTTAGAATAGATTTTTGAGCCAAAACTCTATTTTTTTTTAAAAAAAACGCTAAGGTGATTTTGGACTTAGATGTTTGAAAGAAGTTGACTCTCATAATTAGCTACATATTATATCACATCTTCGGGGACTATTTTCAAAACTACTTCACCATGACCACTAGATCTGGAACAAACTATAACAACACTAATGACTTCAATACACTGTTTGAAATGATGACTATCCTCACTAAAGCAGTAGAGACCATAGATCTAGAATCCCAAGTCATGATAACTCTAGGGAAGAAAGACCCTTAGTCGGCCAACAATTGAATCCTATTGGTGTTTATGCCCTAGGACCCGTTATTGGTCCATATGTGTACTACTTGACATTGATGTTTTATATATATTCATTCTAGCATTTGTCGTAATTGTGTTATGTTTACATGCGTCTTTGTACATTTGGATAATAATGCCCCTGGAGACAGATCTCATATGGTTGTCCTTAGTCAAGTACCTAAGTGGATAAGAGACAGTTCTGATATATGTGAGACTGATATATGCACTAGGCACATGGTGGTAACACATGCATATGGGTATATCAATTAAGGATATATTGGTCGACCGGCTATGAGACTCTAAATTGGTGTCACAAGTTAATCTCACAAGTGACAAAAGATACATTGATTCTTTGACTTGAGGTTATTAACACTTCAATATGGTTAGGGACATACTTTGATATAACCTAATGCCTCAATGTACTTTGGAGGTTATAACGGTTGTCATTGGGTATGTCACGACCCATCGTGTGAGGCTTCCGGCAGCTAACTTGAGTTCCTTACGTTACCGGAAGGGCTGAAGCTTGTTAGAGCTTCCTATAGGGTGGTAAGTGTAATACCCGAGTAACCCCTGCCTCCCGCAGTTTTTTCTTGCTATTTTTTGGACTTATTCTTTTCTTGGTTGGTTTTTCTATCTACTGGGGAGCTTTCTTCTTCATTTGGAGCTTTATCTTCCTCCCTAAGCTCGGCAACAGTTAGGGTTCATTATTGTTACTACAAATGTGGATGTGAGGTTGACATATGCTGGGATTTCTCTTCGTCGCTAGCCTCTCTAATTGTTCCAAGTCATCCTTCTTGGTGCTGCTATGCACTAGCGATTATTTGGAGGTTTTGGAGCAGATTTGCAGGCGTGAACTAATGCTGGTCATCAGCTCTGGAACTCCAGGATTTATACCATGCGCCTCCCCATGTCATCAACTTTCGAAGGTATATCTCACTTAAATCTGTGTTGTGAGTTTTTGGTGGTAATTTGTTGAGGAGCTGAGCCGCACCAATTTACGTTGGTGAGTTGGTGAATTTACTTAGAATTTCTTGGTTTTTTTTGCTGCTTTATTGATGTTCATCTCCTTGCCAAGTGTAATACCCCCCATACTTGGTAATTTGTCCATATGGTTTTCTTATGGGTTTCTATATTTGTGATCATGACTCGCCCTTAGACGTGGATCACTTGGATGATGGAGTTCAGGACTTAGCATGAGTTTCAATTGCGTTTGAACTCTATTATTTATAATTGGGGATCCCCTCCTTACATATGAGAGGCCTGATGGACCGTAGGTGTACTCATACTTATTCATGAGACCCCCAATGGACTGTAGGTGTTTTCACTGATGGACTAGTTTCTCATTGTCCAAGGGTAAACACACTGATGGACTAGTGTGAGCATTTGTTCGATGGACTAAGCGGACCGATGCGGTAAGCTTCTTGGCGACGAGACTATGTAGTGCGCTAGCCAGCTGTGTCCTTCCTAGTAGGCAGCCCCCGTGTTCCGACGGCAAGACTGTGGGCGAGTCCACAAACTGATGTGCGAGGGCGAGTGACCATGGGTCCTGGAGTGCTAAAGCATACTAACTTGAGGGAGCGAGCCTAGTGTGCGAAAGCATGGCATAACACCGGTCTAACCTAGACATGGGGTTCGGCTCAAAAGAGATAGGCACACTACGAGACATGGATACTAGTCTCGGCTATAGGACGCCAGGGCCCGATAGGTGGGTGTGGGGGAGACTGAGGACAAAGAGACGATGAACGCATTGTAGTACTTGGATATGTCGACCCATGTTGGCTTATTAACCCATATTGGATAGCTGCTGGTTGGCTAGTAGCTCATTTGGTTGGGGATCAGGGCGATATGGGCAGTCGGATCAAGGCGGCCCTACTCTCTGACTCGGTCTAGATTGGTGAGAGTGAGATAGTGGTGGCATCTTGGCTCAAGGGTTAGCCAGTTTCGACACTAGCATAAGCTGATTCCCTCTCTCTCGCAGGATTACATTGATGCTGGCCTAGGATGGAAGGCAGAGAGAGAGAGAGAGGATTGAGGAGGTGACGAGTCTACATGGGGAGTTGAGTTTGCTTAAGTCTTAACCCTAAGTTAAGACTTAAGTGGGATTTGCCTTAGCCGATTTGAGCTATTAGAGATGGGAGCTTGGGAAGTCAAAATTGATTTTGACTTTGATCAAAGGCGGCTGCCAATTCTTCTTAGTGAAATTGAGCTAAGTGCCGAGGCTCACTCTATTGGAGAACTTCTTGATGTGATGGGAGTCTCCAAGCTTGAGCTGATAGCTCCTTAGAATTCCACGGGAGCAAATTTTTTATGGCCTAAAAATTTAAGAAGGATCAATAATTTTAGGGGAAAAAATATTATTTTTTTTAAAAAATAAAAAAATAATCTACGTATTTTAAGCTATCCAATGATATCAATATCATCGTGAATAAATTTATTCACAATGAGAAATTAACATTTTAAACATAGTAGAAAATATTTGCTACAGTAATTAGTAATTTTTCTACCATGTTTAAAATGCTAATTTTTGATTGTGGATAAGTTTATCCACGATGATATTGATATCATTGGATTGCTTAGATTATGTAGATTACTTCTTTATATTTTTTTTCTAAAAAAATTATTTTTTGGTTTAAAATTATCGATCATTCTTAATTCTTTTATGCAGCTGCTCGCTGCATAAAAAATTTCTCCATTCCATGGTTCCATTGCTGCAGTACACACATTCTCTCATGCTCTCGGCTGGGTTTACTCTTAACTGGGTTTCTCTCCTTGGCGACTCCAGGTGATTCCTTTGGCGATTTTGGTGTGTGATGCTTTCTCTTGGAGATCTATTGATGGTAATGGGTTGAGATTGAGTTCTCCTCATTGCTGGTCATCTTCTCCTCCTCCACACCCATCGCAGCTCTCCTCTTGATCACGTTGAGTCCAGGTTCCAACCTGGAAGTTGCGGCATTCCATCCGCAAGGTTTAACTGTCCAGCTTGGTTCTTCCATTTGTTATCGACAGGAGCTCCAGCAGCCACGCGCATCTACGCGTGGCTGGAGAAGCTGAGCTCCGGGAACTCAAAGGGGCGGCAATGCCTTTAATTCCTACCTCCTACAGGCATTCTCTTCTTTCTGATTTTCTGAAGCTACGACCGTGGTGGAGCAGCCCTCTTGAGGGCTAGGTAACTTATCCTCCATTCCCTTGTTTTGCTGGATTTTGACGCATGTTGGATTCTAGATTTCTGGATTTTTTGGGCTTCGATTCTGGGATGTGTTCTTGTGCTTGATGGGAGCTGAGCTCCATTATATCTTGCTAATTGTTGAAAGTAAAAAAAGATCAATTAATTAATTGGTTTATTAATCGATCTGTGACAGGCCAACGTGTTTCGGCCAACATGTAATTTTGACCACGATAACATAATATGGAGACTAAAAAATAGAATAGAATAAAATAAAAACACTATAAGAATAAATATGGTATCATATACTATTTTTATAATAGTATGTAGTCATGCGCATAAAATAAAAAGAAAAATGAATTAAAAAATGATGCGCCATGACATGCGAGGATGGCAGCAAATGTAAAAAAAATGATAAAAAAAGAGTGATCGTGGGAGCTTTCAAAAAGAAAAATAAAAAAAATATATAAAATAAAAATAGAAGCCATGATTTGCAACGAGGTAGAGAGCAACATTCTAATATGGGAGAAATATGGACAGTATTGATGATAAAAATAAATAAATAAATAAATAAAAATAATAAAAATTGCATGTCTTGGGAGGCGTGGGGAGAATTAGTAGCTTGGTCTCTCGATTAAAATAGCCTGAGGCGGGGCTATATGAGGGGGAATTCACAAGATAAAAAAAGGAGATTTTTTGACGACTGCCACTCACGATAAGAAATTTTTATTTTCTCTTCGGCTAAAGCGCTCTCTCTCTCGACTACCATTCAAGCAAAAAAGACTTCCCATGCAAGAAGATAGGAGATCAGAAAAATAGAGAAGATTAAGGATTTCTAGAACCTAAGGACTTTATAAAATATTAGAGAAGTAGAAAAGATTAACGATTTCTAGAACCTAAGGACTTTGTAGAACGTTGAAGAATAAATCCTCAGCAAATGTCACACGTTGTGTTACAAGTTTTTGCCGAGGTATGTGCAAAAAAACAAGAGAGTTGCTTGAAACATCGGCAAAAGAAAAGTTGATGAAGAAGAACGGCTTGAAAGCTCTGCTAGGGAACATGCAAAAGAAGCACAAGTGCTATTTGATATGAAAAAAAAACAAAAGAAAAAAAGACAGAGATCACACACATAGAAGCTTGCTGCCGAATCTGTGTGCCATCGAGCTCACCGCAAGAAATAAACTTTGGTGCGCCACTAAGTCCAACACCCACGCCGCTCCCCATCGTCGACAGGGCTTTTTGGTGCGTCTCCCAATATTGTTATCGAAGTTGTCACAAGCTCGGCGCTAGGGTGGGAGTCCACCATTGCCATCGTTGCTAAGCCTGAATTGGAGGTTGCCTCCATCGAATCCGCCGCTAGAACAAGGCACCACTTCCAGCTTGGTCGTCAATCGTTGATGGAGTTCGTTGAACTGAACTCGTCGCCATCGCCACCAAGCCTTGTTGAAGAACTTGCCGCCAAGCTTTGCACGCCCTTGAGTTCTTCTCATCGCATCCAACATCTAACCATCAGATCGAGTCGAAATCTTGAACAAACATTCTCTTCGATTATGTGAATCAATGACTAGAACGATCTGGCCACCCAACGGCTAGATCGCCAGAATCGAAAGATTCTTTCTAGGACCCCTGTTTTCTTCCCTACAGACGCTGCTAAGTTTTTTTTGTGAAGAACACGCCATCCAGCCATCGGATCAAGTCAAAATTCTGTCCATACCTTCTCCTCACGCGTGCACACCTACAGACGTGATAATCCATCCATCAGACAACCGGATCGCCGAAAATGGAAGTTTCACGATGACCCAGTTTTCATCTCTGTTCGGACAAAAATCACTCGTTCGAAGTTCGGTTCGGCGTCAATTCGCTGCCAGCCGGTGGCCACAGGTCTGGCAAAATGCAGGTGGTCCTCGGCCGGAGCCACTGAATGCTAGCCGATGGACAGTGGGCTGTGGAGGCATGAAAGCGGAAGGAGGACGAACGGCGAACACTGTTCGCCTTCGTTAAAAAAAAAATTATCATTGGATCCAACGATCCAATTTTGCCCGAAAAGATGATCCAATAGCCCAGATCGAATTTAAAACCAACGGTTTCGATTTGATCTTTTGCTTCCAATGTGATGGCTTGGATAAAATCTAAATGCACGGCTCAGATTTAATCATCCAGGATCAAGCGGCCTGGATTAAACTCAGAACTAATGGATCAGATTTGATCACCTAGGAATTAAAGGCTCTGATTGAGTCAGTCTAAAAATATATTGATCCAGATGCAATTAATAGCTAAGATTAATTTGTACAAATCTCAGCCAATCGGATGACTTTCAAAATGATCAAAATATTGAGCCTTACTGGAATGGATCCAATCTTTCCAGATCCACCCTTAGATATCCGAGCAGTGATCTGGACCAAAGCAGATCTACGAATCGAACTTTCAATGGTTAAGATTGACTTACATGAATCTCAGCTGATCGGATGACTTTCAGAATGATCCAAATATTAATCCTTACAAATTTGGATCAGAACTTTCCAGATCCGCTCTCGGATTTATGATCAGAGACCTGGATCTAAGCATATCTATCAATCAATCTTTTAACTGCTCCCAAATTTTGAATGTTTGGTTCTACGACCCGTTCGTTCGAATTCCGAACGTTTAGCCCCATGGCTCGTTCGTCAACTCAACTAAATTCTGAATGTTTGGCCCATCGGCTTGTTCACCTAAATTTTGAACGATTGGTCCCACGACCAATTCATTCAAATCCTGAATGTTTGGCCCAATGGCTCATTCACCCAAGTTTGAATGTTTGGCCCCACAACCCATTTACTGAAATTCTGAATGTTTGGCTCATTGGCTCGTTTACCTAAATTTTGAACGATTAGTCCCATGACCCATTCATTCAAAATTCTGAATGTTTGGCCCATTGGCTCGTTCGCCTAAATTTTGAATGATTGGTCCCACGACCCATTCATTCAAATCCTGAATGTTTGGCCCAATGGCTCATTCACCAAAGTTTGAATGTTTGGCCCCACGACTCATTCATCGAATGTCGAATCCTTGGCCCATCGGCTCGTTCACCCAAATTTTGAATGTTTGGTCTCACGACCTGTTTAGCCAAACTTTGAACGCTTGACTCATTGGCTCGTTCATCCAATTTACATTAAAATTTAACCAAAAATGACCCCACACTAATTACACCTAATCTCCTTATTTGTTTGTTGGGCCAAGTCGTGCCCCTATATTGTTGAGTTCTTGCTAATGTTTAAGTCTATGACGTGTCCCTATATTGTTGAGTTCTTGCTAATGTTTTAAGGCTAGGTCGTGCCTCATTTCTATGTTTCCTTGTGGCCAAGTCATGCCTCGAATTCTCCTTGGATTTCTTCCCAGATGTGTTCTGCTTTCTTGGTTAGCCGCGCTGATGTGTGTTGTACGTATGCACTGATATTATGTTATATGCTTGTGCTGAATGTTGCCGACCAAATGGCTAATGTGTGCAGGTACTTGAATACCCCTCCTTTGCACTTGCTTAACCCCCTAGCTACTTGTAATAGGAAGAGATTTGTGAGGATCTTGTAAACATGTGAAGGGCTGTAAAGAAAGAACAAAAGAGAAAAATAAAAGAAAGAAAAAGAATCAAGAAAAAGGGGAAAAAGTAAAGGGGAATTGGGTTGGTTGTGTGCATCTTTATGAGACTGATTCGTTCGGGCAGCGCTAAGGAGTGAATAAGAAATCCCTTTTGCACTTAAGTGTCACTTTACTTGATCCTACCAGCTCTAGGTAGATGATCCTATGACCGTAGATGTAAACAAATTTTATTGTCCATTTTTAGTTGTAAAACCGAGTATTGTTGGAAAAGCTGAGTTCTTTGTTGTGCTGTCAAGATTTCTCTATGTTGATTTCTTAAAGGCTAAAATTTCTTCATGTTGTATGGATGATTTGGTGGCTTTGAGAAGCTGAGATTTCTATGATATTATGTTGTTTTCATTGCTGTAGTTTGCTCGGGACGTGAGCTCCCATTGCTGCTTTGTGGTTGGACTGAATCTTTATGCTTTTGTTTATGATATGGATGAGCTACGCCTTTGTAGTAAGTTAGCGTTGGAATTTCTTAGCTGCACCGTGTAGGTGCTTTCTTCTATGCATAATTATGCTGTAATACTAGTGCAGGGCTGCTAGCTAGTAGAATATGTTAGGATCTATGTGGACTGTGCACCATGTACATGCACAATAGATTACATTTGGGCATGTAGACGTACATGCATTGCGGTATTTAATTGTATATAATTTTATCTCCAATAGTGTGGAAAGGAGCTTTTAATTGTGTAGAATCCCTAGGGGGCATAATTGTCTTATCTCTGATGGGCTGATAAGTAATTATGCCCATTAGGTTTTTCCTATATCTAGGTATGGTCCCTGATTGAGGTACACAATTCTGGAAAGGTTTTCAGAATTTGGTTCCCATCGGCCGCCCCGCCTCTCTTGATCAATCGGCATAATCAATTGGAAGACCACTCTAGTCGAATTCACAGCATCATGAAATCTGGTATGTTTTTATTACAATATTTTTCCATTCAATTTGTAAGCAAGATATTAGGATCGATCTAACAATTGGTATCAGAGGCAAGTTGATCTTGCTTTATTTTGTTTGGAAAATAATTCGGCTGTGATATATGGTTTGATTTAAAGATCGATGAGAATTTTAATCTTTTCTGATTGATTTTGTCGTCTTGCGGTATTGTTTTAGTCGCCGTTTGTTGTGTCTGCAAGTGCACGGATACTCGAAGTAATAAAATAGATATCGAACCACAGAGACCTTGTTGTCAAGTACTGAATAATTGATTTCTCGCTAGCTAGGCAATCGAAAAATAGTGAATCAAATTATCGAAAAGAACACGGAGAAAATATCAGAGAGGAAATTGGGACTAGGGGTTCATCTACTTTAATTTCTAATGACTAGATTAAGATAAGTATTTGTCAATCTAATTCTATTATGATAAAGGTAAAATTTACTTTTTAAATAAATTGTCTCGCTCTTGCGCAGATAATCATACAAAGAATCGATCCCCACTCTCGCGCAAGATTTATTCAATGCTGAAAATAAGTAAACCAACAGCTAAGAATTCAAGGATCACTCTCGTGCATCCGAATTCTAGGTTGATCACCTCAAGTGGAAACTCAAAGATCACTCTCGTGCATCCGAGTCTCAACACTAGTTTTACTCAAGGGTTTCCAACGACTCGATACTCAATCTCTTGCAATATCAAATCAACTCTACACATTAACTCAATCCAAAGTATCAGAAATTCAACATGGCAATAAAATCACTAAAAATCAGAATTCGAAGAACTACCTAATCTCTTACGATAGTTCCAAACTCAACAATTCCTAGAGTTCCGAATTTCAAATAATCAACCTCTCGGTCTATTTTGCAAAACTCTAAAACATGCTAATATTTAAGACACAAAGGAGAATCAAAGAACTATCAATCACAAGAGTAAAATTATCATAAAGAAATTACTTTGACAAAGTTAAGATTTTCTAGTCATTAAGAAACAAAGAGATTACACCCCCATGTCCCAAAGAAAGATTAAGCTACCATGATGAAGGAATTACAATAAAACATGTTTCTGTATGAATAGGAATCACAATGAGGGGAAAAGAGTTACAAAACAGTACTGTAATGGAATTACAGGACCGTATTTGCCTGGAATTAGCACTATCACCGCTGTTTCGTTGATTTCTCCTGCAATAGGAATCCTTTTGCTTTGAAACTTCATATGCACGTTCTCCTTCACCAGGTGAAGCTCTCTGTCAAATTGCGTGGCTGGAGGTGGTCTGTAGGTGGAGAACCGATGAACCCTAGCAATTCCGCCTCTCCCTCAATTTCTCCCTGGATTCGTGATAAAATTCGTTATTTTCACTTTTTGTGTTTTCTCCTCTTAAGGATGAGTCCACCGCCTCTTTCGGAAATCAATTTGGAGGTCTGGATCAAAGGATATGGTCTTTGCAAGAATCAGGCGGAAAAATCAGAATTCTGAGTTCCAAAATACGGCACCGTGAAGATTCATACGACGGTGCCATATTTTATTCTGTGAGTTCTAGGCACAAAATACGATGTTGTGATAATGTTTCTTGTAAATACGGTAGTGCCATATTTCTGCCAAATCCTTATGGTTAGAATTTGCACAAAATACGGCACTGTGGAAACCTTCACGGTACTGCCATAATTCTTCCAAAAGTCTCTGGTCAAAATCGTCGAATAATACTGCACCATGTAATTTCCCACGGTAGTGCTGCAATTCTGTCAAAACTTTCTGTTTGAGAACGCTGAAGAATACGGCACCATGAAGATTCATACGACAGTGCCGTATTTCGCCCAAAACTTCTGCTGAGAAATACGGTACCGTGAGAGTTGCGCTCAAAAATACGGTAGTGCCGTATTTTTGCAATTTGGCTCCTTTTTTCTTGAAATTTGATGGGTTGACTTCTCTTGATGATTAGAACTCATTCATGCATTGATATTGCTCGAAAACCAGTGATAATAATGCCTTTTTACCTGAAATTTATTAAAAACCAAAGATTCTGTAGATTCCGGAGTATTTGGTAAAAAAGGGTATAAAAGCAAAGTAAAAGAGTAATACTATGGCTCAAAAGACTACCAAATAAGTATGAAAAACACTATGAAATTTGGAGTCATCAAACACATAAGGCTCAAACTTTGCTTGTCCTCAAGTAAATAAAGAAATCAATACTGAGTATTGAAACATAAATTTTCATATGACGAATAAATTTCTAGAATATAATCATCCATAGAGAATTTTATCAATTTCACACAAAATTTTCAAGTAAATACATCATCTTCTGAAATTAATCTTTAAGACTCAATAATTTAATTAAATAAAAGTTCGCAACATGCATGGTAATAGAATTTCAACTTCATGAATTAATCTTGTTTTTGAGATTTTCATCCAATATGTTTTTGTTTACTGGAATAGGATCTCCAAATCTTTTTTTCCACTCATTTTTTTATTTGTCCTTGACATTCTCTAAATCGATTACCACCCTTTTTCCAATGACGAATTTAGAGTATGTTGGTCACATAACCACACATAATAGAACTCATATCTCATAGGTAGAAAGAATTTTCTTGAGACAGAGGAGTCAATGTCAAAGGGCATGCATCTACATAGATACACACTTTTGCAATGAACTTCAACTCGTCTTAGGTACCATTGTGAACACAATGCCAAGAAAAGGAGTTATTCTTTTTCTTTTTGTGGACTTCAACCCATGTCTTTAGGTCCCACTGTTAATTTTATACAGTGCCAAGTAGGGGAGTCATCCTTTCTCATGGATTTGGATCTCTTTTTCCCAACAAATAACATAAAAGATTATAAAGATTAACTAGATTAATCAGTTGATATCAACTCAATAACATGTGCAAATATGCTCATTTTATTCAAAAGCATTATTTCACCTCAAGATTGCATTCACTAAACAATGCATTTACCTAGAATTTCATGCATCAATTAATGAAAAATTTCTAACAAATAGATTATATCAGAGAAATAAATTCAACATATAAAATCTATTTCCAATTTCCAGAAATTGATATGCATGATAATTCGTTAAAAATTTTAGCATGGTGTTTGTAGTATTTTCAGAAAAATCCTTCTACACATCATCATCATATTGTGTCAACACAACCAAATCGAAATATCTATCAATAAAATCAAAAGGCATGGATCCGTGGCATGTGAGCACAAGAAGTTTGAAGTATTCATCTTCCATTTGAACACATGGATTATCAGAAAAATATAAAAGATGGAATGCGGATGAGTAGGAAGAAAAATACTCACAGAGCTCTACTAGTCTGTGTCAGACCCAATCATCCTCTGTGTCTTCTAGTTCGCACCACTAGAGGTTTTTTTTTTGACAAAAATTAATTTTCACCTACAAAAAGAAAAGAAAAATTAGTGCTAAAAAAAATAAAAACAAAAATAAAGTAAAAAAATAAGCTAGAGTAAAAGTGCTTGGGTTGCCTCCCAAGAAGCGCTAATTTAACGGTCATTAGCTTGACCATTGAACACTTGGAATTGATCGTGACCGTGTCTTCAGTCGCCATAATGATTGCTCAGTGTTTTGTTCGTGGCTTTCAAGAACATAAGGCTCAAACTTGAAACAGTATCCAAATTTATTTATGAGCCTTTTTATTTCTTCAGTTAATTTTGATATTCCTTTCCTCCTTCGTCTCTTCTTCTTCTTTGCTGCCCTTTCCTGAAATTCTTGATTAGCACACCCAGAAAATGTATCAAATTCAGAAGGTTATTCAAATAAAATATGCATGTCACAAATAACCTCCTCATAAACTGTTTCTATGCTACAACATGTCCCTGAGTGTGATGCTCTTTTTAAAGAATTAGTTAAGTCAAATTCAATTAAATCACCACAAATATCAAATGTCAATTTTCCCTTTTTCACATCAATGCGAGCTCCAGCTGTGGCCAAGAAAGGTCTACCAAGTATAATAGGGTTTTTTGAATTTTCCTACATATCCAGAACTATAAAATCAGCAAGTATGAAAAACTTACCAATTTGAACAGGAACATTTTCTAAAATACCAACCGGATGCTTTACTGATGAATCAGCAAGTTGCAAAGACATTGAGGTTGGTTTGAGCTCTCCAATGTTCAATTTCCTGCACATAGACAGAGGTATTAGACTAACACTAGCACCGAGATCACATAAGGCTCGGTCGAAAGTAACACTCCCAATAGAACAGGGGACAGAAAAACTACCTGGATCTTTCAATTTGGGTGGCAGCTTGTTTTGAATGATGGCACTACATTCTTCAGTTAAAGCAACAGTGCCATAATCTTCTATTTTTCTCTTGTTAGATAAAATTTCTTTTAAAAATTTTGCATATGTAGGCATTTGAGAAATAGCATCAGTGAGAGGAATATTAATATACAACTTTTTCAAAACCTCCAAAAATTTCCCAAACTGCCTATCTAACTTAGCTTGCACAATCCTTTGGGGAAAAGGAATAGGTGGGCTATATGGTGGTGGCAAACTAGTTTTAGGATCAGCAACTTTAGAGAGCAAATCACCATCTTTTGAAGGTTGTGATTCTAGAATAGGTTCACTGCTAATTTCAATTCTGGGTTCAACCTCGTCATCATCAAAAATTTCCCTAGGATCTTTCAATTGTTTCCCACTCCTAGTTGTGATAGCATTGCAATATTCCCTAGGGTTAGGTTCAGGTTTTGCAGGTAATTTCCCCGGGGGTCTATATGAAGTACTAGTTTGTTGTGCTATCTAGGTTTCTAACATCTTGTTATGAGCAACAACACCATCCAACTTGGAATTGATTTGTTTAAGGGTTTCTTCAATCTCATCATTTTTGCTCATCTGCTTACCCATGAATTTCTCAAACATCTCTTCTAAATTAGATTTTTGGGGTTGACTATCTCTGATTATACCCCCTACTCTCATTTTGCTCACTGGTATGATTGTTACTCCTCCAAGACAAATTAGGATGGTTTCTCCAACCAGGGTTGTAGGTATTGGAGTAAGGGTCATTAGATCTACCTTGATTATAATCCCCTACTTCATTCACTTGTGTTGGTGTATATGCCCTAAGGACCTAATTCTGGTCCGTTACTTGTACTACTTGACATTGATATTTATATCATACTGACATAGTCGTTATCATTATTTGTTTACATCTGCGAATATGTACTTATATGATAATGTCCCTAGAGACAGATTGGATCTGTTCTCAAACTATTGTCCCTAGTCAATGTACCTTAGTGGATATGGGACAGCTATGGTACTTGTAAGACTGGTATATGGGCTGGTTAAGCACGAGGTGCTAACGCAGGCATATGGGTATATCAGTGGTAGATATACTGGACCGACCCGCTGTGAGGCAATGACTTGGTGTCACGAGTTATCCTCACAAGTGATAGGAGATGCATTGATCCCTTGACTTGAGGTCATTGGCCATTCTATGTGGTTAGGGATATGCTTTGATACAACCTAACACCTTGCTGTAGTTGGGAGGTAATAACGGTTGTCATTGGGCATGTCACGACCCATATGAGAAGGTCAATGCACAGACATAGGATTTGCCCCTTCCTAAGGGAAGCATGATATCCATGGAGCTCCTCTATGGTTCTATGACTGAAAGTGTATGGCCATACCCAGGTTAGACCTGATTTAGTCATAGCCATGAGATTAGATAGAAACAAGTGGTGACACACTTGTCCAATCGGATATCAGTACGGTAAAGAGACTGTAATGCATCTGTACCTGATTACGATGATGGGGATGTCGATGTCGATATCCATTCTGATGACTTGGGTAGCAGCGATGCACTGCTAGGTGCCACTCACTGCTTGTGATGACCTTAGGTCAGCACTGCCAACGTCAGAGGAACCTACAGGGTCGCACACCTTGATACTCGAGTTCTCGTATTGATCGGGAAGCCTTATGATCGAGTTATTGGATAACTCGGATCTATTTTGGAGATTTCATCAGCGCCAATGGGCCTGATGAGATGGAAGAAATTTATTGTGGCCAACTTCTATTTACGGTATATTAACCATGGTTAGCCCAATTTGACCTAGGGTTAAATTTGGATTGGATCTGTGGGCTTGGTTAACATGTATAATAGACATTGGGCTGGGCCCATTGATAAGTTGGGCTTAATGGGGTTAAGGAGGAGAAAAAGGGATGGCGTGTGCTTAACCCTAGTTAGACTAGGGTTAGCGCCTATGCATCATGAGGTTTGAAATTAATCTTGGGACTAATTATTTGAATTAATTAGAGTCCTAATTTATGAGGTTTAATGGACTGATTTATTTGAATTAATTAGAGTCCTAATTGGATTAGGATTCAATTAATTAAATAAATAATCAAATCCTAATTGGATTAGGACTTGTTCAAACCGCCCATTGAAAGTCCTAGTTGGATTAGGACTTGGTCTTGATCAAATCCTAATTAGATTAGGAATTAAACTTGATCAAACCGCCCACATGATCAAACTGTTCATAAGAGTCCTAATTGGATTAGGACATGATCTAACCGCCCAAATTAAGTCCTAATTGGACTAGGACTTAACTCCCTAAAATCTGTCCTAGCCGCACATTCAATTTGAATGGTGGCCACACATTAAGCCGCCCCTTGCCCTATAAATAACACCCCAAGCCACCCCTCTCAAGATACTTATTCATTGGAGGCGTGATCAAGAGAGGAGGTGAATTCTAGCTCTTGAGGGCGAGAACAAAGAAGGCTTGGGCGAACACCTTCCATACCCTAGCCGCAAGCATCCTTCCTCCTTTCCTTTTGGCGCTTGGAGCTTTGGAGCTTGGCGGCTTGTCTTCTCTCCTCTTCTTCCTTGGCGCAACTTCTCTAGAAGGTAGCGCAAGTGAAGTGGTGATCTCCCCAAGGCTTGGATCTTCTTCCCGAGGCTAGCACTGGGCGTGGAAGAAGAGGACTTGAGCAATCCGTGTGTGTGAGACTGCAGAGGGCGCACACTTGGGCGCCTACGTTGACATCGGCCTCACCTTGCATTAAGGTATTTTCTATCACATCGTGTCGACTCTCTCGCTTGACGATCTTCACTGGGTTTTTGGGACTGGCCTGTTTTGGGGATATTCTTCCGCTGCACAATGTATTTGTGTCCATAAACCTCTGAAAAATTGTAAAATATCCCCGGGGTTTCCCAACAGTGGTATCAGAGCGACTTGCGAAACTCGAACGATGTTCTTCATGCTTTTCATGTTTTTCATGCTCACATGCCATATTTCAATTTTCAAAAATTACAAATTGCATGGCAAACGATTTTTCTAAAAGTAGGAAAAATTAGGGTTTCTTGTTTCTATCACCTTTTCAATTTCTTTTGGATTTTTGGGTTATTTTTCTTGCATGATTTAAGGATCAAAGGTGCACGTGGTTTTGTCAAGTAGGACGAGCATTGTGTCTTCGGACTGGCCGGGTCCCTTGATCTGACAAAATTACCAACCGAAAGGATCTTTGAAATCATCATGAAAGTTAATCGCAAATAACTAAAAGATTTGTGAGAAGAAGATGAGGAAAAGAAACTGGTTTTATGAAAAAGTAAAATTTGAGATTTTATGTTTTTCATGAGCATGTGGAATTGCATGTGTAAATACCTTGATTGTGCATATTGTTGTGATCATAAGTCAAGCCCCCTTGCATGCCTGTGATGTATCCTTGTGCGGCCTGCGTGCCATCTTTTTCTTTATTTTTGTAAAATTAAGATGAAGATTAAGGGAAGGAGCTTGGTGGCGCAACTTGGATGGTGGCGCAACAAGCACCCTACTTGGATTGGTGGGGCATGCAAGATGGTGCAAGCTTTCTTGGTGGCGCAAGCATAGCATGGCCGAGCCTTAGGGCTTGTGAGCTAGCTATGTTGGAACTTGCAAGATGGCGATTCACCTTTGGAGGACCTTGGAGCCAACCTTGAAGTTCAAGATAGAGGTCAGCTAGGTCTAGTCTTGGGGCTTGAGTCCTAGGTCAAGAGTTGAACCTCCTTCTTGGCATGGGTTGGTTCAATGTCTTGAATAGGTCATGATCACATCATTCTTTTATTGCTTTCAAACATATATGCTAAAGCATGCCTGTGATGTTTTATCGTTATGTTATCACTATAGGATTGCATGCCTGTAATGCTAGACATAAAATAAAACTAAATGAGACCTCAAAAACCCTCATTCTAAATATCAAGTCTAGTAGCCTTCTAATGCGTAGCCCTCATCAAGCTATCGATCAGTGGTGTTGTGAACTATTTCCCACCCTCGTGGGACACACCCACTTATCTTTAGAAGGTGTGTGGTGGCAATGGTTTCCCCAGTCCATTTTAACCGGGCGCGCCTTCGCAAGGAAACTCGTTGGCCCTGGGCATAACGGTTAGGAATGGACTTGACTAGAAGTTCATATGTGCTGGGCACATGATGAAAATCTAGAGGCATCGTTGAGAGGTTAGGGTTTCATGCTGTATCCAGCCCTCGCTGGACATGAAATGCCTAGACTGTTTCAATAAGGGGAATTGCTTGGAGCAATCGGCCGGCGTGCCCACCTTAGGAAGCATGGGTCACTTTGTGCATCTCATCCCACCCTCGTGGGATGCGAAGCCTCATGTGGAATAAGGATCCCATCTCACTAGGAAATCTCAGATTTCCCAATTGACTTTGTGGGTTGTCAATTCGATTAAAATAGTGGGAGCCATAATCATTTAAAACAAGTCCAGTTTAAATGATTTGAAGTAGTACTAATCTGCTGTTTCTTGATTGTTGTAGATCAATGACAACAAACAATAGCGGTTGGTCACTGCGATCTATCCTTGAGAAGGACAAGTTGGTTGGATCCAACTTGATGGATTGGTATGTGAACTTGAGAATCGTGCTCAAGCTCGAGAGGAAGCTCTATGTCCTTGAGCGGCCTGTTCCTGAGCCACTTCCATGCTCAGCCTCAGCGGCTGAGAAGGATGCTTATGATAAGCATCAGGCTGATTCTTTGGAGGTTGCACAATTGATGCTAACCAACATGTCGCCCAAGCTTCGAGGGCAATATGAATTAAAGAGTGCTTCAGAGATTATTACTAATCTAAAGCAGCTCTTTGATGAATTGGTTAGGCTCAATCCTCCTAAAGTTAATATTCAGTATGTTGAGCCAAAAGGCTTAACCAAGGAACTGAAATTAAAGATGGAAAGGATCAGGAATAACAAGTGCTATTCATGTGGAGGACCACCTCACATGTTAAAGGATATGGTGCAGCTTCAGAATGAGAAGAAGAGAGGCAAGGCTTCGTCTTCAAGCTCAGGTATTTATGTTACAGAAGTCAACCTTTATACTTCTATGTCATGGGTATTGGATACCGCATGTGGATCTCATATTTGTACAAATATGCAGGGGCTCAAGAAAAGTAGATCGGTGCAGCCTAGAGAGATTGACCTACGAGTTGGAAACGGGGCACAGGTTGCTACTATTGCTGTAGGAGTTTTGATTCTCTCCCTGCCTTTTGGACTTCTATTAGAGTTAGATAATTGCTATTATGTACCTTCGCTTACTAGGAACATTATATCCATTCCTTGCTTGGCAAAGAAAGGATTTAAGTTTGAAATAAATAAGAACTCTTATTCTTTTTCATTTGCAAATATGTTCTATGGAAAGGGTACTTTATGCAATGGTCTCTATGTGTTGGACATGGATAACTCTATTTGTAACATAAATAATAAAAGGACCAAACTGAGTGATTTAGTTGGTGCTTTCCTATGGCATTATCGATTATCCCATATAAACAAGAATCGCATTTAACAACTCCATGCAGATGGGTTGCTAGGTTCAAGTTCCTTGGAGGAATTTGATACATGTGAGCCTTGTTTGTTAGGGAAAATGACAAAGGCGCCTTTCACCAAGATAGGTGAAAGGGCAGGAGGTTTGTTGGGTCTCATACATAGCGATGTGTGTGGGCCATTCAATAAACAAGCCAAAGGAGGACACAGCTACTTCATTACCTTTACTGATGATTTCAGTAGGTATGGCTATGTCTACTTGATGAGACATAAATCTGAATCCTTTGAGAAATTCAAAGAGTTCAAGAATGAAGTAGAGAACCAGCTTGGTAGATCCATTAAGGCTCTTCGATCAGATCGTGGTGGAGAGTACCTGAGTGGTGAGTTTCTTGACTATCTGAAAGAGTGTGGGATTTTATCCCAACTCACTCCTCCTAGAACACCCCAATGGAATGGTGTGTCTGAAAGGAGAAATCGAACTTTGTTGGACATGGTTATATGTATGATGAGTCATGCAACTCTACCTCCCTCATTCTGGGGATATGCACTTAATATAGCTTCTCTAATACTGAATAACGTTCCATCTAAAAGTGTCTCAAAGATTCCATATGAGGTATGGAGTGGGAGATGCCCTAATCTATCTTTTATCAAGATCTGGGGATGCGAGGCATATGTCAAGCGTCAGGATTCTAGCAAGCTAGAACCTAGATCTGATAAATGTGTGTTTGTGGGGTAAGGGTTACTACTTCTATGTTCCCACCGAGAACAAAGTTTTTGTTGCTCGGGGTGCTGTCTTTCTAGAGAAAAAATTTCTCATGAAAGAAGTCAGTGGGAGGAAGTTTGACTTGGATGAGGTCCAAGTGCAACCACAAGACACAGAGATGGAACCTGAGCCACCTGTACCAATTGCTAGGCAACCTGAGGCTCCGACACAGGCCCCACGTAGGTCTGGGAGAATTCGTCATGCACCTGAGAGGTATGGGTCACTGCCGACCCAACATGATGAGATCTTCATTATTGAGGATGAACCCAGGACTTATGATGAGGCGGTCAGTGGACCGGACTCCGAGAGATGGCTTGAGGCCATGCGATCCGAGATGGATTCCATGTCAGCTAACCAAGTCTGGGATTTGGTTGAGTTACCTGATGGGGTAAAACCCATAGGGTGTAAATAGGTCTTCAAGAGGAAGACAGACATGGATGGCAACATAGTTACCTATAAAGGTAGACTAGTGGCTAAGGGATTCAAACAAGTCCACGGGGTGGACTATGATGAAACCTTTTTGCTAGTTGCCATGTTCAAATCCATTCGGATTCTGCTTGCTATAGCTGCATATCATGACTATGAGATATGGCAGATGGATGTGAAGACAGCGTTCCTTAACGGGAAGCTAACTGAGGATGTGTATATGACACAACCTGATGGCTTCATCCATCCTGCAGAGGCCAATAAGGTCTGCAGGCTAAAGAGATCCATCTATGGATTAAAGCAAGTATCTCGAAGTTGGAATCTTCGATTTGATTAAGCTGTGAGAGATTATGGCTTTATCAAAAGCGAAGATGACGCCTGTGTATACAGAAAATTCAGTGGGAGCTTGGTGACTTTTCTGGTCTTGTATGTCGATGACATACTACTCATCGGGAATGACATCCCTAGTCTTCAAGCTGTGAAGACATGGTTAGAGAAGTGTTTTGAGATGAAAGACTTAGGGGAGGCCGCCTATATCCTAGACGTGAGGATCTACAGGGATAGATCCAAGAAGCTCCTAGCCCTTAGTCAGAGTACATACATTGATAAGGTCCTGGAGAGGTTTAGCTTGGAGCAATCCAAGAAAGGGTACCTTCCAGTGAGACATGGTCTTACTCTGTCAAAGAGCCAGTGTCCCACCACACAGGCTGAGAGGGATGACATGAGTCGAGTGCCCTATGCTTCGGCAGTAGGATCGATCATGTATGCAATGTTGTGTACTACACCAGATGTGGCTTATGCTGTGAGCATAACCAGCCGATACCAATCCAATCCTGGAGTACAGCACTGGGTGGCTGTAAAGAACATCCTAAAGTATCTGAGAAGAACTAAGGATTTGTTCTTGGTCTATGGGGGACAGGAAGAGCTCAGTATGCAGGGCTACACTGATGCGTCTTTCCAGTCTGACCCTGACGATTTCAGATCGCAGGCCAGCTATGTGTTCAAGATAAATGGAGGCGCTGTATGCTGGAAGAGCTTCAAGCAATCCACCATAGCTGATTCTACAACCGAAGCTGAGTATGTGGCCGCTTCTGAGGCAGCCAAAGAAGCCGTTTGGATTAGCAAGTTCATTTCTGAACTTCAGGTGGTTCTAAGTGTAGTGAATCCCATTGAAATCTATTGTGATAACAATGGAGCAATTGCACAAGCCAAGGAACCACGGTCTCATAAAAAATCCAAACACATACTCAGGAGATTTCACCTGATCAGAGAGATCATAGACAGAGGTGATGTCAAGATTAGCAGAGTTGACACAGAGAACAATCTAGCAGACCCATTGACCAAGGCTTTGGCGCAGCAGAAGCATGATGGTCACGCTAGAGATATGGGGTTAAGATTTCTCAACCTCTAGGTCTTAGTGCAAGTGGGAGCTTGTTGGTGTATATGCCCTAAGGACCTAATTCTGGTCTGTTACTTGTACTACTTGACATTGATATTTATATCATACTGACATTGTCGTTATCATTATTTGTTTACATCTACGAATATTTACTTATATGATAATGTCCCTAGAGACAAATTGGATCTGTGCTCAAACTATTGTCCCTAGTCAATGTACCTTAGTGGATATGGGACAGCTATGGTACTTGTAAGACTGGTATATGGGCTAGTTAGGCACGAGGTGCTAACGCAGGCATATGGGTATATCAGTGGTAGATATACTGGACCGACCCGCTGTGAGGCAATGACTTGGTGTCACGAGTTATCCTCACAAGTGATAGGAGATGCATTGATCCCTTGACTTGAGGTCATTGGCCATTCTATGTGGTTAGGGATATGCTTTGATACAACCTAACACCTTGCCGTAGTTGGGAGGTAATAATGGTTGTCATTGGGCATGTCACGACCCATATGAGAAGGTCAATGCACAGACATAGGATTTGCCCCTTCCTAAGGGAAGCATGATATCCATGGAGCTCCTCTATGGTTCTATGACTGAAAGTGTATGGCCATACCCAGGTTAGACCTGATTTAGTCATAGCCATGAGATTGGATAGAAACAAGTAGTGACACACTTGTCCAATCGGATATTAGTACGACAAAGAGACTGTAATGCATCTGTACCTGATTACGATGATGGGGATGTCGATGTCGATATCCATTCCGATGACTTGGGTAGCAGCGATGTACTGCTAGGTGCCACTCACTGCTTGTGATGACCTTAGGTCAGCACTGCCAACGTCAGAGGAACCTACAGGGTCGCACACCTTGATACTCGAGTTCTCGTATTGATCGGGAAGCCTTATGATCGAGTTATTGGATAACTCGGATCTATTTTGGAGATTTCATCAGCGCCAATGGGCCTGATGAGATGGAAGAAATTTATTGGGGCCAACTTCCATTTATGGCATATTAACCATGGTTAGCCCAATTTGACCTAGGGTTAAATTTGGATTGGATATGTGGGCTTGGTTAACATGCATAATGGACATTGGGCTGGGCCCATTGATAAGTTGGGCTTAATGGGGTTAAGGAGGAGAAAAAGGGATGGCGTGTGCTTAACCCTAGTTAGACTAGGGTTAGCGCCTATGCATCATGAGGTTTGAAATTAATCTTGGGACTAATTATTTGAATTAATTAGAGTCCTCATTTATGAGGTTTAATGGGCTGATTTATTTGAATTAATTAGAGTCCTATTGGATTAGGATTCAATTAATTAAATAAATAATCAAATCCTAATTGGATTAGGACTTGTTCAAACCGCCCATTGAAAGTCCTAGTTGGATTAGGACTTGGGCTTGATCAAATCCTAATTAGATTAGGAATTAAACTTGATCAAACCACCCACATGATCAAACCGTTCATAAGAGTCCTAATTGGATTAGGACATGATCCAACCGCCCAAATTAAGTCCTAATTGGACTAGGACTTAACTCCCTAAAATCTCTCCTAGCTGCACATTCAATTTGAATGGTGGCCACACATTAAGCCGCCCCTTGCCCTATAAATAACACCCTAAGCCGCCCCTCTCAAGATACTTATTCATTGGAGGCGTGATCAAGAGAGGAGGCGAATTCTAGCTCTTGAGGGCGAGAACAAAGAAGGCTTGGGCGAACACCTTCCATACCCTAGCCGCAAGCATCCTTCCTCCTTTCCTTTTGGCGCTTGGAGCTTTGGAGCTTGGCGGCTTGTCTTCTCTCCTCTTCCTCCTTGGCGCAACTTCTCTAGAAGGTAGCGCAAGTGAAGTGGTGATTTCCCCAAGGCTTGGATCTTCTTCCTGAGGCTAGCACCGGGCGTGGAAGAAGAGGACTTGAGCAATCCGTGTGTGTGAGACTGCAGAGGGCACACACTTGGGCGCTTACGTTGACATCGGCCTCACCTTGCATTAAGGTATTTTCTATCACATCGTGTCGACTCTCTCGCTTGACGATCTTCACTGGGTTTTTGGGACTGGCCTGTTTCGGGGATATTCTTCTGCGTCGCAATGTATTTGTGTCCATAAACTTCTGAAAAATTATAAAATATCCCCGGGGTTTCCCAACAACTTGTTCCTCACCTTTATCAATAATGATTTTACACTCTCTAGCATGGTGCCCATTGTTCCCACAAACCTCACAAACAACAGAAGATATAGCAACGGTTTGCATTTGGAAAGAATCAAAACGGTTACATAACGAATCTACCTTTTCTGCAAGAGAGTGCCAACTATCACCATCGTTCTTACCCTGAGGAGGCCGATAAAGCACTCCTCTCTTGAAAGCCCACTGGTTGTGGTTTAACGTCATCTCCTCAATCAAGGCATGGGCTGCATCAACAATCTTGTTCATCAAAGCTCCCCCTGCAGCAGCATCAACTGTTAAGCGTGTGTTGTAAAGCAAACCATTATAGAAAGTCTGAATTAAAACCCAGTCTTCCACTCCATGGTGGGGGCACTTCCGTTGGAGCTCATTAAATCGCTCCCATGCTTCACTCATTGATTCACCATCTCTCTGGGCAAAGCCTGTGATTTGGTTCCTCAACTGGATCATTTTACTTGGAGGAAAATACTTCTGCAAGAAGGCATTTGACAAGCGCACCCAAGTAGTAAACGTCCCAGTTGGATGTGCATGAAGCCAGGCTTTTACTCTGTCCTTGAGAGAAAAAGGAAACAGTCTTAGTCTAAGGGCATCGTCAGATACACCATTAATCTTTATGGTGTCACAGAATTCAAGGAAAAGGGATAAGTGTTGGTTTGGATCTTCCAAAGGAGATCCTCCAAACTGATTCTGTTGGATCATCGATAAGAACGCTGGCTTGATCTCAAAGTTGTTCGCATCTATAGCAGGCCTAGTGATGCTGGAATGAATTCCTTGTGTATTTGGGGCTGCATAGTCGCGCAATGTCCTTCTTTCAGCCATGATGGATTCTTCTTCTCTTTCTTCTATAACTTGTGTCTCCTCAAATCTCAATCTCTTTCGCAGTCTCAGAGTCTTGTTTATCTCAGGATCAAAAGGTACAAGTGGTCCTGATCTAAGATTCCTGCGCATGCAAAGTAGATAGATCAAGTGATTTCAAGAAAATAGAAAATAAACAGAAAAAAAAACAAAACAGTAAATAAAACCTAGTCTAGTAATAATCTCGATATCTTCAATATCGACAAAACCAAAGTCCCCGGCAACGGCGCCAAAAACTTGTTGTGTCCGCAAGTGCACGGATACTCGAAGTAATAAAATAGATATCTAACCACAGAGACCTTGTTGTCAAGTACTGAATAATCGATTTCTCGCTAGCTAGGCAATCGAAAAATAGTGAATCAAACTATCAAAAAGAACACGGAGAAAATATCAGAGAGGAAATTGGGACTAGGGGTTCATCTACTTTAATTTCTAATGACTAGATTAAGATAAGTATTTGTCAATCTAATTCTATTATGATAAAGGTAATGTTTACTTTTTAAATAAATTGTCTCGCTCTCGCGCAGACAATCATACAAAGAATCGATCCCCACTCTCGCGCAAGATCTATTCAATGCTGAAAATAAGTAAACCATCAGCTAAGAATTCAAGGATCACTCTCGTGCATCCGAATTCTAGGTTGATCACCTCAAGTGGAAACTCAAAGATCACTCTCGTGCATCCGAGTCTCAACACTAGTTTTACTCAAGGGTTTCCAACGACTCGATACTCAATCTCTTGCAATATCAAATCAAGTCTACACATTAACTCAATCCAAAGTATCAGAAATTCAACATGGCAATAAAATCACTAAAAATCAGAATTCGAAGAACTACCTAATCTCTTACGATAGTTCCAAACTCAACAATTCCTAGGGTTCCGAATTTCAAACAATCAACCTCTTGGTTTATTTTGTAAAACTATAAAACATGCTGATATTTAAGACACAAAGGAGAATCAAAGAACTATCAATCACAAGAGTAAAATTATCATAAAGAAATTAGTTTGACAAAGTTAAGATTTTCTAGTTATTAAGAAACAAAGAGATTACACCCCCATGTCCCAAAGAAAGATTAAGCTACCATGATGAAGGAATTACAATAAAACATGTTTCTGTATGAATAGGAATCACAATGAGGGGAAAAGAGTTACAAAACAGTACTGTAATGGAATTACAGGACCGTATTTGCTTGGAATTAGCACTATCACCGCTGTTTCATTGATTTCTCCTGCAATAAGAATCCTTTTGCTTTGAAACTTCATATGCACGTTCTCCTTCACTAGGTGAAGCTCTCTGTCAAATTGCGTGGCCGGAGGTGGTCTGTAGGTGGAGAACCGACGAACCCTAGCAATTCCGCCTCTCCCTCAATTTCTCCCTGGATTCGTGATAAAATTATATCTTTTCACTTTTTGTGTTTTCTCCTCTTAAAGACGAGTCCACCGCCTCTTTCGGATCTCAATTTGGAGGTCTGGATCAAAAGATATGGTCTTTGCAAGAATCGGGTGAAAAAATCAGAATTCTGAGTTCCAAAATACGGCACCGTAAAGATTCATACGGCGGTGCCGTATTTTATTCTGTGAGTTCCGGGCACAAAATACGGTGTCGTCATAATGTTTCTCGTAAATACGGTAGTGCCTTATTTCTGCCAAATCCTTCTGGTCAGAATTTGCACAAAATACGGCACCGTGGAAACCTTCACGGTACTGCCGTAATTCTTCCAAAAGTCTCAGGTCAAAATCGTTGAATAATACGGCACCATGTAATTTCCCACGGTAGTGCCGTAATTCTGTCAAAACTTTCTGTTTGAGAACGCTGAAGAATACGGCACCGTGAAGATTCATACGGTAGTGCCGTATTTCGCCCAAAACTTCTGCTGAGAAATACGGTACCGTGAGAGTGATGACACCAAAATATATAGTATATTTTGTATCATTTTAGATATCTTTTCATGCTAAATTGAGGATCTTTTACTTGTTTTCATGCTAAATTCATCGAGTATTGCAAAGTCTACTTATATTTTGGTTTTTCATGATTTTCAGGCAAAAAGGCACTATTTTGGGCTTTTTAAGCAAAATCAAAGACATGGAAGAGTTACCATCAGCAAGAGGAGGTCACACAAGAATTTTCATGCAAATCGAGGCTAAAGACCAAAATACGGCAGTGCCGTAAGGGATTTTACGGTACCGTATTTTTCACGGCTACCGTATTATCGAGATCACGGTTGTATTTTGGTGATTTTCCAAACAAAAGGTTTTCATGAAAATATGGCACTACCGTAAGGATTTACACGGCCGTAATTTGGGGCACTTTCTGAACATAGACTTTTGCCGAAATTACGGCACTGCCGTAAAGAATTACACGGGCCGTATTTCCCCGACGAATCTGACCAGAGAGTTCAGCCTATTTTACGGCACTGCCATAAACCAAATTATGGTGCCGTATTTTTCAGCATTTCCAGAACAGAACACTCAGCCGATTTTACGGAACGGCCGTGAGATATTACATTGCCGTAATTCCCAGTCAAAAACGCGATTTTTACGAGTCTGAATATTACGCGGGCCATAACTTTTGATCCAGAGCTCCAAATCAAAATCCGAAAGGTTTGACGGACTCGTCTTTAAGAGGAGAAGGCGTACAAAGTGGAAGGAAGAACTTATATCCTGTATCGAGGGATAAATCACCAGAGAGGCGGATAGGGTTTGGCCTCATGCCGAGAGGCGTAGAGGGCACCTCAGGCCATGATTTTCACGCTGAAGCTTCACTTGGAGGAGAGGAAGACACCATAGAAGTTTCAGAGCGTTTGGAGTCCGATTGGAGGAGGAATCAACAAAACAGCGGTGACAGCGCTGTTCATCAAAGCAAATTACGGCTGTAAAGGATTTTACAGCCGTGTTGTAACGTTGTTTCTCCTTTCTTTTTATTTTCTGATCACTCTAAGACAATGATTTATTGTATCTCTTTCTCCATGCAACCTTAATACTCTTTTGAGACATGGGGTGTAATCCCCTTGATTTTTAATGATTAGATAATCTTCTTTTTCGTCATGATAACTTTGCCATGATAATTTTACTCATGTGATAATTGTGCTTAGACTCTCTATAAGTCCATGTTACTAATTATGTTTTTAGAGTTTTCGCAATGAGACTGAAAGGTGATTTGCTTGAGAACTTGGACCCCTAGAATTGCATGTTAGGATCCCTTCCTTAGGTTAGATCCAATTTGATCTGTTCTAGTAGATTAATTGCCATGATAGTAATATGAATTTATGGATTGAGTCTATTTATCAAATGTGGAGATCTTGCACGAAAGTGAGGATCGGAACGTTGGATATCCATGAGTAAAATTAGTGTTGAGGCTCGGATGCACGAAAGTGATCCTTGAGCTTCCGTTAGAGATTATCAACCTAGAATTCGGATGCACGAAAGTGATCTTGAGTTCTTTGATTGATGATTTACTTATCTACAGCATTGAGAATAGATCTTGCACGAAAGTGAGGATCGGTTATCTGCATGATTGTCTGCATGAAAGTGAGACAATACCTTTATCAAGTAAATTATATCTTTGTCACGGTAGAATTAGACTGATGACCCTTTTATTTATGTCTAGTCATTAGAATCAAGGAGGATGAAACCCTAAGTCCCAATTTATCTCTCTGATTATTTGAGTTCGTGTGTTTTCCATTATTACTTTGCACTAGAATCGGTTCGCTTAGCTAGTAAGAATACCACTATTTGGTACTTAACAATAAGGTCCCTGTGGATTCGATACTTTTCTTTATTACTTCGATAGTTCCGTGCACTTGCGGAATCCTATCAAGTTTTTGGCACCATTGCTGGGGACTAGTCCAAGGTATACGCGTGCCAGACTTGTAGTGTTCCCTTTCGGGCTATCAGAGAGTTGCGCTCAAAAATACGGTAGTGCCGTATTTTTGCAATTTGGCTCCTTTTTTCTTGAAATTTGATGGGTAGACTCCTCTTGATGATTAGAACTCATTCATGCATTGATATTGCTCAAAAACCAGTGATAATAATGCCTTTTTACCTGAAATTGATTAAAAACCAAAGGTTGTGTAGATTCCGAAGTATTTGGTAAAAAAAGGTATAAAAGCAAAGTAAAAGAGTAAGACTATGGCTCAAAAGACTACCAAATAAGTATGAAAAACACTATGAAATTTGGAGTCATCACCGTTCTTGTCATTCAGTTTTGACAAGATCATTGCGACACACTCCCAAGATAGGAGAAATGCCCGAACGTTTTTGATGACTTTTTGGTGCCTGCTTACTTTCTTGGTGTCGACGAATGCTAGGTCACCTAACAATGACGAAAAGGGATTGGTGTCTTCATCCCGTTGCTCATCGTCGTCAATCGGTATGGATGACTGTGGGTGGTGAGTGAGCGGGTGTGTGAACGGTGATGAGGCAGAAGTGGAGTCGTCGCCACCGGTCTCGCCGTTTGGTTCTGGCGAGATGAGCAATGACGCCGACCATCATTGTCATTGCATCTTTGACGAAGCTTTTGCTGCAGCCATCATTTTTTTGTCGATGCCGACCACCTAGAAGGGCTTTTGCCCTATTTTCGGTCGACACCGGTATTTGGTTGGCAAGCGAACGGCATCAAGGCGACGTCGCGTGCGATGTGTTGTCAGCGGCAGCTATTGGTTACGGGCTGCAGGCGGAGTGTGCGACTGCAAGTGAAGGCATCCTGTATTTGCGATCGTCCGCGAGATCTTGCCGTCCGGTGCTGGCAACGAGCTTCGCGTGTGGCGTGATTTTGGCGAAGATGAAAGGCGGCGTTCGGTGTGCGGCGTGCGGCGTAAGGGCAGATGAGCGCTGCACGAGCCTTTCGGCATTTGTGTTTTCGGCGAGGATGCGTACGGCGTACGCGTTTCGGCGCACGAAGATTAATTAGGGCATTTGATTTCGTTTTCTGGTTCTGAATCCGAAATTTCTGATCCAATTAGGAATACATTTTGGATCTAATTTTAAGGTTTTAGAATCAGATCCAAATTACTAATTTTGGGTTTAATTTCTGATTCCGGGTCGGGTCTAAATCTATTTGGGCTTAATTGTGCTTATTTGAGTGGCTCTACTATTTGGTTTAAGTGGATCAACTCAATTAGTTTTAGTTTAAGCAGGCTTGACCCAATTGGATCTTTGGTCTTCAAATGAACCTAATTTGCTAGCCTACCATTTGGTTTAGGTGGGTTAGGCTATTCATATAAATTGATAAATTTCTTTATCAAAATTTAGAGGCATAATTTGTATAGAATAAATCTTGTGTTATGTTTATTCATTTGGTTTAATCATGCCTAATTAGTTATAAATTCTACTGTGCATTATTAAATTTTACTATACATTGATAAATTTTTGTTATTGTTTATCCATGTTAGTAAAATCTTTATGATTCATTCATGCTAGTAGAATTTTTATGTATGGTTAAATATGTTTTAATGTTCATGCATGTTATTAGAACATTATCATATTTTTGAGCATATTTAGTTAGAAATAAATGCATAATCCTGTTTACTATGTTTTTATTTATTTGGATCAATTATGCTCAATACATACATATTTATAATTTTATCCACTTATGAGTAAGTGATTAATTATAACAAAACTTAATTTTTATTTCAATTTGTTTTAATAATATAGTCGCCAAAGTGACCTCTGCTGTTAAAACTTATTGATAATAAAATATTAAGTTAAGGTATACTTAATTTTTCATTTCAACTAATTTCTCAGTATAGTCACCAAAGTGACCTCTACTATAAAATCTTTTGAACTGTGAATTATTAAGGCAGGGTGTGTGTTCTTCTTTATGCGGGCAACATATCGACTCAAAGGATGAGTGTTGTTTGGCGAAAGGATTTCATACACATGTGGTAATGAGTGTGTGATGATTATCAGGTGTCCATTGTGGGTGTTTAGTCAGCCCAAAGGAAGGCTAAGTACTCGACAGGAGGATCTTATCATCAATGCTCGATTACTATGCAAGACAACCAACTAGTAAATCAACTATCTGTCCAAATACTAGACTTGATGTTACTCTGGTTATCTTGAGATAAGATTTTATTAATGTTATGATTATTCACTACTTGTTTTATCATATGCTTCTATGAGCTTATTGTGTTTTGTAATTGGTTCTCTTTGCAGTTAACATGATTAATGCTTCCGCTGTCACTGCCACTCTTAATAGCATTCCTTGTTTGAATAATTCACCTTTTGGTCTTGTTAGTTCTGAAGTCAACTTAGTTTTAGTTCCTAGAAACACTTGGTGGTTGGATTCTGGTGCTACAACTCACATCAGTGTTTCTATGCAAGGTTGCCTAAACTTTAGAAAGCCTAGTGGTGAACAAAAAATTCATCTTTATGGGGGCTGGAAATCCAGTGAAAGTTTTAGGCATAGGGACATTTAGGTTGTTGTTAAATACTAGTTCATTTATAGAATAGGAAAACACATTTATTGTACCATCTTTTAGACGGAATTTAGTTTCAGTTTCTGTATTGGACAAAGAAGGTTTTGTTTGTTCATTTGGTAATAGAAAATGTAGCATTTATCTCAATTCTAAACTTGTTGGAACCAGTTATTTATCTAACATTGAAAACTTTTATTTACTTGAAACAGTAAATTTAGGTGATGAGTCCTTTAATACTGAAACTAGAGGCACTAAACACAAATTATCAACAGAAAATTCTTTCTCTTTATGGCATAAGCGTTTGAGTCATATCTCTAAAAAGAGAATTAATATGCTTCTGTCAAAAGGAATTCTTGATAAACTTGAGGATTCAAGTAATGATATTTGTGTTGAGTGCATTAAGGGAAAAACCACTAACAAGAGAAAATTTATAGCCAAGAGAACTAAGGATATCTTAGAATTGATACATACAGATATTTGTGGACCTTTCCCTTGGCTTCATAGAATGGTCAACAATATTTTATCACATTCATAGACGATTATTCTCGATATGGCTATCTATTCTTAATGCATGAGAAATCACAAGCATTGGACATGTTTAAGTTCTTTAAGGCCGAAGTTGAAAATCAGTTTAGAAAATCCATTAAGGCCATACGATTCGATCGTGGTGGTGAATACTATGGCAGGTATGATGGATCAGGTGAACAACGTTCGGGTCCATTTGCTAGATTTCTTAGTGAATGTGGAATTGTTCCTTAGTATACCATGTCTGGTTCTCTAAACATGAATGGCGTATCAGAAAGAAGGAACAGAACACTTAAGGATATGGTACGGAGTATGATTTGCCGTACTACTTTACAACATTCACTATGGGGAGATGCATTAAAAACTCCAGTCTATATTCTCAACAGAGTTCCTACAAAAGCTACAAACAAAACCCCTTATGAATTATGGACGGGTAAGAAACCTGTCATAAAGCATTTTTGTGTTTGGGGATGTCCAGCAGAGGCTAGCCTTTTAGGCCATATGAAAAGAAACTAGATGCAAGAACTGTAAATAGCTATTTTGTTGGATATCCTGAGAAATCAAGGGGTTTCAAATTCTATGATCCCAAAACCAGAACTTTTTTTGAGACGGGAAATGCTAGATTTTTTGAGGATGTTGAGTTTGGGGGGGAAGATAAGGCTAATGACTTTGTCTTAGAAGAGGAATCAATTGATATTCCTCCTGTAGCTGTTGTTGATCAAGTTTTCATTCCAAATGTTATTCAACAACAACATTTAGAAGACAATGTTGAGCTTCCTACCCATAGAGAATATCCAACTGTTCCTTAATCCAGTGTTCATGAGGAGCATGAGGATCAAACTCAACAACCTCAATCTCAAAATGAATCAGAGCCTTTAAGGAGATCCACAAGAGACAGGAGAAGTGCAATTTCTAGTGATTATGTTGTATTTCTCCATGAACATCAGGATAATATTGATTCAGTGGGAGATGATCCACTCACCTTCCATGAAGCAATTAATTGTTCTAATGCTCAAAAGTGGATCGATGTCATGGGTGAAGAAATTCAGTCTATGAAAGACAATGTCGTTTGGGATCTTGTCCTATTGCCTGAAGGAGTGCGACCTATTAATTGCAAATGGATTTTTAAAACCAAAAGGGATTCACAAGGCAATATGGAAAGATTTAAAGCACGTCTTGTCGCTAAGGGATTTACCCAAAGGGAAGGCATTGACTATAAAGAGACTTTCTCTCTGGTTTCATCGAAAGACTCTTTTAGAATAATTATGGCTCTGGTAGCATATTTTGACCTTGAGCTTCATCAAATGGATGTTAAGACAGCTTTTCTCAATGGTGACATTGAGGATACAATTTATATGTTATAGCCAGAAAGACTAGATTCAATTGGATCTACTCAATTGGTTTGTAAATTGAAGAAATCTATTTATGGACTCAAGCAAGCTTCTCGTCAATGGTACCAAAAGTTTCATCAGGTAATTCTCTCATTTGGTTTTGTGGTGAATACTATTGAAGATTATGTGTACCATAAGTTCAGTGGGAGTAAATTTATTTTTCTAGTTCTTTATGTGGATGACATTTTGCTTGCCAGTAGCGATCTGCAATTACTTTAGGATACTAAGAAATTTCTTTCAAAGCAATTTGAAATGAAAGATCTTGGTGAAGCATCTTTTGTATTAGGGATCTAGATTCATTGTGATCGTTCACGAGGAATATTAGGATTATCACAAAAGAGTTATATTGAAAAAATATTGTAACGATTTGGCATGCAAAATTGTAGACCACTTGAAATCCTTGTGGCTAAAGGAGATAAATTCAGTCTAAATCAATGTCCAAAAGGTGAAATAGATTCTAAATTTATGGAAAACATCCCTTATGCTTCGGCAGTGGGGAGTTTGATGTATGCACAGGTCTGCACTCGTCCTAACCTTGCATACATTGTTGAAATGCTTGTTAGATATCAAAGTAATCCAGGAAGAGAACATTGGGTTGCAGCCAAAAGAGTTTTCAAATATTTGCAAAACACAAAAGATTATATGCTCACTTACAGAAAGTCAGACAGTCTTGAGATCATTGGGTATTCTGATTCTGACTTTGCTGGATGCCAAGACAGTCGTAAATCGACATCTGGATATGTGTTTTTATTAGCTAGAGGTGCAATATCTTGGAAAAGTGAGCAAACACTTGTTGCATCTTCTACTATGGAAGCAGAATTTGTTGCATGTATGAGGCATCCAATCATGTTATATGGCTGCGTAACTTCATTTCAAGACTGCAGATTGTCAATGGTGTTGAAAGACAACTCAAGTTATTTTGTAATAATAGAGCAGCAGTCTTGTATTCCAACAACAATAGAAGCTCTTCTAAATCAAAGCATATAGACATCAAGTTCCTTGTTGTAAAAGAAAGAGTTCAGAGTGACTTAATTTCTATTGAGTTCAAAGGAACAAACCTTATGGTCGCGGATCCACTCACTAAGGCATTAGCTCCAAAAGTTTTTCATGGACATCTTGAAAACATGAGCATTACTGGTTTTGATGTCATTTGATTTAGTGAGAGTGCACTTTTGTTCCATTTGGTTATTACTGTATTTATTGTCATGACATTAATGAAAATTTTTCATTTTTCATTATTTGCTCTGCTCTTTGATCTCATTTGGTTAAAGTTGGACCAGTTGGAAATTAAATGTGATGCTATCACATTATGTTATTTCCATGCTACACATCCATACTAGATCTATGTCATTTGGTTGAGTTAATACATGTGATCACTGTGGGTCTAATTGCGATAATATGTCAATGACCACCCCTTTGGTCCTTGTGTTAATAAGACTGATGGACGTGATTGTTTTAGATGACATCTTAAGTTATATGTGCATAAAGATTATTTTAGAGATTTATATGCGATTTAAGGTTTTATTGTGTAAATACATGGTTGCCTCGTCTGTTGGTGTATATGCCCTAGGACCTAGTTTTGGTCAACTTATGTACTACTTGACACTGATATTTATATATCATTCTGGCATTGTCGTTATCATTGTTTGACTACACCTGCGATTGTGTACTTACATGATAATGTCCCTAGAGACAGATTGGATCTGTGCTCGAATTATAATCCCCAGTCGATGTACCTTAGTGGATATGGGACAGCTATGGTACTTGTGAGACTGGTATGTGGGCTGGTTAGGCACGTGGTGCTAACGCAGACACATGGGTATATCATTGGGGATATACTGGATAGACCCGCTATGAGGCTATGACTTGGTGTCATGAGTTATCCTCATAAGTGATAGGAGATGCATTGATCCCTTGACTTGAGGTCATTGATCATTCTATATGGTTAGGGACTTACTTTGATACAACCTAACACCTTGCCGTAGCTGGGAGGTCATAACGGTTGTTATGGAGCATGTCACGACCCATATGAGAAGATCAATGGATAGACATAGGATTTTCCCCTTCCCTAAGAAAGTATGATATCCATGGAGCTCCTTTATGGTTCTATGACTGAGAGTGTATGGCCATACCCAGGTGAGAACCTGTTTTAGTCATAGCCATGTGATTGGATGAAAACAAGTGGTGACACACTTGTCCAATCGGATATCAGTACGGCAAAGAGACTGTAATGCATCTGTACCTAGTTGCGATGATGGGGATGTCGATGTCGATATCCATTCCAACGACCTGGGTAGCAGTGATGCACTGCTAGGTGCCACTCACTGCTTGTGATGACCTTTGGTCAGCACTGCCAGCGTCAGAGGAACCTACAGGGTCGCATACCTTGATACTTGAGTTCTCGTATTGATCGGGAAGCCTTATGATCGAGTTATTGGATAACTCGGATCTAATTGGGAGATTTCATCAGCGCCAATGGGCCTGATGAGATGGAAGAATGTTATTGGAGCCAAACTTCATTTTTGGCAGGTTGACCCGTATTTGACCATGGTTGGTCACATTTGGATTAGGGTTGCATTGGATTGGATCCAAGTGCTTAATCAACCTATTCAATGATGTTTGGGCTAGCTCATTATCCAATGAGGCCCAATAACAAGTTCTCATGAAGAGATGAGAGGCTAAAAGGGTATAATGGGGAGAAACATGAACCATTAGTCGCCTAGGGGCATAATGGGGTCATGTTGGCGCCTTTGCTTCATTATGGAAGTAAAGGGCGCCTCCCCCTCTCTTCCTAGGATGGAATGCATGCCTCTATGGCATTGCTTGAGGCGCAAGGCAAGGCCTTGGCGCACAAGGAAAGGCGTGGGAACAAAAGGTAAGGTTGAATGAGAATTATGGAAATGTCTTGGAGACTTTCCTTATCTCAAACCTCCTCATCCTAGCCCTACACTTGTCATGATCCTAGCCATTACCCTAACCGCCTCTTGCCCTATAAATATGACCCTAGTCGCCCCCTCTTGTGGGTAATTAATCCTTGAAGGCGTGAACACAAGGAGAGGGGTGAGTGCTTGGAGCAAAGGCGCATCTTCCATAACCGCAACCCTCTTCCTCCTTTCCTCTTGGCGCAAGGAGATCTAGGGCTTGGCGGCTTGGGCGGTTTTCCCTCTTCACTTGGCGCATCTTTTCTCTGAGTGGCGCAAGAGAAGTAAAACATCTCCCTAAGGCTTGGATCTTCTTCCCGAGGCTAGCACCGGGCGTGGAAGAAGAGAACTCAAGAGATCCGTGTGTGCGAGACTGCAGAGGGCGCACACTTGGACGCCTACATCGGCATCGCTCCATATTGCTCTTAAGGTATTTCCTAACTCATCATGTCGACTCCCTTGCTTGCGATCTTCACTGGGTTTTTGGGACTGGCCTGTTTAGGGGACATTCTTCCGCTGCGAAAAATGTATGTCCATAACTCTGAAAATTGTAAAATGTCCCCGGGGTTTCCCAACAGTGGTATCAGAGCGACTTGCAAGACTCGAACGATGTTTTATGCTTTTCTTCCATGCTCACATGCCATATTTCTATTTTAGTAAATAGCATGATGCATGGCAATCGATTTTTCTAAAAGTAGAAAAATTAGGGTTTCTTGTTTCTATCATCCTCTCAATCTCTTTTGGAATTTTTGGACTATTTTTCTTGTTTGATTTAAAGATCAAAGGCGCACGTAATTTTGTCAAGTAGGACGGGCATTGTGTCTTCGGACTGGCCAAGTCTCTTGATCTGACAAAATTGCCAGCCGAAAGGATCTCTGAAATCATCATGAAAAATAAATCGCAATAAACCAAAAGACTTGTGAGAAGAAGATGAGAAAAAGAAACTGGTTTTATGAAAAAGTAAAATTTCAGATTTTATGTTTTTCATGAGCATGTAGAATTGCATGAGTAAATACTTTGATTGTGCATAATGTTGTGATCATGAGTCAAGCCCCTCTTGCATGCCTGTGATGTATCCTTGTGCTCCCTGCGTGCCATCTTTTTATTATTAAGAGGAAGATTAAGGGTTAGGCGCATCCTTCTTGGACCTTGATGCTCGCATCTTGCTTGATGGCGCAAGCATGCAAGGTGATGCATGCAAGCTGGTGCTTGGTTGCTTGGTGGCACAAGAAATCTTGGCCCCTTGCATGGTGGCGCACCTTCCTTGGAGGAAGACCATGGCATTGGCCGAACCTATGGGGAACTTTTAAAGTGTACCTCTAGGGTTTGAGAGCTAAACCATGAGAGAAGGACCTTGGAGCCAACCTTGAAGTTCAAGCTAGAGGTCGGCTAAGTTAGGTCTAGTTTTTGGGGCTTGAGTTCTAGGACAAGAGTTGAACCTATTTCATGGCATGGATTGGTTCAATGTCTTGTATAGGATATGATCACATCATCCTTTACTGCTTTTATTATTATCTGCAGAAGCATGCCTGAAATGTTTTACCGTTATGTTATCACTATAGGATTGCATGCCTGTAATGATAGACATAAGATAAAACTGAGATGATGAGACCTTAAACAAAAACCCTCAATTAAAATATCAAGTCTGGTAGCCTTCTAACGCGTAGCCCTCACTAAGCTATCGATCAGTGGAGTTGTGAATTGTTTCCCACCCTCGTGGGACACACCCACTTATCTTTAGAAAGTGCGTGGTGGCAATGGTTTCCCCAGTCCAGTTTTAACCTGGGCGTGCCTTCGCAAGGAAACTTGTTGGCCCAGGGCATAACGGTTAGGAATGGACTTGACTGGAAGTTCACATGTGCTGGGCACATGGTGAAAGTCTAGAGGCATCGTCGAGAGGTAAAGGTTTCATGTTGTATCCAGCCCTCGTTGGACATGAAATGCCCAGACTGTCTCGACAAGGGGAGTTGCTTGGAGCAACCGGCCGGCGCGCCCACCTTAGGAAGCATGGGTTTCTTTGTGCATCTCATCCCACCCTCGTGGGACGCAAAGCCTCATGTGAAATAAGGATCCCATCTCACTAGGAAGTTTTAAACTTCCCGATTGACTTTGTGGGTTGTCAATTCGAATATAAAATAGTGGGAGCCATGGTCATTTAAAACAAGTCCAGTTTAAATGATTCGAAGTAGTACTAATCTGTTCTTCTTGGGTCTTGTAGAACAATGGCTACGAACACTGGCGGATTATCACTGCGATCACTCCTTGATAAGGATAAATTAGTTGGAACTAACTTTATGGACTGGCATTGGAATTTGAGGATAGTCCTAAAGCTCGAGAAGAAGCTGTATGTCCTTGAACAGCCTCTTCCTGCGGCTCCTCCGCCTAATGCCCGAACGGCAGATAGAGATGCTTATAGAAAGCATCAGGATGACTCTTTGGAGGTTGCATGTCTTATGCTAGCCAGTATGGCACCTGAACTGCAGGTTCAATATGAGGAGCAGAACGCTTTTCAGATAATTACTCGTCTGAAACAGATGTTCGAGGCTCAGGCTAGAACTGAGAGATTTGACACCGCCAAAGCAGTCTTTCGGTGCAAGTTGTCTGAAGGTGCACCAGTGAGACCCCATGTTCTCAAACTCATTGGGAATGTGGATCATCTCAGGAGACTGGGAGACACCATAGACAACGAGCTGGTTGTGGATCTTATTCTTCATTCCCTGCCCCCTAGCTTCAGTCCGTTTATCATCAACTTCAACATGAACCGGATTGAGTGCACACGGGAGGAATTGATGAATATGCTCCAAACAGCCGAGCGAGAGATGGGTAAGACCAAACCCAATTCTGTTCTTTTGGTCCCTGCGACCAAGAAGATAAAGAAGAAGGGTAAGGCACGTGCTAAGAGCAGTGCCAGAGGTCCTACCAAAGCACTGAAGAAAAGGGCGAAGAAGTCAAAGGAACAAAGGTGTTTCCACTGTGGCGAGCAGGGCCACTGGAGAAGGGACTGCAGGCAGCTTCAGAATGAGGAGAAGAAAGGCTTGGCCTTAACTTCTAGCTCAGGTATTTATGTTACAGAAGTCAACCTTTCTACTTCTATGTCATGGGTATTGGATACCGCATGTGGAGCTCATATTTGTACAAATATGCAGGGGCTCAAGAAAAGTAGATCGGTGCGGCTTGGAGAGATTGACCGACGCGTTGGAAACGGGGCACAGGTTGCTGCTGTTGCTGTAGGCGTTTTGACTCTCTCCTTGCCTTCTGGACTTCAATTAGAACTAGACAATTGCTTTTGTGTACCTTCGCTAACAAAGAACATTGTATCCATTCCTTGCTTGGCGAGGAAAGGATTTAAATTTGAAATAAATAAGAACTCCTATTCTTTTTCATTTGCAAATATGTTCTATGGGAAGGATACTTTGTGCAATGGTCTATATATCTTTGATATGGAAAGTTCTATTTGTAACATAAGCAATAAGAGGACCAAACTAAGTGGTTCAGTTGGTGCTTTCCTATGGCACTATCGATTAGCCCATATAAATAAGAATCGCATCCAACAACTCCATGCAAATGGATTGTTAGATTCAAGTTCCTTGGAGGAATTTGATACTTGTGAACCTTGTTTATTAGGGAAGATGACAAAGGCGCCCTTCACCAAGATTGGTGAGAGGGCAGAAGGTTTATTGGATCTCATACATACTGATGTGTGTGGGCCCTTCAATAAACAAGCCAGAGGAGGGTACAGCTACTTCATTACCTTTACTGATGACTTCAGTAGGTATGGTTATGTCTACTTAATGAGACATAAATCTGAATCCTTTGAGAAATTCAAGGAGTTCAAGAATGAAGTAGAGAACCAGCTTGGAAGATCCATTAAAGCTCTTCGATCAGATCGAGGTGGAGAATACCTGAGTGGTGAGTTCTTTGACTATCTGAGAGAGTGTGGGATCATATCCCAACTCACTCCTCCTGGAACACCTCAATGGAATGGTGTGTCTGAAAGGAGAAATCGAACTTTATTGGATATGGTTCGATCCATGATGAGTCATGCAACTCTACCTTCATCATTCTGGGGGCATGCACTAGAAACAGCTTCTCTGATACTGAATAATGTTCCATCTAAGAGTGTCTCCAAAATACCATACGAGGTGTGGAGTGGGAGACGCCCTAATCTCATGTTTATCAGGATCTGGGGATGTGAGGCTTATGTCAAACGTCAAGATTCTAGCAAGCTAGAACCTAGATCTGATAAGTGTGTGTTTGTGGGGTATCCTAAGGAAACTAAAGGATACTACTTCTATGTCCCAACCGAGAACAAAGTTTTTGTTGCTCGGGGTGCTGTCTTTCTAGAGAAAGAATTTCTTATGAAAGAAGTTAGTGGAAGGAAGTTTGACTTGGATGAGGTCCAAGTGCAAGCACAAGACAAAGAGATGGAATCTGAGCCACTTGCACTGGTTGCTAGGCAACCTGAGGCTCAGACACAGATCCCGCGTAGGTCTGGGAGAATTCGTCGTGCACCTGAAAGGTATGGGTCGCTACCGACCCAACACGATGGGATCTTCATCATTGAGGATGAACCTAGAACCTATGATGAGGCGGTCAGTGGACCGGACTCCGAGAAATGGCTTGACGCCATGAGTGTTGGGGTATGCCCTTAAGGCTAATGTTTGAGGCCTTGGGATTGTAACAGTATCATGTATAAACTCTTATGTTTATAAAGGCAATGGTTGTTATTCAGTTGGTTACATTGTCTGCTGCAATAAGTGTGCTTCTGAATAATGTCTCAAAGCTGTTCAGCTTGGCTGACATGCTGTTTTGTCCTTAGTCGAAATATCTTGGTGAACATGAGACAGCCTTGATATGATTGAGACTAATATGTGTTCTAATCTTATAGGATGCTTCGAGCATGGAATAAGATGTAGACTCATGGGTACATTGGATGTACTGGACAGACCCTACTAGGATATTCAATTGCTTGTCACAATGTGAATAATCCTTGATTGCAACAAGTGGCACATGTCCTCTGACTTGAGATCACTTGTGTTTCTAAATGATGATTGTCATTGTTTTGAGATAGTTCAATATCATTTGAAACATAATGGTTATAGACTATCTTGGATAATGATCATGAGTCAGGTTAGGACACTAGTGATAGATATAGGATTGCCGTCTCCTTGTTTAAGGAGTGTGATGTTCTAAAGGGGCCCCCCTGGATGAGATGATTGAGAAAGTGTATGGCCATACCCAGGTGACTATGTTCATCTGATCTAATCATGCTCATCATATTGGAGCTACAGGCTTGACACGCTTGTCCAATAAGAACATCCAGTGGCAAAGGAATCATGTATGCCTTATGAGCTGGATTCACACTTGTGCTGTGTTTTGGGTGTAGTCTTGGAAGACTCTTTCCTTTATATCGGGAGACAGTGATGTGTTGCTAGATACCCCTCACTGATCGTGATGACGTAAGTTATCGTTACCGACAGTTAAAGGAAACCCTTAGGGTCGCACAATTTGATGATATGGCTTACTTAAGTCAGATCGTGTGGACTGAATTGTTTGGGTTCAGTTTAAGGGGATTTAATCTCTGATTGTGAGTGAGATCTGGTCTAATCATGTTTGATTGATTAGGGCTTGAGATCGGTAAGCTTCGATCAAGAGAATGGATGCTAGATCAGTGAGATCAGGAGCATCATGAGATGAACGGTTAGATCTTGAACCTTTAGGGTTTAATATGATCTAGACCAAATCGCTTGGGTTAATTGGTCTTTGAACCAAACCAAAATGAACCGCTCATTGAGTGAGCGCATGGTTCAAGGGGAAAGGAGGTTGCAACTTGTTCACTTGGCGTGAACACATGAGCGAGTGTGGGTTTCTATTTTTAGAAACCATGATCTCAAATGAGATCACGCCTCATGTAGGAATAGAATCATTCTATTCTTGTCTCTCTCTCTCGCCCATCTCTCTGAACGGCTACGCTCTCTCTCGCGGGGTGAAAGGTTGAAGCCTTGGAGAGGATTCGAAAAGAAAAAGGAAGTCATCTCACTCCCTTCCATTCGATCAAGACACTTGGAGATCCTTGCTAGCACAAGGAGCGACAAGGGTAGGCGATCTTCATCTTGTGTGCGCACCTTTTGGAGGAAAGCTTTTTCGGTTTCTGCTTCCAAGACGCCATCAGAGAAATGGCACTGGTATGAGTCGTCTAATCTTTACAAGTTAATCATATGATATGCATGTGATTTTGTTTAGAAACCCTAGCTTCCGTTGCTTTCAAAACCTCTTATATGCGCCATTAGGGTTTCGCCCCCCTTCATGTGGGGACTTTCAATGAGATCTGAGATGGATTCCATGTCGGCTAACTAAGTCTGGGATTTGGTTGAGCTGCCTGATGGGGTAAAACCCATAGGGTGTAAATGGGTCTTCAAAAAGAAGACAGACATGGATGGCAAAATAGTTACCTATAAGGGTAGACTAGTGGCTAAAGGATTTAAACAAGTCCACGGGGTGGACTATGATGAAACCTTCTCGCCGGTTGCCATGATTAAATCCATTCGGATTCTGCTTGCTATAGCTGCATATCATGACTATGAGATATGGCAGATGGATGTGAAAACAGCGTTCCTTAACGGGAAGCTAACTGAGGATGTGTATATGACACAACCTGATGGCTTCATCCATCCTGCAGAGGCTAATAAGGTCTGCAGGCTAAAGAGGTCCATTTATGGATTAAAGCAAGCATCTCGAAGTTGGAATCTTCGATTTGATGAGGCCGTGAGAGATTATGGCTTTATCAAAAGCGAAGATGACGCCTGTGTATACAGAAAATTCAGTGGGAGCTTGGTAATTTTTCTGGTCTTGTATGTTGATGACATACTGCTCATCGGAAATGACATCCCTAGTCTTGAAGCTGTGAAGACATGGTTGGGGAAGTGTTTCGAGATGAAAGACTTAGGGGCGGCCGCCTATATTCTAGGCGTGAGGATCTACCGGGATAGATCCAAGAGGCTCTTGGCCCTTAGTCAAAGTACTTACATTGATAAGGTACTGGAGAGGTTCTACATGGAGCAATCCAAGAAAGGATACCTTCCAGTGAGACATGGCCTTACTCTCTCAAAGAGCCAGTGTCCTACAACACAGGCTGAGAGGGATGACATGAGTCGAATTCCTTATGCTTCGGCAGTAGGATCGATCATGTATGCAATGTTATGTACTAGACCAGATGTGGCATATGCTGTGAGCATTACCAGCCGATACCAATCCAATCCAGGTCTACAGCACTGGGTGGCTGTAAAGAACATCCTAAAGTATCTGAGAAGAACTAAGGATTTGTTCTTGGTCTATGGGGGACAGGAAGAGCTCAGTATGCAGGGCTATACTGACGCATCGTTCCAGTCTGACCCTGACGACTTTAGATCGCAGGCCGGCTATGTGTTCAAGATAAATGGAGGTGCTGTATGTTGGAAGAGCTTCAATCAATCCACCATAGCAGATTCTACAACCGAAGCTGAGTATGTGGCTGCTTCTGAGGCAGCCAAGGAAGCTGTTTGGATAAGGAAGTTCTTATGTGATCTTCAAGTGGTACCTAGTGCAATGGATCCCATTGAACTCTATTGTGACAACAATGGAGCAATTGCACAAGCCAAGGAACCACGGTCTCATCAAAGATCCAAACACATACTCAGAAGATTTCACCTGATCAGAGAGATCATTGACAGAGGTGATGTTAAGATTAGCAGAGTAGACACAGAGAACAATCTGGCAGACCCATTGACCAAGGCTTTGGCGCAGCAGAAGCATGATGGTCACGCTAGAGATATGGGGTTGAGATTCCTCAACTTCTAGGTCTTAGTGCAAGTGGGAGATTGTTGGTGTATATGCCCTAGGACCTAGTTTTGGTCAACTTATGTACTACTTGACACTGATATTTATATATCATTCTGGCATTGTCATTATCATTGTTTGACTACACCTGCGATTGTGTACTTACATGATAATGTCCCTGGAGACAGATTGGATCTGTGCTTGAATTATAATCCCCAGTCGATGTACCTTAGTGGATATGGGACAGCTATGGTACTTGTGAGACTGGTATGTGGGCTGGTTAGGCACGTGGTGCTAACGCAGACACATGGGTATATCATTGGGGATATACTGGATAGACCCGCTTTGAGGATATGACTTGGTGTCATGAGTTATCCTCATAAGTGACAGGAGATGCATTGATCCCTTGACTTGAGGTCATTGATCATTCTATATGGTTAGGGACTTGCTTTGATACAACCTAACACCTTGCCGTAGCTGGGAGGTCATAACGGTTGTTATTGAGCATATCACGACCCATATGAGAAGATCAATGGACAGACATAGGATTTGCCCCTTCCCTAAGGAAGTATGATATCCATGGAGCTCCTTTATGGTTATATGACTGAGAGTGTATGGCCATACCCAGGTGAGAACCTGTTTTAGTCATAGCCATGTGATTGGATGAAAACAAGTGGTGACACACTTGTCCAATCGGATATCAGTACGGCAAAGAGACTGTAATGCATCTGTACCTAGTTGCGATGATGGGGATGTCGATGTCGATATCCATTCCAACGACCTGGGTAGCAGTGATGCACTGCTAGGTGCCACTCACTGCTTGTGATGACCTTTGGTCAGCACTGCCAGCGTCAGAGGAACCTACAGGGTCGCACACCTTGATACTTGAGTTCTCGTATTGATTGGGAAGCCTTATGATCGAGTTATTGGATAACTCGGATCTAATTGGGAGATTTCATCAGCGCCAATGGGCCTGATGAGATGGAAGAATGTTATTGGAGCCAAACTTCATTTTTGGCAGGTTGACCCGTATTTGACCATGGTTGGTCACATTTAGATTAGGGTTGCATTGGATTGGATCCAAGTGCTTAATCAACCTATGCAATGATGTTTGGGCTAGCTCATTATCTAATGAGGCCCAATAACAAGTTCTCATGAAGAGATGAGAGGCTAAAAGGGTATAATGGGGAGAAACATGAACCATTAGGCGCCTAGGGGCATAATGGGGTCATGTTGGCGCCTTTGCTTCATTATGGAAGTAAAGGGCGCCTCCCCCTCTCTTCCTAGAATGGAATGCATGCCTCTATGGCATTGCTTGAGGCGCAAGGCAAGGCCTTGGCGAACAAGGAAAGGCGTGGGAACAAAAGGTAAGGTTGAATGAGAATTATGGAAATGTCTTGGAGACTTTCCTTATCTCAAACCTCCTCATCCTAGCCCTACACTTGTCATGATCCTAGCCATTACCCTAACCGCCTCTTGCCCTATAAATATGACCCTAGTCGCCCCCTCTTGTGGGTAATTAATCCTTGAAGGCGTGAACACAAGGAGAGGGGCGAGTGCTTGGAGCAAGGGCGCATCTTCCATAACCGCAACCCTCTTCCTCCTTTCCTCTTGGCGCAAGGAGATCTAGGGCTTGGCGGCTTGGGCGGTTTTCCCTCTTCACTTGGCGCATCTTTTCTCTGAGTGGCGCAAGAGAAGTAAAACATCTCCCTAAGGCTTGGATCTTCTTCCCGAGGCTAGCACCGGGCGTGGAAGAAGATAACTCAAGAGATCCGTGTGTGCGAGACTGCAGAGGGCGCACACTTGGACGCCTACATCGGCATCGCTCCATATTGCTCTTAAGGTATTTCCTAACTCATCGTGTCGACTCCCTTGCTTGCGATCTTCACTGGGTTTTTGGGACTGGCCTGTTTCGGGGACATTCTTCCGCTGCGAAAAATGTATGTCCATAACTCTGAAAATTGTAAAATGTCCCCGGGGTTTCCCAACATCGTCCAAGTGGGAGATTGTTAGGATCTATGTGGACTGTGCACCATGTATATGCACAATAGATTGCATTTGGGCATGTAGATGTACATGCATTGCAGTATTTAATCGTATATAATTTATTTAATTGTCATCTATTAATAATAGTGTGGAAAAGAGCTTTTAATTGTGTAGAATCCCTGGGGGGCATAATTGTCTTATCTCTGATGGGCTGATAAGTAATTATGCCCATTAGATTTTTCCTATATATAGGTGTGGTCCCTGATTGAGGTACATGATTCTAGAAAGGTTTCCAGAGTTTGGTTCCCATCGGCTGCCCCACCTCTCTTGATCAATCGGCACAATCAATTGGAAGACCACTCCAGTCGAATTTACAACATCATAAAATCTGGTATGTTTGTATTACAATATTTTTCTATTCAATTTGCAAGCAAGATATTAGGATCGATCTAACAGAATACAACTAGATGCATGCAAATGAATTAAACTGGGTGCTTGAACACTTAGGGCTGCCATGTGTATGGGAAGAGAGCTGGTGAGAAAAAAGTGCAAAATGGGATGGTGTAATCATGCAAAAGAATGAAAAAAAAAGAAAAAAAAAGAAAAAAAAGAATTTTGGGGTGATTTGGTTGTGAGAAAGCTACGAAGCTAACTTCGGTTGGCTGAGAACTAAGTGAGACAAGAGTTTTTATTCTCTTTTATATTCTCACTTAATTATTTGTGAAATTAGCCGCTCATTGCCAAACGTTCGTGGAGTCTTCCACGGCTAGATCAAAGTGGGCTGATAGTCAAACGGGTAGTTTCATTAGCCATGTTTTGGTGACAGAAATAAGAAAAAAAATTTTGTAGAGGTTTTTTTTTCGTAACTTATGCCATCAACCACCAAGTTAGCTGTTTTTACATATAGGATCATTTGTAATTATGTTTTGTAACTTGTGAGCTAAGATATTTGATTCGGTCCACTTCATATTGTTCTGATTCTCTGTTTCTCTGTTTCCTTTTTTCTAATGACAATATGTTTTTGCTTTGCAAATCAGTAAGATAGTTGATTGTACATTAGCAGCATTGATGATAGATCAGTGGCTCCTTGTCCGCTTTCTTCTGGTCTCTTTTTTGTTAATTTCTCGTCTCTATCTTTTTTGTTGTTGGTGTAGTTTATTCTATCTTTTATTCAGAAAAACGTGAGGGCGACAGCAACTTAACCAAAAATAGCTGAGGGAGCTTTTTGCTCCATCCGTGGCTTGTGAGCTAAACATAGATCACAAACAAATTGTAACATTAACACAAATGCTCTATATAAACATTTCTTTCTTTCCTTTGTGAAGATGAGAGTCAGTGTTAATCCTCCCCCACCAACCCAACAAATAGCAGAATAATTCCGTGTACGCATGGCAAAAGCTGAATTATATCTTTTGTTCCTTTTGGTCGTCTTCGGCTGCCTTGCGGCTGCCTCAGAAGCCCACCAAAAGATTCACATCGTTGGAGGGAGCATCGGGTGGAAGATTCCCCCAAACGCCACCTTCTACGAGGAATGGGCCAAGAACAAGACCTTCCTTGTCGGCGACAAGCTCGGTCTGTATGATCAACCAATCTTATTATCAATGAAAAATACTGACCAGATAAAGTTTTGCAGTGTTCTTGTACAAGAGTGAGCTGCAGAACGTGGTGCAAGTATCGACGGAGGACGACTTTGCCCAGTGTAAGCAGGAAAACGTGATTGACGTCCAGATCTCGGGACCCACCACCTTAGAGTTGACCACCGTCGGCGCTCACTACTACTACTCCGGCGTCGGCCTGCACTGCGAGGAGGGCCAGAAGCTGAAGATCAATGTCACGGCGGCAGCTCCTCCCCTCTAGCACTGATTCATCATCTGCGTGCCAATGATTGGTAGGATTAAGCATCGCTGGTTGTGCCGGGGAGGATGAGGGGACTCTTTCGTTTTGTATGCGCTGATTGAGGAGGTCTTCTTTCTTCATAGGTGGATCTCCATCTTGGGAGATTTGCTTGTGTTTTATTCTTTCATTCTTTGCTTCATTCATATCACATCATAACGTATACGTTTTCTTTCTGCCAAGACCTAATCTTTCCTGCTGGTAGTGGAGCAAAAATATGATTGTGTGGCGTCCAAAAACAGGTGCCAATTAAACCACAATTCATTAATCACTCGTGTGGTATGACAACATAAACTTGTAATCTATAAACTCACAATACTCATATAACTAATAAAAATTCATTAACACCACCGGTACACAATATGTCCTAAATAAAACTATAACAAACCATTATGAACTTGTGTAAGGAACACATAAACAACAACACAATTTGATACCACTATAAAACCATTTCAGAATTTACTGACATTTAATAGTATGTAATAAAACCAAAACAATTGTTCAATAATGTACTAAAAGTAAAACCGTTTCAATTGATTCTAAAACTAACAAAAAAATGGCAATATCAAATCTAAAACCATAGCAACATAATATCAAATCTATAGTAAATAAGAACATTAATCTACATAATTGTTTACATCATAATAACATCAAATCCAAATATCTATCTAATCAAATGTCAATATGATCATTTGGTTCAGGTAACCTCTACATCTAACTATCGCCATCATCAATATGACCAATTGCTTTACCTAGAGGCAAAACAAGAAATGTTACTCCAAATGGATAAGTAGGTATCAAAAAATTTATACATGCATCAAACTAAGTTGAACTAGAACAATTTACCATACATATAATAGAATAACTTTTCATGATAATATCTAACACCAATACACAAAATCAACAATATCATGCAAACAAGAGCCAATGACCATAACTTTAGCTCTATTACGAGCTTACAATTTTATAAATAGTATTTTTTTTTATAATTGCTCAGATAATAGAATATCTATACAATGATAGCCTAAAAGATGTTGCATCAAACACTCATATAACCTCAGAACAATCTCAAAGGACCCTAATTAAATAATCAAAACAGTTGGCTCCATAGTCACTACATGGCTCACTAGCCTAGAGAGCCAGAACCTTGGCTATAGTCAACCAATCCAAAGATCACAAAATGTCATAATATATACCATATAAACATGTATCAAATATATAAATAACATAACTATACAAGTCAACCACAAGCCCGCAAGCCCACAACAATGATTACTTTACTGTATTAATACCAAATACTTAAATTGGTTATCCATTTAACTTACCAAATGTATTATTTAATTCCACAACGTCCATACCAGTGAATGCATTATGGTACTATCACATTACTCAAGAAGAAACTAAGTATAATCATATGTATACCTCACGGAATGACTATACAAAGCACAATAGTGTAGAAGCAAGGTTAACAAAAAGGAACAATAATGTATCATGATGTATAAATCATTACTTATCAAATACACATATATTACAAGCACTATGCCATTATTGTAAGAATAAGGAAATGATACCTACATCTATTGCAATAACTTCTTGTACATATTTAGCTTTCAATTTCTGAACCACCTTATCTAATTTCAATTTGAGTATCACATATAATGTCACATAGCCAAAACACTCATCACCATCCAATTTACTTTCAATTAGTAAATTTTCAATTCCAACCCGCTATACACATATACCTATATATCCATATATACGTATGTACACATGAATACATTTCATATACGCTTCCCTAGTTATACAATTTGCCATTTCATTATTTTATATACCTTTTAATGTAATATCCTAATTTTTGGATTTTTTATCCAAAAATATTTTTAGAATGTTTATATAATTTTTTGAATTTTCTGACTTTATTTGGGACATTTGGGACTTTCTATGAAATATTACAAATAAATAAATTAATTAAAAGTTAAAGTTAAAAATTAAAAGTTAAACATGAGGATTAATCCACAATGCATTGTGTTTTTGGCGCTCGGGCAAACCACTGTGCTAAAGTCACTACGATTCATTTATGAAAATTGAGAGATAAATAGATACACGACGTGTCCTAAGGAGCTCGCTAGAGTAAGTCAGCCCCAAGTCTAGTGGCCTTACATGATAGTGCTTGAGTGGCGTGGCGGAGCGAGTGGGTGATAGGTATTTAGTGTTTAAACTAGGTTAATCATGGTTTATTTGAAGTAAATTAGTCCAAATTTGAGTCTAAAGCAATTTCTGATTTTGGCCAGCTTAACAAATTGAATGGTTCAATTTTAGCTGATTCAGGTACTCATTGGAAAATTTGCAAAATTTCCTACCTAATGGCACTAATATTGTTTTATATTAGCTCATAAATTTTATTTAATTTTAGCTTTAAGTCTTAGTTTGGATTCGTTCAATGTTACTTTGACTAGTTCAACACAATTCTATCTAGTTCCATGAGCTTTAGGTCCAATTCTATTGATCTAAGACTGTTTCTCTAATTTTAAGGCATGCTTTATTAGATTATGGTCATAGAATGCATGTTAGATGTTAGTTTGTTGATGTATATGTATAAACCTTATATGTAGATCGATTGGTTCCCTTGGCTTTGAATGATTGATGATTAGACAAATTAGATTATTTGGCACTTAATAAAGTAAGACCTCAAACTATATTTTTATAGATAAAGTTTGCTATTCCTTATTCTAGTTGATAAAATTCGTATTTAAATAATTGAAATTTGCCTACTTGTATGGTTTACAAATTAGTTTCTAGCTATCTTGTACTTGTTGCTTACACATCTAAGATTTTTCAGTATCCATGTTATGAATTGCACACAATCATATTATACTTGCATATTACAACGATTAAGCATACCTAGTTTTATCCCTGAGGGGATTAGTATCCATGTCATGGACAATTCGGGGTCAAAAATTTTGTATGCATTGGGATTAATGACACATGGTAGTGCATGTGATCACCATGTAGGTGTGTGGTTCACCATCCTATAGTGCATATGTAGGGATGACAATGCCTAGTGGCAGTAGGTTGCTCACATATGTGTACATGTTTAGTATAAGTTCCTATGCTGATATAGTTTATAGATAAACTAGTTATAGCTTAGTTTTACCATTAATGCACTCCAATTTTAGTATTTGTTCATATTGCTTGCCTTCCCTCCTTTAGATATAAGGTACTATCCTTTCTTGTAGGGAGAGACTTATTTAGCAATGTATGCTGATATTTGTTGATATTTCAGGTACTAGTCTACATTAAATAAATCAAGGCAAGGATAAGAAGATATATTATGATGGATTAGTCTGGTTAGATATTGGGCAATATATTAGAAAATTTGATGCATAAGTAGAGGCATGTTTGTTGTAAAAGTTTAATTGTACACTATGATGGAAAATAATATAAATTAAATGAATTTTAATAGCCGTAGTCTTAATTTAGTGTTATTCATCGATGTGATGTTATCGTTAGGGAATTGCAGATGATTTTAAAATTTGAAACCTATTCTCATCCTAGAAGATCCATGCAAATATAAGAGAAACAAACGGATGTGATTAGGAGCATTGCCCTTGTAGCATGCTCTAGGTTGGAGACATATGGGGAAAGGCATACACACATATGCCCTTTACAAGTATAGGCATACTTACCCATTGATCGTCCATGTCTTGTGATAACCTCAAGAGAAGGGATGAAGCCTTAAGAGAAGTCTTTCCTTTCTTTCTTGAAGGATGTGCCAACAAGAAGGAGAAGAGCAAGAAAGTGAGCAGCGACGGTAGTATGAGGAGAAGAGGAGGGTTGAATGGTCAAGGTTGTTGGCGCATAGATAGCTTGTTCACCCTAGCCTCCTTTGCTTGCTTATTTATAGGAGGATGCAGTTAGGCACCTAAGCAAGCAGGTAATGCATCATGGGGTCAAAGCTTGGTGACACCAATTATCTATAAGCCTATATAGTAGGTGCCAAGCAAGCAAATAAGAGGTCATAGTGTCGAGTCCTTGCATCACAAATTATCTACAAAATACATCTAGGCACCTCAACTTCCCTCTTCTTAGCTCTATTGGTCCCAAAACCCAATAATGTGATCTAGATAAACATGATCAAGCGTCTAGCCCAAATCATGTGTTGGATAGACTAATTTGAACCATTGGTTCAATGAATCATGATCAAGGCCAAATTTGGATCCATCTAGTTCCCAAATGGTATCAAATTATTATATAATTTGATCCTAGGTTATATGATCAAATTCCAACATCAAATGTTTACGTGTACAACCCCATAGGTTCTATATGATGTTGACCATAATGATCAACTAAGATCACCATAAGTATTGGAGGAAGGGATCTAGCAACACATCACTACTACCTAAATCATAGAAAATAAGTAATTTATCAACAACACCCTCTAACAAGCAACAAAGTAAGCATGTAATATAATCCTTTTGTATATTGATATCTAGATTGGGGAAGTGTGTTGTACTTGTTTACCTAATCAAATGATCATGAAATGAATAGGCTATTCACTTGGGTATGACCATTTACTTTTTGTCATGCACCAATAGGTGGGATCCCATGGATTTTATACTTCCATAAGGAAAGAGAAAATCCTCTATTGGTACATTATAGTTCTCACATAGCCTATGACGCACCCAATAACAACTCTTATAATCTTCCTATTATGGTGAGACATTAGGTTATATCAAAGTATATCACTTATTATATAGGAGCGCTGATGATCTTAAGTTAAAGGATCATTGCAAAACATTTATATGTGATATTAATTTACTAACACTCAAATCAATACTCATGATGGGTCGATCTAGTACATCCTCACCGATGCACCTGTGTGCCTGTGTTGGTGCCATGTGCTAGGGAGTGGGTAAAAATTAATGTTTTTGAGCATAGGTGCACAACAAAAACATTCATCTGAAACCCACTCTCATCCTAGAGGACCCATGTGAGTATAGGAAAACAAAGGGATTTGATAGATATGTTACCTCAAGCATTCTCTCAAGTTGGCGACAAGAGGAATAGATGCCCAAGCATACGCCCTCTGTAGGTATCCACACAATAACCTCTTGATCGATGCCCTTGCCCTTGCTTGGTGCAAGCCTTGGGAGAAGCAATAACACTTATAGAGCACTTCCTTCATTCTAGGTGCGTACACCAAGAGGAAGAAGAAGAGGAGAGAGGGGTAGCGGCAGAAAGGAGAAGAGAGAAGAGGGGTGGGTGACTAGAGTTCTTAGGTGTAAACCTTTGCTAATAGATGCTCTCTTCCTTCAAGCCCTTATGGTTGTCAATTTTTTAGTAGGTGCTAGAGCAAGCACTGAAGAAAGCTGCTAAGATGTGTTAGGGTCAAATCTCAGCAACAAAAATTCTAGCAGGCACCTAGTACAAGTGCTAAACAAGCTTGTAAGATGTTGTAGGGTCAAATCCCAACAATAATTCTAGTAGGTGCTTAGTATAGGTGCCAAGGAAGTACGCAACATGTTGCAAGGTTGAGCCCTTGCATCACCTAATTTTCTACATTGCTAGCAAGCATCTAGATCGTACTCTCTTCTTAACTCTAATGGCCAATAGCCCAATTTGTAATCCAGATAATCATGATCATGTGCCAGCTCAACAGATTTGAAGCATTAGTTCAAATAGTTTTGGTCAAGTTCTCAAATGGACTTGAATTATTACATAATTCGATATGAGGCTATCTGATCAAACTACAATATCAAGTGTCTGTGTGTGTGACCCCAAAGGATTCATATGACACTGGCTGTGATGATTAGCTAAGATCACTACAAATAATGAGGGGTAGCAAGCTACATGTTGTTACTAACTAGGTCATAGGAATGAGTCATCCATCTGTAGTCCCCAAGCATGTAATAAGATAACCATGCAATATAATCCTTTTACCTACTGATATCCTAATTGGACAAGCATATCACACTTATTTACCCAATCTAGTGGACAAGTCATGATCATGACCAACATGAGGAGCATCATGGATTTCATATTTCTTTAAGGATGGGGCAAATCTTCTTTTAGATCATCAAACTTCTCATACGGTCTATGACATATCTAATGACAACTGTTATGACCTCCCTATTACTATAAGGCAGTAGGTGATGATACAAATTTTTATACATATTTAATATCAAATTGTATCATAATTTTCTCTCTTTATATTATATTTTATCTTATTTTGATATTTGAAGCATAAAAGTATAATTTCTCTATTTTTGTGAATTTTTATATAAAAGTACCAAAAAATTGGCTATTTTGAACATATTTAGCCATGACAACATTCTTAATAAAAAGGGGACCAATATATCAAATTTGGAGCCCTTTGTTGAACCATAATTTTGCGTGTGATGTCAATCACGAACCATGATTTAAAGACATTAGCAAAATTGAAGAATGTTGAACCACAATAATTCTACTTATAGTGAAATAATGTCACATAGTAATTTTTATGGACCCTTCTTCAGAATCATAGTCAAAGCCATGATAATAATTATGGCCATGATTCTATCATTAGCATAGAAGAGAAGCAATCAACAGGCTATGATTCCAATCATGACTACGATTGCATAGATGGAGATTGAGTCTAGTAGACAAATAGTGACTTCTTTACTTTGAATCCAACCTCCACAAGCCTATTTAAGGATTCCTAACCCTAGGGAATAGGTGAGTAAGGAAGCACTAACCTTAGAGGGAAATTAGGATGGCTTCCATGCCTTCCTCTCACTGTAGCTATGATGTGAGGTGAATGGTGGTGGTGAACATAACAGCAACAAGCAACATCACTTGGAACCAAAAGGAACCAAGCCCATATGCACGCAAATCCTTTGGTGGAAGCAAGGAATCAAGGTGGAGAAGGCTCACGATGCTACTGACCAAGTTCTAAGAAGAATCGCCAAAGATCTTAGTGAATAGAACCTTCAATAGAAGTAGAGAAGTAGGTTTCATGCCTGTTATTGCAAATACAATCACGACCGATGTACACAATCATGGGTAGAACAGAAAATGGATTTTTGGTAGTGACCATTAATGAGGGAGTTGCCCAAAGTTCTTATTTCTTTAATTTCATTGATTGCCTTCACCTATTCTTGTTTAAGAGCATTGTAATGACAAATGTTGTAGCTTAAACATCTTTTCAGGATGTGGGGCATAGGCCTTTGAATCTCTTTTAATAACCATATTTTACACTTTTTTATCAAATTACTTGGATATTGTTAATTTAATTATAGCACTTTATTTGCACATGTGATTATTTTGGCCAAATAATTTCATGCCTTGGGTAGTATGACAAGTACTGAGAGGCAACTCATAATATTAGACCTCATAATTAAACTTGTAAACTAGACTACAAGGCTAGCTAGTGTTATATTAATAGAACATAATGAGTTTGGTTATATTAATAGGCTAACGATAGTTGGGTATTAGTTTAATCAAACATCAGATTTAGGTATGAGAGGAAACAATATGTACCAGAAGTAAATTCCCTTTATCTACTCCAAGTAGTTGATTTAAGGTGCTAATATTGATAATTATTAGAATTCATAATGGTGAACCCCTAATTCCTAAATTTTATCTACATTAATAGTACAAAGTATAGATTGATTGTTTTCTCCTATCCATTATCCTATATTATAAGATCACAATTAATTGGTATTTTATACCTATATCATCGTAGGAACAATATTATTTGATTACTTTCACTAATTGTGCACATATAATGTCACCAAGTTTTTGGCGTTGTTGCTAGGGATATTGTTTGTTAATATCAATAAAATTATGAAATTGTGAGATTCAGCATTAATTTCTTGCTTTTGTTCTTATATTTTTATTCCTTAGTTTTTAGTTTCTATTTTATAAATTTAGGGTTTCTATATTTTTGTCACGGGCAGTGATTATCAAAATTATCGTGATCTTGTAATCTAGGCGAGACTCAATTATGGTGATCAAAATAAGAAAATAGTAGGGAAAGCAACATGCATCAATGCAAGGAAGATTTCAGGGTATAGGGGTTCACCACAATGAATTCTAATGAAAAACAATACTAGCACTATTAAATTAAATACCTAGAAGAGTTAGAGGGAATTTACCTCTAAGTTACAGATTGCCCCCTTTTACTGCCCCATCCTAATGTTTAACTTGATTAATACCTAACTTTTCTTAGTTTATCAATCTAATTGAACTCATTAAGTCATATGTAAATTATTGATCCCTTAAATAAACCTAAATACTCTAGTAGTGTAGTTTTATAGGTTTATGTTGGGGTATGCCCTTAAGGCTAATGTTTGAGGCCTTTGGGATTGTAATAGTATCATGTAATAAACTGTTGTGTTTATAAAGGCATGGTTATTATTCAGGTTGTTACCTTGTCTGCTGTAATAAGTGTACTTCTGAATAATGTCTCAAAGCTGTTCAGCTAGGCTGACAGTCTATATGTCCTTAGTCGAGATATCTTGGTGAACATGAGACAGCCTTGATATGATTGAGACTAATATGTGTGCTAATCTTATAGGATGCTTCGAGCATGGAATAAGATGTAGACTCATGGGTACATTGGATGTACTGGACAGACCCTACTGGGATATTCCATTGCTTGTCACAATGTGAATGATCCTTATAAGCCGCAAGTGGCACATGTCCTTTGACTTGAGATCACTTGTGTTTCTAAATGATGATTGTCATTGTTTTGAGGTAGTTCAATATCATTTGAAACATAATGATTATAGACTATCTTGGATGGTGAGCTTGAGTCAGGTTAGGGCTCTTGTGATAGATAAAGGATTGCCGTCTCCTTGTTCAAGGAGTGTGATGTTCTAAGGGGCCCCCCCGATATGAGATGATTGAGGAAGTGTATGGCCATACCCAGATGACTATGTTCATCTGATCTAATCATGCTCATCATATTGGAGTTACAAGCTTGACCCGCTTGTCCAATAAGAACATCCAGTGGCAAAGGACACATGTATGCCAAGTGAGTTGATTCACACTTGTGCTATGGTTTGGGTGGAGTCTTGGAAGACTCTTTCCTTTATATCGGGAGACAGTGATGTGTTGCTAGATACCCCTCACTGATCGTGATAACGTAAGTTATCGTTACCGACATTTAGAGGAAACCCTCAGGGTCGCACAATTTGATGATATGGCTTACTTAAGTCAGATCGTGTGGACTGAACTGTTTAGACTCAGTTTAAACGAGTTCAGACTCTGATTGTAAGTGAGATCTAGTCTGATCATGTTTGATTGATTGGGGCTTGAGATCGGTAAGCTTCGATCGAGAGTTTGGATGCTAGATCATAGAGATCAAGAGCATCAAGAGATGAATGGTTAGATCTTGAACCATTTGGTTCAAAGAGATCTAGACCATGGCTTGGGCTGGTTTAATGAACCGAATTGGGTTGAACCTAATTGACTTGAACCGGTTCACATGTGTGAACGTATGGTTCAAGGTGTAAAGGCTTGTTGGGCGGTTTTTCCTTCAAGTGAGCGCATGGCTTGAAAACCTTCCATTTATGGAAGTGTAACGCCATGACTTGATTGGAGAAGGCTTAACGCAAATCGGTTTTACGGAATTGTCATCTTCGTTGGACGAAAGAGGATTCTTGGAGACGGTAGCTCTCGGCCAAGCGCATCTCAACACACGACAAGGACATTGGGATCTCTTGCTAGCACAAGGAAGATCCTAAAGGGTAGCCACCCCTCATCTTGTGTGTGAACTTGAAGAGGAGACCTACTTTGATCTCTTGCTTCCAAGCCGCCACCCTCTTCATGGCTTTGGTATGAGTTCTCATAACTTCAAGTTGATCATATAGTTATCATATTCGATCTTGTTTAGAAACCCTTTTCGCCATGCTTGTTAGAATCGCAAGTTTAGGGTTTCTCCCCCCCTTTGAACTAGGGGTTCCTTCAGTTTAATTATAGGGTTATAAGATTAAGAGTCACCTTTCAGTATTTGTCCTAATCTCTAAAGCATACAATAATTTAATCTAAACTATTACATATGTAATAATTATCACTAATTAAATTACTACTATACAGCTACTCTTGTAGTTTGACTTTGTTGGTTTAATTAGAAAGATCTAGAGCCATGAGTCACCTTTTAGTACTTGTCATGACCCCTAAAATATGCAACAATATAAACTCAAATTAATACAAGCATGTTAAATATCTATAATTAAATTATAAACTTGTAAATAGGTTAATTAGAAGTGCTAAGCATGCATTATCAAAAGAAGTTCAATGGGCTATGCCGCATAACCTGAAAAATTGTTTAAGCTACTATATTCATCATTTTAATCAACTTAAACATAAGTAAATCAATACAAATTGGTAGAAAAAAAGAGAATAATAATTTAACAATTATCTTGTAATAGTTTGCTATCAAATCAAAATTTTATCTCTTTGTCTTGATTATAACTATGACCATGATTGTGTTTGCAATCATAGCTCGTGAGATCCTTCTTCCTTGAGCTTGCTGGTAGGGGTTTTCGCCTAAATATTTGTCTATTCCTCTTAGAATTCAGCGAGGATCAAATCTAGAACCCTCCTACACATTCTTGGCCTTCCTATAATGGGGATTTGTGAGCATTGATAACTTGGTTCCTCTCGGTTCCAAGTGTCAGAACTCTCCATTTTAGCATAGTTGCCGATCTCAACTACTCAGCTTTGATTTAGTGTGAGGAGGCAACAGAACTCACTCAAAATTGGTGGAAGTGTTGCCTTACTAGTGCTCTCTCTTTGATCAAATGTTTGGTCTCTTGAAATAGGCTAATGGAGGTGTAATCTTTGGCAAGAGTATCACTAGTTTGCATGGAAGACTTAGTCTCCATCTTCATTATCATTGCTGTGATTGTAATCATGGCCTATGATTACTTCTTTTGGAATTGACCATAGAATCATGGCGACGATTGTGATTCTATGGAGAGCTCCATATTGGTGTATATGCTTTGAAGACCAATTGATATGGTTTAAAATATGTATTTAGCATCAAGCACCCATGAATTAGAAGTACAAAAATTGACCTTAGTGATATAAATACCTCTTCTCAATCTGGAGAGTTTTGTAGGCCCTTCTTCAATGTTCCGAAACACCATAATGATAGCACTCTGTTCCTCTTTAGCCTTCTTCATCTTCTTTTTCAGTACCATGGATATTACGACCGCAATGATGGCACAAAGTAGGGAACACACTACCAGTGCACAGTTAGTTAGCCCTCCTTTCTAGCCCGTTGAAGACATTGCTGTTGGTGTATATGCCCTAAGACCTATATTTGGTCAAACATTGTACTACTTCACTGAGATATTTATATATATCATTCTGGCATTGTCATTATCTATGTTTGTTTACATCTGCGATAATGTACTTACATGATAATGTCCTTGGAGATAGATTGGATCTGTGCTCAAAAGATTGTCCCCAGTCGATATACCTTAGTGGATAAGGGACAGCTATGGTACTTATAAGACTGGTATATGGGCTAGTTAGGCACGGGGTGGTAACGCAAACATATGGGTATATCAGTGGTGGATATGTTGGTGTATATGCCCTGCAGACCAATGAATGGACATGGTCAGGCATTGTTTGAATGTACTTTGATAGAAGTGTTATTCTTTATAGAGGCATGGTTGTTATTATGCAGACTTCTCTACCTGTGTTGATGTATTGAGTTGCATATATAATGTCCCAGGAGTTTGGATTGGATCCATTCTCATAAGCTATCCCCAGACAAGGTACCATAGCAAATATGGGACAGCTTTGGTACATGTAAGACTGGTGTATGGGCTGGTTAGGTGCGGGGCACAGTAATGCAGACATACAGGTGCATTGGATGCACTGGAGTGATCCACCGTGAGGATTGACTTGTCTAGTCAATAAGTCAATCTCACATGCAAGAGGTTTGCATTGATCCTTAGACTTGAGGTATTCATGTCTAGATTTGATGATGGATATGCTTTGATGTAGTCTTACGTCTCTCCGTAATTGGGGGACCAAAACGACTGTCATTGGGCATGTCATAAGTCACGTAGAGACATGGATGACCAATAGTAGGATTTGCCCCTTCCTTCAAAGGAAGCATGATATCCACTTTGGGGCGCAACCCTTCTTCCTACTAGTGGCCGCAAGTCTTCTCCTTCCTCTCCTCTTGGCGTGACTTGGAGAAGGACTTGGTGGCGCCACTTCCTCTTACTCTTCCTAAGGGCCGAAACTCTTCTTCTTCCTCTTCTCTTGGAGTGAAGAGGATAAGGAGTTGGTGGCATCTTCCTTGCACTTGGCGCATGATCCTTGGAGGTGGCGCAAGAGAAGTGAAGGAACCCTAAGGCTTGATTCTCTTCCCGAGGCTAGCACCGAGCGTGGAAGGGAGCAACGTTGAGACGGTCGACGCGTGGATACTTGTAGAGGGCGAACACATGGGCGCCTTCAACATGGTTTCAGCAACTAGACAAGCAAAAGAGGTACATCTCTAACACATCCTTGTGTCATCTCTCTCGCATGGATCCTTGGGACCGGAATATGTTTCGGGTGTAATGATTCTTCCACTGCGTCCTGGGATTGCAAAATTTTAAATTACACCCGGTATTCTCTAACAGTGGTATCAGAGGTACTTGCGAGAAACACAAGGTGTACGTTTGCTTGTGTGAAAAATTTTTGGAAAATTTTTCTTCTATCCATGCGCGTTTCACTTAGAAAGCGTTTTTAATCCAATCTTCTCTTCTCAATTTTATGGTCGAAATTTGATTTTGTTTTATGTTTGATTTAAGATCGAAGGCGCACGTAGTTTTGTCAAGTAGGACGGGCATTGTGTCTTCGGACTGGCCGGGTCTCTTGATCTGACAAAACTGCTAGCCGATAGGGTCTATGAAATCATCATGGAACTTGATCTAAATTTTAGCATAAATTTGGTTAAGAGAGTGTTTTGGATGATGTTGGCGCATAAGGTGCTAAAATTTGATTTTTTCGGATTTTCAAATTTTATATGAGCCTCTTGCCTCTTGATTGGGTTGATATGGTCATAGCGAGTGCCCTCCTGTGTTGTGATGTGGAAGCAAGTTTCCACTTGTGATGAATGCTTGTAAAATCTCTTTCCACCTGCGTGTGGTTCTCTCCCTATCTTGATGTAAAGTTTTTCTTTTCATCTTGTTTTAGAATAGATGTAGAATTAGAAGATAGGTTAAGGCTTCATCTTAACAACAAGGAGTCTTCTTCAACTGAAGTCAGTAGTGGCGCCAGCTTTGGAAGCGTGGTGATGGACTTGCGGCTGAAGGAAGGACACTTGCTTTCGGCTTCTAGCATGGGGTAATTTGCTTCAGGGACTCGCAACCCTTGGATGCATGATAACATGTCACATGGCTCGTGACAAGTTATGTGTATGAAAAGGACTATGACCATATCGACCAAACTAGCATGCCTGTGATGGTTTATTATTCTGTCCATAGCATGCCTGTGATGTTTTTCCTTTTGCTGCCATAATTATAGGGAAACTGCATGCTAGAAAATAATAAAACAAACATGCAAAAACTCTCAATACAATATCAAGTCGATAGCCTTCTAATGCGTAGCCCTCATCAAACTATCGATCGGTGGTGTTGTGAACTGTTTCCCACCCTCGTGGGACACACCCACTTATCTTTAGGAGGTGTGTGGTGACAATGATTTCCCCAGTCCAGTTTCAACCTGGGCGTGCCTTCGCAAGGAAATTTGTTGGCCCTGGGCATAATGGTTAGGACCAGACTTGACTAGTTTTTCCATATGTCACTAACATGATGAATTACTGGAGGCAGCTGTTGAGAGGATAGGGTTCTATGTTGTATCCAGCCCTCGCTGGACACAGGGCGCCTAGTCTGTCTTAACTAAGAGGAATTGTGCACGGCACAATTGGCTGGCATGCCTACCTAAGGAAGCATGAGACTTTCTGTGCATCCCAACTCACCCTCGTGAGTCGCGGAGACCTCATGTGAAATTAGGATCCTACTCACTTATTTCCATGTTGAGTTTAAGAGTTCTCAACTTATTTTGGAAGTAGTGGGAGCATAGCATTTAATTTATAGTCCTTGTTAAATGCTTTATCATAGTACTTATTTTACTTATTTGCTTATTGTAGATGACATCTCCTGATCTAAGATTGAAACTTTATAAAAATAAATTGGATGGGACAAATTGGACAAATTGGTTCAAAATTTTGTCCAAGATACTGGAACAAGAGAATAAGGTGCATCTTCTTGAAAGACCTCCATCCTAGCCCAGTGTGTATTTCACTACTGAGTGGGAGTGGAATGTCTATCTTGAACATTGTGAAGATAACGAACAGTACACTGCTCTTGTCTTAGAGTGCATGACCCCAGAGGTCAAAGTTGAGTGTGATGTGATGGGGATTTATGATCTTATCATACATCTCAAAGGTCTCTTCACACCATGCTCTATAGACAAAGATCAGGAGAGTTCTGTTGGATCTTCAGAGTGTATGCCTAAATCTGAGAATGACCATGGTTCTGTATCTTCGAAGCTAATACTTCGGAAGACTGGGAATACATGGGTATTTCGAAGAGGATTAATGGCCAAGAAGAGCATGGCAAAGAAGAAGAGATGTAATCCATCTGCTTCAGGTATTGTGTTACCGAGGTCTTTTATCTACTTCTTATTCATGGGTACTGGGTACCGCATGTGGAACTTACATATATTTTTCATATGCAGGAGCTCAGAAGAAGTAGGATGATTAGGCTTGGTGGGATCGACTCTCGGGTCAGGGACGGAGCATTGGATGCTGTTGTTGATATCATCTCACTGCCTTGAAGACTTTATCTAGAACTTTGCTATTATGTATCAGCTTATGTATTAGAACATCATTCCTTTTGGAAAGGATTTCAGTTTGAAATAATAAATGATATTTTCTTTAAATCTGAGATGTTCTATTGAAGTGATACAGTTGATAATAGTTTGTGGTTCTATATGATCAGATCCAATGATTCAATAAACACCCTCTTATAGCATTGTCTCTTGAACCATAGAACAATGGTCACATCCAAAGGTCCATGGACTATTGGGATCATTATCCTTTCAGGATTATGATACATGTGAGCCTAGTTCAAAGGAACAATGTGACAGATGCTGCCTTCACCATAAAGGGTGGAAGGGTTAGTGGCTTGTTGGATCTATTACACAGCAATGTGTGTGGACCCATGTAAACAAGCACTAAGAGGTGTTGTATACTTCATTAGGTGTGGATATGCTTTATCCAACCCAAGTACTTTGGAGAAATCTAAGAAGTTCAAAATGAAGTACAGAATCAAATTGGAGGATCTATTAAAGCACTTTGATTGGATCAAGGTGATTAGTGGAAAATTTGATGACTATCCTAAGGAGTGTGGGGATTATCTCACAGCTTACTTGGAACACCACTGTGTGGTGAATTTCAAAGAAAGAAAGAGGAACACATTGGATGTGGTTCCATCTTTGAATAGTCATGCAAATATACTACTATGGTGCCATGCAAACAGATGTACTGCCACTCCATAAGAAAGTGTCTAAGTTAGCTTTTGAGTTACAAACTGCAAATATCCCATTTCTTCAATGGAATTGAGAATGTAATGTGCAGTGATTCAAAAGTATGTGTTTGTAGTGCACTGTAGAGTGCTAATTCTATCCCAAAGAGAACAAAATATTTGTTGCTCAAACTGCTGTCTCTCTTGAGAAAGTATTTCTTTTGAAAGAAGCTAGTGGGAGTAGATTTGATTGGGACAAGGTCCAGAATCAACCACAATATAATTAGACACAAATGGAGAGCAAAATCTCACATACAGGTTGAAAGTCAACCTGAGGTTCAAGTAACACATGAACCATATAAGTCTGGATCGATTTGATATGCTGGGCATGACGAATTTTTCATCAAGGATGAACCTAAGACTTATGAGGACATGGAAGCGGTCGGTGGACCAGATTCCAAGAAATGGCTAAGGGCCATGAGAACCCAAAATGGACTCCATGTCTGCTGATCAAGTTTGGGACTTGGATGAGCCGCCAAAGGGGTTATACCCACAGGCTGTAAATAAATCTTCTAGGAAGATAAACATGGAAGGTAATATTGTTACCTTAAAGGCAAGCTGGTGAACAGAAATTTCAGGCAAATCCACTAGGTGGATAATGATGAAATTTTTCACTAATAGCTGAGTTTTAAGTCCATTAGGTATCTGCTTGTTGCATTTTCTGTTATGGCATGTTATGAAAAACTACTTTTCTTGTTGGATGTCTGGAAGAGGATATCCATATGGAAATAGCCAGTGTTTTCATATAGTGGCCATAAAGATATGCATGGTCTTATGCAAGCATGTTAAAAGAGCCTGTGTTTACAAGAAGATCAGTGGGAGCACCATAATAGTTCTTGTTCTAGAAGATTGATGATATTCTCCTCACATGGAATGACATCTCAACTCTTCACATGGTGAAGACAAGGCTTGAGAAGTATTTCGAGAAGAATGATCTAGGGAATGATGCCTACATCCTAGGCATGAGGATCTATAGATAGAGATCCAAGAAAGTCATTGCCCTTTAGTCAATCTACGTTCATCCAAGAGTTTCTAGAGAGGTTTATATTGGATGATTCCAAATATTGATACCTTCCAGAGAGATATGATCTAACTCTCACAAGGATGCTATGTCCTATGACACAGCTAGAGAATAGTAACATGGGTCTAAAATCCTGTTACATTGGGTACAGGATAGATCATGTTTTGCATAGTACACAAGACCATTTGTGGCAAGTGCTTGGAGCATGGCCAGCAAGTTTCAATCAGATCCTAGTGTTCATACACTAGATAACTGTGAAAGCAATCCTTCGAACTTGGGAAGTGTAAAGGATTGAATTTTAGTCTGTGATAGTCAGGAAGAACTTTGTGTACAGGGGTACACTGACACTTCATTCCAGTCTAATGACTATTGATCACAGCCAGGATTTGCGCTTTGCCTTGTTGAGGTGTTGTGTGCTGGAAGAGCATTAGACAAACCACAGTGGCAAAATTCTACAATTAAGGCTGAGTGCATTGCAGCTTCTTGTGGCAGCCAAGGAAGCAGCTTCATTCACTTGAACTTGATTTAGTTCCTGGTGCTCGATGGTCCAATATAATTCTTATTGGGGTCATAGCATGGAACTTAGCACTCAAGTATGTACTGCAGCAATATCATCTGATCTTAGAGATCATGGATAAAGATGATGATTCAAATTTGTTAAAATAAACACAGATAGCAATCTGGAAAAACCCACTGACGTAGCCTCTGGTGCAGCGGAAGCTAAATAAGTCATACTAGAGACATAGGGACTGATTAAACATCAGTTGCCCTTGGTCTTAGTGCAAGTGGGAGATTGTTGGTGTATATGCCCTGCAGACCAATGTATGGACATGGTCAGGCATTGTTTGAATGTACTTTGATAGAACTATTATTCTTTATAGAGACATGGTCGTTATTATGCATACTTCTCTACCTGCATTGATGTATTGAGTTGCATATATAATGTCCCAGGAGTTTGGATTGGATCCATTCTCATAAGCTATCCCCAGACAATGTACCATAGCAGATATGGGACAGCTTTGGTACATGTAAGACTGGTGTATGGGCTGGTTAGGTGCGGGGCACAGTAACGCAGACATACAGGTGCATTGGATGCACTAGAGTGATCCACCATGAGGATTGACTTGTCTAGTCAACAAGTCAATCTCACATGCAAGAGGTTTGCATTGATCCTTAGGCTTGAGGTATTCATGTCTAGATTTGATGATGGATATGCTTTGATGCAGTCTTACGTCTCTCCGTAATTGGGGGACCAAAACGACTGTCATTGGGCATGTCATAAGTCACGTAGAGACATGGATGACCAATAGTAGGATTTGCCCCTTCCTTCAGAGGAAGCATGATATCCACTTTGGGGCGCCCCATCTTATTGGTGCATGACAGGAATGTGTGGCCACACTAGTTGAGTCATGACCAATGCATTGGATTGATAAACTTGAGACTAATCCAATGGTAGGATATCAGTTTAGGCAAAGGGATCTATAATGCAATGGGAATCCTTGTTGCTTGTTAGGAGTTGTTGCCATAATGACTTAAGTCCTATGACATGGGTAGTAGTGATGTGTTGCTAGATACCCCTCACTACTTATGATGTTTACATCGTTGCCATCGTCATTAGGATCCTACGGGGTCACACGCAATAGACTCTTGACGTTGCTTTAATCAGAAGCCTTAGGATCAAGTTATTGGATAACTTGGATCCATTTGGAAGATTTCATCAGCGCCAATGGGCCTAATGAGTTGGAAGAAAGTTATTGGAGCCAAACTTCAATTTTGGCAGGTTGACCCGAAATTGACCTAGATTGGTCACATTTGGATTAGGGTTGCATTGGATTGGATCCAATGGCTTAATCAACCCATGCCATGAAGTTTGGGCTAGCTCATTATCCAATGAGGCCCAATAATAAGTTGTCATGAAGAGGGAATTGGCTTAAAAGGGTATAATGGGGAGAAACCCAACCCCATTGGCGCCTAGGGGCATAATGGGGTGTGGGTGGCATAAATTGCTTCCTTTGGAAGGAAGTGCCGCCTCCCCCTTCATCCTTTGATGGTATCTTGCCTCTATGGCAAGTGTTGGGGCTAATATGGCTTGATGGCTCTTTTGGAAAGAGCTTGGGCGCATATGGATAGTAGGGTAAGGTTTATGGTAAGATCTTGGAGACTTACCTTACCTCCAAACCCTAATTCCCTTCAAACCCTTGCTTAGCCGAATGACTCTTCCATGTTACGCCTAGCCCTTCTCCTTGGATGGAAAGAATGCCTCTAAGGCATGTCTTGGGCTGATATGGCTATTGGGCAAATAAGGATAGGTTGAATGAGGTTTATGGCAAATTCTTGGAGACTTTCCTTACCACAAACTCCTCTCATCCTAGCCGCCCACTTGGCATGATCTTGGCCCTCCCTAAACCGCCTCTTGGCTTATAAAAGGGACCCTAGCTGCCCCCTCTCAACGGTTCAAATGCTTGGAGACGTGAACATACATAGAGGGGCGAGAGCAAGGGCAAAGGGCGACAACATCAAGGTGGCGCAACCCTTCTTCCTACTAGTGGCCGCAAGTCTTCTCCTTCCTCTCCTCTTGGCGTGACTTGGAGAAGGACTTGGTGGCGCCACTTCCTCTTACTCTTCCTAAGGGCCGAAACTCTTCTTCTTCCTCTTCTCTTGGAGTGAAGAGGATAAGGAGTTGGTGGCATCTTCCTTGCACTTGGCGCATGATCCTTGGAGGTGGCGCAAGAGAAGTGAAGGAACCCTAAGGCTTGATTCTCTTCCCGAGGCTAGCACCGAGCGTGGAAGGGAGCAACGTTGAGACGGTCGACGCGTGGATACTTGTAGAGGGCGAACACATGGGCGTCTTCAACATGGCTTTGGCAACTAGACAAGCAAAAGAGGTACATCTCTAACACATCCTTGTGTCATCTCTCTCGCATGGATCCTTGGGACCGGAATATGTTTCGGGTGTAATGATTCTTCCGCTACGTCCTTGGACTGCAAAATTTTAAATTACACCCGGTATTCCCTAACAAGATAAACTGGACCGACCCGCTGTGAGGCTATGACTTGGTGTCATAAGTTAACCTCACAAGTGATAGGAGATACATTGATCCTTAGACTTGAGGTCATTGACTCTTCTATATGGTTAAGGATATACTTTGATACAACCTAACGCCTCACCGTAGCTGGAAGGTTATAAGGGTTGCCATTGAGTATGTCACGACCCATATGAGAAGACCAATTGACAAATAAAGGATTTGCCCCTTCCTTATGGAAGTATGACATCCATGGAGCTCCTCAATGGTCTATGACTGAATGTGTATGGCCATACCCAGGTAAAGACCTGATTTAGTCATAGCCATGTGATTGGATGAAAACAAGTGATGACACACTTGTCCTATCGGATATCAGTTTGGCAAAGGGACTGTAATGTATCTGCACCTGTTGCGATGATGGGGATGTCGATGTCGATATCCATTCTGATGACTTGGGTAGCAGCGATGCACTGCTAGGTTGATGGGGTCACCAAACATGCAACATTCAAACAACGCGCTTCGAAAACATTTTGATAAATAGGTATAGCTTAGTAAACCCCTTAAGCTATCGTAGTTCGAAATTAGTTTGTTTTGGTAGATAATAGGGAAACCGAAACTAATCAACAAGAGCAACCTAGCATGCGCTTCTAGATAAGATGGAACTTTTGAACAAACTTAATCATGCGGTTCTATAGCCTCAAATAGACCTAACATGCGGTTCTACCATAAGCCATAAAGCTACTCTAAGGGAGGAACTCACCTTGCACCCTTTGAGAATAGAAAGGGTGTCCTTCCCGTTCTTCACCGGTCCAATGGTGGAATCTCACGAAGTAGGGCCCTATGAGCTTACACACATGTCATTGCAGCATCCCACACATGCGTGGGTGAATTTGAAAATAATATTAAGAGGCCAATACACAAGACAATCAAGGGGGAGGCTAGACTCCAAATTCCCTTGTTAACATAGTTTAGACTATCTAGGCTTAGGGGAAGAGAAGAGGGGATAGCTTGCTTGTCATCCCATGGCCTTGCGCCTCCTGCAGAAAATCAGCGTAAGTGCAAAGGGGCTGTCCAACAAGTATCAAAGAACCACACCAACAAGTAACAAAGAACAACAACCAAGATAGTAGAGAGACTTAGCTTAACTAGGTGGTGGCTTGGTCTCGGCATGACACCATCTTGAGTCTCGGCTGTCCAGCTCTCCCTCTTGGACTGAGGACTTGTCAAGGCTAAGGGGAAGAAGTGGCGAGAGCTTCCATCTCCAAGACAAGCGCAAGAGGTGGAATAAGGCTGAAGAGCAAGAGGGAATGGAAAGGGGGACTCTCGGCAATGGTAGGAAGGAAGGGAGGGGTTAGGTGACACACACCATTTGAAGACACACTTCAGAATTTTGAAATTTCATTCAACACTAAGTACTTCACTTTACAAGAGGACTACATCATATAGGGGAGTCTCCAACGGTTATCTCCCTAAGCTCAAAACAAGTCACACAAGCAAGCATGATGTAGACAACTCAATGGGCTGATCTCTTCTTCCAAATGGGTGGTTGTTTGGAGTTTGAACTTTGGAGTCTTCAGCAGGTTAGTAAGCTCGAAATCTGAGATGAGAGTGGACTGAAGAGGCTGCTGATGGCTGACATTGCAGGCTGCAACTTGGCATGGGCGGCTGGCACTTGAAGGGACTGGAGTTGTTGCAAAGTGCAGGCTGCTCCTTGACTTTGGGGGCTGGCGCATGATGGACTGAAGTGGGCATGGTTTCAAGCTGCCCCTTGACTTTGATGGCTGGCGCATGTTGAGCTGAAATAGGTCATTGAGCTGGCTGCTCCTTGACTTGATTAGAGATGAAGGCAACTCCACATGGCTGCCAACTAGGATGGTGGAATTTGGGATGCTTGTGGTGTTGATCCATTGGAGTGGGCTGATTTCTTCATGAGTTGGGCTGATGGCCCATGGCATCTCTTGGAGTTGTCTTGACCTGATTTTGACTTGCATTCCAAGAATGGAGTTGACCTATACTATTACATTAATTTCATGCACTAACCTACTATACATAAGTGGCGGATCCTAGGCATGTAACTACATGGTGTAATTGGTGGGTGGATCTAACCTACCATATGATGCACCCTAGCCTAAGACAAAATAAGCAACAAAAGGGGGTCCTAAGGAAGCCATATCTAATGGCTAGGATAGCCATACCGAGAGGGCTTCTTTCGGACCCGGGTGGACCTCCGAAGATCCTGCTTTGGTCCCACATCAGCTCTCCCGGGGTGGGAAAAATTCTCCTCTGGAGAATTATCTCTGTACCCTTGGAGAAGCTCGGGTGCGGACCTAGCAAGCTCAGCCTCGGGAAGCCAGGCCTCCTCACCATCAGTAAATTTGATGCGGTAATAAAGCTGTACCTCATCAGGGGTGAGTCGGGTCTGGTCCTCGAGTATGGCCTCAATCTCTGAGTCGTGGTAAGTGTCTGGTTCTTGTATAGAGAGAGGCGGATGATACAGCGTCAGATCCTCCACATTGATGGTGGAGGATATCCCCAGTTCTGGTGGTAGGTCCAGGAGATAGGCATTATTGTTGACCTTCTTCAGAATAGTGAAGGGCCCGATGCCCTTGGCGTCCAATTTGCGGCCGGGTCCTTGGATGCGCTCCTCACGGACCCGCAACATTACCTGATCCCCTACAGAAAATACCTTCTCTCGGCGATGTTTATTAGTATCATCACGGTATTGATTGACAGAGTCCTGAATCTTACTGAATAGCTCATGATGTAATTGCGAAATATGAAAAGCATAATCTCGGGCCGAAATAGAGGTCTTGCAATGTTTAGGGGCAGAAAATAGGTCAATAGGCTTGTTAGGTTGGTATCCTAAGTTTGCTTGGAAAGGAGACAAACCAGTAGTCCTGTTTGGCACACTATTGTAGGAAAACTCAGCTGTAGGTAACAGCTTGTCCCAATCACTGGGGTGTTCTCCTACGAGGCTCCTAAGGATGCTCCCAAGTGATCTGTTGACCACTTCGGTCTGCCCATCCGTCTGGGGATGGTAGGCCGTTGAGAACTTCAGTTTTGTGCCTAATAGGGCCCATAGAGTCCTCCAGAAATGGCTGACAAACCTGGTGTCTCTATCCGAGACTATAGTGAGAGGGGTACCATGCTGCCTAACAATGTCTCTAAAGAAGATCCTAGCCATATGTGAGGCATCGGTAGTTTTAGTGCAAGGTATGAAATGAGCCATTTTTGTGAACCGGTCTACCACAACATAAATGGAGTCATGCCTAGCAGCAGTCCTAGGCAATCCTAGAACAAAGTCCATACTAATGTCCTGCCACGGTGCCTGGGGAATAGGCAGAGGGGTATACAGTCCAAAATTGTGCTTCTGGACTTTAGTGGATTGACAGGTTCCACAGTGCCTAACTACCTTGGCCACATCTCGGTAGAGTTGAGGCCAAAAGAATCTTTCCTCGACCAAGGCACGGGTCTTCTCTCGACCATGGTGCCCAGCAGACCCTCCTCCATGGAGTTCCCAAATTAGGAAATCCCGGATTGAGGACTTAGGCACACAGAGTGTTGGCCCAAGGAAGAGATACCCATCCCTAAGGGTGTACATGGGGTGACTCATATTATCTCTAGTCATATCATCATAAATAGCAGAAAAGTCAGGGCAATCTAGGTAAGCAGCTTTCATTTGTTCAAATCCTACAAGTTCAGCATGCATAGTTTGTAAAATGAAGACTACCCTACTTAGAGCATCAGCAACTTTGTTGTTAGATCCAGATTTGTGTTTTAAGACAAAAGTGTACTGTTGTAAATATTCTACCCACTTGGCATGTCTAGCATTGAGTTTTCTTTGGGCACTAAGGTAAGACAGGGCTTGGTGGTCACTATTTAAAGTAAACTCATGGTGGAGAAGGTAGTGCCGCCAATGCCTCAAAGATTGAACTACGGCATAGAACTCTTTGTCGTAGGTTGAGTATTTCTGCTTGGCCTCATTCAGCTTTTCACTGAAGAAGGCAATAGGGTGACCTTCTTGGCTGAGGGTCCCACCTATGCCAATGCCAGAAGCATCACAATCAACCTCAAAGACCTTGCCAAAGTCAGGCAATCTTAAAACAGGGGCAGAGGTCATCCTACTCTTAAGCTCAGTGAAAGCCCTATTGGCAGACTTGGTCCAACTAAAGTCCCCTTGTTTCATGCAATTGGTGATAGGAGCTACTATGGTGCTAAAATTCCGTATGAACCTACGGTAGAAGGTAGCAAGGCCATGAAAACTCCTAACTTCAGTAAGGGTCTTGGGCTCTGGCCAGTCTAATATGGCTTGGACTTTAGATGGGTCCGCTTGAAGCCCAAGGTCAGAAACAATAAACCCTAGAAAGACAACTTTGGGAGATAGAAAAGAACATTTCTTCAGGTTGACATACAGCTTTTCATCTCTAAGAAGGGTTAGAGTCTGCCTTAAGTGCCCTAGGTGCTCCTTTTGTGACTTACTATAGATAAGTATGTCATCAAAGTATACAACTAGGAACTTCCCTATGTAGGGTCTAAGCACTTGGGTCATAAGCCTCATAAATGTGGAAGGGGCATTGGTTAGCCCGAAGGGCATGACTAACCATTCATATAAGCCGTCTTTGGTTTTGAAGGCGGTCTTCCACTCATCCCCTTCTCTAATCCTAACCTGATGATATCCACTCCTGAGGTCAAGCTTGGAAAACCATTTGGACCCTACTAGCATATCTAGCATGTCATCAAGCCTAGGTATGGGGAACCTATACTTGATGGTAATCTTGTTGATAGCTCTACAATCTATACACATGCGCCAGCTGCCATCCTTCTTTGGGGTAAGAAGGGCTGGGACGGCGCAGGGACTTAGGCTTTCCCTGATGTAACCCTTACACAATAAATCATCTACTTGTCTTTTGAGCTCCTCATGCTCGGTAGGGTTCATCCTATAGTGGGGTAGGTTGGGAAGAGAGGATCCAGGAACTAGGTCTATGGCATGTTGTATATCCCTAAGGGGTGGCAGTCCTTCAGGGAGGTCCTCTGGAGTGAGCTCACTAAACTCTTGGAGCAAGGATTCTACTTCTGGGGGAGGCTTCTCATCCACTTCAGGGTTGGTTTCTTTGATGACTAAGGTGTAAAGGGGTTGATCTTCTATAATTTCCTTAGTGAAGGTTTGAGGCCTTATAAGTTGTATGGTAGGCTGGTCTTTCTTGGGTTCCTCTATCTTACCCTTACTAGTTGTGGCTCTAAGTTCTTTGGGGAGAGAGGGTTTGAGCCTAATCTTTTGATCTTTATGGGTGAAGACATAGGTATTGGTCCGACCGTAGTGGACAACATCCATGTCATACAGCCAAGGGCGTCCTAAGAGGATTTGGGCTACATCCATAGTAAGGACATCACACCAGATCTTGTCCTCATATGTTCCAAACTGGATAGGTACGAGGCACCTATGGGTCACAGGGACACTGGTTTGGTTAACCCAAGAAATATTGTAAGGACTAGGTCGGGGTTCCATCTTGAGGTTCAGTTTTGTGGCAGCTATGTGGGAGACAGCATTGAGGCTGCTTCCACCATCAATGACCACCTTGCACATGTGACCATGGCATTTGGTGTAGGTGTGGAAGATACTGGTTCGGCGCCAGTCCTCAGTGGGGGTTGGTTTGACAAGGGTGCACCTAACTACCCCTAAGGTGTTGAAGATATCATCACTACTGTCATAGTCATTGACTTCAACCTCTTGATCAGGGTCTTCCTCAAAGGTGGGCTCAGGGTCTATGTCTTCTTCAGCTAGGACCATGACCTTCATAACCTTCTTAGGACACTCTTTTGCAAAATGTCCCTTCTGCCTACAGTTATAACAAGTGGGGATGGAGTTGTCTGTAGTTTGAGCAGTTCTTGGTTTTGGGTTTGAGCTAGAAGGCAAGTGCATAGGAGCTGGCCTATAGATGGGCCGGGGAGGGAGGGCTTCCTTTCTATTCTTAAGTTCTTGTTCAACTTCTAGGGCCCTCTGATAAGCTATCTCCGGGGTATCTAATTGAAAATAGGTCAAGGCCCTCTTAATGTCAGGTCTAAGGCCATTCTTGAATCGACTTAGGATCATACCTTGGTCTTCCTTGGCTTCACACCTAATGAGAAGTTCTTCTAGCTTAGATTGATAGGCTTCTACAGTAGAGGAGCCTTGAGTGTGACTATTAAGTTCATCCTTAAGCTTTTGCATGAAACCAGGTGGGACATACTTTTGCCTAAGTAGGTATTTCATTTCATCCCAAGATTCAACGGGTGGCTTACCATCCCTTTCTATAGTTCTTTCGACATGGGTCCAGTAGAGTCTAGCGGATCCTTCTAATAGGCACTTTGTGAACCTAACCTTACTTTCATGGTGCATAAGGCTATATTCAAAGTATTGGTCTAACTTTGTGGCCCAATCTAGGAACTCCTTGGGGTTAAGAGACCCACCAAAAGTAGGGGGGTTGATCTTGATGGCACGTTGCACATCATACTCTCTAGGTCTATGATAGGGGGCTTGAGGGGCATGAGGCCCTTCCCATTCGGTTTGAGCATGATTGACTCTAGGGGTGTGTGAAGGAGATCCTTGAACATTTGGTTCCCTTGGGTGGGATCCACTATTAGGTCGGCTAGTGGTTTGGGGATCCATTTTAGAGTTAGACTCTAGGGTGTTAAGCCTATTGTCTATGACACCTATGGAATGTTGAAGGGTTGCTAGGGTCTCTCTAAGGGAGGCCATTTCAATTGAGAGGGCACTCACCTCATGGTCAATAGCTTGATTGAGACCATAGGGGGCACCGGATCTAGTAGCCATTTTCGAAATGAGTAAAGTTTTGAAAATAGACCCTAAGGTGATAAATATAGCTAGTCAAATTCTTTCAAGCACCTAGGTCCAAAAATCGCCTTAGTAGTAGGAAAATAAAGTTTTGGTCTTATAAAATCCTACTCTAAGAGCCTAAGCTCTGATACCAAGATGATGGGGTCACCAAACATGCAACATTCAAACAACGCGCTTCGAAAACATTTTGATAAATAGGTATAGCTTAGTAAACCCCTTAAGCTATCGTAGTTCGAAATTAGTTTGTTTTGGTAGATAATAGGGAAACCGAAACTAATCAACAAGAGCAACCTAGCATGCGCTTCTAGATAAGATGGAACTTTTGAACAAACTTAATCATGCGGTTCTATAGCCTCAAATAGACCTAACATGCGGTTCTACCATAAGCCATAAAGCTACTCTAAGGGAGGAACTCACCTTGCACCCTTTGAGAATAGAAAGGGTGTCCTTCCCGTTCTTCACCGGTCCAATGGTGGAATCTCACGAAGTAGGGCCCTATGAGCTTACACACATGTCATTGCAGCATCCCACACATGCGTGGGTGAATTTGAAAATAATATTAAGAGGCCAATACACAAGACAATCAAGGGGGAGGCTAGACTCCAAATTCCCTTGTTAACATAGTTTAGACTATCTAGGCTTAGGGGAAGAGAAGAGGGGATAGCTTGCTTGTCATCCCATGGCCTTGCGCCTCCTGCAGAAAATCAGCGTAAGTGCAAAGGGGCTGTCCAACAAGTATCAAAGAACCACACCAACAAGTAACAAAGAACAACAACCAAGATAGTAGAGAGACTTAGCTTAACTAGGTGGTGGCTTGGTCTCGGCATGACACCATCTTGAGTCTCGGCTGTCCAGCTCTCCCTCTTGGACTGAGGACTTGTCAAGGCTAAGGGGAAGAAGTGGCGAGAGCTTCCATCTCCAAGACAAGCGCAAGAGGTGGAATAAGGCTGAAGAGCAAGAGGGAATGGAAAGGGGGACTCTCGGCAATGGTAGGAAGGAAGGGAGGGGTTAGGTGACACACACCATTTGAAGACACACTTCAGAATTTTGAAATTTCATTCAACACTAAGTACTTCACTTTACAAGAGGACTACATCATATAGGGGAGTCTCCAACGGTTATCTCCCTAAGCTCAAAACAAGTCACACAAGCAAGCATGATGTAGACAACTCAATGGGCTGATCTCTTCTTCCAAATGGGTGGTTGTTTGGAGTTTGAACTTTGGAGTCTTCAGCAGGTTAGTAAGCTCGAAATCTGAGATGAGAGTGGACTGAAGAGGCTGCTGATGGCTGACATTGCAGGCTGCAACTTGGCATGGGCGGCTGGCACTTGAAGGGACTGGAGTTGTTGCAAAGTGCAGGCTGCTCCTTGACTTTGGGGGCTGGCGCATGATGGACTGAAGTGGGCATGGTTTCAAGCTGCCCCTTGACTTTGATGGCTGGCGCATGTTGAGCTGAAATAGGTCATTGAGCTGGCTGCTCCTTGACTTGATTAGAGATGAAGGCAACTCCACATGGCTGCCAACTAGGATGGTGGAATTTGGGATGCTTGTGGTGTTGATCCATTGGAGTGGGCTGATTTCTTCATGAGTTGGGCTGATGGCCCATGGCATCTCTTGGAGTTGTCTTGACCTGATTTTGACTTGCATTCCAAGAATGGAGTTGACCTATACTATTACATTAATTTCATGCACTAACCTACTATACATAAGTGGCGGATCCTAGGCATGTAACTACATGGTGTAATTGGTGGGTGGATCTAACCTACCATATGATGCACCCTAGCCTAAGACAAAATAAGCAACAAAAGGGGGTCCTAAGGAAGCCATATCTAATGGCTAGGATAGCCATACCGAGAGGGCTTCTTTCGGACCCGGGTGGACCTCCGAAGATCCTGCTTTGGTCCCACATCATAGGTGCCACTCACTGCTTGTGAGACCTTAGGTCTTCACTGCCAACGTCAAAGGAACCTACATGGTCACACACCAAGACACTCGAGTTCTCGTATTGATCGGGAAGCCTTATGATCGAGTTATTGGATAACTCAGATCTATTTTGGAGATTTCATCAATGGGCCTGATGAGATGGAAGAAACTTATTGGAACCAATTTCTGTTTTTAGCATATTGGCCGAATTAACCATGGTTAGCCTCATTTAACCTTGGGTTAAGTTGGATTGGATCCAATAGCTTGGTTAACATGGGCAATGGACTTTGGGCTAGGCCCATTGCTAAGTTGGGCTCATTGATAAGTTATCATGAAGAGAAGAAGGGCTAAAAGGGTATAATGGGGACAAGTCTTCTCCCCTAGGCGCCTATGGGCATAATGGGGAGAATTGGCAAAGTTTGCTTCATTTAGAAGCAATATGCGCCTCCCTCGTTATCCCTTATGGTATGAAAGCCTATATGACATTACTTGGGGGTGCAAGGCAAGGCCTTGGCGCACAAGGGAAGGCTTGGGCGAATAAGGAAGGGTTGAATGAGAATTATGGAAATGTCTTAGAGACTTTCCTTGCTTCAAACCTTCTCATCCTAGCCGCCCACTTGTCTTGATCCTAGCCCTTCATGAACTGCCTCTTGCTCTATTAATAGGACCCCTTGTCGCCCCTCTTGGATGATGATTTTCGTGAGTGCCACTCCTTGGAGGCGTGTGCAAGTAGAAGGGGCGTGAGCAAGGGTTCAAGAGGCGCAATCTTCTCTTCCTCCAAACCCTAGCCGCAAGTGTGCATCTCCTCTTCTCTTCTTGGCGTGAGAAGGCTTGGAGTTGGCGGCTTCTCAAACTCCTCTTCTCAACCCTTGGCGCATATAACTTGGAGGTGGCACAAGGTTGAAGGAAGTGAATAAAAGGCATGGATCTTCTTCCCGAGGCTAGCACCAAGCGAGGAAGAAGAGAGCTCGAGGAGTCCATGTGTGTGAGACTGCAGAGGCAGAGGGAGAACACGTGGGTGAAAGAAACCCTTATTAAGGGGGTGAAACCCTAAACATGCGCATCTAGCATGCATGACGGAAAGAGGGTTTCTAAAAGATCGTATATGACAACCATATGATCAACTTGAAGCTATGAGTTTAGATCTATACCATAGCCATAGATTGGAGGTCGGCTTGGAAGAAGAGAGCAACTTTGATCTCCTCCAAAAGTTCACACACAAAGGCGATGAAGACTCCCAACTTGCGCACCTCTTGTGCTAGCAAAAGTGCCAAGATGTCAATGATCGAGTGTAGGGAAGAGATGAAGACTTCCTTTTGCTTGGCCGGTTCCTCCACTTCTCGTCAACACCCTCACTTGCTCGAGAGCAAAAATCGTTTCCACCAAGCAACAAGAGAGAGGTGTAACCGAAAAACATTAGGGAGACTTCAAGCCATGAACGCATATGCGTTTTCATTTTGGAACTTTCCAAAAATGGCAACCATTAAGAGTATGCGTTCATGCGTTCATGTCTCCATGAACCAAACGCAACTCCTTCTCCCTCTTGAACCATGCGCTCAACCCATGAGCCGGTTCAATACCCTTGGTTCAATAGCGAAACCAAATCAGCCCAAGCATTAAGTCTAGATCAAATTAGACCCCAAAGTCCAAGATCTGACCATTCATCATCTGACGCTTCTGATCGCATCGATCTAGCATCATCTTGAAGAGTCCCCTTCATGGGGGAGCGCAAGTAAACAAAATCCCTTTCAAGAGGGGGGCGAAAACCTTAAAGGGGTGGCGCATCACCATTGCAAGCGGAAGCAAAAGGTTTTCGAGAATCTTAGCATAAACATATGTTCAACTTGGTGAAGTTGAGACTCATACCATAGCCATCTCGGTTTAGATGGAGCTTTGGAAGCAAAGGCGCAAGTGCCCCTTCTCCGAAGATAATCACACACAAGAGAAGATGGCTTCTCCTTGGATTCCTTGTGCTAGCAAGGATGCGCAAGGTGTCCTTGATCGAATGTTAGGATGATGGAGAAGTTTCCTTGGCCGAGCGCTTGTTCTTGTCGTCCACTTCCTTCCACACGAGATGGCAAGCAAGCTACCTTTTTTCCAAAACCAAAACGCAAAGACAAGAGAGCAAATGCCCTTCGGCGACATCAAGACAAATGACGTTACATGACTTCCCAAAATGGAAAGTCATGAAGCCACTTTCCAACGCCAAAACGCCCCTCTTGATGAACCATGCGTTCACCTAGTGAACCGGTTCATGCTTTGGTTCAATTCGATTTGGCCCAAAGACCAAATTCAAACCAAGCCAAGCCAAGGCATGGTCTAGACCCTCTATGAACCAAATGGCTCATGATCTAGCCGTTCATCTCCTGATGCTCCTGATCTCACCGATCTAGCATCATCTCTCTCGATCGAAGCTTACCGATCTAAAGCCCTAATCAATCAAACATGATCAGGCTAGATCTCACTTACAATCAGAGATTAAACCCCTTTAAACTGAACCCATACAATTCAGTCCACACGATCTGACTCAAGAAAGCCATATCATCAAATTGTGCGACCCTAAGGGTTTCCTTTAAATGTCGGTAACGACAACTTACGTTATCACGATCAGTGAGGGGTATCTAGCAACACATCACTGTCTCCCTATATAAAGGAAATAGTCTTCCAAGACTACACCCAAACCATGGCACAAGTGTGAATCAAAACTCACAAGGCACACATATGTCCTTTGCCACTGGATGTTCTTATTGGACAAGCATGTCAAGCTTGTAACTCCAATACGATGAGCATGATTAGATCAGATGCACATAGTCATCTGGGTATGGCCATACACTACCTCAATCATCTCATATAGGGGGGGCCTCTAGAACATCACACTCCTTAAACAAGGAGACGGCAATCCTTTATCTATCACTAGTGCCCTAACCTGATTCAAGCTCACCATCCAAGATAGTCTATAATCATTATATTTCAAATGATATTGAACTACCTCAAGACAATGACAATCATCATTTAGAAACACAAGTGATCTCAAGTCAGAGGACATGTGCCACTTGCTGCTTACAGGGATCATTCACATTGTGACAAGCAATGCAATATCCCAGTAGGGTCTGTCCAGTACATCCAATGTACCCATGAGTCTACATCTTATTCCATGCTCGAAGCATCCTATAAGATTAGCACTCATATTAGTCTCCATCATATCCAGGCTGTCTCATGTTCACCAAGATATCTCGACTAAGGATTCATAGCCTGTCAGCCTAGCTGAACAGCTTTGAGACATTATTCAGAAGTACACTTATTACAGCAGACAAGGTAACAACCTGAATAACAACCATGCCTTATTATAAACTTAAGAGTTTATTACATGATACTTTTACAATCCCGAGGCCTCAAACATTAGCCTTAAGGGCATACCCCAACAATCTCCCACTTGCACTTAATCTAATGGTTGAGAAATCTCAAACCCATATTATTACAGTGCTTCTCATGCTTCTGCTGCGCCAGAGGCTTGGTAAGCGGGTCTGCCAGATTGTCATCTGTATGAACCTTGCAAATCTTGATCTCGCCTCGATCAATGATCTCCCGGATCAAGTGAAACCGTCTCTGTATGTGCTTGGACTTCTGGTGCGACCGTGGTTCCTTTGCTTGTGCGATTGCTCCAGTGTTATCACAGAAGATAACCAAAGGATCAGCACTCGAAGGAACGACACCAAGTTCTCTCACGAACTTACGAATCCACACTGCCTCCTTGGATGCTTCCGAGGCTGCAACATACTCGGCTTCAGTTGTGGAATCAGCAACAGTAGACTGTTTGAAACTCTTCCACACCACTGCTCCACCATTCAAGCTAAAAACATAGCCTGATTGCGATCGGAAATCATCCTGGTCCGACTGGAACGAAGCGTCAGTATATCCCTCTATACTGAGTTCTTCCTGACCACCATATATCAAGAACATATCTTTGGTCCTCCGCAGATATTTTAAGATGTTCTTGACCGCAATCCAGTGCGCCAAACCTGGATTACTTTGGAATCGACTGGTCACGCTTAACCCGTAAGCGACGTCTGGGCGAGTACACAACATCGCATACATAATGGACCCAATAGCCGAAGCATAAGGCGTATTGTCCATTTCATCTTTCTCAGTCTGTGTTTGTGGACACTGACTCTTCGAAAGATTCAGACCATGTCTGACTGGAAGATATCCACGTTTAGAATTCTCTAAATGGAATCTCTCCAGGACCTTATCGATGTAAGTACTCTGGCACAGCCCGAGAAGCCTCTTAGATCTATCCCTGTAGATCTTCACACCTAGTACATAGGCTGCTTCTCCTAAATCTTTCATCTGGAAACATTTTCCTAACCATGCTTTAACAGCATGCAGTTCAGGAATATCATTTCCAATGATCAAGATATCATCGACGTAGAGGATTAGGAATGTAATCACGCTCCCACTAAACCTCTTATATACACACGGGTCATCCTCGTTCTTGATGAAACCAAACTCAGAGATTGATTCATCAAAACGAATGTTCCAGCTTCTTGATGCTTGTTTAAGTCCATAAATGGACTTCTTCAACTTGCATATTTTATGACGATCTGCTGGATTAGTGAAACCCTCAGGTTGTGTCATATACACATCCTCATCCAGATTTCCATTGAGGAAAGCTGTTTTCACATCCATCTGCCAGATCTCATAGTCGTAATATGCTGCTATCGCGAAAAGAATCCGAATAGACTTAAACATGGCTACAGGAGAGAAAGTTTCATCATAATCTATCCCGTAGATTTGTTTGAAACCTTTCGCAACTAGTCTGCCTTTATAGGTAACCACGTTACCATCCATGTCAATCTTCTTCTTGAAGATCCATTTACAGCCTATAGGGATTACTCCCGGAGGCGGATCAACCAAATCCCAGACTTGGTTATCTGACATGGAGTCCATCTCGGCTCGCATAGCATCAAGCCATCTAGCTGACTCCGGTCCACTGACCGCATCCGCATAAGTTAGGGGTTCATCATTATCAATGATGTAGACTCCGTCATAGCGCTCAGGCTGTCGACGGATCCTACCCGATCTTCGCGGTTCCCGTGATATCTGAGCCTCAGGTTGTTCAATAACCTGATCTACCGGCTCAGGCTCATCCAACTCTGCTTGACTACTTTGTCCTTCCTCTGGAATCTGATCCAGCTTTATTTCTCTCCCACTGGCCTCTTGCAGAAGAAACTCCTTCTCAAGAAATATGGCCGTCCGAGCAACAAAAACCTTGTTCTCTTTGGGATCGTAGAAATAATAACCCTTAGTTTCCTTAGGGTAACCGACAAAGATACATTTCTCAGATCTGCTTTCCAGTTTCCCAGAGGCGAGCTTTTTGACATAAGCCTCGCAACCCCAGATCCTGATAAATGTCAAGCTAGGCTGTTTCCCATACCATAACTCATATGGCGTCTTTGAAACTGCCTTGGATGGCACTCGGTTTAGTACCTTTGCAGCTGTTTCCAGTGCAAAACCCCAAAAGGAATATGGAAGAGTAGCCTGACTCATCATAGAACGAACCATATCAAGTAACGTTCTATTTCTCCTCTCGGACACACCATTCCACTGCGGTGTTCCTGGCGGAGTGAGCTGTGAGATAATCCCACACTCCTTCAGATAGTCAGTAAACGCATGACTCAGGTATTCACCACCTCGATCAGAACGAAGTGCCTTGATATTTCGGCCTAGCTGATTTTGTACTTCATTTTTGAACTCTTTGAACTTGTCAAAAGATTCACTTTTATGTCTCATTAAATAGACATACCCATACCTACTGAAATCATCAGTAAAGGTAATGAAGTACTGATAGCCACCTCTGGCATGTTTACTAAATGGCCCACACACATCACTGTGTATAAGGTCAAGTAAACCCGAAGCCCTTTGACCTTTGTGAGGAAAAGGAGACTTCGTCATTTTACCCATCAAACAAGCTTTGCATGTATCAATCTCCTCATAGGAGAATGATCCCAGCAGTCCATGTTCATGCAACCGCTTAATGCGCTTCTCGTTTATATGGCCTAAACGACTATGCCATAACAAGGTGCTGTCATCAGCATACTTGGCTTTCTTATTATCAATGTTTTGTATAGAATTTTCCATGTCCAACATGTATAACCCATTGTTAATTGAACCAGTTGCATACACAATATTATCATGAGATAAAACACACTTTGAAATATTGCATTCAAAGGCAAATCCTTTCCTGACAAGAGCAGGAATAGAGATAATATTCTTGGTAATACTCGGTACAAAATAACAATTGTTTAATTCTAATACAACGCCAGATGGTAAAGAAATGAAATAGTCTCCTACAGCAACAGCAGCAACCCGTGCCCCGTTTCCAACTCGTAGGTCTACCTCATGCTGTCCCACCTGCCTTCTTCTCTTGAGTTCCTGCACATTTGAACAAATGTGAACTCCACATGCGGTGTCCAACACCCATGAAATGGTAGAAGAAGATAACATGACCTCAGTCACATATATACCTGAGCCAGAAGCGATGCTTCCCCTCTTATCTCCTTGGAGCGCTTTACAGTCCTTTTTCCAGTGACCCAGCTGGCCACAGTGGAAACACCTGTTGTCCTTCGACCGCTTCACCTTCTGTTTCAGGGCCTTGCTGTAATTCTTGACAGGGGTCTTGCCCTTCTTCCCCTTCTTCTTGTTCCTTGAAGGAACCATTAAGACAGAGGTTGAAGGCTTACCCTTCAGAGTTTCCTCAGTTGTCAAGAGCATATTCAGCAGCTCTGCCGGCGTACAATCGATTTTGTTCATATTAAAATTAATGATGAACGCATCGAAAGAAGGCGGAAGAGACTGTAGAATAATGTCCACAGCAAGCTCCTGGTTGACGGTATGCCCCAGTTTCTCTAGAGCCTCCTTGTGCCCAATCATCTTGAGCACATGAGCTCCCACTGGGCTCCCCTCAGCCAGTTTGCTCTGAAAGAAGAGCTTCGTCAGATTATAGCGCTCAGTCCTCGCCTGTGCAGCATACAGCATCTTGAGGTTCGCTATAATTTCTATAGCCGACATATCCTCATGCTGACGCTGCAGCGGTGGCGTCATAGACGCTAGCATCAGGCAAGCGACATCAATGCTATCATTGACGTGCTTTTCGTAGGCATCCCGAACCGCCCTTGCGGCGTTCGGAGCGGGCTGCGGCGGTATCGCCGTCTCGAGGACATACAGTTTCCTCTCTGCCTTAAGAACAATCTTAAGGTGTCCGAACCAGTCAGAGAAGTTCGGCCCAGCAAACTTCTCCCTTTCCAGTAGGGATCGCACATTGAAGCTCATGGTGTTCGTTGCTGCAGGAATATACAACAGGCAAGAACAGCAAGGTCAGTATCAATGTTTCAGAATCAATCCAGGACTTAAGAAAGATTCTTTTCTCACTATTTTGTCTGACTGAAAAATCCAGTAAACAGTCCGAAAGAGTAAACACTCTTTTAGTGAGATGGGATCCAGATTTCATACTTGGTCTCCGCGTCCCGCTCAGGCGAGATAAGATGCACAGAGATGACAAGCACTAGTTTCTGGTAGGCTGTCCCAGCCAATCGCCAACCCGTGCGATTCCCCTTCATCTTGGCAATCCAGCAGACTGTGCCAACTGAGTTGGTACAACACAGTCTCTGATCCCAGAGATGGCTGCCTCCATGTGCTACCATATGCGCCACATATGTAGTCTACATGGTCAAGCTGACCTGACCTACTCCCTGGACCACCACGTGCTATGCTGAGCAACGAGAAGGGATAAATCCCTGCTCTGTAACACGCAGGTGTAATCCAGCACCGTCTGAAGATAGATGGACGTGCCCACTGAGTGGGTTCAACACGGCTCCAACGATAGTCAGAACGGTGAGGTTTCGCGTCAGAAGGCTTACGAGCTTGATATATTAGCGTTGGATTTTAACGGTCTTTTATCTTCTTACTATCAGGCATGTCCTATGGCTATAGCAGAAGATAAACTTAAACATGCAATTCTAATTATTAGCAATAAGTAGAAAGCATGATCTTATGTGGTAAAAGCCCATGAACCCTAGTAAGACCTTAATTTTACTTAAGTCTTCACTTGAGCTCCTTGGCCTCACATCTGGTCCAACCTAGGGCTCTAGCGCCAAGAGCACCTCAGGTGCGCCACCAGGTGAATGCTCCTCTTGGATGTGTGCCTTTGTGCTCTTGTCTAATCAAAATACATTTTTGATCTATCTAGACAAGGTTGACTCGCAGGTCAACAATACATTATAAATTAAGTACAATGTGATTCGCAGATCACAAATTAATTTACAATTTTAAATCCAGGCTCACAGGCCCCAGCACAGCACACAATAGGGCAACCCACATAAGAGTAAATAAACAAGCATATGGTTTCAATCATCATGTGATCCAATCAAGAAATTAAAATTTAGAAAACCCCATAGGCATCACTTTTAATTTCCTTATGTGCCCTACAACCTTACAATGGTCCATTGATAGGGATCCACTCATCCATCTAGATAGATCCTTTTCCCTTGCATGCACCGAGTCCTAACTGACCCGAGTTGACCTGATGGTCAACCATGCATGCGCCAAGGGCTGAACCACTCTCATGAGTTTTGGCAAGCGGGTGTGACCCCGGGCCTAACTCAAGTGTGTTCAGAAGTTGTCTCAATCAGACCTCGCTACACGCCTTGGATGCAGTCGACCTATAGCCACCTCGTGCTTGCGCACAGGTGCTATCTGGTCAACCCATCTAGGCTGTCAGATGGTCTGATCAGACTAGTTTGATCCATTCTAGATGAAGCTTTCAACCCCATCAACCCATCTAAGGGTTTACAATAGGTACATCTTAGATCTAGTTGGGCGCGCATGTCATATAGGTTTTAGAAAAACAACAACAACATGGTATAACCGCAACCAACATATATGCGCCAATCAACATAACTCTCATACATGCGCATACTCGCATGAAGAGATAACATATGTCAAACAAGATCAACATACATGTAGATGCGCAAACATGGATCACATAGTATATCAAGCAATCATATGATTATGCTTCAACCGGCGCTCTGATACCAATTGAAGAGTCCCCTTCATGGGGGAGCGCAAGTAAACAAAATCCCTTTCAAGAGGGGGGCGAAAACCTTAAAGGGGTGGCGCATCACCATTGCAAGCGGAAGCAAAAGGTTTTCGAGAATCTTAGCATAAACATATGTTCAACTTGGTGAAGTTGAGACTCATACCATAGCCATCTCGGTTTAGATGGAGCTTTGGAAGCAAAGGCGCAAGTGCCCCTTCTCCGAAGATAATCACACACAAGAGAAGATGGCTTCTCCTTGGATTCCTTGTGCTAGCAAGGATGCGCAAGGTGTCCTTGATCGAATGTTAGGATGATGGAGAAGTTTCCTTGGCCGAGCGCTTGTTCTTGTCGTCCACTTCCTTCCACACGAGATGGCAAGCAAGCTACCTTTTTTCCAAAACCAAAACGCAAAGACAAGAGAGCAAATGCCCTTCGGCGACATCAAGACAAATGACGTTACATGACTTCCCAAAATGGAAAGTCATGAAGCCACTTTCCAACGCCAAAACGCCCCTCTTGATGAACCATGCGTTCACCTAGTGAACCGGTTCATGCTTTGGTTCAATTCGATTTGGCCCAAAGACCAAATTCAAACCAAGCCAAGCCAAGGCATGGTCTAGACCCTCTATGAACCAAATGGCTCATGATCTAGCCGTTCATCTCCTGATGCTCCTGATCTCACCGATCTAGCATCATCTCTCTCGATCGAAGCTTACCGATCTAAAGCCCTAATCAATCAAACATGATCAGGCTAGATCTCACTTACAATCAGAGATTAAACCCCTTTAAACTGAACCCATACAATTCAGTCCACACGATCTGACTCAAGAAAGCCATATCATCAAATTGTGCGACCCTAAGGGTTTCCTTTAAATGTCGGTAACGACAACTTACGTTATCACGATCAGTGAGGGGTATCTAGCAACACATCACTGTCTCCCTATATAAAGGAAATAGTCTTCCAAGACTACACCCAAACCATGGCACAAGTGTGAATCAAAACTCACAAGGCACACATATGTCCTTTGCCACTGGATGTTCTTATTGGACAAGCATGTCAAGCTTGTAACTCCAATACGATGAGCATGATTAGATCAGATGCACATAGTCATCTGGGTATGGCCATACACTACCTCAATCATCTCATATAGGGGGGGCCTCTAGAACATCACACTCCTTAAACAAGGAGACGGCAATCCTTTATCTATCACTAGTGCCCTAACCTGATTCAAGCTCACCATCCAAGATAGTCTATAATCATTATATTTCAAATGATATTGAACTACCTTAAGACAATGACAATCATCATTTAGAAACACAAGTGATCTCAAGTCAGAGGACATGTGCCACTTGCTGCTTACAGGGATCATTCACATTGTGACAAGCAATGCAATATCCCAGTAGGGTCTGTCCAGTACATCCAATGTACCCATGAGTCTACATCTTATTCCATGCTCGAAGCATCCTATAAGATTAGCACTCATATTAGTCTCCATCATATCCAGGCTGTCTCATGTTCACCAAGATATCTCGACTAAGGATTCATAGCCTGTCAGCCTAGCTGAACAGCTTTGAGACATTATTCAGAAGTACACTTATTACAGCAGACAAGGTAACAACCTGAATAACAACCATGCCTTATTATAAACTTAAGAGTTTATTACATGATACTTTTACAATCCCGAGGCCTCAAACATTAGCCTTAAGGGCATACCCCAACACATCTCTCTCGATCGAAGCTTACCGATCTAAAGCCCTAATCAATCAAACATGATCAGACCAGATCTCACTTACAATCAGAGATTAAATCCCTTTAAACTGAACCGAAACAATTCAGTCCACACGATCTGACTTAAGCAAGCCATATCACCAAATTGTGCGACCCTAAGGGTTTCCTTTAAATGTCGGTAACGATAACTTTCGTTATCACGATCAGTGAGGGGTATCTAGCAACACATCACTGTCTCCCGATATAAAGGAAAGAGTCTTCCAAGACTACACCCAAACCATAGCACAAGTGTGAATCAAACTCACGAGGCATGCATGTTTCCTTTGCCACTGGATGTTCTTATTGGACAAGCATGTCAAGCCTGTAACTCCAATACGATGAGCATGATTAGATCAGATGAACACAGTCATCTGGGTATGGCCATACACTATCTCAATCTTCTCATACAGGGGGGGCCCTTTAGAACATCACACTCCTTAAACAAGGAGACGGCAATCCTTTATCTATCACAAGTGCCCTAACCTGACTCAAGCTCACCATCCAAGATAGTCTATAACCATTATGTTTCAAATGATATTGAACTACCTCAAAACAATGACAATCATCATTTAGAAACACAAGTGATCTCAAGTCAAAGGACATGTGCCACTTGCTGCTTACGAGGATCATTCACATTGTGACAAGCAATGGAATATCCCAGTAGGGTCTGTCCAGTACATCCAATGTACCCATGAGTCTACATCTTATTCCATGCTCGAAGCATCCTATAAGATTAGCACACATATTAGTCTCAATCATATCAAGGCTGTCTCAGGTTCACCAAGATATCTCGACTAAGGACATATAGCCTGTCAGCCTAGCTGAACAGCTTTGAGACATTATTCAGAAGTACACTTATTACAGCAGACAAGGTAACAACCTGAATAATAACCATGCCTTTATAAACACAAGAGTTTATTACATGATACTTATTACAATCCCAAAGGCCTCAAACATTAGCCTTAAGGGCATACCCCAACAATCTCCCACTTGCACTTAATCTAATGGTTGAGAAATCTCAAACCCATATTATTACAGTGCTGCTCATGCTTCTGCTGCGCCAGAGGCTTGGTAAGCGGGTCTGCCAGATTGTCATCTGTATGAACCTTGCATATTTTGATCTCGCCTCGATCAATGATCTCCCGGATCAAGTGAAACCGTCTCTGTATGTGCTTGGACTTCTGGTGCGACCGTGGTTCCTTTGCTTGTGCGATTGCTCCAGTGTTATCACAGAAGATAACCAAAGGATCAGCACTCGAAGGAACGACACCAAGTTCTCTCACGAACTTACGAATCCACACTGCCTCCTTGGATGCTTCCGAGGCTGCAACATACTCGGCTTCTGTTGTGGAATCAGCAACAGTTGACTGTTTGAAACTCTTCCACACCACTGCTCCACCATTCAAGCTAAAAACATAGCCTGATTGCGATCGGAAATCATCCTGGTCCGACTGGAACGAAGCGTCAGTATATCCCTCTATACTGAGTTCTTCCTGACCACCATATATCAAGAACATATCTTTGGTCCTCCGCAGATATTTTATAATGTTCTTGACTGCAATCCAGTGCGCCAAACCTGGATTACTTTGGAATCGACTGGTCACGCTTAACCCGTAAGCGACGTCTGGGCGAGTACACAACATCGCATACATAATGGACCCAATAGCCGAAGCATAAGGCGTATTGTCCATTTCATCTTTCTCAGTCTGTGTTTGTGGACACTGACTCTTCGAAAGATTCAGACCATGTCTGACTGGAAGATATCCACGTTTAGAATTCTCTAAATGGAATCTCTCCAGGACCTTATCGATGTAAGTACTCTGGCACAGCCCGAGAAGCCTCTTAGATCTATCCCTATAGATCTTTACACCTAACACATAGGCTGCTTCTCCTAGATCTTTCATCTGGAAACATTTTCCTAACCATGCTTTAACAGCATGCAGTTCAGGAATATCATTTCCAATGATCAAGATATCATCGACGTAGAGGATTAGGAATGTAATTACGCTCCCACTAAACCTCTTATATACACACGGGTCATCCTCGTTCTTGATGAAACCAAACTCAGAGATTGATTCATCAAAACGAATATTCCAGCTCCTAGATGCTTGTTTCAATCCATAAATGGATTTCTTTAACTTGCATATTTTATGACGATCTGCTGGATTAGTGAAACCCTCAGGTTGTGTCATATACACATCCTCATCCAGATTTCCATTAAGGAAAGCTGTTTTCACATCCATCTGCCAGATCTCATAATCATAATATGCTGCTATCGCGAAAAGAATCCGAATAGACTTGAACATAGCTACAGGTGAGAAAGTTTCATCATCATCTATCCCGTAGATTTGTTTGAAACCTTTCGCAACTAGCCTGCCTTTATAGGTAACCACGTTACCATCCATGTCAATCTTCTTCTTGAAGATCCATTTACAGCCTATAGGGATTACTCCCGGAGGCGGATCAACCAAATCCCAGACTTGGTTATCTGACATGGAGTCCATCTCGGCTCGCATAGCATCAAGCCATCTAGCTGACTCCGGTCCACTGACCGCATCCGCATAAGTTAGGGGTTCATCATTATCAATGATGTAGACTCCGTCATAGCGCTCAGGCTGTCGAAGGATCCTTCCCGATCTTCGCGGTTCCCGTGTTATCTGAGCCTCAGGTTGTTCAATAACCTGATCCACTGGCTCAGGCTCATCCAACTGAGCTTGACTACTTTGTCCTTCCTCTGGATTTTCATCCAGCTTTATTTCTCTCCCACTGGCCTCTTGCAGAAGAAACTCCTTCTCAAGGAATATGGCCGTCCGAGCAACAAAAACTTTGTTCTCCTTGGGATCGTAGAAATAATAACCCTTAGTTTCCTTAGGGTAACCGACAAAGATGCATTTGTCAGATCTGCTCTCTAGTTTCCCAGAGGCGAGCTTTTTGACATAAGCCTCGCAACCCCAGATCCTGATAAATGTCAAGCTTGGCTGTTTCCCATACCATAATTCATATGGCGTCATTGAAACTGCCTTAGATGGCACTCGGTTTAGTACCTTTGCAGCTGTTTCCAGTGCAAAACCCCAAAAGGAGTATGGAAGAGTGGCCTGACTCATCATAGAACGAACCATATCAAGTAACGTTCTATTTCTCCTCTCGGACACACCATTCCATTGCGGTGTTCCTGGCGGAGTGAGCTGTGAGATAATCCCACACTCTTTCAGATAGTCAGTAAACGCATGACTTAGGTATTCTCCACCTCGATCTGAGCGAAGTGCCTTGATATTTCGGCCTAGCTGATTTTGTACTTCATTCTTGAACTCTTTGAACTTGTCAAAAGATTCACTTTTATGTCTCATCAGATAGACATACCCATACCTACTGAAATCATCAGTAAAGGTAATGAAGTACTGATAGCCACCTCTGGCATGTTTACTAAATGGCCCACACACATCACTGTGTATAAGGTCAAGTAAACCTGAAGCCCTTTGACCTTTCTTAGAAAAAGGTGACTTCGTCATTTTACCCATTAAACAAGCTTTGCATGTATCAATCTCCTTATAGGAGAATGATCCCAGCAGTCCATGATCATGCAACCGCTTAATGCGCTTCTCGTTTATATGGCCTAAACGACTATGCCATAGCAAGGTGCTGTCATCAGCATACTTGGCTTTCTTATTATCAATGTTTTGTATAGAATATTCCATGTCCAACATGAATAACCCATTGTTGATTGAACCAGTTGCATACACAATATTATCATAAGATAAAACACACTTTGAAATTTTGCATTCAAAGGCAAATCCTTTCCTGACAAGAGCAGGAATAGAGATAATATTCTTGGTAATACTGGGTACAAAATAACAATTGTTTAATTCCAATACAATGCCAGATGGTAAAGAAATGAAATAGTCTCCTACAGCAACAGCAGCAACCCGTGCCCCGTTTCCAACTCGTAGGTCTACCTCATGCTGTCCCACCTGCCTTCTTCTCTTGAGTTCCTGTACATTTGAACAAATGTGAACTCCACATGCAGTGTCCAACACCCATGAAATAGAAGAAGAAGATAACATGACCTCAGTCACATATATACCTGAGCCAGAAGTGATGCTTCCCCTCTTATCTCCTTGGAGCGCTTTACAGTCCTTTTTCCAGTGACCCAGCTGGCCACAGTGGAAACACCTGTTATCCTTCGACCGCTTCACCTTCTGTTTCAGAGCCTTGCTGTAATTCTTGACAGGGGCCTTGCCCTTCTTCCCCTTCTTCTTGTTCCTAGAAGGAACCATCAAGACAGAGGTTGAAGGCTTACCCTTCAGAGTTTCCTCAGTTGTCAAGAGCATATTCAGCAGCTCTGCCGGCGTGCAATCGATTTTGTTCATATTAAAATTAATGATGAACGCATCGAAAGAGGGCGGGAGAGACTGCAGAATAATATCAACAGCAAGCTCCTGGTTGACGGTGTGCCCCAGTTTCTCCAGAGCCTCCTTGTGCCCAATCATTTTGAGCACGTGAGCTCCCACTGGGCTCCCCTCAGCCAGTTTGCTCTGAAAGAAGAGCTTTGTCAGATTATAGCGTTCTGTCCTCGCCTGTGCAGCATACAGCATCTTGAGGTTCGCTATAATCTCTATAGCCAACATATCCTCATGCTGACGCTGCAGCGGTGGCGTCATAGACGCTAGCATCAGGCAAGCGACATCAATGCTATCATTGATGTGCTTTTCATAGGCATCCCGAACCGCCCTTGCGGCGTTCGGAGCGGGCTGCGGCGGTATCGCCGTCTCGAGGACATACAGTTTCCTCTCTGCCTTAAGAACGATCTTAAGGTGTCCAAACCAGTCAGAGAAGTTCGGCCCAGCAAACTTCTCCCTTTCCAGTAGGGATCACACATTGAAGCTCATGGTGTTCGTTGCTGCAGTTATCTACAACAATGCAAGAACAGCAAGGTTAGTATCAATGTTCAGAATCAATCCAGGACTTAAGAAAGATTCTTTTCTCACTATTTTATCTGACTGAAAAATCCAGTAAACAGTCCGAAAGAGTAACACTCTTTTAGTGAGATGGGATCCAGATTTCATACTTGGTCTCCGCGTCCCGCTCAGGCGAGATAAGATGCACAGAGATGACAAGCACTAATTTCTGGTAGGCTGTCCCAGCCAATCGCCAACCCGTGCGATTCCCCTTCATCTGGGCAATCCAGCAGACTGTGCCAACTGAGTTGGTACAACACAGTCTCTAATCCCACAGATGGCTGCCTCCATGTGCTACCATATGCGCCACATATGTAGCCTACATGGTCAAGCTGACCTGACCTACTCCCTGGACCACCACGTGCTATGCTGAGCAACGAGAAGGGATAAATCCCTACTCTGTAACACGCAGGTGTAATCCCGCACCGTCTGAAGATAGATGGACGTGCCCACTGAGTGGGTTCAACACGGCTCCAACGATAGTCAGAACAGTGAGGTTTCGCGTCAGAAGGCATTACGTGCTTGATATATTAGCGTTGGATTTTAACGGTCTTTTATCTTCTTACTATCAGGCATATCCTATGGCTATAGCAGAAGATAAACACATGCAATTCTAATTATATAAGCAATAAATAGAAAGCATGATCTTATGTGGTAAAAGCCCATGAACCCTAGAAAGACCTTAATTTTACTTAAGTCTTCACTTGAGCTATTTTGCATCTCATCTGGTCCAACCCAGGGCCCTAGCGCCAAGAGCACCTCAGGTGCGCCACCAGGTGAATGCCCCTCAAGGATGTGTGCCTTTATGCTCTTGTCTAATCAAAAACATTTTGATCTATCTAGACAAGCTTTGACTCACAGGTCAATTATACAATAAATTAATAAAAAATGTGATTCGCAGATCACAATAATATTAACTTGTAATTTACCAGGCACGCAGGCCCCAGCACAGCACACATTAGGGCAACCCACATAAGATTAAATAAACAAGCATATGGTATCAAAACAACATGTGATCCATTCATGAAATTAAATTTTGAAAAACCCCATGGTATCAATTTTAATTTCCTTATGTGCTCTACAACCTTACAATGGTCCATTGATAGGGATCCACTCATCCATCTAGTCAGATCCTCTGCCCTTGCATGCACCGAGTCCTAACTGACCCGTGTTGACCTAATGGTCAACAATGCATGCGCCAAGGGCTGAACCACCCTCATGAGTTTTGGCAAGCGGGTGTGACCCCGGGCTTAACTCATGTGTGTTCAGTAGTTGTCTCAACCAGACCTCGCTACACGCCCTGGATGCAGTCGACCTATAGCCACCTCGTGCTTGCGCACAGGTGCTATCTGGTCAACCCATCTAGGCTGTCAGATGGTCTGATCAGACTAGTTGGATCTAACCTAGAAGATGCTTTCAACCCCATCAACCCATCTAAGGATTTATAGTAGGGGCACCTTAGATCTAAGTTGGCGCGCAAGATGTAAGTTTTATAAAACATCTAGAACATGCGCAAACAAACAAAACAACATGCTTCACTTGAGAACATAAGATATATCTCATATCTAGCATATTGATAACCCTTAGATCTAAGGGGAGTCCCCTTCAAGGGGGAGCGCAAACTTTAGGGGGTCCCCTTCAAGGGGGAGCGCAAACTTCATGTAACCATGATACAAGCGCAAACATAGCCAATGTAAACCATGCATCATGAAAACAAAGCATCAAGTAAGCGCAACATGTATGGATCACAAACACTTCAAAGCAATCATATAGATCATATCGAAAGCCTAGCTCTGATACCAATTGAAAGAAACCCTTATTAAGGGGGTGAAACCCTAAACATGCGCATCTAGCATGCATGACGGAAAGAGGGTTTCTAAAAGATCGTATATGACAACCATATGATCAACTTGAAGCTATGAGTTTAGATCTATACCATAGCCATAGATTGGAGGTCGGCTTGGAAGAAGAGAGTAACTTTGATCTCCTCCAAAAGTTCACACACAAAGGCGATGAAGACTCCCAACTTGCGCACCTCTTGTGCTAGCAAAAGTGCCAAGATGTCAATGATCGAGTGTAGGGAAGAGATGAAGACTTCCTTTTGCTTGGCCGGTTCCTCCACTTCTCGTCAACACCCTCACTTGCTCGAGAGCAAAAAATCGTTTCCACCAAGCAACAAGAGAGAGGTGTAACCGAAAAACATTAGGGAGACTTCAAGCCATGAACGCATATGCGTTTTCATTTTGGAACTTTCCAAAAATGGCAACCATTAAGAGTATGCGTTCATGCGTTCATGTCTCCATGAACCAAACGCAACTCCTTCTCCCTCTTGAACCATGCGCTCAACCCATGAGCCGGTTCAATACCCTTGGTTCAATAGCGAAACCAAATCAGCCCAAGCATTAAGTCTAGATCAAATTAGACCCCAAAGTCCAAGATCTGACCATTCATCATCTGACGCTTCTGATCGCATCGATCTAGCATCATCTCTCTCGATCGAAGCTTACCGATCTAAAGCCCTAATCAATCAAACATGATCAGACCAGATCTCACTTACAATCAGAGATTAAATCCCTTTAAACTGAACCGAAACAATTCAGTCCACACGATCTGACTTAAGCAAGCCATATCACCAAATTGTGCGACCCTAAGGGTTTCCTTTAAATGTCGGTAACGATAACTTTCGTTATCACGATCAGTGAGGGGTATCTAGCAACACATCACTGTCTCCCGATATAAAGGAAAGAGTCTTCCAAGACTACACCCAAACCATAGCACAAGTGTGAATCAAACTCACGAGGCATGCATGTTTCCTTTGCCACTGGATGTTCTTATTGGACAAGCATGTCAAGCCTGTAACTCCAATACGATGAGCATGATTAGATCAGATGAACACAGTCATCTGGGTATGGCCATACACTATCTCAATCTTCTCATACAGGGGGGGCCCTTTAGAACATCACACTCCTTAAACAAGGAGACGGCAATCCTTTATCTATCACAAGTGCCCTAACCTGACTCAAGCTCACCATCCAAGATAGTCTATAACCATTATGTTTCAAATGATATTGAACTACCTCAAAACAATGACAATCATCATTTAGAAACACAAGTGATCTCAAGTCAAAGGACATGTGCCACTTGCTGCTTACGAGGATCATTCACATTGTGACAAGCAATGGAATATCCCAGTAGGGTCTGTCCAGTACATCCAATGTACCCATGAGTCTACATCTTATTCCACGCTCGAAGCATCCTATAAGATTAGCACACATATTAGTCTCAATCATATCAAGGCTGTCTCAGGTTCACCAAGATATCTCGACTAAGGACATATAGCCTGTCAGCCTAGCTGAACAGCTTTGAGACATTATTCAGAAGTACACTTATTACAGCAGACAAGGTAACAACCTGAATAATAACCATGCCTTTATAAACACAAGAGTTTATTACATGATACTTATTACAATCCCAAAGGCCTCAAACATTAGCCTTAAGGGCATACCCCAACAGTGGGCGCCTATCTCGACATCGGCATAACCGTGCTCGCTTCAGGTACTTTCTGTCACATCGTGTCGATCCCCTCACTTGACGATCCGCACTGGGTTTTTGGGACTGGCCTGTTTCGGGGACATTGATTCTGCTGCGCATGTATTATGTATTGTTTCAATGCCAAAATTTGTAAAATATCCCCGGGGTTTCCCAACAGTGGTATCAGAGCGACTTGCGAGCCTCGAACGATGTTTTTTATGCTTTTCGATGCTCACATGCCATGATGTAATTTTCGTAAATTGCATATGCCATGATCATATGATTTTTCTTAAAGTAGAAAAATTAAAGTTTCTTTCTCCTATCCTCTTTGTCAATTTCTTTTGGATTTTTGGATTATTTTTCTTGGTCGATTTAAGATCAAAGGCGCACGTGATCTTGTCAAGTAGGATGGGCATTGTGTCTTCGGACTGGCCGAGTCTCTTGATCTGACAAAATTGCCAGCCGAAAGGATCCTTAAAATCACCTTGAAAAATTAATCGCAAATAACTAAAAGATTTGTGATAAAAGGACAAGGAAAAGAGACTTGTTTTATGAGAAACTAAAATTGAAGATTTTAGGTTTTTCATGAGCATGTAGAATTGCATGAGTAAGTGCCTTGAATGTGCATGATGTTGTGATCATGAGTCAAGCCCCTTGCATGCCTGTGATGTATCCTTGTGAGGCCTGCGTGCCGCTTTTCTTTTTTGCTTTAATAAATTAAGAAGAAGATTAGGGTGGCGCATATCACTTGGAGCTTTGGCGCATGTATCTACCTTGATGGCGCATGCATGCTAAGTGGCACATATCACTTGGAGCTTTGGAGGAAGACCATGGCATTGGCCGAACCCATGAGTGTGCATCTGGGGTTTTCCCTAAAGACACCTCTTGGGTTTGCGAGCTAAACCATGGTGAGAAGGACCTTGGAGCCAACCTTGAAGATCAAGCTAGAGGTCGGCTAGGTTAGGTCTTGTTATGGAGGCTTGAATCCTAGGTCAAGAGTTGAACCCCTTCTTGGCATGGGTCGGTTCAATGTCTTGAATAGGCTATGATTACATCATCCCTTTACTGCTTTCATTATCTGCTAAAGCATGCCTGCAATGTTTTATCGTTATATTATCACTATAGGATCACATGCCTGTAATGTTAGACATAAGATAAAACTGAGTTGATGAGACCTCAAAAACCCTCACTAAAATATCAAGTCTAGTAGCCTTCTAATGCGTAGCCCTCATCAAGCTATCGATTAGTGGTGTTGTGAACTGTTTCCCACCCTCGTGGGACACACCCACTTATCTTTAGAAGGTGTGTGGTGGCAATGGTTTCCCCAGTCCGTTTTAACCGGGCGCGCCTTCGAAAGAAAACTGTTGGCCCTGGGCATAACGATTAGGAATGAACTTGACTAGAATTTCATATGTGCTAGGCACATGATGAAACTCTAGAGGCATCATTGAGAGGTTGGATTTCATGCTGTATCTAGCCCTCGCTGGACATGAAATGCCTAGACTGTCTCAATAAGGGGAATTGCTTAGAGCAATCGGCCGGCATGCCCACCTTAGGAAGCATGGGTTACTTTGTGCATCTCATCCCACCCTCGTGGGACGCAAAGCCCTGTGTGGAGTAAGGATCCCATCTCACTAGGAAATCTTAAATTTCCCGATTGACTTTGTGGGTTGTCAATTTGATTAAAATAGTGGGAGCCATAGTCATTTAAAACAAGTCCAGTTTAAATGACTCAAAGTAGTACTAATCTGCTGTTTCTTGGTTGTTGTAGAACAATGGCTGTGAACAATGGCAGATGGTCACTGCGATCTATCCTGGAAAGGGATAAGTTGGTTGGATCCAACTTACTAGATTGGTATATGAACTTGAGAATCGTGCTCAAGCTTGAGAGGAAGCTCTATGTCCTTCAGCAGCCAATTCCTGAGCCATTTCCATGCTCGGCCTCAGCGGCTGAGAGCGATGCTTATGATAAGCATCAGGCTGATACTTTAGAGGTTGCTAATTTAATGCTAACCAACATGTCGCCTGAATTTAGAGGGCAATATGAATATAACAGTGCCTCTGAGATTATATCTAATCTAAGGCAGCTCTTTGATGAATTGGTTGAGCTCAACCTCCAAAAGTAGATATTCAGTGTGGTGAGTCGAAAGGTTTGACCAAAGAACTGAAATTAAAGATGGAAAGGGTAAGGAATAACAAATGCTATTCGTGTGGAGGGCCACCTCACATGTTGAAGGACATGGTGCGACTTCAGAATGGGAAGAAGAGAGGCAAGGCCTCGTCTTCAAGCTCAGGTATTTATGTTACCGAAGTCAACCTTTCTACTTCTATTTCATGGGTATTGGATGCCGCATGTGGAGCTCATATTTGTACAAATATGCAGGGGCTTAAAAGAAGTAGATCGGTAAGGGTTGGAGAGATTGACCTACGAGTTGGAAATGGAGCACAAGTTGCTGCTGTTGCTGTAGGAGTTTTGACTCTCTCCCTCCCTTCAGGACTTCAATTAGAACTAGAGAATTGCTATTATGTACCTTCGTTAACCAAAAAATTATATCCATTCCTTGCTTGGCAAGGAAAGGTTTTATATTTGAAATAAAGGAGAACTCCTGTTCTTTTTCGTTTGCAAATATGTTTTATGGGAAGGGCACATTATGCAATGGCTTATATGTCTTGGACATGAATAGTTCTATTTGCAACATAAATAGTAAAAGGACCAAACTAAGTGGTTCAATTGGTGCCTTCCTATGGCATTGTCGATTAGCCCATATAAACAAGAATCACATTCAACAACTCCATACAAATGGATTGTTAGACTCAAGTTCCTTGGAGGAATTTGATACATGTGAGCCTTGTTTATTAGGAAAAATGACAAAGGCACCCTTCACCAAAACTGGTGAGAGGGCACAAAGTTTGTTGGATCTCATACATACTGATGTGTGTGGGCCATTCAATAAACAAGCTAGAGGAGGACACAACTACTTCATTACCTTTACTAATGACTTCAGTAGGTATGGTTATGTCTACCTAATGAGACATAAATCTGAGTCCTTTGAGAAATTCAAGGAGTTCAAAAATGAAGTAGAGAACCAACTTGGTAGATCCATTAAAGCTCTTTGATCTGATCGAGGTGGAGAGTACCTGAGCGGTGAGTTCCTTGACTATCTTAGGGAGTGTGGGATCCTATCCCAACTCACTCCTCTTGGAACACCTCAATGGAACGGTGTGTCTGAGAGGAGAAATCGAACTTTGTTGGACATGGTTCGATCCATGATGAGTCATGCAACTCTACCACCCTCATTCTGGGGTTATGCACTAGAGACAACTTCTCTTATACTGAATAATATTCCATCTAAGAGTGTCTCAAAGTTTCCATACGAGGTATGGAGTGGGAGACGACCCAATCTCTCTTTTATCAGGATTTGGGGATGTGAGGCTTATGTCAAACGTCAGGATTCTAGCAAGCTAGAACCTAGATCTGATAAATGTGTTTTTGTGGGGTATCCTAAGGAAACAAAAGGGTACTACTTTTATGTTCCCAACGAGAACAAAATATTTGTTGCTCAGGTCACTGTCTTTCTAGAAAAAGAGTTTCTCATGAAAGAAGCTAGTGGGAGCAAGTTCGAGTTGGACGAGGTCCAAGAGCAACCACAAGAGAGAGAGGTGGAACTTGAGCCACCTGCACCAGTTGCTGGGCAACCTAAGGCTCAGACACAAGTCCCACGTAGGTCTGGGAGGATTCGTCATGCACCTGAGAGGTATGGGCCGCTGCCGACCCAACACGATGAGATCTTCATCATTGAAGATGAACCTAGGACTTATGATGAGGCGGTCAGTGGATCGGACTTCGAGAAATGGCTTGAGGCCATGCGATCCGAGATAGATTCCATGTCGGCTAACCAAGTCTGGGATTTGGTTTAGCTGCCTGATGGTGTAAAACCCATAGGCTGTAAATGAGTCTTCAAAAGGAAGACTGACATGGATGGCAATATAGTTACCTATAAGGGTAGACTAGTGGCTAAAGGATTTAAACAAATCCACGGGGTGGATTACGATGAAACCTTCTCGCTAGTTGCCATGATCAAATCCATTCGGATTCTACTGCTATAGCTGCATATCACGACTATGAGATATGGCAGATGGATGTTAAGACAGCATTCCTTAACGGAAAGCTAACAAAAGATGTGTATATGACACAGCCTGATGGATTCATCCATCCTGCAGAGGCCAATAAGGTCTGCAGGCTAAAGAAATCCATTTATGGATTAAAGCAAGCGTCTCGAAGTTAGAATCTTCAGTTTGATGAAGCTGTGAGAGAATATGGCCTCATCAAAAGTGAAGATGACTCCTGTGTATACAGAAAATTCAGTGGGAGCTTGATGACTTTTCTGGTCTTGTATGTCGATGACATACTGCTCATCGGAAATGACATCCCTAGTCTTCAGTCTATGAAGACATGTTTGGGGAAGTGTTTCGAGATGAAGGACTTAGGGGAGGCCGCCTATGTCTTAGGCGTGAGGATCTACCGGGATAGATCCAAGAGGTTCCTCGCCCTTAGTCAGAGTACATACATTGAAAAGGTCCTGGAGAGGTTCTATATGGAGCAATCCAAAAGAGGATACCTTCCAGTGTGACATGGCCTTACTCTCTCAAAGAGCTAGTGTCCCACCACACAGGCTGAGAGGGATCACATGACTAAAATGCCCTATACTTCGGCAGTAGGCTCAATCATGTATGCAATGCTATGCACCAGACCAGATGTGGCTTTTGCTGTAAGCATAACCAGCCAATACCAATCGAATCCGGGTCTACAACACTAGGTGGCTGTAAAGAACATCCTTAAGTATCTGAGAAGAACTAAGGATTCGTTCTTGGTCTATGGGGGACAGGAAGAGCTCAGTGTCCAGGGCTACACCGATGCGTCTTTCCAGTCTGACCCTGACGACTTCAGATCGCAGGCCAGCTATGTGTTCAAGATGAATGGAGGTGCTGTATGCTGGAAAAGCTTCAAGCAATCCACAATAGCTGATTCTACAACTGAAGTCGAGTATGTTGCTGCTTCTGAGGCAGCCAAAGAAGCTGTTTGGATAAGGATGTTCATATCTGATCTTCAAGTGGTTCCAACTACTGTGGATCCCATTGAACTCTATTGTGACAACAATGGAGCCATTGCACAGGCAAAGGAACCACGGTCTCATCAAAGGTCCAAACACATACTCAAGAGATTTCACCTGATCAGAGAAATCATAGATCGGGGTGATGTTAAGATTAGCAGAGTTGATATAGAGAACAATCTAGCAGACCCACTGACCAAGGCTTTGGCACAGTAGAAGTATGATGGTCATACTAGAGATATGGGGTTGGGATTCCTCCAACTCTAGGTCTTAGTGCAAGTGGGAGATTGTTGGTGTATATGCCCTAAGACCTATATTTGGTCAAACATTGTACTACTTCACTGAGATATTTATATATATCATTCTGGCATTATCATTATCTATGTTTGTTTACATCTGCGATAATATACTTACATGATAATGTCCCTAGAGACAGATTGGATCTGTGCTCAAAATATTGTCCCCAGTCGATATACCTTAGTGGATAAGGGACAGCTATGGTACTTATAAAACTGGTATATGAGTTGGTTAGGCACGGGGTGCTAACGCAGACATATGGGTATATCAGTGGTGGATATAATGGAGCGACCCACTGCAAGGCTATGACTTAGTGTCATAAGTTAACCTCACAAGTGATAGGAGATACATTGATCCTTAGACTTGAGGTCATTGACTCTTCTATATGGTTAGGTATATACTTTGATACAACCTAACACCTCACCATAGCTGGGAGGTTGTAAGGGTTGCCATTGAGTATGTCACGACCCATATGAGAAGACCAATTGACAGATAAAGGATTTGCCCCTTCCTTGTGGAAGTATGATATCCATGGAGCTCCTCAATGGTCTATGACTGAATGTGTATGGCCATACCCAGGTAAAGACCTGATTTAGTCATAGCCATGTGATTGGATGAAAACAAGTGATGACACACTTGTCCTATCGGATATCAGTTTGGCAAAGGGACTGTAATGTATCTGCACCTGTTGCGATGATGGGGATGTCGATGTCGATATCCATTCTGATGACTTGGGTAGCAGCGATGCACTGCTAGGTGCCACTCACTGCTTGTGAGACCTTAGGTCTTCACTGCCAACGTCAAAGGAACCTACATGGTCACACACCAAGACACTCGAGTTCTCGTATTGATCGGGAAGCCTTATGATCGAGTTATTGGATAACTCGGATCTATTTTGGAGATTTCATCAGCGCCAATGGGCTTGATGAGATGAAAAAAACTTATTGGAACCAACTTCTGTTTTTGGCATATTGGCCGAATTAACCATGGTTAGCCTCATTTAACCTTGGGTTAAGTTGGATTGGATCCAATAGCTTGGTTAACATGGGTAATGGACTTTGGGCTAGGCCCATTGCTAAGTTGGGCTCACTAATAAGTTATCATGAAGAGAAGAAGGGCTAAAAGGGTATAATGGGGACAAGTCTTCTCCCCTAGGCGCCTATGGGGATAATGGGGAGAATTGGCAAAGTTTGCTTCATTTAGAAGCAATATGCACCTCCCCCCTTATCCCTTATGGTATGAAAGCCTATATGGCATTACTTGGGGTGCAAGGCAAGGTCTTGGCGCACAAGGGAAGGCTTGGGCGAATAAGGAAGGGTTGAATGAGAATTATGGAAATGTCTTAGAGACTTTCCTTGCTTCAAACCTTCTCATCCTAGCCGCCCACTTGTCTTGATCCTAGCCCTTCATGAACCGCACAAGAGGTGCAATCTTCTCTTCCTCCAAACCCTAGCCGCAAGTGTGCATCTCCTCTTCTCTTCTTGGCGTGAGAAGGCTTGGAGTTGGAGGCTTCTCAATCTCCTCTTCTCAACCCTTGGCGCATATACCTTGGAGGTGGCGCAAGGTTGAAGGAAGTGAATAAAAGGAATGGATCTTCTGTTGGGAAACCCCGGGGACATTTTACAATTTTCAGAGTTATGGACATACATTTTTTGTAGCGGAAGAATGTCCCCGAAACAGGCCAGTCCCAAAAACCCAGTGAAGATCGCAAGCAAGGGAGTCGACACGATGAGTTAGGAAATACCTTAAGAGCAATATGGAGCGATGCCGATGTAGGCGTCCAAGTGTGCGCCCTTTGCAGTCTCGCACCTACGGATCTCTTGAGTTCTCTTCTTCCACGCCCGGTGCTAGCCTCGGGAAGAAGATCCAAGCCTTAGGGAGATGTTTTACTTCTCTTGCGCCACTCAGAGAAAAGATGCGCCAAGTGAAGAGGGAAAACTGCCCAAGCCGCCAAGCCCTAGATCTCCTTGCGCCAAGAGGAAAGGAGGAAGAGGGTTGCGGTTATGGAAGATGCGCCCTTGCTCCAAGCACTCGCCCCTCTCCTTGTGTTCATGCCTTCAAGGATTAATTACCCACAAGAGGGGGCGACAAGGGTCATATTTATAGGGCAAGAGGTGGTTAGGGTAATGGCTAGGATCATGACAAGTGTAGGGCTAGGATGAGGAGGTTTGAGATAAGGAAAGTCTCCAAGACATTTCCATAATTCTCATTCAACCTTACATTTTGTTCCCACGCCTTTCCTTGTGCACCAAGGCCTTGCCTTGCGCCTCAAGCAATGCCATAGAGGCATGCATTCCATCCTAGGAAGAGAGGGGGAGGCGCCCTTTACTTCCATAATGAAGCAAAGGCGCCAACATGACCCCATTATGCCCCTAGGCGCCTAATGGTTCATGTTTCTCCCAATTATACCCTTTTAGCCTCTTATCTCTTCATGAGAACTTGTTATTGGGCCTCATTGGATAATGAGCTAGCCCAAACATCATTGAATAGGTTGATTAAGCACTTGGATCCAATCCAATGCAACCCTAATCCAAATGTGACTAACCATGGTCAAATACGGGTCAACCTGCCAAAAATGAAGTTTGGCTCCAATAACATTATTCCATCTCATCAGGCCCATTGGCGCTGATGAAATCTCCCAATTAGATCCGAGTTATCCAATAACTCGATCATAAGGCTTCCCGATCAATACGAGAACTCAAGTATCAAGGTGTGCGACCCTGTAGGTTCCTCTGACGCTGGCAGTGCTGACCAAAGGTCATCACAAGCAGTGAGTGGCACCTAGCAGTGCATCGCTGCTACCCAGGTCGTTGGAATGGATATCGACATCGACATCCCCATCATCGTAACTAGGTACAGATGTATTACAGTCTCTTTGCCATACTGATATCCGATTGGACAAGTGTGTCACCACTTGTTTTCATCCAATCACATGGCTATGACTAAAACAGGTTCTCACCTGGGTATGGCCATACACTCTCAGTCATAGAACCATAAAGGAGCTCCATGGATATCATACTTCCTTAGGGAAGGGGCAAATCCTATGTCTGTCCATTGATCTTCTCATATGGGTCGTGACATGCTCAATAACAACCGTTATGACCTCCCAGCTACGGCAAGGTGTTAGGTTGTATCAAAGCAAGTCCCTAACCATATAGAATGATCAATGACCTCAAGTCAAGGGATCAATGCATCTCCTGTCACTTATGAGGATAACTCATGACACCAAGTCATAGCCTCATAGCGGGTCTATCCAGTATATACCCAATGATATACCCATGTGTCTGCGTTAGCACCACGTGCCTAACCAACCCACATACCAGTCTCACAAGTACCATAGCTGTCCCATATCCACTAAGGTACATCGACTGGGGATTATAATTCGAGCACAGATCCAATCTGTCTCCAGGGACATTATCATGTAAGTACACAATCGCAGGTGTAGTCAAACAATGATAACGACAATGCTAGAATGATATATAAATATCAATGTCAAGTAGTACATAAGTTGACCAAAACTAGGTCCTAGGGCATATACACCAACAATCTCCCACTTGCACTAAGACCTAGAGGTTGAGGAATCTCAACCCCATATCTCTAGCGTGACCATCATGCTTCTGCTGCGCCAAAGCCTTGGTCAATGGGTCTGCCAGATTGTTCTCTGTGTCTACTCTGCTAATCTTGACATCACCTCTGTCAATGATCTCTCTGATCAGGTGAAATCTTTTGAGTATGTGTTTGGATCTTTGATGAGACCGTGGTTCCTTGGCTTGTGCAATTGCTCCATTGTTGTCACAATAGAGTTCAATGGGATCCATTGCACTAGGTACCACTTAAAGATCACATAAGAACTTCCTTATCCAAACAGCTTCTTTGGCTGCCTCAGAAGCAGCCACATACTTAGCTTCGGTTGTAGAATCTGCTATGGTGGATTGCTTGAAGCTCTTCCAACATACAGCGCCTCCATTTATCTTGAACACATAGCCGGCCTGCGATCTAAAGTCGTCAGGGTCAGACTGGAATGATGCGTCAGTATAGCCCTGCATACTGAGCTCTTCCTGTCCCCCATAGACCAAGAACAAATCCTTAGTTCTTCTCAGATACTTTAGGATGTTCTTTACAGCCACCCAGTGCTGTAGACCTGGATTGGATTGGTATCGGCTGGTAATGCTCACAGCATATGCCACATCTGGTCTAGTACATAACATTGCATACATGATCGATCCTACTGCCGAAGCATAAGGAATTCGACTCATGTCATCCCTCTTAGCCTGTGTTGTAGGACACTGGCTCTTTGAGAGAGTAAGGCCATGTCTCACTGGAAGGTATCCTTTCTTGGATTGCTCCATGTAGAACCTCTCCAGTACCTTATCAATGTAAGTACTTTGATTAAGGGCCAAGAGCCTCTTGGATCTATCCCGGTAGATCCTCACGCCTAGAATATAGGCAGCCTCCCCTAAGTCTTTCATCTCAAAACACTTCCCCAACCATGTCTTCACAGCTTGAAGACTAGGGATGTCATTTCCGATGAGCAGTATGTCATCAACATACAAGACCAGAAAAATTACCAAGCTCCCACTGATTTTTCTGTATACACAGGCGTCATCTTCGCTTTTGATAAAGCCATAATCTCTCACGGCCTCATCAAATCGAAGATTCCAACTTCGAGATGCTTGCTTTAATCCATAAATGGACCTCTTTAGCCTGCAGACCTTATTTGCCTCTGCAGGATGGATGAAGCCATCAGGTTGTGTCATATACATATCCTCAGTCAGCTTCCCGTTAAGGAACGCTGTTTTCACATCCATCTGCCATATCTCATAGTCATGATATGCAGCTATAGCAAGCAGAATCCGAATGGATTTAATCATGGCAACCGGCGAGAAGGTTTCATCATAGTCCACCCCGTGGACTTGTTTAAATCCTTTAGCCACTAGTCTACCCTTATAGGTAACTATTTTGCCATCCATGTCTGTCTTCTTCTTGAAGACCCATTTACACCCTATGGGTTTTACCCCATCAGGTAGCTCAACCAAATCCCAGACTTGGTTAGCCGACATGGAATCCATCTTAGATCTCATGGCGTCAAGCCATTTCTCGGAGTCCGATCCACTGACCGCCTCATCATAGGTTCTAGGTTCATCCTCAATGATGAAGATCCCATCGTGTTGGGTCGGTAGCGACCCATACGTTTCAGGTGCACTACGAATTCTCCCAAACCTACGCGGGACCTGTGTCTGAGCCTCAGGTTGCCTAGCAACCGGTGCAAGTGGCTCAGATTCCATCTCTTTGTCTTGTGCTTGCACTTGGACCTCATCCAAGTCAAAGTTCCTTCCACTAACTTCTTTCATAAGAAATTCTTTCTCTAGAAAGACAGCACCCCGAGCAACAAAAACTTTGTTCTCGGTTGGGACATAGAAGTAGTATCCTTTAGTTTCCTTAGTGTAACGCCCCCTCAGAAATAACCCCAAACACAGACAGAATCCGCGGAAGATAGGGAACGTCACACACAATCAACAAGACAGATGCTAGGGAATAATAGCTTACAAAAAAACCGATACGAAAAATTTCGGCAGCATGTCCCCAGAAAAACTAAGGAAAATTCCTGTACATATTCCATAATACTACCAATTGGGTCAACATGCTGACCACAAACAGAAACACACCATTTCTAAATCAACATGCTCAATCCTTATCACAAAATCAAATTAATAAACCACGATAATCAATAATTCTAGATAAAACAGAATTCACCGAAAACAGGCTTAAGCCCTCGGTTTAACAGTCGTACCAAAACCAAATGCCAACCCGGCAACAATATCACAGTAATCGAGAAAGAAACAGCCACATCCGGCGAACATGTCCATGAACCAAAAATCATAAAACCTTGGCCACATCCGGCCCTCAAAATAGCACAGGCTCGCAGGCCCCAAAATATCAAGTTAGTAAACTAACATCCGCTCAGGCTGTAGGCTCCTGCCCTGTATTTGAAAATATTGGTGGGATGAGCTACATGGCTCAGTGAGTAGATAGTCTCATTCGACCATCCACGCATATACAATCAAAAATAGATGCAGATATCTTTTCAAAACTTTAACGGAAGATATCAAGTATGATACACAATAAAATCGAAATCATAATCACAATCATTATCAGAAAACAATACGCCCACAATCCCGGGCAACAAGATCACAAATTGGCCTATCCGGCTAAACAGACTACGACTCACACAACTATTGTCCAGTGATTACAGAATTGACCCCGTGGGTCCAACCCGGCCCTCGTCAAGGCACTGAGAGTAACCTGCAGCAACGAATATCGGTGAGGTGTAGATTCAAGAGGTGGCCCCCGCCAGGTCACGACGTGGCACTTTGCTCTACGACACTCAACCACCCCCTTACCGGGAACACAAACAGAACAGAACGGGAGGTGAATGAATTCAAGAGGTGGCCCCCGTCTGACCAAGACGTGGCACTTTGCTTCAAACACCCAACTCTCAAAAGGTTTATCACTTGGACAAAATACCCTTAACACAAACCGGAAACCTGAACCTCTAACCTGGTCACTAGACTCTAGAACAGTCCCTCCATTACCGGAAACATATCAGAATAGGATGGGTGGATTCTCCAACCCCAAATCAGAATGACTGTTCACTGAGTGCTCTAGTTAACCCTTAGGTTCAGTCCACACAAGTCTAGGACTCTTATCCTCAATCATACAACACGAACATTATCTTAGACATCACATCAATCGAGTTCAGGAAAGGTCCTTAGATTTCATGCAAGTATGGTTTAACCTTTTCTAAGTTATCATCAAAGGTTATCAATCAATATTTCATGTCATTACTTTCTACATACACCATTCAACTAAAAATACATATTAATGCAGAAAATACACCAAATTTCATCCACAGATAACATACATACAGAATATTACAGATTCATAGTTTTCTCCTAGTTCTTATAACAAAAGACAGAAATGCCCCTAGTTCAAAGTTTAAGTCATGCAAGAAAAGTTATCAAAAAATTTCGTAAAAATAGTCATTACGTCCCTCATGATCCCTAGATTCGTAATTTCAAGTTTTTCCCCAATTTAACTAGAAAATTTACTGAATTACCCCTCGGTCAATGTCAGTCAACAGAAATTTTTATTTCCAAAAATTCCCAAAAAAAAAACTATAGAATCCTCATATACCCAATATCATGAAAATTAGGGCTTTTCATTTTTGAGACTTCTAATCATCAATTAGACCTTGATTGAACATGTATGTAACTTTGGATTTTTCAATTGCATGAAGATTAGGGCTTGAATGAGAATTTCGCCCCTTCATCATGAAATTACGCCTAAACGCACCAAGTTAATAAATAGTTTGCTTACTAAGCGGGTCGTAATACTTAGGATACCCCACAAACACACACTTATCAGATCTAGGTTCTAGCTTGCTAGAATCTTGACGTTTGACATAAGCCTCACATCCCCAGATCCTGATAAACGTGAGATTAGGGCGTCTCCCACTCCACACCTCGTATGGTATTTTGGAGACACTCTTAGATGGAACATTATTCAGTATCAGAGAAGCTGTTTCTAGTGCATGCCCCCAGAATGATGAAGGTAGAGTTGCATGACTCATCATGGATCGAACCATATCCAATAAAGTTCGATTTCTCCTTTCAGACACACCATCCCATTGAGGTGTTCTAGGAGGAGTGAGTTGGGATATGATCCCACACTCTCTCAGATAGTCAAAGAACTCACCACTCAGGTATTCTCCACCTCGATCTGATCGAAGAGCTTTAATGGATCTTCCAAGCTGGTTCTCTACTTCATTCTTGAACTCCTTGAATTTCTCAAAGGATTCAGATTTATGTCTCATTAAGTAGACATAACCATACCTACTGAAGTCATCAGTAAAGGTAATGAAGTAGCTGTACCCTCCTCTGGCTTGTTTATTGAAGGGCCCACACACATCAGTATGTATGAGATCCAATAAACCTTCTGCCCTCTCACCAATCTTGGTGAAGGGCGCCTTTGTCATCTTCCCTAATAAACAAGGTTCACAAGTATCAAATTCCTCCAAGGAACTTGAATCTAACAATCCATTTGCATGGAGTTGTTGGATGCGATTCTTATTTATATGGGCTAATCGACAGTGCCATAGGAAAGCACCAACTGAACCACTTAGTTTGGTCCTCTTATTGCTTATGTTACAAATAGAACTTTCCATATCCAAGATATATAGACCATTGCACAAAGTACCCTTCCCATAGAACATATTTGCAAATGAAAAAGAACAGGAGTTCTTATTTATTTCAAATTTAAATCCTTTCCTCGCCAAGCAAGGAATGGATACAATGTTCTTTGTTAGCGAAGGTACACAAAAGCAATTGTCTAGTTCTAATTGAAGTCCAGAAGGCAAGGAGAGAGTCAAAACGCCTACAGCAACAGCAGCAACCTGTGCCCCGTTTCCAACGCGTAGGTCAATCTCTCCAAGCCGCACCGATCTACTTTTCTTGAGCCCCTGCATATTTGTACAAATATGAGCTCCACATGCGGTATCCAATACCCATGACATAGAAGTAGAAAGGTTGACTTCTGTAACATAAATACCTGAGCTAGAAGTTAAGGCCAAGCCTTTCGTCTCCTCATTCTGAAGCTGCTTGCAGTCCCTTCTCCAGTGGCCCTACTCGCCACAGTGGAAACACCTTTGTTCCTTTGACTTCTTCGCCCTTTTCTTCAGTGCTTTGGTAGGACCTCTGGCACTGCTCTTAGCATGTGCCTTACCCTTCTTCTTTATCTTCTTGGTCGCAGGGACCAAAAGAACAGAATTGGGTTTGGTCTTACCCATCTCTCGCTCGGCTGTTTGGAGCATATTCATTAATTCCTCCCGTGTGCACTCAATCCGGTTCATGTTGAAGTTGATGATAAACGGACTGAAGCTAGGGGGCAGGGAATGAAGAATAAGATCCACAACTAGCTCGTTGTCTATGGTGTGTCCCAGTCTCCTGAGATGATCCACATTCCCAATGAGTTTGAGAACATGGGGTCTCACTGGTGCACCTTCAGACAACTTGCACCGAAAGACTGCTTTGGCGGTGTCAAATCTCTCAGTTCTAGCCTGAGCCTCGAACATCTGTTTTAGACGAGTAATCATCTGAAAAGCGTTTTGCTCCTCATATTGCACCTGCAGTTCAGGTGCCATACTGGCTAGCATAAGACATGCAACTTCCAAAGAGTCATCCTGATGCTTTCTATAAGCATCTCTGTCTGCCGTTCGGGCATTAGGCGGAGGAGCCGCAGGAAGAGGCTGTTCAAGGACATACAGCTTCTTCTCGAGCTTGAGGACTATCCTCAAATTCCGATGCCAGTCCATAAAGTTAGTTCCAACTAACTTATCCTTATCAAGGAGTGATCGCAGTGATAATCCGTCAGTGTTCGTAGCCATTGTTCTACAACACCCAAGAAGAACAGATTAGTACTACTTCGAGTCATTTAAACTGGACTTGTTTTAAATGACCATGGCTCCCACTATTTTATATTCGAATTGACAACCCACAAGGTCAATCGGGAAGTTTAAAACTTCCTAGTGAGATGGGATCCTTATTTCACATGAGGCTTTGAGTCCCACGAGGGTGGGATGAGAAGCACAAAGAAACCCATGCTTCCTAAGGTGGGCGCGCCGGCCGGTTGCTCCAAGCAACTCCCCTTGTCGAGACAGTCTGGGCATTTCATGTCCAGCGAGGGCTGGATACAACATGAAACCTTTACCTCTCGACGATGCCTCTAGACTTTCACCATGTGCCCAGCACATGTGAACTTCCAGTCAAGTCCATTCCTAACCGTTATGCCCAGGGCCAACATGTTTCCTTGCGAAGGCACGCCCAGGTTAAAACTGGACTGGGGAAACCATTGCCACCACGCACTTTCTAAAGATAAGTGGGTGTGTCCCACGAGGGTGGGAAACAATTCACAACTCCACTGATCGATAGCTTAGTGAGGGCTACGCGTTAGAAGGCTACCAGACTTGATATTTTAATTGAGGGTTTTTGTTTAAGGTCTCATCATCTCAGTTTTATCTTATGTCTATCATTACAGGCATGCAATCCTATAGTGATAACATAACGGTAAAACATTTCAGGCATGCTTCTGCAGATAATAATAAAAGCAGTAAAGGATGATGTGATCATATCCTATACAAGACATTGAACCAATCCATGCCATGAAATAGGTTCAACTCTTGTCCTAGAACTCAAGCCCCAAAAACTAGACCTAACCTAGCCGACCTCTAACTTGAACTTCAAGGTTGGCTCCAAGGTCCTTCTCTCATGGTTTAGCTCTCAAACCCTAGAGGTACACTTTAAAAGTTCCCCATAGGTTCGGCCAATGCCATGGTCTTCCTCTAAGGAAGGTGCGCCACCATGCAAGGGGCCAAGATTTCTTGCGCCACCAAGCAACCAAGCACTAGCTTGCAGGCATCACCTTGCATGCTCGCGCCATCAAGCAAGATGCGAGCATCAAGGTCCAAGAAGGATGCGCCTAGCCCTTAATCTTCCTCTTAATAATAAAAAGATGGCACGCAGGCCGCACAAGGATACATCACAGGCATGCAAGAGGGGCTTGACTCATGATCACAACATTATGCACGATCAAGGTATTTACTCATGCAATTCTACATGCTCATGAAAAACATAAAATCTGAAATTTTACTTTTTCATAAAACCAGTTTCTTTTTCTCATCTTCTTCTCACAAGTCTTTTGGTTTATTGCGATTTATTTTTCATGATGATTTCAGAGATCCTTTCGGCTGGCAATTTTGTCAGATCAAGAGACTTGGCCAGTCCGAAGACACAATGCCCGTCCTACTTGACAAAATTACGTGCGCCTTTGATCTTTAAATCAAACAAGAAAAATAGTCCAAAAATTCCAAAAGAGATTGAGAGGATGATAGAAACAAGAAACCCTAATTTTTCTACTTTTAGAAAAATCGATTGCCATGCATCATGATATTTACGAAAATAGAAATATGGCATGTGAGCATGGAAGAAAAGCATAAAACATCGTTCGAGTCTTGCAAGTCGCTCTGATACCACTATTGGGAAACCCCGGGGACATTTTACAATTTTCAGAGTTATGGACATACATTTTTTGCAGCGGAAGAATGTCCCCGAAACAGGCCAGTCCCAAAAACCCAGTGAAGATAGCAAGCAAGGGAGTCGACACGATGAGTTAGGAAATACCTTAAGAGCAATATGGAGCGATGCCGATGTAGGCGTCCAAGTGTGCGCCCCTCTGCAGTCTCGCACACACGGATCTCTTGAGTTCTCTTCTTCCACGCCCAGTGCTAGCCTCGGGAAGAAGATCCAAGCCTTAGGGAGATGTTTTACTTCTCTTGCGCCACTCAGAGAAAAGATGCGCCAAGTGAAGAGGGAAAACCGCCCAAGCCGCCAAGCCCTAGATCTCCTTGCGCCAATAGGAAAGGAGGAAGAGGGTTGCGGTTATGGAAGATGCGCCCTTGCTCCAAGCACTCGCCCCTCTCCTTGTGTTCACGCCTTCAAGGATTAATTACCCACAAGAGGGGGCGACTAGGGTCATATTTATAGGGCAAGAGGCGGTTAGGGTAATGGCTAGGATCATGACAAGTGTAGGGCTAGGATGAGGAGGTTTGAGATAAGGAAAGTCTCCAAGACATTTCCATAATTCTCATTCAACCTTACCTTTTGTTCCCACTCCTTTCCTTGTACGCCAAGGCCTTGCCTTGCGCCTCAAGCAATGCCATAGAGGCATGCATTCCATCCTAGGAAGAGAGGGGGAGGCGCCCTTTACTTCCATAATGAATCAAAGGCGCCAACATGACCCCATTATGCCCCTAGGCGCCTAATGGTTCATGTTTCTCCCAATTATACCCTTTTTAGCCTCTTATCTCTTCATGAGAACTTGTTTTTGGGCCTCATTGGATAATGAGCTAGCCCAAACATCATTGAATAGGTTGATTAAGCACTTGGATCCAATCCAATGCAACCCTAATCCAAATGTGACCAACCATGGTCAAATACGGGTCAACCTGCCAAAAATGAAGTTTGGCTCCAATAACATTATTCCATTTCATCAGGCCCATTGGCGCTGATGAAATCTCCCAATTAGATCCGAGTTATCCAATAACTCGATCATAAGGCTTCCCGATCAATACGAGAACTCAAGTATCAAGGTGTGCGACCCTGTAGGTTCCTCTGACGCTGGCAGTGCTGACCAAAGGTCATCACAAGCATTGAGTGGCACCTAGCAGTGCATTGCTGCTACCTAGGTCGTTGGAATGGATATCGACATTGACATCCCCATCATCGCAACTAGGTACAGATGCATTACAGTCTCTTTGTCGTACTGATATCCGATTGGAAAAGTGTGTCACCACTTGTTTTCATCCAATCACATGGCTATGACTAAAATAGGTTCTCACCTGGGTATGGCCATACACTCTCAGTCATAGAACCATAAAGGTGCTCCACGGATATCATACTTCCTTAGGGAAGGGGCAAATCCTATGTCTGTCCATTGATCTTCTCATATGGGTCGTGACATGCTCAATAACAACCGTTATGACCTCCCAGCTACGGCAAGGTGTTAGGTTGTATCAAAGCAAGTCCCTAACCATATAGAATGATCAATGACCTCAAGTCAAGGGATCAATGCATCTCCTGTCACTTATGTGGAAAACTCATGACACCAAGTCATAGCCTCATAGCGGGTCTATCTAGTATATCCCCAATGATATACCCATGTGTCTGCGTTAGCACCACGTGCCTAACCAGCCCACATACCAGTCTCACAAGTACCATAGCTGTCCCATATCCACTAAGGTACATCGACTGGGGATTATAATTCAAGCACAGATCCAATCTGTCTCCAGGGACATTATCATGTAAGTACACAATCGCAGGTGTAGTCAAACAATGATAACGACAATGCCAGAATGATATATAAATATCAATGTCAAGTAGTACATAAGTTGACCAAAACTAGGTCCTAGGGCATATACACCAACATCTTCTTCCCGAGGCTAGCACCAAGCGAGGAAGAAGAGAGCTTGAGGAGTCCGTGTGTGTGAGACTACAAAGGGCGAACACATGGGTGCCTATCTCGACATCGGCATAACCGTGCTCGCTTCAGGTACTTTCTATCACATCGTGTCGATCCCCTCACTTGACGATCCGCACTAGGTTTTTGGGACTGGCCTATTTCGGGGACATTGATTCTGCTGCGTATGTATTATGTATTGTTTCAATGCCAAAATTTGTAAAATGTCCCCGGGGTTTCACAACAATTGCCTACATATGTGTATGTTGGGGGGGGGGGGGGTGATGACACCAAAAATATATAGTATATTTTGTATCATTTTAGATATCTTTTCGCGCTAAATTGAGGATCTTTTACTTGTTTTTATGTTGAATTCATCAAATATTGCAAAGTCTACTTCTATTTTGGTTTTTCATGATTTTCAGGTAGAAAGGCGCTATTTTGAGGCGTTGTCAAGCAAAATCAAAGACATAGAAGAGTTACCATCATCAAGAGGAGATCACATTGTTGGTGTATATGCCCTAGGACCTAGTTTTGGTCAACTTATGTACTACTTGACACTGATATTTATATATCATTCTGGCATTGTCGTTATCATTGTTTGACTAACACCTGCGATTGTGTACTTACATGATAATGTCCCTGGAGACCGATTGGATCTGTGCTCGAATTATAATCCCCAGTCGATGTACCTTAGTGGATATGGGACAGCTATGGTACTTGTGAGACTGGTATGTGGGCTGGTTAGGCACGTGGTGCTAACGCAGACACATGGGTATATCATTGGGGATATACTGGATAGACCCGCTATGAGGCTATGACTTGGTGTCATGAGTTATCCTCATAAGTGACAGGAGATGCATTGATCCCTTGACTTGAGGTCATTAATCATTCTATATGGTTAGGGACTTGCTTTGATACAACCTAACACCTTGCCGTAGCTAGGAGGTCATAACGGTTGTTATTGAGCATGTCACGACCCATATGAGAAGATCAATGGACAGACATAGGATTTGCCCCTTCCCTAAGGAAGTATGATATCCATGGAGCTCCTTTATGGTTCTATGACTGAGAGTGTAAGGCCATACCCAGGTGAGAACCTGTTTTATTCATAGCCATGTGATTGGATGAAAACAAGTGGTGACACACTTGTCCAATCGGATATCAGTACGGCAAAGAGACTGTAATGCATCTGTACCTAGTTGCGATGATGGGGATGTCGATGTCGATATCCATTCCAACGACCTGGGTAGCAGCGATGCACTGCTAGGTGCCACTCACTGCTTGTGATGACCTTTGGTCAGCACTACCAGCGTCAGAGGAACCTACAGGGTCACACACCTTGATACTTGAGTTCTCGTATTGATCGGGAAGCCTTATGATCGAGTTATTGGATAACTCGGATCTAATTGGGAGATTTCATCAGCGCCAATGGGCCTGATGAGATGGAAGAATGTTATTGGAGCCAAACTTCATTTTTGGCAGGTTGACCCGTATTTGACTATGGTTGGTCACATTTGGATTAGGGTTGCATTGGATTGGATCCAAGTGCTTAATCAACCTATGCAATGATGTTTGGGTTAACTCATTATCCAATGAGGCCCAATAACAAGTTCTCATGAAGAGATGAGAGGCTAAAAGGGTATAATGGGGAGAAACATGAACCATTAGGCGCCTAGGGGCATAATGGGGTCATGTTGGCGCCTTTGCTTCATTATGGAAGTAAAGGGCGCCTCCCCCTCTCTTCCTAGGATGGAATGCATGCCTCTATGGCATTGCTTGAGGCGCAAGGCAAGGCCTTGGCGCACAAGGAAAGGCGTGGGAACAAAAGGTAAGGTTGAATGAGAATTATGGAAATGTCTTGGAGACTTTCCTTATCTCAAACCTCCTCATCCTAGCCCTACACTTGTCATGATCCTAGCCATTACCCTAACCGCCTCTTGCCCTATAAATATGACTCTAGTCGCCCCCTCTTGTGTGTAATTAATCCTTGAAGGCATGAACACAAGGAGAGGGGCGAGTGCTTGGAGCAAGGGCGCATCTTCCTTCTTCCATAACCGCAAGCCACTTCCTCCTTTCCTCTTGGCGCAAGGAACATTAGTGCTTGGCGTTTTTGGATAGTCTTCCTTCTTCTCTTGGCGCATCATCTCTCTTGGTGGCGCAAGTGAAGTAGAGTATCTCCCTAAGGCTTGGATCTTCTTCCCGAGGCTAGCACCGGGCGTGGAAGAAGAGAACTCAAGAGATCCGTGTGTGCGAGACTGTAGAGGGCGAACACTTGGGCGCCTTCATTGACATCGCTCTACATTGCTCTTAAGGTATTTCCTAACTCATCGTGTCGACTCCCTTGCTTGCGATCTTCACTGGGTTTTTGGGACTGGCCTGTTTCCGGGACATTCTTCCGCTGCGAAAAATGTATGTCCATAACTCTGAAAATTGTAAAATGTCCCCGGGGTTTCCCAACAGTGGTATCAGAGCGACTTGCAAGACACGAACGATGTTTTATGCTTTTCTTCCATGCTCACATGCCATATCTCTATTTTCGTAAATAGCATGATGCATGGCAATCGATTTTTCTAAAAGTAGAAAAATTAGGGTTTCTTGTTTCTATCATCCTCTCAATCTCTTTTGGATATTTGGACTATTTTTCTTGTTTGATTTAAAGATCAAAGGCGCACGTAATTTTGTCAAGTAGGACGGGCATTGTGTCTTCGGACTGGCCAAGTCTCTTGATCTGACAAAATTGCCAGCCGAAAGGATCTCTGAAATCATCATGAAAAATAAATCGCAATAAACCAAAAGATTTGTGAGAAGAAGATGAGAAAAAGAAACTGGTTTTGAGAAAAAGTAAAATTTCAGATTTTATGTTTTTCATGAGCATGTAGAATTGCATGAGTAAAGACCTTGATTGTGCATGGTGTTGTGATCATTAGTCAAGCCCCCCTCTTGCATGCCTGCGATGTGTCCTTGTGCGGCCTGCGTGCCATCTTTTTCATTATTTTTGTAAAAATTATGAGGAAGATCAAGGGCTAGGCGCATCCTTCTTGGACCTTGATGCTCGCATCTTGCTTGATGGCACAAGCATGCAAGGTGGCGCATGCAAGCTGGTGCTTGGTTGCTTGGTGGCGAAAAAGGTCTTGTCCCCTTGCATGGTGGCGCACCTTCCTTGGAGGAAGACCATGGCATTGGCCGAACCTATGGGGAACTTCGAAAGTATTCCTCTATGGTTTGAGAGCTAAACCATGAGAGAAGGACCTTGGAGCCAACCTTGAAGTTCAAGCTAGAGGTCGGCTAGGTTAGGTCTAGTTTTTGGGGCTTGAGTTCTAGGACAAGAGTTGAACCTATTTCATGGCATGGATTGGTTCAATGTCTTGTATAGGATATGATCACATCATCCTTTACTGCTTTTATTATCTGCAGAAGCATGCCTGAAATGTTTTACCGTTATGTTATCACTATAGGATTGCATGCCTGTAATGATAGACATAAGATAAAACTGAGATGATGAGACCTTAAACAAAAACCCTCAATTAAAATATCAAGTCTGGTAGCCTTCTAACGCGTAGCCCTCACTAAGCTATCGATCAGTGGAGCTGTGAATTGTTTCCCACCCTCGTGGGACACACCCACTTATCTTTAGAAAGTGCGTGGTGGCAATGGTTTCCCCAGTCCAGTTTTAACCTGGGCGTGCCTTCGCAAGGAAACTCGTTGGCCCTGGGCATAACGGTTAGGAATGGACTTGACTAGAAGTTCACATGTGCTGGGCACATGGTGAAAGTCTAGAGGCATCGTTGAGAGGTAAAGGTTTCATGTTGTATCCAGCCCTCGCTGGACATGAAATGCCCAGACTGTCTCAACAAGGGGAGTTGCTTGGAGCAACCGGCCGGCGCGCCCACCTTAGGAAGCATGGGTTTCTTTGTGCATCTCATCCCACCCTCGTGGGACGCAAAGCCTCATGTGAAATAAGGATCCTGATGTAGGACGGGGGGGGTCTAAAGCATTCAAACAATGCTTTTGAAAACGGATTTTGATAGATAGCTTAATAATAAGGAAAACCGAGATTAACTAACGAGGTTTAGAAAACTAATTTTTTTTGTATTTTAAATAGATAAGAAAATTCGAGTTTAACTAAGAGCAGTAAGAAAGTTCTACACTAGAAAGCAGTAACTGCAGGAAATAAACTTACAGTGCAGCCCTTGAGAATTGAAGGGCTGTGCTTCCCGTTCTTCACCGGTCCAACTCTGATGGAAGGTGTAGGGTGGAGCTTACAAGCAAACACAGAAGATCCGTACAAGCCACGGATTTTAATACAGGAGTAAATCAAGGGGTGAGGTTAAGCCTCACAAATTCCCTTGCTAATATTAAGCAACTAAAGAGAAGGAGGGGGAGAAAGAGAAGGAAGGGGGAAGGCGCCCCTTCTTTACTCACTCCAAGCGCAAGCTACAATGTAAATAAACCAATATGAGTGTAGAGAAGAGTTCTTAGAGTCAAAATAAGAAGTGTAAAGAAGAAGAAGACTTATCCGAGAGGGTGAGAACTCCTTAAAGCCGAGGATGCTTCTCTTCTTGCTCCAAACCGAGGGTGAAGAAGGGCTCCTTGTGGTGGCGCACACAAACAAGAAGGAGGCTTCTTAGGATTTCGGTGAAGAACTAGAAGAGGGAGAAGAGGCTCGGCTAAAGAGAACTTGAACACTAACACAATTAATTAAGCTAGGCAACTAATAGACAATATATTTCATCAAGAGGTCATCGAAAATACAAGGGGGAGGTCATGCTTTTATAGGTGAGATGAGGCTAGGGCAGGATAGTAATTGTCTTCCATGCGCCTCTTACAAAAATGGATGGAGTTTGAATTTCAAATTCATGGTGATGTGGGCGCAAATCCTCTTCATGAGTTTCCTTCTTTGATGATCTTTGTTTGGCAACTCTTTAAGTGCTTGAGGGGATTGTCTTCTTATCTTTGGCGACAAGCTTGATGGCGCATGGACAAGGGATTTCAAAATTTGAATCCTTTCCATGAAGACATGGGCGGCAACAAGAGATGGAATCTTCTCATTAATGTCTTCATAAGTGTTCTCCTCTAATTGGGGATCTTGATGAGTAATCCCTTTGATTGTGGATCTTGATGGAGGAGATTTGAATTCATTCCTCTAGTGGTTGGCGCATATAACTTGATTGGATGATGAGGTGGTTGATTGCTTTCTTGAAGATGCGTCCAACAAAACTAGCAAGTGAGTTATGACATGGATTGAAGTGAGCTTGGGCTTTGAAGTCCTCCTTTCCTTTTCTGGAGCTGAACTTGATGAGTGGAGCTTGAGTGACCTTGAGCTGGATCTTGAGCTGCTCCTTTCCTGATTGACCTGCCAAAATGATCCTAATGCCTACATGCACTACTTATGATGCAAGAATACATAAATTCATGAGTTACAATGCACCACCTACTACAAGTAGACTTGCCATAATTGTCTACATGATGCATGTATTTATTTGAAAAGTAAATTACCCTAAATGCCATGCAAGAAATGGAACCCTAAGGGAACCCATATCGATTAGGTACCCTACGGGCCCGACCAGATCTCCTCAGAGCAGGGCTACTGCCTCCATCAGCTCTCCCCGGGTTGAAAGAATTCTCCTCTGGAGAATTGTCCTTGTACCCTTGGAGTAACTCAGGGGCGGCTATAGCTAGCTCAGACTCAGGAAGCCATACCTCTTCACCATTAATGAGTCTAATGCGATAAAACATTTGTACCTCATCAGTGGTGAACTTGGTTTGGTCTTCAAGAATAGCCTCAATCTCCATTTTGTGAGGATCACTTGGATCTGGTATGGAGAGGGGCTCATGATAGAGGGTGAGATCCTCCACGTTGACGGTAGTGGGGATCCCCAGTTCAGGTGGCAGGTCGAGGACATAGGCATTGTCGTTGATTTTGTCTACAATGGTGAAGGGGCCTAGTCCTTTTGCTTCCAACTTGTGTCCAATCCCATGGATGCGCTCTTCCCGTGCTCGTAGGATCACCTTATCACCTGTAGAAAATAACCTTTCTCGGCGATGTTTGTTAGCAGCTTCGCGATATTGATTAACAGATTCTAGCATTTTTGAAAATATTTCAGCATGCATTTGCGAAGTATGTAATGCAAAGTCACGAGCAGGTAAAGAGGTTCTAAAGTGTCTAGGTAGGGGAAAGAGATCTATGGGTTTGTTGGGTTGATATCCTAGGTTGGCTTGGAAGGGGGAGAGACCTGTGGTCTTGTTGACTGTACTGTTGTAGGAGAACTCGGCAGTGGGTAAGAGTTTATCCCAGTTGCCAGGGTGTTCACTCACCAAACTTCTAAGGATACTCCCAAGTGATCGGTTGACCACTTCAGTCTGCCCATCCGTCTGGGGATGGTAGGCTGTGGAGAACTTGAGTTTTGTTCCTAGAAGGGTCCAGAGGGTTCTCCAAAAATGACTTACAAACCTAGGGTCCCTATCAGACACTATAGTTAAGGGTGTTCCACGTAGCCTTACAACTTCCCTAAAGAAGAGTTTAGCAACATGGGAGGCATCAGTGGTTTTGGTGCAAGCTATGAAATGAGCCATCTTAGTAAATCTATCAACTACCACAAATATAGAATCATGTTTAGCTGAGGTTCGGGGTAGTCCTAGAATGAAGTCCATACTAAGGTCTTGCCAAGGGGCTTGGGGAATAGGTAAGGGAGTGTACAGGCCGGGGCTATGCTTGTGGACTTTGGTGAGCTGACAAGTTCTACAATGTTTCACAACCTTGGCTACATCTTGATAAAGGTTCGGCCAGTAGAACCGTTCCTTTACAAGGGCTTGGGTCTTATCTCGACCGTGGTGCCCGGCAGACCCGCCTCCGTGCAATTCCCAAACAAGGAATTCTCGGATGGAAGTCTTCGGCACACAAAGGGTTGGTCCGAGAAAGAGATACCCATCCCTAAGGGTGTAAAGGGGTGACTTAAAGGGTCTTGACTAAGGTCAGCATATAAAGTAGAAAAATCAGGACATTCAAGATAAGCATTTTTCATGGATTCAAAGCAAGTAACTTCAACATGCATTTTATTCAAAAGTAAAGTTACTCTACTAAGGGCATCTGCTACTTTATTCTCAGATCCTGATTTATGTCTAAGCACAAAAGTGTATTGTTGTAAGTATTCGACCCACTTAGCATGCCTTGAGTTTAACTTTTTCTGAGCACTTAGGTAGGAGAGGGCCTGGTGGTCACTGTTAAGGGTAAACTCCCTATGGATGAGGTAATGTCTCCAATACCTTAGAGCCTGAACTACAGCATAAAACTCTTTGTCATAGGTAGAGTATTTTTGTTTTGCCTCGTTGAGTTTCTCACTAAAGAAGGCTATGGGATGGCCTTCTTGGCTTAGAGTTCCCCCTATGCCAACTCCAGAGGCGTCACAATCTACCTCAAAGACCTTATTGAAGTCAGGAAGTCTAAGGACCGGGGCAGTGGTCATCTTATCCTTAAGCTCTTGGAAGGCTTTGCTGGCAGATTTTGTCCAGGAGAATTCACCTTGTTTCAGGCAACTGGTGATAGGTGCCACTATAGAGCTGAAGTTTCTTATGAATCTCCTATAAAAGGTGGCTAGACCATGGAAGCTTCTGACTTCAGTGATGGTCTTAGGTTCGGGCCAGTCTATGATGGCTTGGATCTTTGATGGGTCAGCTTGAAGACCTTGCTTAGACACTATGAATCCTAAGAAGATCACACTATGGGACAAAAAGGAGCACTTCTTGAGATTGATATAGAGTTGCTCTTCCTTAAGAAGGTCAAGGGTCTTCCTAAGGTGCTCCCTAGGTGTTCCTCTTTAGTCTTACTATAGATGAGGATATCATCAAAGTAGACTACCAGGAATTTTCCAATGAAAGGCTTCAAGACTTGAGTCATGAGTCTCATGAATGTGGAAGGGGGCATTAGTCAAGCCAAAAGGCATGACTAACCATTCATAGAGACCATCCTTGGTCTTGAAGGCTGTCTTCCATTCATCACCTAGCCTTATCCTGACCTGGGTGGTATCCACTCCTTAAGTCAAGCTTACTAAACCACTTAGAGCCAACTAACATGTCTAGCATGTCATTAAGTCTAGGAATAGGAAACCTATACTTTTACTGTGATTTTGTTTATGGCTCTGCAGTCTATGCACATGCGCCAACTGCCATCCTTTTTAGGGGTGAGCAGAGCAGGCACGGCGCAAGGGCTTAGACTTTCTCTGATATGCCCTTTCTCTAATAGGTCACCTATTTGCCTCTTAAGTTCTTGGTGTTCGGTGGGGTTCATCCTATAGTGGGGCAGATTGGGTAAGGTTGAACCTGGGACAAGGTCTATTGCATGCTGAATGTCCCTAAGGGGTGGAAGTCCTGTGGGTAGTTCTTCAGGGGTAAGCTCATTATAATGTTCTAAGAGGGCTTCTACTTCAGGGGGTGGCTTACTTTCTTCTTCTTGGTTGACTTCCTTGAGGACTAAGGTATATAGAGGTTGGTCAGGTCTATAGTCCTTAGGTCTCATGAGCTGAAGGGTTGGTTGAATGGTTTTGTTTTCCTCTATTTTTCCCTTATTGGTTGAGACTTTAAGTTCTCTAGGCATAGATGGTTTAAGTTTGATCTTTTGACCTGAGTGACTAAAGACATAGGTATTAGTCCGACCGTAGTGGACTACATCCATGTCATATAGCCATGGTCTGCCTAGAAGGACTTGAGCGACATCCATAGTAATGACGTCGCACCAAATTTGTCCATCATAGGTGCCAAACTGTAAAGGCACTAGACTCCTATGGGTTACTGGCACACTAGACTGGTTGACCCAAGAGATGTTATAAGGGGTTGGGTGAGCTTCCATCTTAAGCTTAAACTTGGTGACAGCAGAGTGGGAGACAGCGTTGAGACTACTACCCCCATCTATCACTACTTTGCACATGTTTCCATTGCATTTCGTGTAAGTATGGAAGATACTAGTTCTTCGCCAATCATCCGTGGGTGAGGGTTTGATCAGGGTACACCTAACAACTCCTAAGGTGTTTTTGGACAGGTTCCTCACTACTATCATAATCATTATCTTCTAGGATTTGGCAGTCAGTATCTGGATCATTAATATCTTCAAGCCTAGGGGTTTGGGTTTCCTCACCTAGGTATAAGACTCGTTTGGGACAGTCTTTTATATAGTGTCCATATTGTTGACACCCATGGCACTTGACCCTAGATGGTTCTGGATAACTCGAGGGATTGGTTCTAGGAGTGTTAGAGTTTTGCGGTTGGGTTGGTCTAGGAGAGCTTTGAGGTTGGGTTGGTCTAGGACTTGGTCTAGAGGCACTAAACTCTTTCCTATAGGCAACCTTAAGTTCTTGTTCAATCTCCTTGGCTCTAAGATGGGCAACCTCTATGGAATCTATCTGGTAGTAGGTAAGGCCCTTTCTAATCTCAGATCGGAGACCATTTTTATACCTGCTAAGGGTAAATAGAGGGTTTTCTCCTGGGTTTCCCCTAAGGAGGAATTCCTCAAAGCTAGCAGTGTATTGGTCAACGGTCATTGCTCCTTGGATTAAGCTAGAGGCTTGGTCAAACAACTTACTCTGAAAATATGAGGGAACATATTTCAGTTTAAGTTGTTGGCGCATTTCTAGCCAGGTGTCTATGGGAGGAAGGTTGAGTCTTTGTTGGTTGTTCTCTACATGATGAGGGCTAGGTGGTTCACTAGCATGATGGAAGACCTCTCCCTAAAATCATGAAATTCAGTAGTAAGTTGGTTAAGGCTTCGGGTAAGGGTCCCTATCTGCTCAGTTAAGAACTCAAACCTTTCATCTGTAGCATTGTGATCCATGGTGGGATTTTGTTCTTGTTGTTGGGTTTTAGACCGAGTTTGCATGGGTGTTTTGACAAGATATAGGTTTTGAAAATAAAGCCAAAATGATAGATAAGATAAGTAGTCAACTTCTTTCAAACAACCTAAATCCAAGACCGCTTAGAAGTAGAAAAATAAGTTTTTGAGGCTTAAAATTTCTAGTCTAAGAGCCAAACCCTCTGATACCAAGCTGATGTAGGACGGGGGGGTCTAAAGCATTCAAACAACGCTTTTGAAAACGGATTTTGATAGATAGCTTAATAATAAGGAAAACCGAGATTAACTAACGAGGTTTAGAAAACTAATTTTTTTTTTGTATTTTAAATAGATAAGAAAATTCGAGTTTAACTAAGAGCAGTAAGAAAGTTCTACACTAGAAAGCAGTAACTGCAGGAAATAAACTTACAGTGCAGCCCTTGAGAATTGAAGGGCTGTGCTTCCCGTTCTTCACCGGTCCAACTCTGATGGAAGGTGTAGGGTGGAGCTTACAAGCAAACACAGAAGATCCGTACAAGCCACGGATTTTAATACAGGAGTAAATCAAGGGGTGAGGTTAAGCCTCACAAATTCCCTTGCTAATATTAAGCAACTAAAGAGAAGGAGGGGGAGAAAGAGAAGGAAGGGGGAAGGCGCCCCTTCTTTACTCACTCCAAGCGCAAGCTACAATGTAAATAAACCAATATGAGTGTAGAGAAGAGTTCTTAGAGTCAAAATAAGAAGTGTAAAGAAGAAGAAGACTTATCCGAGAGGGTGAGAACTCCTTGAAGCCGAGGATGCTTCTCTTCTTGCTCCAAACCGAGGGGTGAAGAAGGGCTCCTTGTGGTGGCGCACACAAACAAGAAGGAGGCTTCTTAGGATTTCGGTGAAGAACTAGAAGAGGGAGAAGAGGCTCGGCTAAAGAGAACTTGAACACTAACACAATTAATTAAGCTAGGCAACTAATAGACAATATATTTCATCAAGAGGTCATCGAAAATACAAGGGGGAGGTCATGCTTTTATAGGTGAGATGAGGCTAGGGCAGGATAGTAATTGTCTTCCATGCGCCTCTTACAAAAATGGATGGAGTTTGAATTTCAAATTCATGGTGATGTGGGCGCAAATCCTCTTCATGAGTTTCCTTCTTTGATGATCTTTGTTTGGCAACTCTTTAAGTGCTTGAGGGGATTGTCTTCTTATCTTTGGCGACAAGCTTGATGGGCGCATGGACAAGGGATTTCAAAATTTGAATCCTTTCCATGAAGACATGGGCGGCAACAAGAGATGGAATCTTCTCATTAATGTCTTCATAAGTGTTCTCCTCTAATTGGGGATCTTGATGAGTAATCCCTTTGATTGTGGATCTTGATGGAGGAGATTTGAATTCATTCCTCTAGTGGTTGGCGCATATAACTTGATTGGATGATGAGGTGGTTGATTGCTTTCTTGAAGATGCGCCCAACAAAACTAGCAAGTGAGTTATGACATGGATTGAAGTGAGCTTGGGCTTTGAAGTCCTCCTTTCCTTTTCTGGAGCTGAACTTGATGAGTGGAGCTTGAGTGACCTTGAGCTGGATCTTGAGCTGCTCCTTTCCTGATTGACCTGCCAAAATGATCCTAATGCCTACATGCACTACTTATGATGCAAGAATACATAAATTCATGAGTTACAATGCACCACCTACTACAAGTGGACTTGCCATAATTGTCTACATGATGCATGTATTTATTTGAAAAGTAAATTACCCTAAATGCCATGCAAGAAATGGAACCCTAAGGGAACCCATATCGATTAGGTACCCTACGGGCCCGACCAGATCTCCTCAGAGCAGGGCTACTGCCTCCATCAGATCCCATCTCACTAGGAAGTCTTAAACTTCCCGATTGACTTTGTGGGTTGTCAATTCGAATATAAAATAGTGGGAGCCATGGTAATTTAAAACAAGTCCAGTTTAAATGATTCGAAGTAGTACTAATCTGTTCTTCTTGGGTGTTTGTAGAACAATGGCTGTGAACAATGGCAGATGGTCACTGCGATCTACCCTGGAAAGGGATAAGTTGGTTGGATCCAACTTAAAGGATTGGTATATGAATTTGAGAATTATGCTCAAGCTCGAGAGGAAGCTATATGTCCTTGAGAAGCCAATTCCTGAACCACTTCCATGCTTGGCCTCGGCGGCTGAGAAGGATGCTTATGATAAGCATCAAGCTGATACTTCGGAGGTTGCACAATTGATGCTAACCAACATGTCGCCCGAGCTTAGAGGGCAATATGAATCTAAGAGTGCCTCTGAAATTATTTCTAATCTAAGGCAGCTCTTTGATGCATTGGTTGAGCTCAACCCTCCCAAAGTAAACATTCAGTGCGTTGAGCCCAAAGGCTTAACTAATACATTGAAAACAAAGAAGGAAAGAGTCAGGAATAATAAGTGCTACTCATGTGGAGGAACACCTCACATGATAAAGGACATAGTACGACTTCAGAATGAGAAGAAGAGAGGCAAGGCTTCGTCTTCATGCTCAGGTATTTATGTTACAGAAGTCAACCTTTCTACTTATATGTCATGGGTATTGGATACCGCATGTGGAGCTCATATTTGTACAAATATGCAGGGGCTCAAGAAAAGTAGATCGGTGCGGCTTGGAGAGATTGACCTACGCGTTGGAAACGGGGCACAGGTTGCTGCTGTTGCTGTTGGCATTATGACTCTCTCCTTGCCTTCTGGACTTCAATTAGAACTAGATAATTGCTTTTGTGTACCTTCGTTAACAAAGAACATTGTATCCATTCCTTGCTTGGCAAGGAAAGGATTTAAATTTGAAATAAATAAGAACTCCTGTTCTTTTTCATTTGCAAATATGTTCTATGGGAAGGGTACTTTATGCAATGGTCTATATATCTTGGATATGGAAAGTTCTGTTTGTAACATAAGCAATAAGAAGACCAAACTGAGTGGTTCAGTTGGTGCTTTCCTATGGCACTGTCGATTAGACCATATAAACAAGAATCGCATCCAACAACTCCATGCAAATGGATTGTTAGATTCAAGTTCCTTGGAGGAATTTGATACTTGTGAACCTTGTTTATTAGGGAAGATGACAAAGGTGCCCTTCACCAAGATTGGTGAGAGGGCAGAAGGTTTATTGGATCTCATACATACTGATGTGTGTGGGCCCTTCAATAAACAAGCCAGAGGAGGGTACAGCTACTTCATTACCTTTACTGATGACTTCAGTAGGTATGGTTATGTCTACTTAATGAGACATAAATCTGAATCCTTTGAGAAATTCAAGGAGTTCAAGAATGAAGTAGAGAACCAGCTTGAAAGATCCATTAAAGCTCTTCGATCAGATCGAGGTGGAGAATACCTGAGTGGTGAGTTCTTTGACTATCTGAGAGAGTGTGGGATCATATCCCAACTCACTCCTCCTGGAACACCTCAATGGAATGGTGTGTCTGAAAGGAGAAATCGAACTTTATTGGATATGGTTCGATCCATGATGAGTCATGCAACTCTACCTTCATCATTCTGGGGGCATGCACTAGAAACAGCTTCTCTGATACTGAATAATGTTCCATCTAAGAGTGTCTCCAAAATACCATACGAGGTGTGGAGTGGGAGACGCCCTAATCTCACGTTTATCAGGATCTGGGGATGTGAGGCTTATGTCAAACGTCAAGATTCTAGCAAGCTAGAACCTAGATCTGATAAGTGTGTGTTTGTGGGGTATCCTAAGGAAACTAAAGGATACTACTTCTATGTCCCAACCGAGAACAAAGTTTTTGTTGCTCGGGGTGCTGTCTTTCTAGAGAAAGAATTTCTTATGAAAGAAGTTAGTGGGAGGAAGTTTGACTTGGATGAGGTCCAAGTGCAAGCACAAGACAAAGAGATGGAATCTGAGCCACCTGCACCGGTTGCTAGGCAACCTGAGGCTCAGACACAGGTCCCGCGTAGGTCTGGGAGAATTTGTCGTGCACCTGAAAGGTATGGGTCGCTACCGACCCAACACGATGGGATCTTCATCATTGAGGATGAACCTAGAACCTATGATGAGGCGGTCAGTGGACCGGACTCCGAGAAATGGCTTGACGCCATGAGATATGAGATGGATTCCATGTCGGCTAACCAAGTCTGGGATTTGGTTGAGCTGCCTGATGGGGTAAAACCCATAGGGTGTAAATGGGTCTTCAAGAAGAAGACAGACATGGATGGCAAAATAGTTACCTATAAGGGTAGACTAGTGGCTAAAGGATTTAAACAAGTCCACGGGATGGACTATGATGAAACCTTCTCGCCAGTTACCATGATTAAATCCATTCGGATTCTGCTTGCTATAGCTGCATATCATGACTATGAGATATGGCAGATGGATGTGAAAATAGCGTTCCTTAACGGGAAGCTGACTGAGGATGTGTATATGACACAACCTGATGGCTTCATCCATGGATTAAAGAGGTCCATCTATGGATTAAAGCAAGCATCTCGAAGTTGGAATCTTCGATTTGATGAGGCCGTGAGAGATTATGGCTTTATCAAAAGCGAAGATGACGCCTGTGTATACAGAAAATTCAGTGGGAGCTTGGTAATTTTTCTGGTCTTGTATGTTGATGACATACTGCTCATCGGAAACGACATCCCTAGTCTTCAAGCTGTGAAGACATGGTTGGGGAAGTGTTTCGAGATGAAAGACTTAGGGGAGGCCGCCTATATTCTAGGCGTGAGGATCTACCGGGATAGATCCAAGAGGCTCTTGGTCCTTAGTCAAAGTACTTACATTGATAAGGTACTGGAGAGGTTCTACATGGAGCAATCCAAGAAAGGATACCTTCCAGTGAGACATGGCCTTATTCTCTCAAAGAGCCAGTGTCCTACAACACAGGCTGAGAGGGATGACATGAGTCGAATTCCTTATGCTTCGGCAGTAGGATCGATCATGTATGCAATGTTATGTACTAGACCAGATGTGGCATATGCTGTGAGCATTACCAGCCGATACCAATCCAATCCAGGTCTACAGCACTGGGTGGCTGTAAAGAACATCCTAAAGTATCTGAGAAGAACTAAGGATTTGTTCATGGTCTATGGGGGACAGGAAGAGCTCAGTATGCAGGGCTATACTGACGCATCGTTCCAGTCTGACCCTGACGACTTTAGATCGCAGGCCGGCTATGTGTTCAAGATAAATGGAGGCGCTGTATGTTGGAAGAGCTTCAAGCAATCCACCATAGCAGATTCTACAACCGAAGCTGAGTATGTGGCTGCTTCTGAGGCAGCCAAGGAAGCTGTTTGGATAAGGAAGTTCTTATGTGATCTTCAAGTGGTACCTAGTGCAATGGATCCCATTGAACTCTACTGTGACAACAATGGAGCAATTGCACAAGCCAAGGAACCACGGTCTCATCAAAGATCCAAACATATACTCAGAAGATTTCACCTGATCAGAGAGATCATTGACAGAGGTGATGTCAAGATTAGCAGAGTAGACATAGAGAACAATCTGGCAGACCCATTGACCAAGGCTTTGGCGCAGCAGAAGCCTGATGGTCATGCTAGAGATATGGGGTTGAGATTCCTCAACTTCTAGGTCTTAGTGCAAGTGGGAGATTGTTGGTGTATATGCCCTAGGACCTAGTTTTGGTCAACTTATGTACTACTTGACACTGATATTTATATATCATTCTGGCATTGTCGTTATCATTGTTTGACTACACCTGCGATTGTGTACTTACATGATAATGTCCCTGGAGACAGATTGGATCTGTGCTCGAATTATAATCCCCAGTCGATGTACCTTAGTGGATATGGGACAGCTATGGTACTTGTGAGACTGGTATGTGGGCTGGTTAGGCACGTGGTGCTAACGCAGACACATGGGTATATCATTGGGGATATACTGGATAGACCCGCTATGAGGCTATGACTTGGTGTCATGAGTTATCCTCATAAGTGACAGGAGATGCATTGATCCCTTGACTTGAGGTGATTAATCATTCTATATGGTTAGGGACTTGCTTTGATACAACCTAACACCTTGCCGTAGCTGGGAGGTCATAACGGTTGTTATTGAGCATGTCACAACCCATATGAGAAGATCAATGGACAGACATAGGATTTGCCCCTTCCCTAAGGAAGTATGATATCCATGGAGCTCCTTTATGGTTCTATGAGTGAGAGTGTATGGCCATACCCAGGTGAGAACCTGTTTTAGTCATAGCCATGTGATTGGATGAAAACAAGTGGTGACACACTTGTCCAATCAGATATCAGTACGGCAAAGAGACTGTAATGCATCTGTACCTAGTTGCGATGATGGGGATGTCGATGTTGATATCCATTCCAACGACCTGGGTAGCAGCGATGCACTGCTAGGTGCCACTCACTACTTGTGATGACCTTTGGTCAGCACTGCCAGCGTCAGAGGAACCTACAGGGTCGCACACCTTGATACTTGAGTTCTCGTATTGATCGGGAAGCCTTATGATCGAGTTATTGGATAACTCGGATCTAATTGGGAGATTTCATTAGCGCCAATGGGCCTGATGAGATGGAAGAATGTTATTGGAGCCAAACTTCATTTTTGGCAGGTTGACCCGTATTTGACCATGGTTGGTCACATTTGGATTAGGGTTGCATTGGATTGGATCCAAGTGCTTAATCAACCTATGCAATGATGTTTGGGCTAACTCATTATCCAATGAGGCCCAATAACAAGTTCTCATGAAGAGATGAGAGGCTAAAAGGGTATAATGGGGAGAAACATGAACCATTAGGCGCCTAGGGGCATAATGGGGTCATGTTGGCGCCTTTGCTTCATTATGGAAGTAAAGGGCGCCTCCCCCTCTCTTCCTAGGATGGAATGCATGCCTCTATGGCATTGCTCGAGGCGCAAGGCAAGGCCTTGGCGCACAAGGAAAGGCGTGGGAACAAAAGGTAAGATTGAAATGGAATTATGGAAATGTCTTGGAGACTTTCCTTATCTCAAACCTCCTCATCCTAGCCCTACACTTGTCATGATCCTAGCCATTACCCTAACCGCCTCTTGCCCTATAAATATGACCCTAGTCGCCCCCTCTTGTGTGTAATTAATCCTTGAAGGCGTGAACACAAGGAGAGGGGCGAGTGCTTGGAGCAAGGGCGCATCTTCCTTCTTCCATAACCGCAAGCCACTTCCTCCTTTCCTCTTGGCGCAAGGAACATTAGTGCTTGGCGTTTTTGGATAGTCTTCCTTCTTCTCTTGGCGCATCATCTCTCTTGGTGGCGCAAGTGAAGTAGAGTATCTCCCTAAGGCTTGGATCTTCTTCCCGAGGCTAGCACCAGGCGTGGAAGAAGAGAACTCAAGAGATCCGTGTGTGCGAGACTGCAGAGGGCGAACACTTGGGCACCTTCATCGACATCGCTCTACATTGCTCTTAAGGTATTTCCTAACTCATCGTGTCGACTCCCTTGCTTGCGATCTTCACTGGGTTTTTGGGACTGGCCTGTTTCGGGGACATTCTTCCGCTGCGAAAAATGTATGTCCATAACTCTAAAAATTGTAAAATGTCCCCGGGGTTTCCCAACACACATGACAAATTTCATGTAAAACGGAGCAATAAACCAGAATACGGCAGGGCCGTAATCTATATTACGGTACCGTATTTTCGTACGCTACCGTAATATCAGAACACCTGCCGTAATTTGGGGAGTTTTCCAAACAGAAGGTTTTCACGATTTTACGGCACCGCCGTAAAAAATTATACTGCCGTAATTTGGAGCGCTTCAGAACAGAGACACTTGTCGAAATTACGGCACTACCGTAAACTATTTCACGGTGCCGTATTTTCCAAACAATTCAAACCAGAGAACTCGTCCGATTTTATGGCACGGCCGTAAACTATTTTATGGTACCATATTTTGAGCAATTTTTGACCAGAAAGTTGCCCAGACAATACGGCACTACCGTAATATATTTTACGGTACCGTAATTACACTCAAAAACATGATTTTTACGGGTCTGAAACTTGCGCGGACTATAACGTTTGATCCAGAGCTCCAAATTGAGATCCGAAAGTTGATGTGGACTCAAATTTAAGAGGAGAACACACACAAAGTGAAAGGGGGAACTGTTATCTAGTATCGAGGGAGAAATCACCAGAGAGGCGTCTAGGGTTTGGCCTTATGCCGAGAGACGTAGAGGGCACCTTAGGCCACAATTTTCACACAGAAGCTTTGCTTGGGGATAAGGAAGACACACCAGACGTTTCAGAGCAAGAGGAGTCCGATCAGAAGAGGAATCAATGAAAGAAGCGTCATTGGCACTATTCACAGTGAGTTCCTTGCAAATTACGGCTGCGTTTAATTTCACAGCCATGTTGTAAAGTTTATTTCTTCTTTCTCTTCAATTTCTGATACTCTAAAACTATGGTTGATTGTATTTCTTTCTCCATGCTTGCTTAGACATATTTTGGGACATGGGGTGCAATCCCCCTTGATTTTTAATGATTAGATAACCTTCTTTTTCGTCATGATAATTTTGCCATGATAATTTTGCTCATGTGATATTTGTGCTTAGACTCTCTATAGATCCACATTACTAATCATGTTTTTAGAATTTTCACTATTGACTGAAAGGTAATTGCTTGAGAATTCAGAACCCTAGAATTGCATGTTAGGAACCCTTCCTTAGGTTAGATCCAATTTGTTCAGTTCTAATAGATTAATTGCCATGATAATAACATGAATATATAGATCGAGTCTAATTGTCAAACATGGAGATCTTGCACGAAAGTGAGGATCGGAACGTTGGAGATCCATGAGTAAAACTAGTGTTGAGACTCCGATGCACGAAAGTGATCCTTGAGATTCCACTAGAGATTATCAACCTAGAATTCGGATGCACGAAAGTGATCCTTGAGTTCATTGATTGATGATTTACTTATCATTAGCCTGGGATAAGTCTTGCGTGAAAGCGAGGGTTGGTCCCTGCATGATTGTCTACACGAAAGTGAGATGATCCCTTTATGAAGTAAATTAAGTCTTTATCATGATAAAATTAGACTGATGACCTTTTATTTATATCTAATCATTGAAATCGAGGTGGATGAAACCCTAGTCCCATATTTATCTCTCTGATTTACTTTACACTCTTTCCGTTGATTATTGTATCATATTCGATTTGCTTAGCTAGTAAGAAAGCAGTTATTTGGTACTTAACAATAAGGTCTCTGTGGTTCGATATATTTCTTTATTACTTCGATAATTTCGTGCACTTGCGGAGACCTATCAAGTTTTTTGCACCGTTGCCGAGGACCTTAGTTTTGTTAATATCAAAATAGTTGTTAGTATTGCTAGACCAAGTTTTATTTGTTTTAGATTTAACTTTGTTTTTATTTTTGTAGGTTTTGGATTTTCACAGTTGTGACAGAACTGAGAATTTCTGAAAAATGTGAATTTACTTGTGTTTTAGATTTTCTATTTTTGTTATATATTCTGAAAAAAAAAACAATTAGATTGATTGGTGTTGGATTATCTTTCTGTCCCTGATAAATTTGAAAATGACTCCTAATTACAACTTATGGTTCCCTGAAAAAAATAGGGTATACATGCAACAAGGTGAGCATAAAGATTATTCATAGATGACTATTGTAGAAATAGCGAAATTACACTCTTATTTTGTTATATGTAATATTTGTAAGTCTTCTGATCATAATACTTCTGATTGCAAATTTTTAATGCCTCAAAATTCTAATTCATCATGTTATCAAGATGATTCGTGGTGCACTATTGTAGATAAGTTAGATTATTTGGCTCATAAATTAGACACTTTTAATATGCACCCGGTTATGAAATCTTGTTCTCCTATTATATGTGATATTTGTGGATATTTTGATCATTGTTCCTTTGATTGTCAATTTTTAAATCCTAATTTATCATGAGAAGAATCTTATCAATTGTATTCTAGATAGGAAAACCAAACTTCTTTTCATGATGATTGTTCAAATCATGTTTCTGAACCATACTTTAAGAAAACTGAAGAATCTAGGTTAGAAACTATGCTTGAAAAATTCATGTGAAATCAAAACCAATTTATGACAAGTCAAAATAAAAAATTTGAGGATCTTATGGGAATAATAAGTCAACTTGCTTCTCGGGTAGAATCTCGGATAGAATCTTTAACTGCTAATTCTGAAATTTTGGAAACCCAGAGAGCACAACAATTTTCAAGAATCCTCCTATGATTATGATTGTTTTGAGATTGAGCCTTATGTGAATATTCAAGAATCTCAATCTAATTTTGATTGTTTTGAAATTGATTCATCTACTAATTTATTTGTGGAAAAGGTTGAGAAAATTGAAATTGAAAAACCTTCTTTTGATGATAATTCTGATTTTGATGAAAACTTATTTATGGTTAAATCTGATGAGCTTGATAAAGGGTTAAAAATTATATACATTGATGAACCCCACTGTGATTTTGATGATATTTTTGAAATTAATGATAAATCTCTTGTGGTCAACTCTGATTCTATTAATTCTTTTTCATATGATTCTGATTTTGACTCTTCTGATGATGAATTATTTGTGGGGAAGCATGAGGAAATTGATTTTGAAGAGTCTCATCTTGATTTTGATATTGATAAACTATTTGATTGTGAGCATGAGGAACCTGAAGATGATTTGAAAATTACAAATACTGATGAATCTCACTCTGATGTTTTGCCCATATCTATTGTTGAATCTTTTGATGAATTTGAAAAATTATGCTTTATTGAGGATTCTAATGAGAGACATAAAGACTATTATTATGCTGATCCAATGCTTGATTATTTTGATCAAAGTCCTATTTCTATTGCAATTGAAAATATAAATTTGAAGAAAGGACTCACGATTTTACTTACTTATAAATTTAGGAAGATTATTGAATATCCTTTGAGTAGAGTTGAAAATTTTAATTTCTGCTTGTTTAAGAAAGCCACTTTGATTTTGATGAAATTCTGGATATTTGGATTAGTGGCTAAACTTTTAAGACAAAGGAAATGCAGAAAATTATTTGCTCTTTACTTTGGTACTGATTCACCTGCTTCACCATGATGTTTGATTTTCGGTCAAGCTATGGACCTAAAAATTAGCGCTTCTTGGGAGGCAACCTAAGCACTCTATCTTAGCTTAGTTGCTTTTATTTTAGTTTATTTTTAGAATTAATTTTTTTTATTTTGCAGGGAAAATAAAATTTTGTGCAAAATACGGCACTGCCGTAATCTAATTTATGGTACCGTATTTTTGATCTAATTTCCACCCGAGAGTTTTTAGTATTTTACGGCATTGCCGTAATATTGTTCACGGTACCGTATTTTTGAGTAGTTTTTAACCTGAGAGTTCTTTGTAAATTACAGCACTGCTGTAAGGAGTTTAACGGTACCGTATTTTAAGACTGCATTATGCTTATTTGAGTAGGTGTTTTCACACTGCGATTTTAAGAAACTGGGGATAATTTTTGATTTTTGGCACCATCATGAAGTACTCATCTTTGTCTATCATCTGGATATTTTTACTGAATTTTAAAGTCCATGGATCATTCTAAAACACATAGCAACTTTTCGATTTTGATTAATTTCTGCAGCAATTTTCTTCTGACTAATCTGATTAGCACTTTTGCTACAGCTTTTTAAGATGCTTAAATAACTTGAAACCCAGTTTTTTCACTTGGAATTGGAAGTTCGTGTGTCATTCTACCTTGTAGATTAATTATTTTCATGAAAATATTTTCTGATCATTCTAGGACACATAGTAACTTTTTGAATTTGATTAATTTTTGTGCAGTTTTTGCAGTTTTTTAATCTGAGTAGCCTTCTTTCTGCTGATGCCCTAAATTCCTGACAGATTTTGATTCTTTGTTTTTCATACATCTGAAAAGAACATATCTTATTCTATTACATGGTTATGTCCATTTTCTATTTGGATCATTAAATTTTATTCTAGGGTATGGCTACTTTTCATAAAATAATTCAAAAACTGCACAGTTTGCTTTCTACTAGTTATTGCTTATTTTGCCTCCAGATTCATAAATCTTCAAGAGCAACTGTCTTCCACCTCTAGCCACCACTGCATCTGCCTCTGACATCACTATTTCCAGCCATCGACACTGGATTATACCATATGCAGATTCTTACTTCTTTTGCTGCCTCTTATTCCATTTATTTTATTTATGTAGCAAACTCTTCATTAGTGACTGAATTTTTTTTCTATGCAGTGTTATCTCTCGCACCCACCGGCCGACGATCTCACCTCCAGGACTGTATTCTCTAGCAGGCCACTAGAGATTACTCACTCTACTGTCGGCACCACCACCACCATTGCCAGTAGCTTTTCAGCTAACCTCTGTTCACCTCTGCTTCTTGCCTGCTCGACTCTTTCCACCGACATCCTCTTCAGACCTCCGGCGACATCTCTGATTCTCCCTTCAGAAAATTATTTTTATCATTATTATTTTTAGAGACTATTTTCAGACTGAGCCTTATGTATCTTCAATTGTGCAGGTAAAAATTTTGAGAAGGCACATCTTTGGACCTAGCAACATCTGCCCCGACACTGTTTTTGATCTGAGCCTTATGTACCTTAAATTTTGTAGAAAATTTTCAAAAGGCACATCTTTGGACTCAGCTGCATTGGCCTGACAATGATTGAGCATGATCTATATAGTTTTGTGAGTATCACTTGCACTCTCTTATTAATGACTATTTCTTATAGTGCATCTTTGACTTTATCATATTTATACTACTTATTGGTTTTCTCTTGAAAAATGATTTTATGGATATATGGAACTCATTGTTTTGATGATGATATTATTCAAATTTTTTGTTAAAATTGATGAAAGCATATGATCCACTTTCTACAATATGATGGCATGATTTATTGATAAAATTTCTATTGTTAAAATATCTTCCTTGATGATGTGAGTATTTATACTTGTGATTAGAGAAAAACCCTATCATGTTAGATTTATTTCTTCAATGCATATCTATTTTTGAAATTTGACATTGGTTGATACATGAAATTTTGGGTAGATGTGTTATTTGAAGAACAAGATCTAAAGGTGAAACTACTCCTTTAAATAAAATGAGCATATGAGTATGATTTGTGAATTGATATCAATTGATCAACCTAGCAGATGTTTAGTCTATTTTGCTATTTGTTGGGAAAGAAGAATCCAAGATCCACAAAAATAGTGAGAGACTCCCCTACTTGGCACAATGTAAAATTGATAGTGGTACCTAAGACATGGGTTGAAGTCTATGCATGAAAAATAATGAGAGATAAAAAGAATAAGACTCCTCTACTTGGCACTATGCAAAATTGATAATGGTACCGAAGATATGAGTTGAAGTCAAAAATAAAAAGTGTGTATCTAAGTGGATGCATGCCATCTTTGCAAAAATAATAAAAAAAAAGGTAAAAAAAATTATGTGTGGAAAAAGATCTTGGAAACCTAATTCATGTAAACAAAAGCATGATAGATTTGAACTGAAAACTAGATGAAATCATGAGATTGAAAATTCTATTTATTATACAAGTTGCAAAGTTTTATTTAATTTAGTTGTGGATCTAGAGGGTTGAATTCTAAGAATGATATATTTATTTGAAGTTTTGTGAAACAATTAATGGAATTTTTCATTGATGATTGTATTTTAGAAATTTATTGAGTATGAAAAGTGTAACATCCCTCAGAATCACACCCCACACGCATACAAGTAAAATACGGGGTTTCAAAAATTTTTACTCTTCCATTAAAACACAAGAAGAAAGCGGCATCGAAGGACATTACTACGGAACTGAAAACCGCACAGAACTGAATAGGATCGATTTACTAGGAAATAGAAATCCGGAAATCCAGAAAATCCGACAGCAAGTATAATAATTTACTGCTGCACAGACACGCATATCCTGGAATAAAACAGATGTCCACACTACACATTTCTGGAAAACACAAATTTAGATATATTGCGGAATAAGAACAATAACTCTCAAATCGGACATTTCAGAATAAGAATAATTTCAAATCTCACGAATCCAAAACTCGTATCTAACAATTAAAACGAGACAACTATAATATAATATCCTGAAAACAGGCATAAGCCCTCAGGAGATAAAACGTATCATATAATTAAGTTAGGCACGCAGGCCTGATAGATTTTTTAGAAGACAACTCTTAGAAATTAAATAAAACATTAGCATCATAGTAAATTCGTGAATTAGCTGTAGCGATCACTGTCCCAATGTCTCACCTGAAAATATTTAAACAACGGGGGTGAGCTAAAAAGCTCAGTGAGTAAAAGACACTAAAAGCCATCCATAGTACACATCAAAAATATCATGCATAAGTTGAAATACATTTTTGTAACAGATAAAATAAATCAACTTAACATGCACACTCATATCAGAAACAAAACATAATCAAATACAGATACTTATAACATTAGGCATCAAGCATGAAGTAGGATATAAGTATACCAACCCCTCCCTACTAAACACACTGCCTAACACATCTATAATACAGATCGAAACAGAACTACAGAAATCAGAACTGACAGACAGAAAATCAGAATTTTCAGAATCCAAACGGATAGTCTACATCGGAAATAGAAAGGCCACAGAAGGCCTGATGACCACAGAAGGTCTGACCCCACCTCTGCCGAGGACGAGACATGCATGCATATCAGAAATAGAATGGTAGAGGAGGTATCAGTGGGTGGCCCCCGTCTTGTCAGGACGTGGCACTCTGGCCTCCAAAACCCAGAACAGAATGGTAGAGGAGGTATCAGTGGGTGGCCCCCGTCTTGTCAGGACGTGGCACTCTGGTCTCCAATACCCAGAACAGAATGGTAGAGGAGGTATCAGTGGGTGGCCCCCGTCTTGTCAGGACGTGGCACTCTGGTCTCCAATACCCAGAACAGAATGGTAGAGGAGGTATCAGTGGGTGGCCCCCGTCTTGTCAGGACGTGGCACTCTAGTCTCCAATACCCAGAACAGAATGGTAGAGGAGGTATCAGTGGGTGGCCCCCGTCTTGTCAGGACGTGGCACTCTGGCCTCCAATACCTATAACGGAATAGAAATAGTGTCTCAAGGGTCGTAGTAGACTATTAGCACCATTACAGCGCCACAGAAGGAGGGTAAGAACACAGAAGAGTGCTACACTAGGGCATAATTTTACAGAACAGATTATACTGAAACGGAGGAGTAGAACCAACCACTACTTAATTCTTACATCATGCCCAAAGTCTGACAAACCAGAAAATGACACACCCCAATATCCAGTCCTTAACAAATTACAATTTGCAGAAAATCAAAGCTGAACACACTTCATAATTTTTACCATCAACCAGAAGTAATATATGAGTGAATTCCTTAGATTTCATGCAACTATCCTTAATTCATGTCAGACCAGTCTATGTTCTCACAAAGGTTATAACACATTCAAAGTTTTCAGAAAATTCACAACATATAAACAGAACAGAAAATATTCACATAACAAACAATTAAACATAGAACAGAAACTACTCATGAAATAATTTCCTCAAAATTCCTAAAACCGTGAGCTATAAAATTACTGTAAGGGGCGCCAGTTTCAGAACCTTAACAGAACGTACAAATTTCATGTAAATAATTTCTGTAACATCCCTCAGAATCACACCCCACACGCATACAAGTAAAATACGGGGTTTCAAAAATTTTTACTCTTCCATTAAAACACAAGAAGAAAGCGGCATCGAAGGACATTACTACGGAACTGAAAACCGCACAGAACTGAATAGGATCGATTTAAGAGTTATTGTTCTTATTCCGCAATATATCTGAATTTGTGTTTTCCACATATGTGTAGTGTGGACATCTGTTTTATTCCAGGATATGCGTGTCTGTGCAGCAGTAAATTATTATACTTGCTGTCGGATTTTCTGGATTTCCGGATTTCTATTTCCTAGTAAATCGATCCTATTCAGTTCTGTGCGGTTTTCAGTTCCGTAGTAATGTCCTTCGATGCCGCTTTCTTCTTGTGTTTTAATGGAAGAGTAAAAATTTTTGAAACCCCGTATTTTACTTGTATGCGTGTGGGGTGTGATTCTGAGGGATGTTACAGATGGTATCAGAGCAATATTACTAGCAATTAGAAACTCCGGGGAAGGAAAACTTTGTTTGTGTATTGCTAGAAACCAAGTTAGGATCTGATTTGTGATTGAATATTGGTTGTTATTCTACTGTGTTATGTGATGCAGGTAAAAATGGTGCGACCAAGAGCTAGCAGTAGCAACGGTGATCAACAGTCTGACCTGAGGCAGACCATGGAGGCTATGACTGCTATGATGCAACAACAAAACGCATTCATCCAGCAGCAAACTCAGATGATGCAGCAGCAGCAGGCGCAGCACATGGAGGTTCAGCAACAGTTATTGTAGCGGCTGTCGCAGACACAGTCTCAGTCATAGGCACAACCGGCTGGTTCTTCTCTGGGTGATGGCGCACATCAACGATATGCTCGGTTGGTTCGAGAGTTTCAGCACCTGAACCCAACTGCATTTTATGGTAGTCCGGGGCCCAGAGCAGCTGAGGATTGGCTTTTAACACTGGAAAAGATTTTCCAGGTTTTGCACTGTGATGATGCAGACAAGCTATGTTTGTCTGTCTTCATGTTGCGTGGAGATGCCGAAGATTGGTGGAAGGGAGTTGTCAGACTGGCGGCAACTGAATCCAGAGTTGTTGACTGGCAGTATTTCATGATGAAGTTCAATGCCAAGTTTTTCCCCTCTAGCTTATCTGAGGAGCGCGAGGTGGAGTTTATTCATCTTGAGCAGGGTGACCTGACGGTGGATCAGTATGAGGCCACATTCGCTCGGTTGTCGGGGTATGCTCCTCACTTAGTCAACACCGAGGAAAGAAGAGCCAAGAAGTTTCAGCGGGGTTTGAGGAAAGATATCAGGACAAGGGTAGCTATGCTACACTTGGAATCTTATGCTGAAGTGGTAGACAGGGCTCGCACTGCTGAGAGGTGCATTGCTGAGATGGCTGCAGATACTATTCCAGTCACTGCACCCGCCCCTACTTCTGTGACTTACGCACCCACTCTGGGTGGTAAGGATAAGAAGAATTTCAAGAATAAGAAGAAAGACAGTAAGGGCAGATACCAACCTTATCAGAAGCCAGTCAGCACAGTTTCTCAGAATGGCAGGAAGTGTCTCCACTGTGGGAGCACTAAACATCAGGATAATGAGTGCTACAGGAAGACTGGCGCTTGCTTCAGATGTGGTAAGGTGGGACATATGATTAAGGACTGTCCTATGCCGGATGCTAGAGGACAGGGTGAGAAGCCTACGGTGCAGACTCGCGTGTATGCCATCGCGGAGAGGGATGCTTCGGCTTCGAAGTCCGTGGTGGAAGGTACACTTTATGTGTTTAGTTATTTGGCACGCATTCTTTTTGATCCTGGTGCCAATTTATCTTTTGTGTCTGCATGTTTTGCACCATGTCTGCCTGTGTTGCCTAGGATACTTGATTTCTGTATTTCTGTTCATACACCTATGGGTGAGGCCGTATCTACAGATGTAGCATATCCTGACTGTTTGATTAAGGTTGAAGGATATGATTTACCTATTGATTTGATTAGTCTTCCTATGAAAGACTATGACATCATTCTGGGCATGGATTGGCTGTCTGCCTATCATGCTACTTTAGATTGTTTTGAAAAGTTAATTACTCTGCATCTAAGTGATGGACAGCAACTGGTTATCCAAGGCCGGATTGCAGAACAGGAGCCTTTGGTGATATCTCATCTGCAGGCCAGGAAGCTTTTAGCCCAGGGCTGCAAGGGGTATCTGGCGCATGTCAAGGTGCAGACTGAGCATGATTTGGATCTGGCTAAAATCCCTGTGATGGAGAGAAGTTCACTGTTTACACTGATGCCTCTGGTAAGGGTCTGGGTGCTGTACTGATGCAGCAAGGAAAAGTAGTTGCTTATGCTTCAAGGCAACTCAAAGACTACGAGGTAAACTACCCTACTCATGATCTGGAGTTGGCAGCTGTAGTTTTTGCCTTGAAGATCTGGAGGCACTATCTGTTTGGACAGACATTTGAATTGTTTACAGATCACCAGAGCTTGAAGTATATCTTCACTCAGAAAGAGCTGAATATGAGACAGAGACGATGGCTTGAATGGATAAAGGATTATGACTTCACCATCCAATATCAGTCTGGTAAAGCCAATGTGGTGGCTGATGCTCTTAGTCGGTATCCTGTGACTCAGATAGCTGCACTGCGAGTCCAGGAGTGGCGACTATTGCGGGAGTTCAGTGACTTACGTCTGAGTGTGACTCTGGGTGAGGGAGGCGGTCTTCTAGCTTCTCTCAGGGTTCAGTCAGACTTACTGCAGAGACTGAGATCAGGGCAGCAGTCAGATCCGGATATTCTACGGTGGAAAGAGAGGTCGGAGCAAGGCTGGGTGGATAATTTCAGTATGTCGGATGATGGTCTCCTCAGATTCCGTGGAAGGGTCTGTGTTCCTGAGGACCCTGAGTTGAGAAATGAAATTCTTAAGGAAAGTCATTGCACTAAGTATACCGTTCATCCTGGTAGTACCAAGATGTATCAGGATCTGAAAAAGACTTTCTGGTGGCATGGTATGAAGAAGGATGTGCATTTGTTTGTGTCCAGATGTTTGATTTGCCAAACCGTGAAGGCTGAGCATCAGAGGCCGGGCGATTTGATGCAGTCTCTCCCTATTCCTCAGTGGAAGTGGGAGCATATCAGTATGGACTTTGTGTGTGGACTGCCCAATACCAGAAGGAATCATGATGCCGTATGGGTGATTGTGGACAGACTCACGAAGTCAGCTCACTTCTTACCGATCAAAATGACTTACAGTTTGGATCGGTTAGCAAAACTATACATCGATGAGATTGTTAGATTGCATGGAGTTCCCTTGGACATTGTCTCTGACCGTGATCCTCGATTTCTGTCCAGGTTTTGGAAGAAATTACAGGAAGATTTGGGAACTAATCTGAGTTTCAGCACTGCATATCATCCTCAATCTGATGGTCAGACAGAGAGGACTATTCAGACACTTGAGGATCTTCTAAGATCTTATGTGGTTGACTGGTCTGTTGAGTGGGATCTGGACTTATCACTGATAGAGTTCACCTACAACAATAGCTTTCACTCTAGCATACAGATGGCTCCGTATGAGGCCCTATATGGGAGGAAATGCAGAACACCAATATGCTGGGAGGAAACTGGGGACAGAACAGTGCTAAGGTCTGATGCTGTTCAGGAAGCCACTGAGAAGATTAGAGAAATTCAGAGAAAGATGAAGATTGCTCAGGATAGACAGAAGAGTTATGCTGATGTGAGGCGGCGTCCTCTTGAGTTTTTGGTGGGAGAGCATGTTTTCCTAAAGGTCTCACCTATGAAAGGGGTGATGAGATTTGGGAAGAGGGGAAAATTGAGTCCCAGGTACATTGGTCCCTTTGATATCATTGAGAGGGTTGGACCTGTGGCATACCGACTTGCTCTGCCCCCATCACTGGAACACCTCCATAATGTGTTCCATGTATCTGCACTCAGAAAATATTGTTCTGATCCTTCTCATGTTCTAGAGTTGGAACCTCTTCAGCTTGAAGAGAACATGACTTTTGTGGTGAAACCTCTCAGAATTGAAGATAGAAAAGAGAAGGTGCTGAGAAATAAGGTTATTCCACTTGTGAAAGTCATCTGGGGAAATCAGTCTGTTGAAGAAGCCTCTTGGGAGGTTGAAGCAGATATGAGAAAGGAGCATCCTCACCTGTTCAGTGACGGGCTTGGTCAGCTTTAGAGGACTAAAGCTCTATAAGGGGGGGAGGATGTAACGCCCTCGAGTTTCTGAATTACGATTTAAGGTTAGAAATTCTGTTTCTGTATTTTTATCTGTTAAAATTTTGGGATTTTTGCCTAAGTGTAGGAATTTTTCCTACAGGGCAAAAATAATTATTTCGGTTGGGGATTCGAACCCTCAACCTTGATTCTTCGCTCCTGGAATTCTTTCCACCATGGTGGCGCATATTTCTGTGTTATTGGAGTGGCGCATGGTGGTTAAGCCCAGGTGAGCCCTTAAAACCGATTTTCACTTAAGTTAACTGGGTTATTGGATCTTGGATCCGTTTGGAGTGGGAGAAAAAGAGAAATATCGTGAGAGCTCCTCTCCCTCACGATTTTTGTTGTTTTCTTGCCCTAGCCGCCTGTGGTTGTCGCCCCTTACTGTGTTTGGCGCCTCCTGCAAATTTCTGACGCTGGTGGTGGCAGACTGGTGGTGGACGAAGTTCCTGGAGATCCCTGACCCTCTGTTGTGGCGTTTTTTTCTGTGGGCGATTTTCGGTGAGTAATTCGATCCTAAGGAGTCTAATCCTATTTGCAATAATTATCTGTATGAACCAAAAATCTGCAAGTAGATCCTGTGTTTTTCTATTCTATAGGTCGGATCTGAATATGCATGATGATTCAGAAATTTTGTCTTGCTGAAAATTGTAGTCGCCAATCTGACCTTACTGTGCTTTAACCTCAATATCTCATGATCTATAGATCCAAATCACACGAAACAAATTTTGTATGAAACGAGATTCGCTCAGCTTTGATTCTTATGTAATATCGACCACATCTGAACTATATTCGTGTTGCAATCGGCATTGTTATATAACTTACGAAATCTGTTTTCTGAAAATCTAGAATCTTGACCCTTTTGTGTTCGAACTCTCGTATCTCCCTAGGTATAGCTCGAAATCCTGTGAAACCAGTTTTATTAGACCGTAGGCTTGAAGAGCTTCATTTTGACTCCCATAACGCCTATTTTCGATTAGTTATTGGATCTGAAATATATGTCGTAATTCTGATATATGAATCTATTTTCTTGAAATCTGAAATTCTGACCCACCTATGTTCGAACCCTTATATCTTCCTGCCTACAATTCGAAATTTTGCGAAACCAGTTTTATTGGAAACTAGATTCAGAGAGCTTCATTTTGAATATAATATTGACTAGCTTTGGTTCGAAATTGGACCAAAAATATATGTTGCAATCTGACAATATAAATCTGCTATGTTTTGGTTAGACGAATATTCCATTGTGAGAAAAATTTAGCCTGTATGGTTTAATCTCTTAAATTGTGGTCTGTAGTTCTTCTAAAATTTATTTGCTTGATGAGAAATTTTAGAGAAAACAAAATTGGGGATTTAACTAAGAACTTAGGAATTTTCGAAAATCATGGTTCGAGCCAATTTTGGGGCTTTTGTCAATTTTCTTCACGAACGTGTAATTAAAATTATCTGTAGTGGTGGACTGAAATTATTTACATGAAATTTGTACGTTTTGTTAAGGTTCTGAAACTGGCACCCCTTACAGTAATTTTATAGCTCACGGTTTTAGGAATTTTGAGGAAATTATTTCATGAGTAGTTTCTGTTCTATGTTTAATTGTTTGTTATGTGAATATTTTCTGTTCTGTTTATATGTTGTGAATTTTCTGAAAACTTTGAATGTGTTATAACCTTTGTGAGAACATAGACTGGTCTGACATGAATTAAGGATAGTTGCATGAAATCTAAGGAATTCACTCATATATTACTTCTGGTTGATGGTAAAAATTATGAAGTGTGTTCAGCTTTGATTTTCTGCAAATTGTAATTTGTTAAGGACTGGATATTGGGGTGTGTCATTTTCTGGTTTGTCAGACTTTGGGCATGATGTAAGAATTATGTAGTGGTTGGTTCTACTCCTCCGTTTCAGTATAATCTGTTCTGTAAAATTATGCCCTAGTGTAGCACTCTTCTGTGTTCTTACCCTCCTTCTGTGGCGCTGTAATGGTGCTGATAGTCTACTACGACCCTTGAGACACTATTTCTGTTCCGTTATAGGTATTGGAGGCCAGAGTGCCACGTCCTGACAAGACGGGGGCCACCCACTGATACCTCCTCTACCATTCTGTTCTGGGTATTGGAGACCAGAGTGCCACGTCCTGACAAGACGGGGGCCACCCACTGATACCTCCTCTACCATTCTGTTCTGGGTATTGGAGACCAGAGTGCCACGTCCTGACAAGACGGGGGCCACCCACTGATACCTCCTCTACCATTCTGTTCTGGGTATTGGAGACCAGAGTGCCACGTCCTGACAAGACGGGGGCCACCCACTGATACCTCCTCTACCATTCTGTTCTGGGTTTTGGAGGCCAGAGTGCCACGTCCTGACAAGACGGGGGCCACCCACTGATACCTCCTCTACCATTCTGTTTCTGATATGCATGCATGTCTCGTCCTCGGCAGAGGTGGGGTCAGACCTTCTGTGGTCATCAGGCCTTCTGTGGCCTTTTTGTTTCCGATGTAGACTATCCGTTTGGATTCTGAAAATTCTGATTTTCTGTCTGTCAGTTCTGATTTCTGTAGTTCTGTTTCGATCTGTATTATAGATGTGTTAGGCAGTGTATTTAGTAGGGAGGGGCTGGTATACTTATATCCTACTTCATGCTTGATGCCTAATGTTATAAGTATCTGTATTTGATTATGTTTTGTTTCTGATATGAGTGTGCATGTTAAGTTGATTTATCTTATCTGTTACAAAAATGTATTTCAACTTATGCATGATATTTTTGATGTGTACTATGGATGGCTTTTAGTGTCTTTTACTCACTGAGCTTTTTAGCTCACCCCCGTTGTTTAAATATTTTCAGGTGAGACATTGGGACAGTGATCGCTACAGCTAATTCACGAATTTACTATGATGCTAATGTTTTATTTAATTTCTAAGAGTTGTCTTCTAAAAAATCTGTCAGGCCTGCGTGCCTAACTTAATTATATGATACGTTTTATCTCCTGAGGGCTTATGCCTGTTTTCAGGATATTATATTATAGTTGTCTCGTTTTAATTGTTAGATACGAGTTTTGGATTCGTGAGATTTGAAATTATAGATCATGAGATATTGAGGTTAAAGCACAGTAAGGTCAGATTGGCGACTACAATTTTCAGCAAGACAAAATTTCTGAATCATCATGCATATTCAGATCTGACCTATAGAATAGAAAAACACAGGATCTACTTGCAGATTTTTGGTTCATACAGATAATTATTGCAAATAGGATTAGACTCCTTAGGATCGAATTACTCACCGAAAATCGCCCACAGAAAAAAAACGCCACAACAGAGGGTCAGGGATCTCCAGGAACTTCGTCCACCACCAGTCTGCCACCACCAGCGTCAGAAATTTGCAGGAGGCGCCAAACACAGTAAGGGGCGACAACCACAGGCGGCTAGGGCAAGAAAACAACAAAAATCGTGAGGGAGAGGAGCTCTCACGATATTTCTCTTTTTCTCCCACTCCAAACGGATCCAAGATCCAATAACCCAGTTAACTTAAGTGAAAATCGGTTTTAAGGGCTCACCTGGGCTTAACCACCATGCGCCACTCCAATAACACAGAAATATGCGCCACCATGGTGGATAGAATTCCAGGAGCGAAGAATCAAGGTTGAGGGTTCGAATCCCCAACCGAAATAATTATTTTTGCCCTGTAGGAAAAATTCCTACACTTAGGCAAAAATCCCAAAATTTTAACAGATAAAAATACAGAAACAGAATTTCTAACCTTAAATCGTAATTCAGAAACTCGAGGGCGTTACAAAAAGATTATTCTTTTAATCAATTTTTGATTTTTGCTTGATGACAAGCAAAGTTTGATCCTTATGTATTTTGATGAAACCAAAATATATAGTATATTTTGTATCATTTTAGATATCTTTTCGTGCTAAATTGAGGATCTTTTACTTGTTTTTATGTTGAATTGATCAAATATTGCAAAGTCTACTTCTATTTTGGTTTTTCATGATTTTCAAGTAGAAAGGCACTATTTTGAGGCGTTTTCAAGCAAAATCGAAGACATAGAAGAGTTACCATCATCAAGTGGAGATCACATGACAAATTTCACGTAAAACGGAGCAATAAACCAAAATACGGCAGGGCCGTAATCTATATTACGGTACCGTATTTTCGTACGCTACCGTAATATCAGAACACCTACCGTAATTTGGGGAGTTTTCCAAACAGAAGGTTTTCACGATTTTGTAAGTAGACCTAGTTTACAAGCGACTATAACAAACTTGCATCGGAAGAACTAGGAATATTTGAGAATCGCAAATCATGAGCATATGATCAACCTTTTGAAACTCATATGGATCAAGTAAAAGCATTACCTGTGCCATGATATGAGAGGCGGCTTGGAAGAGTAAAGGAGCGAGTGACTCTTCTCCAAAGAAGTCACACACAAGATGAAGTAGACTTCCTCCCTTGCGTCCCTTGTGCTAGCAAAGACACCAAGGAGTCCTGATCGTCCCTTGCAAGGAAGATGTGCGTCTTGGCTAGAGTTTTTGGATGGAGACGATCCACGCAAGAGGAAGAAGACGAGTCCTCTCTTTCTCACTCTCTCGAATCCGTGGGCGATTAAGGAGAGGTATATCCGGCCACTAAATTGTGAAACCGAAAATCATAACTACCTCCATAACTCCCACTTAAACCATCGAAACCTCCATCTTAAATTGAACCATGCGTTCACAAGTGAACCGGTTCAAACACCATTTGGTCCAAACACAAAATTGAACCAACCCTGGCTAAAATCTCTTTGAACCGAATGGCTCAAGATCTAACCACACATCACATTGAACCCCTGATCAACACGATCAAGAATCAATCCCCCGATCAAAGCTTACCGATCACATGCCCTAATCAATCAAACATGATTAGACTAGATCTCACTTCCAATCAGAGTTTAAATTCCTTTAAACTGAACTAGAATAATTCCAGTCCACACGATCTGACATAAGTAAGCCATATCATCAAATTGTGCGACCCTAAGGGTTTCCTTCAATGTCGGTAACGATAACTTACGTTATCACGATCAGAGAGAGGTATCTAGCAACACATCACTGTCTCCCGATATGAAGGAAAGAGTCTTCCAAGACTACTCCCAAACTACAGCACAAGTGCGAATCTAATTCACTTGGTATACATGTTTCCCTTTACCACTGGATGTTCCCGTTGGACAAGCGTGTCAAGCCTGCGATTCCAACATGATGAAAATGGTTAGATCAGATGAACATAGTCATCTGGGTATGGCCATACACATTCTCAACCATTTCATCCAAGGGCCCCTTAGAACATCACACTCCAACCAGGAGAGGCAATCCTCTATCTATCACAAGTGCCCTAGCATGACTCATGCCCACTATCCAAGATAATCCTTAACCATTATCTTTCAAATGATATTGAACTACCTCAAGACAATGCCAATCATCATTTAGAAACACAAGTGATCTCAAGTCAGAGGGAATATACCACTTGCTTGCATACAAGGATTATTCACATTGTGACAAACAATTGAATATCCAAAGAAGGGTCAGTCCAGTACATCCAATGCACCTATGTGTCTAATCTTATTCCACGCTCGAAGCATCCCACAAGATTAGAGCACACATTAGTCTCAATCATATCAAGGCTGTCTCATGTTCACCGAGATATCTCAACTAAGGACAATACTGAATGTCAGCTAGGCTGAACATCATTGAGACATTACTCAGAAGTATACATACAGCAGCAGATAATGTAACAATCTGAATAATAACAATTGCCTTTATAAAACATATATATTGTTTATACATGATATTGAAAATGGCCCAAAGCCTCAAACATTGGCCTTAAGGGCATACCCTAACAGATTTTACGGCACCGCCGTAAAAAATTATACTGCCGTAATTTGGAGCGCTTCAGAACAGAGACACTTGTCGAAATTACGGTACTACCGTAAACTATTTCACGGTGCCGTATTTTCCAAACAATTCAAACCAGAGAACTCGTCCAATTTTATGGCACGGCCATAAACTATTTTATGGTACCATATTTTGAGCAATTTTTGACTAGAAAGTTGCCCAGACAATACGGCACTACCGTAATATATTTTACGGTACCGTAATTACACTCAAAAACATGATTTTTACGGGTCTGAAACTTGCGCGGACCATAACTTTTGATCCAGAGCTCCAAATTGAGATCCGAAAGTTGATGCGGACTCAAATTTAAGAGGAGAACACTCACGAAGTAAAAGGGGGAACTGTTATCTAGTATTGAGGGAGAAATCACCAGAGAGGCGTCTAGGGTTTGGCCTCGCTCCGAGAGACGTAGAGGGCACCTTAGGCCGTAATTTTCACACAAAAGCTTTGCTTGGGGATAAGGAAGACACACCAGACGTTTTAGAGCAAGAGGAGTCCGATCAGAATAGGAATCAATGAAAGAAGCGTCATTGGCACTATTCACAGTGAGTTCCTTGCAAATTACGGCTGCGTTTAATTTCACAGCCGTGTTGTAAAGTTTATTTCTTCCTTCTCTTCAATTTCTGATACTTTGAAACTATGGTTGATTGTATTTCTTTCTCCATGCTTGCTTAGACATATTTTGGGACATGGGGTGCAATCCCCCTTGATTTTTAATGATTAGATAATCTTCTTTTTCGTCATGATAATTTTGCCATGATAATTTTGCTCATGTGATATTTGTGCTTAGACTCTCTATAGATCCACATTACTAATCATGTTTTTAGAATTTTCGCTATTGACTGAAAGGTAATTGCTTGAGAATTCAGAACCCTAGAATTGCATGTTAGGAACCCTTCCTTAGGTTAGATCCAATTTGTTCAGTTCTAATAGATTAATTGCCATGATAATAACATGAATATATAGATCGAGTCTAATTGTCAAACATGGAGATCTTGCACGAACTAGTGTTGAGACTCCGATGCACGAAAGTGATCCTTGAGATTCCACTAGAGATTATCAACCTAGAATTCGGATGCACGAAAGTGATCCTTGAGTTCATTGATTGATGATTTACTTATCATTAGCCTGGGATAAGTCTTGCGCGAAAGCGAGGATTGGTCCCTGCATGATTGTCTACACGAAAGTGAGATGATCCCTTTATGAAGTAAATTAAGTCTTTATCATGATAAAATTAGATTGATGACCTTTTATTTATATCTAATCATTGAAATCGAGGTGGATGAAACCCTAGTCCCATATTTATCTCTCTGATTTACTTTACACTCTTTCCGTTGATTATTGCATCATATTCGATTTGCTTAGCTAGTTAGAAAGTAGTTATTTGGTACTTAACAATAAGGTCTCTGTGGTTCGATATCTTTCTTTATTACTTCGATAATTTCATGCACTTGCGGAGACCTATCAGGGGGGATGGGCTACATTCTTTCTCTAGAGGGATGCAAATACAATTATGCTCTAGCCCTACTATGCATGCACAGATGTCGAGGTGAATGCATGATTACAATGCAATTTATCCTACCAAAGGTACATGAAATGCATCATATATGAAAAGGGCAGATTCTAACCTATCAATGAATGCAAAGAAAAGAAAACAAAATACAAGTATAATGGAAAATACAAGCATAAAGGAAAATACAAGCATGCAGAATCTATGAAGATAAACCATATCAGATGGGCTTCTTCTGATTCGTTGTGGGTCTCCATTAGTTATTAGGTTAATTGTTGATTTCCAAAACATAGAGTCACCTTTTAGTCATTGTCCTAGTTTCCAAAGCAATTTAATTAAAAGATCTAAATTATTGCATATAAATTAAGTTCCATTAATCAAAGTCTATAATCTAGCTACTTCATTGTCTAGTCCTTATAGGTTTAACTAATGAGTTCTAGGGTTAAAAGTCACTTTTCAATCCTTGTCCTAACTCCAATAACATATAAAAATATAAATTCAAGTAATTAAAAACAATAATAAAACATCAGCAATCTCAAATAAAATAACAAACATTCTAAGTGTAATTTAAAATAGAGAAATTTATGTGGTTACTCCCCATAGCCTGAAAATAAGTTTATGCTATAATGATAATCATGAAATCCATGTTAAACTCAAGTAAAAGTTTACAATCAGCTTGGAAATGAGTAAATTAGCAAATATGACAACTCTTTGATGAAAATTATCAAAATTTAAATATTCTCTCTCCTAGCCGTGATTGCAATCACGGTTGTGATTGTAACAGTGCTAGCTGCTTCTTCCCTATGTGCGACTGATGCTATTCTTGCTCGAATCTCTCTCAACCCTTAACGGATTTTGATATAAATTGAAGCTAGAACTCTTTTGCTTTCTCATCCCTTCCCCCTAAATGAGTTTCACAATCTAATTTCTCATAACATTGCGGCTATGATCCTATGAAAACTAAACTAGGGTTTTGCCACCCCTGAAGAGGAGGTGATGAGTGAAGCCCTAAGTTGGTGGAATTATTGGCCGTGGTGCTCTCTCTCAATGCCCTAAGCTTTGAGATCATTATATAGCCTAATGAAGGAGAAATCGGGAAAGAATTAATTGTTGGTCATCTGCCAAACTTACTCTTCATCGAATAGAATAACAGACCGTGGTTGTCAATCAACGTAGAATGGTGTGAAAGCCATGAGATGGTTTCATATCTTTTTGGAAAATATTATTTTGACTTTAATTTTCACAAAATTCATCTTTATCTAGGAATCACCGCTAGTGAATGTAATCACCGCCGATAACTTTCATTTAGCTTTGGACTCCAAATCTCTAGTGAAGGTCCCTTATTGTGCCTCGAACTTTATTATGATGAAATCTCTTCATTTTTACTTGAATTTGAGCATTTTTCCTTGGCGCATACTCTTGGAGGTTTGGCGCTTGTCATGATGGAAGGAGAGATATTCTTAATTGGCGCATCTTGGTGATGGTGCAACTCTTGAAGTAGGGGCTTGCTTCTTTATTGACGCAAGTGGTAGCGCTACCCTCTCTTAACCGCCAATCTCCTCATCTTCATCTAAGCACTTATTCTTGGAGGATTAGCACAAGAGGAAGAGTCTCTTAGGTGCATCTTGGAGGTAGCACATGCAAAGAGAGTTCATAGGCATAGATCTTCTTCCCAAGGCTCCCATCGAGCGAGGAAGAAGAGGTCTCAAGAAGCCAGTTGTGAGCACGATTGCAAAGGACATGCACTTGTGCATCTCACCATCATCGGCGGCTCCTGAGCCTGCTAATAAGTGTTGGGGTATGCCCTTAAGGCTAATGTTTGAGGCCTTAGGATTCTATGAGTATCATGTAATAAACGCTTATGTTTATAAAGGCATAGTTGTTATTCAGTATGTTACATTGTCTGTTGCAATAAGTGTACTTCTGAATAATGTCTCAATGCTGTTTAGCTAGGCTGACATGCTATATGTCCTTAGTCGAGATATCTTGGTGAACATGAGACAGCCTTGATATGGTTAAGACTAATGTGTGTTCTAATCTTATAGGATGCTTCGAGCATGGAATAAGATGTAGACTCATGGGTACATTGGATGTACTGGACAGACCCTACTAGGATATTCAATTGCTTGTCACAATGTGAATAATCCTTGTGTGCAACAAGTGGCATACTTCCTCTGACTTGAGATCACTTGTGTTTCTAAATGATGATTGTCATTGTTTTGAGGTAGTTCAATATCATTTGAAATATAATGGTTATAGACTATCTTGGATAATGATCATGAGTCAGGTTAGGGCACTAGTGATAGATACAGGATTGCCGTCTCCTTGTTTAAGGAGTGTGATGTTCTAAAGGGGCCCCCCTGAATGAGATGATTGAGAATAGTGTATGGCCATACCCTGATGACTATGTTCATCTGATCTAATCATGCTCATCATATTGGAGCTACAGGCTTGACACGCTTGTCCAATAAGAACATCCAGTGGCAAAGGAAACTTATATGCCTCGTGAAGTGGATTCGCACTTGTGTTATGGTTTGGGTGTAGTCTTGGAAGACTCTTTCCTTTATATCGGGAGACAGTGATGTGTGGCTAGATACCTCTCACTGATCGTGATAACGTAAGTTATCGTTACCGACATTTAAAGGAAACCCTCAGGGTCGCACAATTTGGTGATATGGCTTACTTAAGTCAGATCGTGTGGACTGAATTGTTTTGGTTCAGTTTAAAGGAGTTTAAACTCTGATTGTAAGTGAGATCTGGTCTGATCATGTTTGATTGATTAGGGCTTGAGATCGGTAAGCTTCGATCGAGAGTGTGGATGCTAGATCGGTGAGATCAAGAGCATCTAGAGATGTACGGTTAGATCTTGAACCTTCATGGTTCATATGAGATTTAGACCATGGCTTGGCTTGGTTCGATTTGTCATTTGGACCAAATGAAATTGGACCAAATTCAATTGAACCGGTTCACATAAGTGAACGCATGGTTCAATTGAGTTGGCGTTTTGGAATGGTTCAAAAGACATGAACGCATGTCTTGATGACTTTCCTTTTATGGGAGTCTTGAAACGCCAAAACGCCTATGTTGACTCAACGCCTCTAGGCTTCGATGCTCTCTCTTGGGTGAGGTATCATTTGCACAAGGTGGAAGGGTTTTCGAAGAGCAAGACGCTTTCATCTCATCTCCAAAACACAAAGGACAACTTGGCAATTTTTGCTAGCACAAGAGTTGCGCAAGGAGGAAGCCTTCATCCCTTGTGTGTGACATCTTTGGAGAAGATCTCTCTTGATCTTTGCTTCCAAGCCGACAACCATTCCAATGGTGTTGGTATGATCCCTTTGAGATCTTTTTCATTTATGCAATGAGTTAATCATATGATCTACATGCGGTCTTGAGGGTGACACCCCTAAATTTTATATATGCGCCGCCCCCTTTAGGGTTTCACCCCCTTGCGCTCCCCCTTGAAGGGGACTTTCAAATGGTATCAGAGCTATGGTTCTTGTAGATTCATATGATTGCTTTGAAGTGTTTGTGATCCATAGATGATGCTATGTTGCGCTTACTTGATGCTTTGTTTACATGCATTTACATGATGCTATGCGCATGTTGTTTGCGCTTGTATCATTGTTTCAAGATGTTTGCGCTTATGCCTAGATCTAAGAGTTATCAACATGCTAGATATTTTCTCAAGTGCCGCATGTTGTTTGTTTGCGCATTGTTGTAGATGTTTTATCAAAACTTACATCTTGCGCGCTTATCACCATTAGATCTACATGGCGCCTGCTATAAACCCTTAGACGAGTTAGTAGGGTTGAAGTCATCCTATAAGTAAGATCCAACCAGTCTGATCAGACCATCTGACAGCCTAGATGGGTCGACCAGATGGCACCTGTGGGCAAGCACGAGGTGGCTATAGGTCGACTGCGGACAGGCGTGTAGCGAGGTCTGGTTGAGACAACCATTGAACACACATGAGTTAGGCCCGGGGTCACACCCGCTTGCCAGAACTCATGAGGTTGTTCAGCCCTTGGCGCATGCATGGTTGACCATTAGGTCAACTCAAGTCAGTTAGGACTTGGTGCATGCAAGGGCAGTGGATCTAACTAGATGGATGAGTGGATCCCTATTAATGGACCGTTGTAAGGTAGTAGGGCACATAAGACAAGTAAAGTTGATTCCAATGGGATTTCGAAAATTTTATTTTGTCTATGGATCACATGTTGATTGAATGATGCCATGATGCTTGTTTATTTAATCTTATGTGGGTTGCCCTTTAATGTGTGCAGTGCTGGGGCCTGCGAGCCTGGTAAATTGTAAATTATTATTTTTGTGATCTGCGAATCACATTTTTAATTAATTTATTGTATAATTGACCTGCGAGTCAAACTTGTCTAGATAGATTAAAATGTATTTTAATTAGACAAGAGCACAAAAGCACACATCGCATAGGTGCATTCAGCTGGTGGGCGCACCTGCGCTGCATTGAGCGCTAGGGCCCTGGGTTGGACCAGATGAGATGCAAAAGACCCAAGAAGAGCAAGTGAAGACTTAAGTTGATTTAAGGTCTTACTTAGGCTCTATGGGCTTTTACCACATAAGATCTATGCTTTCTTTTATTTTCTAAAATACTTAGAATTGCATGAGTTATTTATCTTCTGCTATAGCCATAGGATTTGCCTGATAGTAAGAAGATAAAAGACCGTTAAAATCCAACGCTAAAATATCAAGCACGTAATGCCTTCTGACGCGAAACCTCACTGTTCTGACTATCGTTGGAGCCGTGTTGTACCCACTCAGTGGGCACGTCCATCTATCTTTAGACGGTGCGGGATTTCACCTGCGTGTTACAGAGAAGGGATTTATCGCTTCTCGTTGCTCAGCATAGCACGTGGTGGTCCAGGGAGTAGGTCGGGTCAGCTTGACCATGTAGGCTACATATGTGGCGCATATGGTAGCCCATGGAGGCAGCCATCTGTGGGATCAGAGACTGTGTTGTACCAACTCAGTTGGCACAGTCTGCTGGATTGCCCAGATGAAGGGGAATCGCACGGGTTGGCGATTGGCAGGGACTGCCTACCAGAAATTAGTACTCGTACTCTCTGTGCATCTTATCTCGCCTGAGCGGGACGCGGAGACCAAGTATGAAATCTGGATCCCATCTCACTAAAAGAGTTCTACTCTTTCGGGCTGTTTTGCTGGATTTTTCAGCCAGATAAAAATAGTGAGAAAAAGAATCATTCTTAAGTCCTGATTGATTCTTAACATTGATACTGACCTTGCTGTTCTTGCATTGTTGTAGATTCCTGCAGCTATGAACACCATGAGCTTCAATGTGCGATCCCTACTGGAAAGGGAGAAGTTTGCTGGGCCAAACTTCTCAGACTGGTTCGGACACCTTAAGATCGTTCTTAAGGCAGAGAGGAAACTGTATGTCCTCGAGATGGCTGTGCCGCCTCAACCCGCTGCGAACGCCGCAAGGTCGGTTCGTGATGCCTATGAAAAGCATGTCAATGATAGCATTGATGTCGCTTGCCTGATGCTAGCGTCTATGACGCCACCGCTGCAGCGTCAGCATGAGGATATGTCGGCTATAGAGATTATAGGGAACCTCAAGATGCTGTATGCTGCACAGGCGAGGACTGAACGCTATAATCTGACCAAGCTTTTCTTTCAGAGCAAACTGGCTGAAGGGAGCCCAGTGGGAGCTCACGTGCTCAAGATGATTGGGCACAAGGAGGCTCTGGAGAAACTGGGGCATACCGTCAACCAGGAGCTTGCTGTAGACATTATTCTGCAGTCTCTCCCGCCCTCTTTCGATGCGTTCATTATTAACTTTAATATGAACAAAATCGATTGTACTCCGGCAGAGCTGCTGAATATGCTCTTGACTACTGAGGAGACTCTGAAGGGAAAGCCTTCAACCTCTGTCTTAATGGTTCCTTCTAGGAACAAGAAGAAGGGGAAGAAGGGCAAAGCCCCTGTCAAGAACTACAGTAAGGCTCTAAAACAGAAGGTTAAGCGGTCAAAGGACAACAGGTGTTTCCACTGTGGCCAGATGGGTCACTGGAAAAAGGACTGTAAAGCGCTCCAAGGAGATAAGAGGGGAAGCATCGCTTCTGGCTCAGGTATATACGTGACGGAAGTCATGGTTTCATCTTCTTCTATTTCATGGGTGTTGGACACTGCATGTGGAGTTCACATTTGTTCAAATGTACAGGAACTCAAGAGAAGAAGACAGGTGGGACAGCATGAGATGGACCTACGCGTTGGAAACGGGGCACGGGTTGCTGCTGTTGCTGTAGGGGATTATTACATCTCATTACCATCTGGCATTGTATTAGAATTAAACAATTGTTACTTTGTACCCAGTATTACCAAAAATATTATCTCTATTCCTGCTCTTGTCAGGAAAGGGTTTTCCTTTGAATGCAAGATTTCAAAGTGTTATCTTACTCTTGATAATATTGTTTATGCTACTGGTTCAATTAACAATGGGTTATTCATGTTGGACATGGAATATTCTATACAAAATATTGATAATAAGAAAGCCAAGTATGCTGATGACAGCACCTTGCTATGGCATAGTCGTTTAGGCCATATTAACAAGAAGCGCATTAAGCGGTTGCATGATCATGGACTGCTGGGATCATTCTCCTATGAGGAGATTGATACATGCAAAGCTTGTTTATTGGGTAAAATGACGAAGTCTCCTTTTCCTAATAAAGGTCAAAGGGCTTCAGGTTTACTTGACCTTATACACAGTGATGTGTGTGGGCCGTTTAGTAAACATGCCAGAGGTGGCTATTCGTACTTCATTACCTTTACTGATGATTTCAGTAGGTATGGTTATGTCTATCTTATGAGACATAAGAGTGAATCTTTTGACAAGTTCAAAGAGTTCAAGAATGAAGTACAGAATCAGCTAGGCCGAAATATCAAGGCACTTCGTTCTGATCGAGGTGGAGAATACTTGAGTCATGCGTTTACTGACTATCTAAAAGAGTGTGGGATTATCTCACAGCTCACTCCGCCAGGAACACCGCAATGGAATGGTGTGTCCGAGAGGAGAAATAGAACGTTACTTGATATGGTTCGTTCTATGATGAGTCAGGCTACTTTACCTTACTCCTTTTGGGGATTTGCACTGGAAACAGCTGCAAAGGTACTAAACCGAGTGCCATCCAAGGCAGTTTCAAAGACGCCATATGAGTTGTGGAATGGGAAACAGCCGAGCTTGACATTTATAAAGATCTGGGGTTGCGAGGCTTATGTCAAAAAGCTCGCCTCTGGGAAACTAGAGAGCAGATTTGAGAAATGCATCTTTGTCGGTTACCCTAAGGAAACTAAGGGTTATTATTTCTACGATCCCAAAGAGAACAAGGTATTTGTTGCTCGGACGGCAATATTTCTTGAGAAGGAGTTTCTTCTGCAAGAAGCCAGTGGGAGAGAAATAAAGCTGGATGAGAATCCAGAGGAAGGACAAAGTAGTCAAGCACAGTTGGATGTGCATGAGCCGGTAGAGCAGGTTATTGAACAACCTGAGGCTCAGATATCACGGGAACCGCGAAGATCGGGAAGGATCCGTCGTCAGCCTGAGCGTTATGACGGAGTCTACATCATTGATAATGATGAACCCCTAACTTATGCGGATGCAGTCAGTGGACCGGAGTCAGCTAGATGGCTTGAAGCTATGCGAGCCGAGATGGACTCCATGTCAGATAACCAAGTCTGGGATTTGGTTGATCCGCCTCCGGGAGTGATCCCTATAGGCTGTAAATGGATCTTCAAGAAGAAGATTGACATGGATGGTAACGTAGTTACCTATAAAGGCAGGCTAGTAGCGAAAGGTTTCAAACAAATCTACGGGATAGATTATGATGAAACTTTCTCTCCTGTAGCCATGTTCAAGTCTATTCGGATTCTTTTCGCAATAGCTGCATATTATGATTATGAGATCTGGCAAATGGATGTGAAGACGGCTTTCCTTAATGGAAATCTGGATGAGGATGTGTATATGACACAACCTGAAGGTTTCACTAATCCATCAGATCGTCATAAGATATGCAAGTTAAAGAAGTCCATTTATGGACTTAAACAAGCATCTAGAAGCTGGAATATTCGTTTTGATGAATCAATCTCTGAGTTTGGTTTCATCAAGAATGAAGATGACCCGTGTGTATATAAGAGGTTTAGTGGGAGCGTGATTACTTTCCTAGTCCTCTACGTCGATGATATCTTAATCATTGGAAACGATATTCCTGAACTGCATGCTGTTAAAGCATGGTTAGGAAAATGTTTCCAGATGAAAGATCTAGGAGAAGCAGCCTATGTACTAGGTGTGAAGATCTACAGGGATAGATCTAAGAGGCTTCTCGGGCTGTGCCAGAGTACTTACATCGATAAAGTCCTGGAGAGATTTCATTTAGAGAATTCTAAAACAGGATATCTTCCAGTCAGACATTTTCTGAATCTTTCGAAGAGTCAGTGTCCACAAACACAGACTGAGAAAGATGAAATGGACAATACGCCTTATGCTTCGGCTATTGGATCCATTATGTATGCGATGTAGTGTACTCGCCCAGACGTCACTTACGGGTTAAGCGTGACCAGTCGGTTCCAAAGTAATCCAGGTATGGCGCACTGGATTGCAGTCAAGAACATTTTAAAATATCTTCGGAGGACCAAAGATATGTTCTTGATATATGGTGGTCAGGAAGAACTCAGTATTGAAGGATATACTGACGCTTCGTTCCAGTCGGACCAGGATGATTTCCGATCGCAATCAGGCTATGTTTTTAGCTTGAATGGTGGAGCAGTGGTGTGGAAGAGTTTCAAACAGTCTACTGTTGCTGATTCCACAACAGAAGCCGAGTATGTTGCAGCCTCGGAAGCATCCAAGGAGGCAGTGTGGATTCGTAAGTTCATTCAGGAACTTGGTGTCGTTCCTTCGAGTGCAGATCCTTTGGTTATCTTCTGTGATAACACTGGAGCAATCGCACAAGCAAAGGAACCACGGTCGCACCAGAAGTCCAAGCACATACAGAGACGGTTTCACTTGATCCGGGAGATCATTGATCGTGGCGAGATCAAAATCTGCAAGGTTCATACAGATGACAATCTGGCTGACCCGCTTACCAAGCCTCTGGCGCAGCAGAAGCATGAGAAGCACTGTAATAATATGGGTTTGAGATTTCTCAACCATTAGATTAAGTGCAAGTGGGAGATTGTTGGGGTATGCCCTTAAGGCTAATGTTTGAGGCCTTAGGATTCTATGAGTATCATGTAATAAACGCTTATGTTTATAAAGGCATAGTTGTTATTCAGTATGTTACATTGTCTGTTGCAATAAGTGTACTTCTGAATAATGTCTCAATGCTGTTCAGCTAGGCTGACATGCTATATGTCCTTAGTCGAGATATCTTGGTGAACATGAGACAGCCTTGATATGGTTAAGACTAATGTGTGTTCTAATCTTATAGGATGCTTCGAGCATGGAATAAGATGTAGACTCATGGGTACATTGGATGTACTGGACAGACCCTACTAGGATATTCAATTGCTTGTCACAATGTGAATAATCCTTGTGTGCAACAAGTGGCATACTTCCTCTGACTTGAGATCACTTGTGTTTCTAAATGATGATTGTCATTGTTTTGAGGTAGTTCAATATCATTTGAAATATAATGGTTATAGACTATCTTGGATAATGATCATGAGTCAGGTTAGGGCACTAGTGATAGATACAGGATTGCCGTCTCCTTGTTTAAGGAGTGTGATGTTCTAAAGGGGCCCCCCTGAATGAGATGATTGAGAATAGTGTATGGCCATACCCTGATGACTATGTTCATCTGATCTAATCATGCTCATCATATTGGAGCTACAGGCTTGACACGCTTGTCCAATAAGAACATCCAGTGGCAAAGGAAACTTGTATGCCTCGTGAAGTGGATTCGCACTTGTGCTATGGTTTGGGTGTAGTCTTGGAAGACTCTTTCCTTTATATCGGGAGACAGTGATGTGTGGCTAGATACCTCTCACTGATCGTGATAACGTAAGTTATCGTTACCGACATTTAAAGGAAACCCTCAGGGTCGCACAATTTGGTGATATGGCTTACTTAAGTCAGATCGTGTGGACTGAATTGTTTTGGTTCAGTTTAAAGGAGTTTAAACTCTGATTGTAAGTGAGATCTGGTCTGATCATGTTTGATTGATTAGGGCTTGAGATCGGTAAGCTTCGATCGAGAGTGTGGATGCTAGATCGGTGAGATCAAGAGCATCTAGAGATGTACGGTTAGATCTTGAACCTTCATGGTTCATATGAGATTTAGACCATGGCTTGGCTTGGTTCGATTTGTCATTTGGACCAAATGAAATTGGACCAAATTCAATTGAACCGGTTCACATAAGTGAACGCATGGTTCAATTGAGTTGGCGTTTTGGAATGGTTCAAAAGACATGAACGCATGTCTTGATGACTTTCCTTTTATGGAAGTCTTGAAACGCCAAAACGCCTATGTTGACTCAACGCCTCTAGGCTTCGATGCTCTCTCTTGGGTGAGGTATCGTTTGCACAAGGTGGAAGGGTTTTCGAAGAGCAAGACGCTTTCATCTCATCTCCAAAACACAAAGGACAACTTGGCAATTTTTGCTAGCACAAGAGTTGCGCAAGGAGGAAGCCTTCATCCCTTGTGTGTGACATCTTTGGAGAAGATCTCTCTTGATCTTTGCTTCCAAGCCGACAACCATTCCAATGGCGTTGGTATGATCCCTTTGAGATCTTTTTCGTTTATGCAATGAGTTAATCATATGATCTACATGCGGTCTTGAGGGTGACACCCCTAAATTTTATATATGCGCCGCCCCCTTTAGGGTTTCACCCCCTTGCGCTCCCCCTTGAAGGGGACTTTCAATAAGGTACCTTACTCTATCACATATGGTGGTTCCCACATAAGCTGGTCCTATTGAATTTGGAAACCTATTTTAGGCACCGCTTCCGCTATTGTTTCAATTTTATATTACCCAGGATTTTCCAATAATGCCACCTCCAAAGACTCATCTTGATGCTTTCGCAAAGTATCTCGCTTAGCTGCGTTGGCTATAGATGGAGGCAAAGGAAGAGGCCGCTCTTGAACGTACAACTTCTTCTCGAGCTTGAGGACAATCCTCAAGTTCTGATACTAGTCCATAAAGTTAGTTCCCACCAACTTATCCTTCTCAAGGAAAGATCACTGCATCAACCCACTATTGTTTATAGTCATTTGATCTACAATAATAAGATAAGAAGATTAGTACTACTATCAAATTACTTAATATGGACTTGTATTGAATGATCAAGGCTGCCACTATTTTTATCGAATTGATAACCCCCTTATGTCAATCATAGAAATGACAGAGAGTTCCTAGTGAGATGGAATCCTTATTTCACATGAGCCTTTGTATCCCACGAGAGTGGGATGAGATGCATAAAGTGACCTATGCTTAGGTAGACATGTCAGCCAATTGCGCTAGGCAATTCCCCTTATTGAAATAGTACTTCATGTCCAGCGAGGGCTAGAAACAACACAAAGCCCTAACTTCTCAATGTTGCCTCTAGAATTTCATCATGTGGTCTAATCCACATATGAAGAGACTAGTCATGTATAACTCGGTCATTATACCTAGGGCCAACGTGTCTCTTGCGAAGGTATGCCCATATTTTTAAGTGGACTAAGGAAACATATTGTCACAACGCGCCTTCTAAATATAAGTGGGTGTGTCGCACGAGGGTGGGAAATAGTGCACAACACCATCAATTGATAGCTTGACGAGGGCTACGCATCAAAAAGCTAAATCATACTTGATATAATTTATATAGGGCTTTTGTGCTCTTACCACTTAGTTTTATCTTTTATCTAACATTACAAGCATACTTTTAGCATATAATAAAGAGCAAAAATTAAAATAAATGATATGGTTATAACCCTATCAACACATTGAACTATCACAAGCCATATGATGTTCAATGTTTGACCTAGGTATCAAGCCCCCAAAGAGCTAACTCGACTAAATCCCAAACTTGGTTAGATGGCATAGAATCCATCTTGAATCACATGGCCTCAACCCATCTTTCAGAGCCCAGTCTAGTGACCACTTTCTTATAGGTCTTTGGCTCATCCTCGATGATGAAGATATCATTGTGTCAAGTCGAGAGTGACCCATACCTTTCAAGATCTTTGCTTCGTGGGTTCGCGCTGGTTACCAGATGTGTCGACCGCGGGTTCTGAAAAGAACCAAGCAGTCGACAAGTTTGACAATAGTGCATAAGGTTAGCTTCACTGCCAGCGAGGGGACGGCCGTCGGCGTGATGGTTGGAAGGAGCTTGTGAGCTTCATAAGTGAACGGGAGAGGTGGATAACGGTGGTGTCACCGGTGAGATTGGGCGTAGCTTGTTGCTCGCTCGTGAGATGCTGACAGGAACACGAGGCGGCAGTGGCGGTGGCCCTTCATTGCCGACCGTGGGTTCTAAAGAGAACCAGGCGGTCAACTCCGGTGGTGGATGTGTAAACGCAGGCACAGCGAAGGAGTCACCGGGAGGTTGTCTCGTTGCAGCAAGAGATGGAGAGGTTGGAGATTGTTGATCGGCGTGGATGCATGTGGTGGCTTGGTCGCTCGACGTCGCTGCAGGAGATGGAAGATGATGCATAAGGCTCCAGTTTCCATCATCGCTGGCCGTGGGTTCTGAAAAGAACCAGGCGACCAGCTCCGGCAGATGGTGGTGCAAACATGGCGGTGATGAACGGTGGACAATGTGAAAATACAAGGCTTTAAAACCCTCTTTCCCTCAACGACATGATTTCCCTCAAATCTAATCTAGGGTGGAGCTTCTTTACTTTGAATTTGGATGGTGAGGATGATGGAATCCTCCAAGCAATCTCATTGGAGGAAGTGGGCGGCTGCATGCTATTCACTCCTTGCTTGTAAACGAAGTAAGCTTGATGGAAAACTCGTTGAAGAGGTGGAGGTTGTGGCATTGATTGGCACATGTCCTTGGTGGTTGAGGAGGTGGGGACCAAAGCATTGTGAAGGGGTGGCATTCTCGTTTGAAGAGGTGGGGACCAAGGATTGATTGTGGAGTAGGCATTCTTGTCATGCATTGGTCACTTGTGAAGAGGTGCTTGATTTGAATAATTTGTGACCGAATGTGGCTTGCTCTCTTTGCATGTTGACTTTGCTTGATGGGAGGTTTTGACATGAAGATGTTGACTTGACTTGCATGTAGACTTGTCTTAGCTTTTGATTATTTGACTTAGCTTGATGAGGTGGCTGTTGACTTGACTTTGATGAGCTTGGTTGAAGATGGAGACTTGATGTTGACTTTGATTTGATGAGCTTGATTGGAAATTTGATGTTGACTTTGACTTGAGGGTTGATTGTTGAGGGGTCAAGGATGCCTTGTAGTGAGTTACAGGTGCAATGAACCATAAGCTACAAACAACCTACTACATAATCTAGGAAAATAAAACATGCTTAAAGAAAATAAAATCCTAGGCTAATCTTATTCTAAAGCAAGAACATGAAAGTAAAGACAAGCATAAGTAAACACCGAATATGCTCCTGCATTAGCTTTCTCGGGGGCAAAAGAATTCTTCTTCGAAGAATTAAAAGTGAGAGCCCACATCGTAGCTTCTGGTTGCCAACCCAAGGTGCAAAGTTCATCTCGGTTAGGGAAACCTAGGTGATCTTTGTTACAGAGTTCCAGTTTTGGGGGCCACCCCAATGTATGGAGGTTGTCTTCAGCTTTCTTGATGTCATCGTTCCTGCCCATAAGAGAAAGATTTGTCAAAGCACTTGTGTCCTTATGTGAAGCAATAATACATGATTTGAAAATATGATATTTGAATATGATAGCTTTGAATGAGAGACATGGCAGGTATGAGCATGGAATTCTAGTCATTATGCATGATGTTTTTTCTAAAGCATGATTAGGAAGAATTAAACCAATATTAGATTCATAAGCAATTTTACCATGTAGGTTTTCATTTAGTGCAAAAGATGATTTCATGTTTAGGATATGCAAAGTCATGGTTTTGTCAAAAAAATTTTTAAATTTGCATGCAGCATAGCGAAAGGTCTTGTATTTCATAGGGTAGTCCTTACTTGGGGAAAATGTGTCCATTAAAGTATGGTCTAGGGTGGGTGGTTTAGGACAAAGTTCTATGTTGGATCCCCTTGGTATGATTGGAAGTGTTGTCAAGTCAAGAGTGGGGATATGTTGGGTTGATTCCAATGGTGATGGTTCTAAGATTTGTGGTTCTAGGGATAGGTCAATAGAGGGCTCGGTGCTAGTTGGGTCAAAAGGTGATTCAAATTCAGCTTGCACAACTTTCTGAAGATTTTCGATTGGGTCAAGTTTAGGAGATGGTTGAGATGTACCTAAGGATAAGGTTATGTGTTCTGGTCTAGGCCCTAAAAGTGATGGCAGTGAAGAGGGTCCTAGCAGGTACCGATGGCAAACTATGGGTTTAGGAGGGATCAAACTTTGGCTCAGCTCACTAAATGTGTTCAAGTGGGGAGTTTTGATTTGGTCAATCACAAGAACCTCCACTTTATACTCTTTTCTAGGCTCAGAAATAGTGGCAAGGGCTTGAGAGATTTTTGGAAGATGAGTTCCCTCAATGTCCTTATGGTTTGATTCAATTTCATCCTCAAGAGTGGGATTGGACTGGGGTAACTCTAAAGGTGGTATTTGATCACTTTCTAATTCAGATTTGAGTTTAGATGCAGAGTCAGAGTCATTCTCAGAGTTTAGTGCTATGGCCAGATCAGCTTGCCCTAGGTCATCCTCACTAGTATAATCGAGGGCATAGATGTCCTCTTCTTTTTTATTTTCTATGCTCTGGAAGGTTGTGGCTTGCCTAGGGAAATCTTTAAGAATTGGATGATCAACTTGATTAGCTTGAGTTTCAGGTGGTGGTGTTGGAGTTCTAGCCCATTTAATCTCATACTCAATTTTAGAGCTTGTCGGTAGGATTCTTCTAAGCTCTTAATAGGATAAAGTATGATAGCCTTCCATATATCATTCCTAAGTATGATAGCCTTCCATATTTTCAAAACAGATATTATTGCTTCATATGAGAATACCATTGCTTTCAGAGATTTCTTTTTTACTTGCAGGATTACCAATGTCAAGAAGGCTAATGACAATTGTCAAACATTGGGATGGCCACCAGAACTAGGACTTGAAGCTGCAAAAATAAAGACACCCTCTAGACGGTCAATGCGAGATGATTTTTATACTTTAGGGTGGCCCCCAAATTTGCAAGTTAATGACAAAGATTGCCCAAGTCATCCAGACCGTGATGATCTTTGTACCTTGGGGTGGCCACCTGAATCTTCAACATTGGAACTTCAATTTTAATTCTTCAGGAGAAGAATTCTTTTACCCCCGGGAAAGCTGATGCAGGAGCATCTCCCATGATTTAATTATGTTTTGATATTATGTTTACTTTTAGCATTTTGAACTTGATTACATTTCACCATTCGGTTCTACCTAGTCTTGTTTGTTGCAAGACTTGCTTGTAGAACAATTTTGTAAGACAACTTAATTCTCTACTTTGGATGTTTATGTTGTAGTTAGGTTGTAGCCTAGGTTTATTTTCACATCTTTGTTTTATTTTGTAGTGATTGTAGTAGGATGTTTAGCCTAGGGCTTTATATGCACCTGTGATTGCACTACAAGGCACCACTAGTCCTCAACAAATCATCCTCAAGTCCAAATCAGCCCGCATCACATCATGCTCAAGTCAAGGCCCATCAACATTCATCCACAACCTCAAAGGCGCCAGCCCACCTCCACCATATAACCAAATATGCAGCAAGAAGAAATCCATAAAGCAAAGCCCAAGAAGCCCACCATCTCAAGCCCAAGTCAAATCGGGTCAACCTGCAGCATTCCAATTCTACTCGGCTGAGAACTCAAAGGCATCTCTTCACCTCTTCATCAGGCGCATGCACTCCAACCAAATATCTCCTCTTCCCCTTCTCTTCCTCTAGTGTATCCGAGAGTTCTCCTTCATTTTCTCTTCTCTTCTCAATCAAGACTCTCTTTCTCTTCTTGAAGCCTTGTTACATGTGGTCATCTTCAGACTCCTATAAGCTGGACCTCGTCTCTCTCCAACGCCAGGCAGAGGGGAACATCTTGATGGAACGGGAACAAGGGAGAATCAGAGAAAGGGGTTTTGGCCCCCTTCCCTAAAGGGGGCCGCAGGTAATTCTTCACCAAATAGGGTAATCTCTTCCTAGATTGCATGCTAGAATATCCTGCTCTCCAACTTGTTGCGCTTGTTGCTGATTACTGTTACATTGATTGTTGTTGCTTGCCATCTTTAAAATCATTGTTGCGCATACTTAACTCCACCCCCATAGAGCTACATACCTTAGGTAGGATCTTAGGTTTCATCCATGTAATCATCCCCTTTGATACCACTGACGCAGGACGGAAGTTTGGAGAAGAGAAGAGGAGAGGAAGAAGAGAAGAAACCCTTACCTTAGCAAGCTAAGGAGGAAGAGAAGAAGCTACATAACCCTAAACCTAACCTCCCAAGGAGGACGACAAACAACCCAAAGATCTTTTTTTCCAAAAATATTCTTAGCAACTTAATCCAACATGAGAATTACATTAGTTTTATAACCTTTTCCCCTCAACGGATACATGGTCTTCCAAGTTAATCTATGGTTCTTATCTCCTTTGATGGGATCGGATGGAGAGGATGAAACCGTCGCTTGGATTCCTTTTCTTGTGGACAAAGTAATTGCAGGTGCATTCTTCTTGGCCGGGTTTGCAGCGCATGCGTGAGCTACTCGTTTGCTTGCAAGAGAAGTTGATGCTGATTGGCTCCTTGCACATGTGGAATGCTGAAAATGGGTGGCATTGAGAACTCTGCTGAAGATCAAATTGCCAGCTGCCAGCACATGGATGGCGTTGAAGAGCTTTGCTGAAGATCAGATTGCCTTGGTTGCCGATTGGAGATTGATGCTAGCTGTCACTTGGAACTATTATTGACCTTTTGGAGTTTGATGCTGCATGTAATGTTGCATGGTAATCGGATGAAGTTGACTTAAGTTGACTTGATCTTGACCCTTGAAGCTTAATGCAGATTTCCTTTGAGCTTTGACCTTCTTTGAGATGTTGACTTTGATGTTGACTGGGCTAGACTTAACAAACAAGGTAATGCAAATCTAAACTAATTGCAGCTTAATACATTAGATAAAAATTTAAAGTGCTTAGCATAAAACCTAAACTAATCCTAATTGCAACAAAACAAAACACATGATTAAATCTTAATTATGCTCCTGCATCAGATTTCCCTTCTTCGAAAATTTCACCTCCTGGTGAAATAATTCTGGAGCTGCAAGTCAAAATTGAGTCAAAATATATATATATATATATATATATATATATATATATATATATATATATATATATATATATATATATATATATATATATATATATATTATGATTTTGCTCAGCTTTTTTTTTTCTTAAATTTCTTTTTTTTTTCACACAGCCTTCATTTTTTTTAATAGCTATCCCTTTGTTTTTTTCTCAGCTTTTTTTTTCTTTTCATTGTTTTGGAAAAGAAAAAAAAAAAACAACAGCGGCACGCACGATGCTTCGTCTCTGCGCATCGCTCATGCGTATCGGCGGCTGGCAGTTGACCGGCAGTGGTCGTCGGCGGCAGTCGTTGGTGCAGATGGCGGAGCTCCCTTCCTGTGCAGGAAGAGGATGGAATCAATGAAGGGTGGCGTGGTGAGGCGGCGAAAATAGTCGGAGCTGATGAACCCAGCGAAACAGAGTGTGTTGAAGCGGAACAGAGGCGCGGACAAAATTTTTTGATTCCGACGATCCCATGGTCGGATGATAAGATCCTTCCGATCACTAGTCCACTGAATGGAGAAGGAGGTGCATGTGGAATTTAAGCTTCATCAGCCAACTGGATCATGAGTTCTTCGTTGATGGGCACCGGACAGGGAAGTTTAGCACAGAATGAGAGTGTCGACGAGATCTACGATTTCCGACGATCCACGGGTCGGATGATCGGATGCTTCCGGCCACTAGATTGACTGCTAGAGTAGGTGGTCTGGACGGATTTGGAGGCCGATCGGTCGGCTGGATCAAGATCTTTGCTTCGTGGGTTCGCGCTGGTTACCAGATGTGTCGACCGCGGGTTCTGAAAAGAACCAAGCAGTCGACGAGTTTGACAACAGTGCATAAGGTTAGCTTCACTACCAGCGAGAGGACGGACGTCGGCGTGATGGTTGGAAGGAGCTTGTGAGCTTCAGAAGTGAACGGGAGAGGTGGATAACGGTGGTGTCGCTGGTGAGATTGGGCGTAGCTTGTTGCTCGCTCGTGAGATGCTGACAGGAACACGAGGCGGCAGTGGCGGTGGCCCTTCATTGCCGACCATGGGTTCTGAAGAGAACCAGGCGGTCAACTCCGGTGGTGGATGTGTAAACGCAGGCACAGCGAAGGAGTCACCGGGAGGTTGTCTCGTTGCAGCAAGAGATGGAGAGGTTGGAGATTGTTGATCGGCGTGGATGCATGTGATGGCTTGGTCGCTCGACGTCGTTGCAGGAGATGGAAGATGATGCGTAAGGCCCCAGTTTCCATCATCGCTGGCCGTGGGTTCTGAAAAGAACTAGGTGACCAGCTCCGGCGGATGGTGGTGCAAACATGGCGGTGATGAACGGTGGACAATGATGGATCGATGTGAGAAGACAAGAGTTTCTCGCGGTTTGCTCTGATACCACTGACGCAGGACGGAAGTTTGGAGAAGAGAAGAGGAGAGGAAGAAGAGAAGAGGAAGAAGACAACTCTCGCAAAAGACTTAGAGGAAGAGAAGCGGAAGAGGAGATACTTGGTTGGAATCCACCATACCAAAACAATGCTCACACATCAACACTTAGTTTTCTTTTTCAAAATAGCATCGACTAAGTGCATGTGAAAATACAAGGTTTTAAAACCCTCTTTCCTTCAACGACATGATTTCCCTCAAATCTAATCTAGGGTGGAGCTTCTTTAGTTTGAATTTGGATGGTGAGGATGATGGAATCCTCCAAGCAATCTCATTGAAGGAAGTGGGCGGCTGCATGCTATTCACTCCTTGCTTGTAAACGAAGTAAGCTTGTTGGAAAACTCGTTGAAGAGGTGGAGGTTGTGGCATTGATTGGCGCATGTCCTTGGTGGTTGAGGAGGTGGGGACCAAAGCATTGTGAAGGGGTGGCATTCTCGTTTGAAGAGGTGGGGACCAAGGATTGATTGTGGAGTAGGCATTCTTGTCATGCATTGGTCACTTGTGAAGAGGTGCTTGATTTGAATAATTTGTGACCGAATGTGGCTTGCTCTCTTTGCATGTTGACTTTGCTTGATGGGAGGTTTTGACATGAAGATGTTGACTTGACTTGCATGTATACTTGTCTTAGCTTTTGATTATTTGACTTAGCTTGATGAGGTGGCTGTTGACTTGACTTTGATGAGCTTGGTTGAAGATGGAGACTTGATGTTGACTTTGACTTGATGAGCTTGATTGGAAACTGATGTTGACTTTGACTTGAGGGTTGATTGTTGAGGGGTGAAGGATGCCTTGTAGTGAGTTACAGGTGCAATGAACCCTAGGCTACAAACAACCTACTACATAATCTAGGAAAATAAAACATGCTTAAAGAAAATAAAATCCTAGGCTAATCCTATTCTAAAGCAAGAACATGAAAGTAAAGACAAGCATAAGTAAACACCGAAGATGCTCCTGCATCACACTCTTAAATACAATGTTATTCAGTATCAAAAAGCTATCTCTAGTGTATGACCTCATAAGTTTGGTAAAACAGTTGCATGACTCATCATACATCGAACCTTGTCGAGCAAAGTTTGATTTTTCCTCTCAAACACACCATTCCATTGAGGTGTTTTAGGAGAAGTGAGTTGAGATAGAATCCCACACTCACACAGATAGTCATTAAATTCATGGCTCAAGTACTCTCCGCTTTAATCTAATTGAAGAGCTTTCATAGATCTTCTAAGCTAGCTCTCTACATCATGTCTAAACTCCTTGAATTTCTCAAAGGATTTAGACTTATGTTTCATCAAATAGACATAACCATATCTATTGAAATCATCAGTAAACATAATGAAGTACTAACAACCTCCTCTAGCTTGCTTACTGAATGGTCCACACACATCACTATGTATGAGATCTAATAAGCCTATTTCCTTGTCACCTAACTTGGTGAAGGGTGCTTGTGTCATATTACCTAATAAACAAAGCTCACAATTATCAAACTCCTCAAAGGAGGTTGAGTCCAACAATCCATTTATATGAAATTGTTGAATGTGATTCTTATTTATATGAGCTAATCGATAGTGCCATAGGCATACACCATTAAATCTACTTAGTTTGATCTTCTTATTATTTATGTTACAAATAAAACTATTCATGTCAAGAACATATAAGCCATTACATAAAGTATCTTTACCATAAAACATATTTGCGAAGGAAAAATAATAGATGTTCCCTTTTTATTTCAAATTTAAATCCTTTCCGTGCTAGTGAAAAAAATGGATACAATGTTTTTCATAATAGAAGGTACAAAATAGTCATGCTCTAATTCTAACAAAAGTCCAGAAGGCAGGGAGAGAGTTAGATCTCCTTTGGCAATAGCATCAACCTGTGCTCCATTTCCAACTTATAGGACTATCTCCCTAGGCTGCACCGCTCGACTTCTCTTGAGCCCCTACATATTTGTACAAATATGAACTATGCATGCAGTATCCAATACCCATGATATAGAAGTAGAAAGGTTGACTTTGGTAACATAAATACCTGAGCCAGAAGACGAAGGCTTGCTTCTCTTCATCCCATTATGAAGTTGTTTGCAGTCCTTCCTCCAGTGGCCCATCTCACCACAGTGAAAGCACCTATGTTCGTTTTCCTTGTTCATGTTTTTTTTTTCAATGCATTGGTATGACCCTTAGCACTACCCTTGGCACATGCCTTGCCCTTTCTCATATTCTTATTGGTCGCAGGGACCATAAGAACATAATGGGGTTTGGTCTTAACTATTTCTTACTTGGTTGTTTGGAGCATATTCAATAGTTCCTCCATAGTGCATTCAATCTAGTTCATGTTGTAATTTATGATAAATGGATTGAAGCTAGGAAGTAGAGACGACAGAATAAGATCCATTCCCAAGTCCTAGTCTATCGAGTGCCCCAGTCTTTTGAGATAATCCTCATACCTAATCATCTTGAGTACGTGGGATGCCACTAGCAAGCCCTCAACTAGTTTACACTAAAAAGCTACTTTGGCAATGTCATATCTTTAGTTCTAGCCTGAGCCTTGAACATCTACTTCATATGTGTTATGATTTGAAATGCATTCTGCTCCTTAGCTGTGTTGGGGTATGCCCTTAAGGCTAATGTTTGAGGCCTTGGGATTATATCAGTATCATGTATAAACTTAATGTTTATAAAGGCAATGGTTGTTATTTAGGTTGTTGCATTATCTGCTGCCATATGTATACTTCTGAATAATGTCTCAATGCTGTTCAGCTTGGCTGACATGCAGTATTGTCCTTAGTCGAGATATCTTGGTGAACATGAGACAGCCTTGATATGATTGAGATCTAATATGTGTTCTAATCTTATAGGATGCTTCGAGCATGGAATAAGATGTAGACTCATGGGTACATTGGATGTACTGGACAGACCCTACTTAGGATATTCGATTGCTTGTCACAATGTGAATAATCCTTGTATGCAAACAAGTGGCATATTTCCTCTGACTTGAGATCACTTGTGTTTCTAAATGATGATTGGCATTGTTTTGATGTAGTTCAATATCATTTGAAACATAATGGTTATAGACTATCTTGGATAATGAGCATGAGTCATGTTAGGGCACTAGTGATAGATATAGGATTGCCGTCTCCTTGTTTGGAGTGTGATGTTCTGTTGGGGCCCCCTGGATGAGATGGTTGAGAAAGTGTATAGCCATACCCAGATGACTATGTTCATCTGATCTAATCATTCTCATCATATTGGAATTACAGGCTTGACACGCTTGTCCAATAAGAACATCTAGTGGCAAAGGAAACACATATGTCAAGTGACTTGGGTTCACACTTGTGCTGTGGTTTGGGTGTAGTCTTGGAGGACTCTTTCCTTTATATCGGGAGACAGTGATGTGTTGCTAGATACCCCTCACTGATCGTGATAACGTAAGTTATCGTTACCGACATTTAAAGGAAACCCTTAGGGTCGCACAATTTGATGATATGGCTTACTTATGTCAGATCGTGTGGACTGAATTGTTTTGGTTCAGTTTAATGGGATTTAAACTCTGATTGTAAGTGAGATCTGGTCTGATCATGTTTGATTAATTAGGGCTTGAGATCGGTAAGCTTCAATCGAGAGAATTGATGCTAGATCGATGAGATCAAGAGCATCAAGAGATGAATGGTTAGATCTTGAGCCTTATGGTTTAATATGATCTAGACCAATGCTTGGTTTGATTTGGTCTTTAAACCAAATGAGATTGAACCGGTTCATCAAGTGAACGCTTGGTTCAAAGAGGAGAATGTTGCGACTTGTTCACTTGGCGTGAACGCTTGAACACATTGAGGGTTTACTATTTTTGGAAGTCATGCTTTCAAAAATAGGGAGCACGCCTCACGTTCGAGAGCATTGCTCTATTCTCGCTCGCAACTTCCTCTTGTCGCCTCTCTCCTCTTGTGTGGTGAGTCTTGACGCTCAAGGAGGATTCGGCCTAGCCAAGAGATCATCTCATCTTCCCTTCAAGCGATCAGGAGACTTGGAGATCCTTGCTAGCACAAGGAACGACAAGGAGAAAGCCATTTCTCATCTTGTGTGCGGCACCTTTGGAGGAGAGCCACATTGCCCTCTAGCTTCCAAGGCACTATCCAAGCAATGGCTATGGTATGATCCTTCTCGATCTATACATGTTATTAAAGTTGATCATATATTCATCCATGCGATCTTAGAAACCCTAGCTTCCGCTATGCAAAAAGTTTTAATCTGCGCATATTAGGGTTTCGCTCCCCTTTTAGGGACTTTCAAGCTGCACTTGAAGTTTAGGTGACATGGTGGCCAACATAAGACATGCCACCTCCAAAGCGTTATCTTGACGTTGCTATCATTTGCTGCAACTCGTCTGATACATGTTCTTTAAATTTTTTTAAAAAATTCTTGCATATAAAATAACTTACTTAGAGACTTTTCATCAATAAAAAAATCATCAAATCATGACACAAAAAATTCCTAAAAATCTAAAGAATAATCAAAATATAAAACTTAAGACTATAAGAGTCAGAAATTTGGGTTGCCTCCTAAAAAGTACTTGTTTAATGTCGTTAGCTCGACTGTAGCTGCAATCACAGATGTTCAGGTGGATCAGAGGCATAGTAAACAATATGCAATTTGTTGTCCTTGTGCCTTTTTCAGTTGACATATGGGAAAGTGTCTATCGTTTGTAACTGTACCCATGAGTAATCCTTCCTACCCTTATTCTTTTTGTATATAAGATATCTTTTTAAGGGATCCTTACCATCTTCGGTGATGTGGCTATCATTTGCTACATTATCCTTGACCTCGATGTAATAGCAAGACTCTGCAAAAGAAAATTTCTTTAGATCTGTAGAATAGTCAAATTCAATCTTATTCTCATCGATGTTTAATGTTAGATTCTTGTTCTTCATATCAATAATAGTGTCTGCAGTAGCCAAAAATGGCCTACCCAAAATGATGGGTAGTCTCTCATCTTCTTCCATGTCCAAAACTATAAAGTCAATTAAAATAAAGAAGTTACCGACTTTAATTGGGACATCTTCCAAAATTGCCACAAGACGTTGGACAGAATAGTTAGCAAGCTAGAGCAAGATAGTGATCAGCTTCATACCCCTGATGTTAATCTTTTTGCAAATCGACAAAGGCATTGAGCTGATGCTTGCGCCCAAGTCACATAATGCTCCCTCAAAGGACATGTCACCAATTTGACAAGGAATTGAGAAGCTCCCAGGATCTTTCAACTTTTGAATTATTCTGACTTGATCTATTGGTGTCACAGTGCTGTTTTCTTTGATATTGTGCTCAGGAGATTTGTTGGACTACTAGTCGAGCTTGGCTTTTTCTAACCTTCGAGGGAAAGGAATAGGTGGAACATATGTAGGAGGACCTACATAAGCCTGCTCCTTCTCCTTCTCTACTGGCATCTCTTTGTTAGGTAAGAACTCCTTTGGCGGCTCCTCACTAGCTTCAGGTGTAGGTTCCTCGTTAGGCATCCTAGGCTCTAATTGTTCATCACTTATAATGGATATTACGTTACAGTGCTCCATAGGATTTATCTCTGGTTGCCCTGGAAGCTTACCCGTAGGCCTATTGGGAGTGATTGCCTGCTGAGCTATCTAGCTCTCTAACATCTTGTTATGGGTCACCAGAGCATTCACACGAGATGTTAGATGCTTAATAGCATTAGAGACATCTTCGTTGTGCTTTTTCTAAGTAGGACTCCAGATTAGACTTCTGGGGCTAATTATATTGATTGGGCTAGAAACCTGGTGGTGGCCTATTGTTCTGTTGATTATATTGCTGAAAAACTTGCCCTTGATTATTCTTGTAGGACAGATTAGGGTGGTTCCTCCAGTCTAGGTTATAGGTCGATGAATATGGATCATTCACCTGCCACTGGTTGTAATTGCCTAAAGCGTTCACTTGCTCCTGACAAGATTCTTCCTGTGGCGAGGCTAAAGTTGCCAATCAACAGAAGACTGACCTATGATGCCACAAACCTCACAAGAAATAGAGTTAATTGTAGTAGTAGAAAAAGTAAAAGAATCCAGTTTCTGGGATAGAGAATCAACCTTTGCAGTGAGGGATGTCAACGAATCATTGCTATACTTACTTGTAACTGCTGATATAGTACCTCACTCATTAGACTAATGATTGTGATTTATAGCCATGTCCTCAAGCAATGTCATCGTGTCTTCAACATTTTTGGTCATGATAGCACCCCTAGCCGCAGTATCCACCATGAGCTTTGTGCAATAGTTCAATCCATTATCGAAAATATGGATTAAGACCCATCGCTCAAGTCCATCGTGTGGACACATGTGCTGGAGCTCTTTGAAGCAATCCCAAGTGTCATAGAGTAATTCCCCCTCCTTCTGGCCAAAACAGGTTATCATGTTCCATAGCTGCACTATTTTGCTAGGTGAAAAATATTTTATCAGAAACGTGCGTGAAAGTTCCTCCCAAGTAGTAATCGATCCTGGAGGAACAGAATAGAGCAACGCACGCACATGATCCCTGAGAGACAATTGAAATAACCTCAGTGTAACAGCATTAGAAGATACACCGTTTACCTTTACAGTGTCACAATATTCTAGAAAAACAACAAGATGTAAGTTAGGATCCTGTGTTGGAGAACCCCCAAATTGGTTCTGTTGAACCATGGTCATCAATACTGGCTTTAACTCAAAGTTGTTTGCCTCCACAATTAGACAAACAATGCTAGAATTGAAACCCTGAATGTTAGGTACAGTAAAATCCCTAAGTGATTGATTGTTCGTCATCGCGCCTTCCTTTGCAGCTTTTTGAGTTTGAAATTGTAGCTTTCTCCAGAGGCGAAAAGGACATTCAATCTATGGATCTTCAGGAAATAGAGTACCTATCTTTAGAGCTTTGGGTAAACAACGTGTTGTTGTGTCCGCAAGTGCACGGATACTCGAAGTAATAAAATAGATATCGAACCACAGAGAGCTACGTGTTAAGTACCAAATAGTTGTATTCTCACTAGCTAAGTAAACCGAATATGATGAAAAGTAATGATGGAGAACACACAAAAAAGATAATCAGAGAGAAACTGGGACTAGGGTTTCATCCACCTTAATTCTAATGACTAGAAGGAAATAAAGGTTGTCAGTTTAATTCTATTATGATAAAGACCTAATTCACTTCATAAAGGTATTGTCTCACTCTCGTGCCGACAATCATGCAGATAACCGATCCTCACTCTCATGCAAGATCTATTCTCAATGCTAAAGATAAGTGAATCATTGAACAAAGAACTCAAGGATCACTCTCGTGCATCCGAATTCTAAGTCAATCATCTCAAGTGGAACTCAATGATCACTCTCGTGCATCCTGAAACTCAACACAGCTTTTACTTATGGTTTTCCGAAGACTCGATCCTCACTCTTGTGCAAGATCAAATCAAGTCTACACATTAACTCAATCCAAAGTATTAGAAATTCAACATGGCAATAAAATCACTAAAAATCAGAATTCGAAGAACTACCTAATCTCTTACGATAGTTCCAAACTCAACGATTCCTAGGGTTCCGAATTTCAAACAATCAACCTCTCGGTCTATTTCGCAAAACTCTAAAACATGCTGATATTTATAAAACTAAAGAGAATTAAAGAACAATCAATCACAAAAGTAAAATTATCATATTAAAATTAAACTTGACAAAAATTAATGTTTTCTAGTCATTAACAAACTAAGGGGATTACACCCCATGTCCCAAAAGAAGATCTAAGCTAGCATGAAGGAAAGATTACAATCAACCATAGTTTCAAAGTATCAGAAATCAAAGGAGAAGGGTAGAAGTTACAAAACACGGTGCTGTAATCGAAATTACAGCACCGTAATTGCCTTAGAACAGCGCTATCACCGCTGTTTTGTTGATTTCTCCTCTGATCGGACTCCAAACACTATAAAACTTCTGGTGCGTCCTCCTCTCCTCCAGGCAAGGCTTCAGTGTAAAAATCACGGCCCGAGGTGGCCCCCACGCCTCTCGGCATGAAGCCAAACCCTAAGCGCCATTCTATCAATTTCTCTCTCAATACTGGATAAAAGTTCACCCTTCCACTTCGTGCGTCTTCTCCTCTTAAGGACGAGTCTGCCACCTCTTTCGGATCTCAATTTGTACTTCTGCATCAAAAGTTATGGCCCACACAAGAATCAGCCCGAAAAAGTCGCAAATCTGGTTTAAAAATACGATACCGTATTCGGATTACGGCAGTGCCGTATTTTCCTTCTGTGAAATCCGGGCAGAAAACACGGCACTGTGTATTTTCCAACGGCCGTGCCATATTTGTGCAAAAATCTCTCTGGTCAAAATCGATGGAAAATACGGTACCGTCATAAAATCGAAGTGAAATACGGTAGTGCCGTATTTCTGCTGAAACTTTCTGTTCTAGATCGCCAAAAATTACGGTACCATGTACTTCTACACGACAGTGCCGTATTCTCACTTAGGTCTTCTAGATGAAATCAGCACAAAATACGGTACCGTGAAAGTTCTGGGGCAAAATACGGCAGCACTGTATTTTCGTCTGGTTGAAAGCGGTGAAATACTGTACCGTGTATATTTACACGGCAGTGCCATATTTTTGTCAGGAGCATCCTTTTGACTTGAAATTTGAGGGTTAGCTTTGTTTCGACGTCTGGAATCCATTGGTGTGTTCAAATCTTTCAAAATCCATCAAAATATGGCACTTTTAACCTGAAAATGATCAAAAACAAGAAATGGTGTAGATTCTATAATAGTTGACAAATAAGGCTTAAAAACAAGCAAAAGAACATAAATATGACACAAATAGACACATCAAATGACACAAAATATACTATGAATTTTGGTGTCATCACGTGTTAATCAAATATAGAAAAATAATAAAATAAACTAACTATAAAGACTAAGTAAATGCGAAAAACAAAAGAAAAATGTCTAGTCTATAGATTTATCGATCAAATCGATATTGGCTAGCCTGATCCCCGGAAACGGCGCCAAAAACTTGATGCGTCCATAAGTGTACGACTTTATCGAAGTAATAAATAAGATATCGTTCCCAATGAGGATCTGACAATCAAGTACTGATTACTCGATTTATTTATAGCTAGACGATTCAAAATGTGATTTTTATTTGGAAGCTTCAAGTATGAGTAAACAAAATCAAGTGTTTAGGGGAAAGATCGATATAGAGAGAGTCGGGACTTAGGGTTTCATCATGCTGACGAATATGAATTTAGTAAAAATAAATCTTTGAATAGAAATTTAAAGTATTGAAAGGGATTTTTCCTTAGGTACAGATTACCTTCTCCCGAAGCGTAATCCATTACCTAACTATGATAATTCCCTACTCTCCTGACAATTATCATAATTAGGCCCTTTAGGTTTGTGAAATATCTTGTAAATCCTTCAAGCGAATCCGAACTACTCTCATGATAGGATTCATAGGTTTGAAAAGAATAGATCTGACGTCGCGATTCACCTCTCAATCCTTCTTGCGACGTCTAAGATATAAAAGTACTTGGCTAGAGTAAAATTATGAAATAGAATGCAATTCTAATCAAATCAATTCTATAAAATTCATAACAAAGATTAAAACAACAAGTGTAATCCATAAACCATTAGTGGGCTACAGACCTAATCCCAAAAAATAGATTTAAGAGATCATGTTCATTATAAACAACATGTATATTGATGTAATTGACATGAAAACCTAATAAAATTATAAGAAGACACTAGGAAAGTATTGAAAACCCTTATCCTCGATCTACAGATGAAGATGGAGTGTCAAAATCCTTCCTTTGCATGATCTCTCACCAGAAAATTATTTAGCCGCCCCAATTTCATCCTAGCGCTGCCTCTGTCTATGTTCATCAAAAAAAGCCTTCCCTAACTCTCTAAAAATCCTTCCTTTTATACTTCAATCAGTTTAGAAACCCTCTAGGAAGATTTCTATAGAGTTTGGTTAAGTTTCGACTCGATTCGAGGCCGAATTGAGCGAAAAATTGAGTTGGGTATAAATACTCACAGCCCGTGAGTCATTCACGGCTACAGACATAAAAGTTTTTGTAAAGAAAGCTCCTTTGTGTCGAGGCATTCACGGCCATTACCGTGAAAGTTTCTGTGCACAAAATGACTTAGGCACAGAACCGCTCCCTAAAGCATGTGACATTCACGGTCCGTGAAGGACTCACGGCTGTGACCATGAATATTACGTCTGACCTTTGTTTTGCCCCAAATTTGATGTGTGACCTTGTTTTTTCCTTGGGAGTTGTGCCATTGCCTCGAAACTCATAAAATCTATCGATTTTGGGTGATTTTACCTATATTTTCACAAAAAAATAAAGAAAAGTGAAGATTTCATACCATAAGAGATAAAAATACTAATAATTGGTATAAAATTATACAATTAAGCCCAAAATATAATATAAAATATAGGAAAAATATGATGTAAATGCAACTCATCACCTAGGCCTGGGTAAAAGCTCTTTTCTTCCTCACTTACATAGTGTAGCCGCCCATTGATGTGTTGTATTTACATCACATTTTTACTTGTCTTTTGTATAATATTTCGGGCTTATTTGATGATTTTCTATTAATTTTTAGCTTATTTGCTTCACTTGGTATAAAATTTTCACTTTTCTTAGTTTCAATGAAAATGCAGGTAAAATAACTCAAAAATGATGGATTTTGCAAGTTTTGAAGCCATAGCATGATTCCTGAGGAGATTACGAGATTACACATCAAATTTGGAGTCAAAATGGTGAAGAACGCAACTTTCATGGCCTTGGCCGTAATTATTTTGGCCAGCCGTAAATTTGGTGTTCGAAGGTTGAAAAACGGCTAAGTTAAAAAGTCCACAGAAACTTTCATGGGTGAGGTCGTGAACCCTTCACGGTCCATGAAACTTTCTGTGTACAAGATGAAAGTTCCCTAAAGGGGGCGAAACCCTAATAGGCGCATATCAGAGGTTTTGCATTGAGCGGAAGCTAGGGTTTCTAAAATCGCATGCATGAATATATGATCAACTTAATAACATGTATAGATCGAGAAGGGATCATACCATAGCCATTGCTTGGATGGCGACTTGGAAGCAGAGAACGAAGTAGCGCTCCTCCAAAGCGTGCGCACACAAGATGATTGATCGCCTACTCCTTGTCGTTCCTTGTGCTAGCAAGGCCCTCCAAGTCTCCTGATCACTTGAAGGGAAGATGAGATGATCTGTTGGCTTTGTCAAGTCCTCTCCTTGGCGTCAAAACTCACCACACGAGAGAGGAGAGGCGACAAGAGGTGAAGAGGCGAGAATAGGGCGTGACCACTTCGAACGTGGAGGCGTTCCCCATTTTGGAAAACCAATTTCCAAAAATAGCAAGCCACTTCTTCAACGCAAGATGCGTTTACCCCAATCGCAACTTCCTCCCTTGACTTGAACCATGCGCTCACACTAAGTGAACCGGTTCAATTACATTTGGTTCAAAGACCAAATCAAACCAAGCATTGGTCTAGATCAAATTAAACCATAAGGCTCAAGATCTAACCATTCATCTCTTGATGCTCTTGATCTCACCGATCTAGCATCATTTCTCTCGATCGAAGCTTACCAATCTCAAGCTCTAATCAATCAATCATGATCAGACCAGATCTCACTTACAATCAGAGTTTAAATCCCATTAAACTGAACCAAAACAATTCAGTCCACACGATCTGACTCAAGTAAGCTATATCATCAAATTGTGCGACCCTAAGGGTTTCCTTTAAATGTCGGTAACGATAACTTACGTTATCACGATCAGTGAGGGGTATCTAGCAACACATCACTGTCTCCCGATATAAAGGAAAGAGTCTTCCAAGACTACACCCAAACCACAGCACAAGTGTGAACCCAAGTCACTTGACATATGTGTTTCCTTTGCCACTGGACGTTCTTATTGGACAAGCGTGTCAAGCCTGTAATTCCAATATGATGAGAGTGATTAGATCAGATGAACATAGTCATCTGGGTATGGCCATACACTTTCTCAATCATCTCATACAGGGGGCCCCTATAGAACATCACACTCCAATCAAGGAGACGGCAATCCTATATCTATCACTAGTGCCCTAACATGACTCATGCTCATTATCCAAGATAGTCTATAACCATTATGTTTCAAATGATATTGAACTACCTCAAAACAATACCAATCATCATTTAGAAACAGAAGTGATCTCAAGTCAGAGGAAATACGCCACTTGTTTGCATATAAGGATTATTCACATTGTGACAAGCAATTGAATATCCTAAGTAGGGTCTGTCCAGCACATCCAATGTACCCATGAGTCTACATCTTATTCCATGCTTGAAGCATCCTATAAGATTAGAACACATATCAGTCTCAATCATATCAAGGCTGTCTCATGTTCACCAAGATATCTCGACTAAGGACAAAACTGCATGTCAGCCAAGCTGAACAGCATTGAGACATTATCCAGAAGTATACATATTGCAGCAGATGATGCAACAACCTGAATAACAACCATTGCCTTTATAAACAAAGAGTTTATACATGATACTGAAATAATCCCAAGGCCTCAAACATTAGCTTTAAGGGCATACCCCAACAATCTCCCACTTGCACTTAATCTAATGGTTGAGAAATCTCAAACCCATATTATTACAGTGCTTCTCATGCTTCTGCTGCGCCAGAGGCTTTGTAAGCGGGTCAGCTAGATTGTCATATGTATGAACCTTGCAGATTTTGATCTCGCCACGATCAATGATCTCCCGGATCAAGTGAAACCTTCTCTGTATGTGCTTGGACTTCTGGTGCGACCGTGGTTCCTTTGCTTGTGCTATTGCTCCAGTGTTATCACAGAAGATAACCAAAGGATCTGCACTCGAAGGAACAACACCAAGTTCCTGAACGAACTTACGAATCCACACTGCCTCCTTGGATGCTTCTGAGGCTGCAACATACTCGGCTTCTGTTGTGGAATCAGCAACAATTGATTGTTTGAAACTTTTCCACACCACTGCACCTCCATTCAAGCTAAAAACATAGCCTGATTGCGATCGGAAATCATCCAGGTCAGATTGGAACGAAGCGTCAGTATATCCTTCAATACTGAGTTCTTCCTGACGTCCATATATCAAGAACATATCTTTGGTCCTCCGAAGATATTTCAAAATGTTCTTGACCGCAATCCAGTGTGCCTTACCTGGATTACTTTGGAATCGACTGGTCACGCCTAACCCGTAAGCAACGTCTGGGCGAGTACACAACATCGCATACATAATGGACCCAATAGCCAAAGCATAAGGCGTATTGTCCATTTCATCTTTCTCAGTCTGTGTTTGTGGACACTGACTCTTTGAAAGATTCAGACCATGTCTAACTGGAAGATATCCTCTTTTAGAATTTTCTAAATGGAATCTCTCCAGGACTTTATCGATGTAAGTACTCTGGCACAGCCCGAGAAGCCTCTTTGATCTATCTCTGTAGATCTTCACACCTAATACATAGGCTGCTTCTCCTAAATCTTTCATCTGGAAACATTTTCTTAACCATGCCTTGACGGCATGCAGTTCAGGAATATCGTTTCCAATGATCAAGATATCATCAACGTAGAGGACTAGGAAAGTAATCACGCTCCCACTAAACCTCTTATATGCACACGGGTCATCTTCATTCTTGATGAAACCAAACTTACAGATTGCTTCATCAAAACGAATATTCCAGCTTCTCGATGCTTGTTTAAGTCCATAAATGGACTTCTTTAATTTGCATATTTTATGACGATCCGATGGATTAGTGAAACCTTCAGGTTGTGTCATATACACATCCTCTTCTAGTTTTCCATTAAGGAAAGCGGTCTTCACATCCATTTGCCAGATCTCATAATCATAATATGCCGCTATCGCGAGAATAATCCGAATAGACTTGAACATGGCTACAGGAGAGAAAGTTTCATCATAATCTATCCCGTAGATTTGTTTGAAACCTTTCGCAACTAGCCTGCCTTTATAGGTAACCACGTTACCATCCATGTCTATCTTCTTCTTGAAGATCCATTTACAGCCTATAGGGATTACTCCCGGAGGCGGATCAACCAAATCCCAAACTTGGTTATCTGACATGGAGTCCATCTCGACTCGCATAGCTTCAAGCCATCTCGCTGATTCCGGTCCACTGACCGCATCCGCATAAGTGAGGGGTTCATCATCAATGATGTAAGCTCCATCATAGCGCTCAGGCTGTCGACGGATCCTTCCCGATCTTCGCGGTTCCCGTGATATCTGAGCCTCAGGTTGTTCAGTAACCTAATCTACTGGCTCAGGCTCATCCAACTGTGCTTGACTACTTTGTCCTTCTTTTGGATTCTCATCCAGCTGTATTTCTCTCCCACTGGCCTCTTGCAGAAGAAATTCTTTCTCAAGAAAAATAGCCATCCGAGCAACAAATACTTTGTTCTCTTTGGGATCGTAGAAATAATAACCCTTAGTTTCCTTAGGGTAACCGACAAAGATACATTTATCAGATCTGCTCTCCAGTTTCCCAGAGGCGAGCTTTTTGACATAAGCCTCGCAACCCCAGATCTTAATAAATGTCAAGCTCGGCTGTTTCCCATACCATAACTCATATGGAGTCTTTGAAACGGCCTTGGATGGCACTCGGTTTAGTACCTTTGCAGCTGTTTCCAGTGCAAATCCCCAAAAGGAGTAAGGTAGAGTAGCCTGACTCATCATAGAACGAACCATATCCAGTAAGGTTCTATTTCTCCTCTCGGACACACCATTCCATTGCGGTGTTCCTGGCGGAGTGAGCTGTGAGATAATCCCACACTCCTTCAGATAGTCAGTAAACTCATGACTCAAGTATATTCCACCTCGATCTGAACAAAGTGCCTTGATATTTTGGCCTAGCTGATTTTGTACTTCATTTTTGAACTCTTTGAACTTGTCAAAAGATTCACTCTTATGTCTCATTAGATAGACATAACTGAAGGGTCCCCTTCAAGGGGGAGCGCAAGCATGTGAAACCCCTTTCAAGAGGGGGGGCGAAAAACCCTTAAGGGTGGCGGATGACAATTACAAGCGGAAGCAAGGGTTTTCCATGGATCTTAGCAAGATAATATGATCAACTTGATGAAGTTTAGATCCATACCAAAGCCATGAGGAAGATGGCGACTTGGAAGCAAGAGAACAAGAGAGGTCTCCTCCACAAGGCGCGCACACAAGAAGAAGTTGGCTTGCTCCTTGTCGTCCTTTGTGCTAGCAAAGGGCTTGAAGAATCCAAATCGCTTGAAGGAGAATCCTTGGATGTCTTCTTGGTTTGGCTTGCCGAATGCCTCTCTACAACTCTCGGCGATCATGCACACTCAAGAGCACACATTCGCCCAAGAGAGAAGCCATCACGCAAAGGCGTTTCTTGGCTTAAGCGTTTAGGCGTTGAGACTTCCATATATGGTAAGTCTTCACTCCACACGTTCACACTTAGTAAACTAATCAAAACGCTTAATTAATTTGAACCATGCGTTCACATCCTTGAACCGGTTCAATTGACTTTGGTTCAACAACCAAATCAAACCAAGACCAAACCAAGACATGCCATGGTCTAAATCTAGTATGAACCATGAAGGTTCAAGATCTAACCATACATATCTAGATGCACTTGATCTCACTGATCTAGCATCAATACTCTCGATCGAAGCTTACCGATCTTAAGCTCTAATCAATCAAACATGATCAGACCAGATCTCACTTACAATCAGAGTCTACTCTCCTTTAACTGAACCAAAACAATTCAGTCCACACGATCTGACATGAGTAAGCCATATCATCAAATTGTGCGACCCTGAGGGTTTCCTTTAAATGTCGGTAACGATAACTTACATTATCACGATCAGTGAGGGGTATCTAGCAACACATCACTGTCTCCCGATATAAAGGAAAGAGTCTTCCAAGACTACACCCAAACCACAGCACAAGTGTGAATCAAACTCACGAGGCATGCATGTTTCCTTTGCCACTGGATGTTCTTATTGGACAAGCATGTCAAGCCTGTAACTCCAATAGGATGAGCATGATTAGATCAGATGATCACTGTCATCTGGGTATGGCCATACACTTTCTCAATCATCTCATACAGGGGGGCCCTCTAGAACATCACACTCCTTGAACAAGGAGACGGCAATCCTTTATCTATCACTAGTGCCCTAACCTGACTCAAGCTCATCATCCAAGATAGTCTATAATCATTATGTTTCAAATGATATTGAACTACCTCAAAACAATGACAATCATCATTTAGAAACACAAGTGATCTCAAGTCAAAGGAAAATGTGCCACTTGCTGCTATCAAGGATTATTCACATTGTGACAAACAATTGAATATCCTAGAAGGGTCTGTCCAGTACATCCAATGTACCCATGAGTCTACATCTTATTCCATGCTCGAAGCATCCTATAAGATTAGCACACATATTAGTCTCAATCATATCAAGGCTGTCTCATGTTCACCAAGATATCTCGACTAAGGACATAGAGCCTGTCAGCCTAGCTGAACAGCTTTGAGACATTATTCAGAAGTACACTTATTACAGCAGACAAGGTAACAACCTGAATAATAACCATGCCTTTATAAACATAAGAGTTTATTACATGATACTTATACAATCCCAAGGCCTCAAACATTAGCCTTAAGGGCATACCCCAACAATAACCATACCTACTGAAATCATCAGTAAAGGTAATGAAGTATGAATAGCCACCTCTGGCATGTTTACTAAATGGCCCACACACATCACTGTGTATAAGGTCAAGTAAACCTGAAGCACTTTGACCTTTATGAGGAAAAGGAGACTTCATCATTTTGCCCAATAAACAAGCTTTGCATGTATCAATCTCCTCATAGGAGAATGATCCCAGCAGTCCATGGTCATGCAACCGCTTAATGCGCTTCTTGTTAATATGGCCTAAACGATTATGCCATATAGCAAGCTCATCATCCCAAGGCCTCAAACATTAGCCTTAAGGGCATACCCCAACAATCTCCCACTTGCACTTAATCTAATGGTTGAGAAACCTCAAACCCATATTATTACAGTGCTTCTCATGCTTCTGCTGCGCCAGAGGCTTGGTAAGCGGGTCTGCCAGATTGTCATCTGTATGAACCTTGCAGATTTTGATCTCGCCACGATCAATGATCTCCCGGATCAAGTGAAACCGTCTCTGTATGTGCTTAGACTTCTGGTGCGACCGTGGTTCCTTTGCTTGTGCGATTGCTCCAGTGTTATCACAGAAGATAACCAAAGGATCTGCACTCGAAGGAACGACACCAAGTTCTCTCACGAACTTGCGAATCCATACTGCCTCCTTGGATGCTTCCGAGGCTGCAACATACTCGGCTTCTGTTGTGGAATCAGCAACAGTTGACTGTTTGAAACTCTTCCACACCACAGCACCTCCATTGAAGCTAAAAACATAGCCTGATTGCGATCGGAAATCATCCTGGTCCGACTGGAACGAAGCGTCAGTATATCCCTCTATACTGAGTTCTTCCTGACCACCATATATCAAGAACATATCTTTGGTCCTCCGCAGATATTTTATAATGTTCTTGACTGCAATCCAGTGCGCCAAACCTGGATTACTTTGGAAACGACTGGTCACGCTTAACCCGTAAGCGATGTCTGGGCGAGTACACAACATCGCATACATTATGGACCCAATAGCCGAAGCATAAGGCGTATTGTCCATTTCATCTTTCTCAGTCTGTGTTTGTGGACACTGACTCTTCGAAAGATTCAGACCATGTCTGACTGGAAGATATCCACGTTTAGAAGTCTCTAAATGGAATCTCTCCAGGACTTTATCGATGTAAGTACTCTGGCACAGCCCGAGAAGCCTCTTAGATCTATCCCGGTAGATCTTCACACCTAACACATAGGCTGCTTCTCCTAGATCTTTCATCTGGAAACATTTTCCTAACCATGCTTTAACAGCATGCAGTTCAGGAATATCATTTCCAATGATTAAGATATCATCGACGTAGAGGACTAGGAAAGTAATCACGCTCCCACTAAACCTCTTATATACACACGGGTCATCCTCGTTCTTGATGAAACCAAACTCAGAGATTGATTCATCAAAACGAATGTTCCAGCTTCTAGATGCTTGTTTAAGTCCATAAATGGACTTCTTTAACTTGCATATTTTATGACGATCTGATGGATTCGTGAAGCCTTCAGGTTGTGTCATATACACATCCTCATCCAGATTTCCATTAAGGAAAGCTGTCTTCACATCCATCTGCCAGATCTCATAATCGTAATATGCAGCTATCGCGAAAAGAATCCGAATAGACTTGAACATGGCCACAGGTGAGAAAGTTTCATCATAATCTATCCCGTAGATTTGTTTGAAACCTTTCGCAACTAGCCTGCCTTTATAGGTAACCACGTTACCATCCATGTCAATCTTCTTCTTGAAGATCCATTTACAGCCTATAGGGATTACTCCCGGAGGCGGATCAACCAAATCCCAGACTTGGTTATCTGACATGGAGTCCATCTCGGCTCGCATAGCATTAAGCCATCTAGCTCACTCCGGTCCACTGACCGCATCCGCATAAGTGAGGGGTTCATCATTATCAATGATGTAGACTCCGTCATAGCGCTCAGGCTGTCGACGGATCCTTCCCGATCTACGCGGTTCCCGTGATATTTGAGCCTCAGGTTGTGTAGTAACTTGATCTACCGGCTCAGGCACATCCAACTATGCTTGACTACTTTGTCCTTCTTCTGGATTCTCATCCAGCTTTATTTCTCTCCCACTAGCCTCTTGCAGAAGAAACTCCTTCTCAAGAAATATGGCCGTCCGAGCAACAAATACTTTGTTCTCCTTGGGATCGTAGAAATAATAACCCTTAGTTTCCTTAGGGTAACCGACAAAGATGCATTTCTCAGATCTGCTCTCTAGTTTCCCAGAGGCGAGCTTTTTGACATAAGCCTCGCAACCCCAGATCCTGATAAATGTCAAGCTTGGCTGTTCTCCATACCATTACTCATATGGTGTCTTAGAAACTGCCTTGGATGGCACTCGGTTTAGTACCTTTGCAGCTGTTTCCAGTGCAAATCCCCAAAAGGATTATGGAAGAGTAGCCTGACTCATCATAGAACGAACCATATCAAGTAACGTTCTATTTCTCCTCTCGGACACACCATTCCATTGTGGTGTTCCTGGCGGAGTGAGCTGTGAGATAATCCCACACTCCTTTAGATAGTCAGTAAATTCTCGACTTAGGTATTCACCACCTCGATCAGAACGAAGTGCCTTGATATTTCGGCCTAGCTGATTTTGTACTTCATTCTTGAACTCTTTGAACTTGTCAAAAGATTCACTCTTATGTCTCATAAGATAGACATAACCATACCAACTGAAATCATCAGTGAAGGTAATGAAGTACTGATAGCCACCTCTAGCATGTTTACTAAATGGCCCACACACATCACTATGTATGAGGTCAAGTAAACCTGAAGCCCTTTGACCTTTGTTAGGAAAAGGTGACTTCGTCATCTTACCCATCAAACAAGCTTTGCATGTATCAATCTCCTTGTAGGAGAATGATCCCAGCAGTCCATGATCATGCAACCGCTTAATGCGCTTCTCGTTTATATGGCACAAACGACTATGCCATAGCAAGGTGCTGTCATCAGCATACTTGGCTTTCTTATTATCAATGTTGTGTATCGAATGTTCCATGTCCAACATGAACAACCCATTGTTAATTGAACCAGTAGCATACACAATATTATCTAGAGAAAGTACACACTTTGAAGTCTTGCATTCAAAGGAAAAACCCTTCCTGACAAGAGCAGGAATGGAGATAATATTCTTGGTAATACTGGGTACAAAATAACAATTGTTTAATTCTAATACAATGCCAGATGGTAAAGAAATGAAATAGTCTCCTACAGCAACAGCAGCAACCCGTGCCCCGTTTCCAACGCGTAGGTCTACCTCATGCTGTCCCACCTGTCTTCTTCTCCTGAGTTCCTGTACATTTGAACAAATGTGAACTCCACATGCAGTGTCCAACACCCATGATATAGAAGAAGATGAAAACATGACTTCAGTCACGAATATACCTGAGCCAGAAGCGATGCTTCCCCTCTTGTCTCCTTGGAGCGCTTTACAGTCCTTTTTCCAGTGACCCAGCTGGCCACAGTGGAAACACCTGTTGTCCTTCGACCGCTTGACCTTCTGTTTCAGAGCCTTGCTGTAATTCTTGACAGGGGCCTTGCCCTTCTTCCCCTTCTTCTTGTTCCTTGAAGGAACCATCAAGACAGAGGTTGAAGGCTTTCCCTTCAGAGTTTCCTCAGTTGTCAAGAGCATATTCAGCAGCTCTGCCGGCGTACAATCGATTTTGTTCATATTAAAGTTAATAATGAACGCATCGAAAGAGGGCGGGAGAGACTGCAGAATAATATCCACAGCAAGCTCCTGGTTGATGGTATGCCCCAGTTTCTCCAGAGCCTCCTTGTGCCCAATCATCTTGAGCACGTGAGCTCCCACTGGGCTCCCTTCAGCCAGTTTGCTCTGAAAGAACAGCTTCGTCAGATTATAGCGTTCTGTCCTCGCCTGTGCAGCATACAGCATCTTGAGGTTCGCTATAATCTCTATAGCCGACATATCCTCATGCTGACGCTGCAGCGGTGGCGTCATAGACGCTAGCATCAGGCAAGCGACATCAATGCTATCATTGACATGCTTATCATAGGCTTCACGAACCGCCCTTGCGGCGTTCGCAGCGGGTTGAGGCGGCACAGCCGTCTCGAGGACATACAGTTTCCTCTCTGCCTTAAGAACGATCTTAAGGTGTCCGAACCAGTCTGAGAAGTTCGGCCCAGCAAACTTCTCCCTTTCCAGTAGGGATCGCACATTGAAGCTCATGGTGTTCGTTGCTGCAGGAATCTACAACAAGCAAGAACAGCAAGGTCAGTATCAATGTTAAGAATCAATCCAGGACTTGAGAAAGATTCTTTTTCTCACTATTTTGTCTGACTGAAAAATCCAGTAAACAGTCCGAAAGAGTAACACTCTTTTAGTGAGATGGGATCCAGATTTCATACTTGGTCTCCGCGTCCCGCTCAGGCGAGATAAGATGCACAGAGAAGACAAGCACTAATTTCTGGTAGGCTGTCCCAGCCAATCGCCAACCCGTGCGATTCCCCTTCATCTGGGCAATCCAGCAGACTGTGCCAACTGAGTTGGTACAACACAATCTCTGACCCCGCAGATGGCTGCCTCCATGTGCTACCATATGCGCCACATATGTAGCCTACATGGTCAAGCTGACCCGACCTACTCCCTGGACCACCACGTGCTATGCTGAGCAATGAGAAGCGATAAATCCCTTCTCTGTAACACGCAGGTGAAATCCAGCACCGTCTGAAGATAGATGGACGTGCCCACTGAGTGGGTACAACACGGCTCCAACGATAGTCAGAACGGTGAGGTTTCGCGTCAGAAGGCTTTCCGAGCTTGATATGTTAGCGTTGGATTTTAACGGTCTTTTATCTTCTTCACTATCATGCAATTCCTATGGTGATAGCAGAAGATAAACTCATGGAGTTCTAATTATATAAGCAATAAAAAGAAAGCATGGATCTTATGTGGTAAAAGCCCATGAACCCTAAGTAAGACCTTAATTTTACTTAAGTCTTCACTTGAGCTCTTTTGCATCTCATCTGGTCCAACCCAGGGCCCTAGCTCCAAGAGCACCTCAGGTGCGCCACCAGCTGAATGCCCCTCTTGGATGTGTGCTTTTGTGCTCTTGTCTAATCAAAATACATTTTTGATCTATCTAGACAAGCTTTGACTCGCAGGTCAATTATACAATAGATTAATAAAAAATGTGATTCGCAGATCACAATAATATTAACTTATAATTAACCAGGCACGCAGGCCCCAGCACAGCACACATTAGGGCAACCCACATAAGATTAAATAAACAAGCATATGGTCTCAATCATCATGTGATCCAATCAAGAAATTAAATTTTTGAAAACCCCATAGGCATCAATTTTAACTTCCTTATGTGTCCTACAACCTTACAATGGTCCATTGATAGGGATCCACTCATCCATCTAGTTAGATCCCCTGCCCTTGCATGCACCGAGTCCTAACTGACCCGAGTTGACCTAATGGTCAACCATGCATGCGCTAAGGGCTTGAACAGCTTTCAAGAGTTCTGGCAAGCGGGTGTGACCCCGGGCCTAACTCAAGAGTGTTCACTGGTTGTCTCAACCAGACCTCGCTACACGCCTAAGATGCAATCGACCTATGGCCACCTCGTGCTTGCGCATAGGTGCCATCTGGTCGATCCATCTAGGCTGTCAGATGGTCTGATCAGACTATTGGATCTAACCTAGAGGTGACTTCAACCCGATCAACCCATCTAAGGGTTTATAGTAGGTGCCACTTAGGTCTAGTGAGGCGCGCAAGTGATTAGTTTTTCTTAGAAAAACTACAACGACAAGCGCCAACTTACATGCGCCAAAATAACAAAATATTCTCATGTTAAGTTTCGGCATGCAACTTAGATCTAAGCATACTTTTACATGCGCAAACATGGATCACAAAAATATATATCAAGCAATCATATTAACATGCTGCAACCGCATGCTCTGATACCAATTGAAGGGTCCCCTTCAAGGGGGAGCGCAAGCATGTGAAACCCCTTTCAAGAGGGGGGGCGAAAAACCCTTAAGGGTGGCGCATGACAATTACAAGCGGAAGCAAGGGTTTTCCATGGATCTTAGCAAGATAATATGATCAACTTGATGAAGTTTAGATCCATACCAAAGCCATGAGGAAGATGGCGACTTGGAAGCAAGAGAACAAGAGAGGTCTCCTCCACAAGGAGCGCACACAAGAAGAAGTTGGCTTGCTCCTTGTCGTCCTTTGTGCTAGCAAAGGGCTTGAAGAATCCAAATCGCTTGAAGGAGAATCCTTGGATGTCTTCTTGGTTTGGCTTGCCGAATGCCTCTCTACAACTCTCAGCGATCATGCACACTCAAGAGCACACATTCGCCCAAGAGAGAAGCCATCACGCAAAGGCGTTTCTTGGCTTAAGCGTTTAGGCGTTGAGACTTCCATATATGGTAAGTCTTCACTCCACACGTTCACACTTAGTGAACTAATCAAAACGCTTAATTAATTTGAACCATGCGTTCACATCCTTGAACCGGTTCAATTGACTTTGGTTCAACAACCAAATCAAACCAAGACCAAACCAAGACATGCCATGGTCTAAATCTAGTATGAACCATGAAGGTTCAAGATCTAACCATACATATCTAGATGCACTTGATCTCACTGATCTAGCATCAATACTCTCGATCGAAGCTTACCGATCTTAAGCTCTAATCAATCAAACATGATCAGACCAGATCTCACCTACAATCAGAGTCTACTCTCCTTTAACTGAACCAAAACAATTCAGTCCACACGATCTGACATGAGTAAGCCATATCATCAAATTGTGCGACCCTGAGGGTTTCCTTTAAATGTCGGTAACGACAACTTACATTATCACGATCAGTGAGGGGTATCTAGCAACACATCACTGTCTCCCGATATAAAGGAAAGAGTCTTCCAAGACTACACCCAAACCACAGCACAAGTGTGAATCAAACTCACGAGGCATGCATGTTTCCTTTGCCACTGGATGTTCTTATTGGACAAGCATGTCAAGCCTGTAACTCCAATAGGATGAGCATGATTAGATCAGATGATCACTGTCATCTGGGTATGGCCATACACTTTCTCAATCATCTCATACAGGGGGGCCCTCTAGAACATCACACTCCTTGAACAAGGAGACGGCAATCCTTTATCTATCACTAGTGCCCTAACCTGACTCAAGCTCATCATCCAAGATAGTCTATAATCATTATGTTTCAAATGATATTGAACTACCTCAAAACAATGACAATCATCATTTAGAAACACAAGTGATCTCAAGTCAAAGGAAAATGTGCCACTTGCTGCTATCAAGGATTATTCACATTGTGACAAACAATTGAATATCCTAGAAGGGTCTGTCCAGTACATCCAATGTACCCATGAGTCTACATCTTATTCCATGCTCGAAGCATCCTATAAGATTAGCACACATATTAGTCTCAATCATATCAAGGCTGTCTCATGTTCACCAAGATATCTCGACTAAGGACATAGAGCCTGTCAGCCTAGCTGAACAGCTTTGAGACATTATTCAGAAGTACACTTATTACAGCAGACAAGGTAACAACCTGAATAATAACCATGCCTTTATAAACATAAGAGTTTATTACATGATACTTATACAATCCCAAGGCCTCAAACATTAGCCTTAAGGGCATACCCCAACAATAACCATACCTACTGAAATCATCAGTAAAGGTAATGAAGTATGAATAGCCACCTCTGGCATGTTTACTAAATGGCCCACACACATCACTGTGTATAAGGTCAAGTAAACCTGAAGCACTTTGACCTTTATGAGGAAAAGGAGACTTCATCATTTTGCCCAATAAACAAGCTTTGCATGTATCAATCTCCTCATAGGAGAATGATCCCAGCAGTCCATGGTCATGCAACCGCTTAATGCGCTTCTTGTTAATATGGCCTAAACGATTATGCCATATAGCAAGGTGCTGTCATCAGCATACTTGGCTTTCTTAATATCAATCTGTTGTATAGAACATTCCATGTCCAACATGAATAACCCATTGTTAATTGATCCAGTAGCATAAACAATATTATCAAAAGTAATATAACACTTTGAAATCTTGCATTCAACGGAAAACCCTTTCCTGACAAGAGCAGGAATAGAGATAATATTCTTAGTTATGCTCGGTACAAAATAACAATTGTCTAGTTCTAATACAAGACCAGATGGTAAAGAGATGTGATATTCTCCTACAGCAACAGCAGCAACCCGTGCCCCGTTTCCTACTCGTAGGTCCACCTCATGCTGTCCCACCTGTCTTCTTCTCTTGAGTTCCTGTACATTTGAACAAATGTGAACTCCACATGCAGTGTCCAACACCCATGAAATAGAAGAAGAAACCATGACTTCAGTCACGAAAATACCTGAGCCAGAAGCGAAAGGGTTGCTTCCCTTCTTATCTCCTTGGAGCGCTTTACAGTCCTTTTTCCAGTGACCCAGCTGGCCACAATGGAAACATCTGTATTCCTTTGACCGCTTTACCTTTTGTTTTAGAGCCTTGTTGTAGCTCTTGACAGGGGCTTTGCCCTTCTTCCCCTTCTTCTTGTTCCTAGAAGGAACCATTAGGACAGAGGATGAAGGCGTTCCCTTCTCATGAGACTGAGTCTGCTCTGTAGTCAAGAGCATGTTCAGTAACTCTGCCGGCGTACAGTCGATCTTGTTCATATTAAAATTAATGATGAATGGATCGAAAGAGGCCAGGAGAGACTGCAGGATGATGTCTACAACAAGCTCCTGATTGATGGTGTGTCCCAGTTTCTCTAGAGCCTCCTTGTACCCAATCATCTTGAGTACGTGAGCTCCCACTGGACTCCCTTCAGTCAGTTTGCTCTGAAAGAAAAGTTTAGTCAAGTTATAGCGTTCAGTCCTTGCCTGTGCTGCATACAGCATCTTGAGGTTTGCTATAATTTTTATAGCAGATAAATCCTCATGCTGACGCTGCAGCTGTGGCGTCATAGACGCTAGCATAAGGCAAGCGACATCAATGCTATCATTGACATGCTTCTCATAAGCTTCCCGAACCGCCCTTGTGGCGTTCGCAGCGGGTTGAGGCGGTATAGCCGTCTCGAGGACATACAGTTTCCTCTCAGCCTTAAGAACAATCTTAAGGTGTCCGTACCAGTCTTAGAAGTTTGGCCCAGCAAACTTCTCCCTTTCCAGTAGGGATCGCACATTGAACGCTGTGGTGTTCGTTGCTGCAGTAATCTACAACAATGCAAGAACAGCAAGGTCAGTATCAATGTTAGAATCAATTCAGGACTTAAGAATGATTCTTTTCTCACTATTTTATCTGACTGAAAAATCCAGTAAAACTCTTTTAGTGAGATGGGATCCAGATTTCATACTTGGTCTCCGCGTCCCGCTCAGGCGAGATAAGATGCACAGAGAGTACAAGCACTAATCTCTGGTAGGCAATCCCTGCCAATCGCCAACCCGTGCGATTCCCCTTCATCTGGGCAATCCAGCAGACTGTGCCAACTGAGTTGGTACAACACAGTCTCTGATCCCACAGATGGCTGCCTCCATATGGCTACCATATGCTCAATATGTAGCCTACATGGTCAAGCTGACCTGACCTACTCCCTGGACCACCACGTGCTATGCTGAGCAACGAGAAGCGATAAATCCCTTCTCTGTAGCACGCAGGTGTAATCACACACCGTCTGAAGATAGATGGGCGTGCCCACTGAGTGGGTACAACACGGCCCCAACGATAGTCAGAACAGTGAGGTTTCGCGTCAGAAGGCTATCGTGCTTGATATTTAACGTTGGATTTTAACGGTCCTTTTATCTTCTTACTATCATTCAAATCCTATGGTGATAGCAGAAGAATAAATCATGCAGTTACTAAATTACTTAAATAGTAAATTAAAAGCATGATGATCTTATGTGGTAAAAGCCCATTAAGCCTAAGTAAGACCTTAATAAACTTAAGTCTTCACTTGAGCTCTTCATGGGTCTTTAGCATTTCCTCTGGCCCAACCCGGGCCCAAGCGCCCACTGCAGCTCAGATGCGCCCACCAGGTAAAATGCGCCTGTCCTAGAGTCGAACCCTAGACCTCCCACTGGTGAAGCCACTTGCTGCATGCGCCTCTGCCATGTGTGCTCTGTGCTCATGTCTGATTAAATTACAATTTAATCTATCTAGACATGATTGACTCGCAGGTCAATTACATTTTATAAATTAATTAAAATGTGATGCGCAGATCACAATAATAATTTACAATATACATCCAGGCACGCAGGCCCCAGCACAGCACACATTAATTGGGCAGCCCACATAAGATTAAATAAACATTCATTCATGTTATACAAACAACATGTGATCCAAACAGGAAAATAAAATTTTTGAAAATCCCATTGTTATCAATTTTATTTCCTTATGAGCCCTACTACCTTACAACGGTCCATTAATAGGGATCCACTCATCAGACCTAGTCAGACCCACTGCCCTTGCATGCACCAAGTCATAACCGACTTGAGTCGACCTCATGGTCAACAATGCATGCCTTAAGGGCTGAACGTCCCTCATGAGTTTAGGCAAGCGGGTGTGACCCTGGGCCTTAATCATGAGCGTTCACTGGTTGTCTCAATCAGACATCGCTACACGCCTTTCTGCAGTCGACCAATAGCCACCACATGCTTGCGCATAGGTGCCATCTGGTCGACCCATCTAGGCTGTCAGATGGTCTGATCAGACAGTTGGGTCTAAACTGGATGATGACTTCAACCCTAATAACCCGTCTAAGTTTTTACAGCAGGCGCTTATAGACCTAGTGGATGCGCGCAAGTAATTTAAGTTTTAAGAAAAACTACAACATGCGCCAACATAAGTGTCATGCAAAAACATGAACAAACATACATGCGCCAACATCTGATGACAAGGATGTAATCTCGCATGTAAACTCTAGATCATAAGCAAACGCAAACAAGGAGCATACATTAAGCAATCATATAACATACAGAAACATGCGCTCTGATACCAATTGAAAGTTCCCTAAAGGGGGCGAAACCCTAATAGGCGCATATCAGAGGTTTTGCATTGAGCGGAAGCTAGGGTTTCTAAAATCGCATGCATGAATATATGATCAACTTAATAACATGTATAGATCGAGAAGGGATCATACCATAGCCATTGCTTGGATGGCGACTTGGAAGCAGAGAACGAAGTAGCTCTCCTCCAAAGCGTGCGCACACAAGATGATTGATCGCCTACTCCTTGTCGTTCCTTGTGCTAGCAAGGCTCTCCAAGTCTCCTGATCACTTGAAGGGAAGATGAGATGATCTCTTGGCTTTGTCAAGTCCTCTCCTTGGCGTCAAAACTCACCACACGAGAGAGGAGAGGCGACAAGAGGTGAAGAGGCGAGAATAGGGCGTGACCACTTCGAACGTGGAGGCGTTCCCAATTTTGGAAAACCAATTTCCAAAAATAGCAAGCCACTTCTTCAACGCAAGATGCGTTTACCCCAATCGCAACTTCCTCCCTTGACTTGAACCATGCGCTCACACTAAGTGAACCGGTTCAATTACATTTGGTTCAAAGACCAAATCAAACCAAGCATTGGTCTAGATCAAATTAAACCATAAGGCTCAAGATCTAACCATTCATCTCTTGATGCTCTTGATCTCACCGATCTAGCATCATTTCTCTCGATCGAAGCTTACCAATCTCAAGCTATGATCAATCAAACATGATCAGACCAGATCTCACTTACAATCAGAGTTTAAATCCCATTAAACTTAACCAAAACAATTCAGTCCACACGATCTGACTCAAGTAAGCTATATCATCAAATTGTGCGACCCTAAGGGTTTCCTTTAAATGTCGGTAACGATAACTTACGTTATCACGATCAGTGAGGGGTATCTAGCAACACATCACTGTCTCCCGATATAAAGGAAAGAGTCTTCCAAGACTACACCCAAACCACAGCACAAGTGTGAACCCAAGTCACTTGACATATGTGTTTCCTTTGCCACTGGACGTTCTTATTGGACAAGCGTGTCAAGCCTGTAATTCCAATATGATGAGAGTGATTAGATCAGATGAACATAGTAATCTGGGTATGGCCATACACTTTCTCAATCATCTCATATAGGGGGCCCCTATAGAACATCACACTCCAATCAAGGAGACGGCAATCCTATATCTATCACTAGTGCCCTAACATGACTCATGCTCATTATCCAAGATAGTCTATAACCATTATGTTTCAAATGATATTGAACTACCTCAAAACAATGCCAATCATCATTTAGAAACAGAAGTGATCTCAAGTCAGAGGAAATATGCCACTTGTTTGCATATAAGGATTATTCACATTGTGACAAGCAATTGAATATCCTAAGTAGGGTCTGTCCAGTACATCCAATGTACCCATGAGTCTACATCTTATTCCATGCTCGAAGCATCCTATAAGATTAGAACACATACCAGTCTCAATCATATCAAGGCTGTCTCATGTTCACCAAGATATCTCGACTAAGGACAAAACTGCATGTCAGCCAAGCTGAACAGCATTGAGACATTATCCAGAAGTATACATATTGCAGCAGATGATGTAACAACCTGAATAACAACCATTGCCTTTATAAACATAGAGTTTATACATGATACTGAAATAATCCCAAGGCCTCAAACATTAGCTTTAAGGGCATACCCCAACACAAGAAGCCTTATGCACAGAAACATTTACGGCCATAGCCGTAAACATATTATGGGTCTTGAAAGTTTCCGCCCTTCGAGTTTTTCACTCGATTCGACTCCAAATCAAGCCGGGTTTGAACCAAACTCTCCAGATTCATTCCTTGAAGGGTTTTGGACCGATTAAAATATAAAAGGTTCAATTTTTGGATGGCTAAGGAGGACATTTCGGATGAACACAAATGGGCGGCAGTTGTTAGGGCGAGAATCAGTTCTAGAGCAGAATTCAAACGAGATTTCGTGCAAAAGAGAAGATTGATCACTTCCTCTTCATCTCTAGATCAAGGGGAAGCTTTTCTAATCGTTTTCTTAATGAAATTTTTATAATTTTGTGAGGATTTAATGCTTGTTCATCCAATACATATGCTGTCAATTATGAACATGAGTGAGTAAATCATATTTTGGGATTTAGGGGGATAGCCCGCTGACAATTATGATGTAAAAACTGTATTTTTACTCTTTGCTATGATTTTTATATCATGATTTGATTAGAATTGTGTTTAATCCGTAGTTTAATCTGGCCAAGTATATTGCGTTTTAGACGTTGCGAGAAAAATCGGGAGGTGAATCGCAACGTCGGAGCTATTCTTTTCAAACCTATGAATCCAATTACAGGAGTAGTTTGGATTCATTTAAGGTTTTACAAGGTTTTTCATAGAACTTAATGGGTCTAAATACGTTAACTGTCACGAGAGTAGGGAGTTAGCATAGTTAAATACCTGATTACGCTTCGGGAGGAGGTAATCTGTACCTTAGGAAAAATCCCTTTCATGGTCCTAATTTTCTATTCAAAGAGTTATCCTTGTAAGATTCTTAATTGTCAGTAAGGCAAAACCCCAAGTCCCGACCTCTCAAAACCTGATTTCTTCTAAATACTATTTCCGCTGTTTTTCACACTTAGAGCCCAAAACAATCCACGACTTGATTAGCCTAGATTTAGATGATTCGTATAGTTAGTACTTGACCGCCTAATTCTTATTGGGAACAATATCTTATTTTATTACTTCTATAAATCCTTACACTTGCGGACGCTTCAAGTTTTTGGTGCCGTTGCCAGGGATTAGGCTAGTTAATATTGACTTGATCGATAAGTTTAGAGACTAGGCATTTTTTTTTCTTTTGCTTTAGCATTTATTTAATTATATTCTTTTTACTATTATTTTATTTTCACTTTAACTTACATGTTGTATGCCCAGAACTTTACATACAGGTACTCTATTTCCTGAAGATCCAGAGATCGAACGCACAATCCATCTTCGAAGAAGACTCAGTTGTAGGCTCAAAAGACTTCCGAGGAAGGTGAAATGGCTGGGAACATTCAATCGTTGAGGGATTTTGTAATACCAAACATACAGGGTTTCAATTCAAGTATAGTTCGACCTAATGTGGAGGCGAATAATTTCAAGCTCAAACCAGCACTGATGACGATGGTTCAACAGAATTAGTTTGGTGGTTCCCAAAACCAGGATCCTAACCTTCATCTGGCTGTGTTTTTAGAATATTGTGACACCGTTAAGGTAAACGACGTGTCTTCTGATGCAATTAGACTGAAACTTTTTCCATTTTCTCTTAGGGATCGCGCACGAGCTTGGTTGTACTCTCTTCCAGCTAGATCAATTACTACTTGGGATGAACTTGAAGGGATTAGAGGGGTCCCCTTCAAGGGGGAGCGAAACCCTATAGACGGCGCAAGTGGTCTTCTTTGTTTTAGCAGCGGAATTAGGGTTTAAACTTGATCGCATGCTATACTTTCATATGATCAACTTAAACAACAAATGAAAGATTCGTTACCATAGCCATGGGAAGGAGGCGGCTTGGAAGCAAAGAGCAAGATAGATCTTCTCCACAAGCGACGCACACAAGAAGGAGGGATGACTTCTTCTTGTTGATCTTTGTGCTAGCAAAGATCTTCAAGAGTCCTTGCCGAATGGAAGGGATAGGTTGAGATGCTTCCTTGGCCGAGAGCTCTCCCTTGTCGTTCACCTTCTTCCACACGAGATGGCAAGCAAGCAACGTCAATTGACAAGCGAGCAAAAGCGTTTAGGCGATAAGATAAAAATTGGCGTTACATGACTTCCCAAAATGGAAAGTCATGAAGCCATGTTCCAACGCCAAAACGCCTTCCTTCATGAACCATGCGTTCACATAGTGAACCGGTTCATTCTTTGGTTCAATTCGATTTGGCTCATAGACCAAAATCAAACCAAGCCAAGCCAATACATGGTCTAGACCTCTATGAACCAAATGGCTCAAGATCTAACCGTTCATCTCCTGATGCTCTTGATCTTACCGATCTAGCATCTCCTCTCTCGATCGAAGCTTACCGATCTCAAGCCCTAATCAATCAAACATGATCAGACTAGATCTCACTTACAATCAGAGTTTAAATCCCTTTAAACTGAACCCAACTAATTCAGTCCACACGATCTGACTTAAGTAAGTCATATCATCAATTTGTGCGACCCTGAGGGTTTCCTTTAAATGTCGGTAACGATAACTTTCGTTATCACGATCAGTGAGGGGTATCTAGCAACACATCACTGTCTCCCGATATAAAGGAAAGAGTCTTCCAAGACTACTCCCAAACCACAGCACAAGTGTGAATCAACTTCACAAGGCATGCATGTGTCCTTTGCCACTGGATGTTCTTATTGGACAAGCGGGTCAAGCTTGTAACTCCAATACGATGAGCATGATTAGATCAGATGAGCATAGTCATCTGGGTATGGCCATACACTTTCTCAATCATCTCATATAAGGGGGGCCCCTTTAGAACATCACACTCCTTGAACAAGGAGACGGCAATCCTATATCTATCACTAGTGCCCTAACCTGACTCATGATCATTATCCAAGATAGTCTATGATCATTATTTTCAAATGATATTGAACTACCTCAAAACAATGACAATCATCATTTAGTAACTCAAGTGATCTCAAGTCAGAGGACATGTGCCACTTAGTGCATACAAGGAATATTCACATTGTGACAAGCAATTGAATATCCTAGTAGGGTCTGTCCAGTACATCCAATGTACCCATGAGTCTACATCTTATTCCATGCTCGAAGCATCCTATAAGATTAGAACACATATTAGTCTCAATCATATCAAGGCTGTCTCATGTTCACCAAGATATCTCGACTAAGGACATATAGCCTGTCAGCCTAGCTGAACAGCTTTGAGACATTATTCATTAGTACACTTATCACTGCAGACAAGGCAACAACCTGAATAATAACCATGCCTTTATAAACATAAGAGTTTATTACATGATACTGTTACAATCCCAAAGGCCTCAAACATTAGCCTTAAGGGCATACCCCAACAATCTCCCACTTGCACTTAATCTAATGGTTGAGAAATCTCAAACCCATATTATTACAGTGCTTCTCATGCTTCTGCTGCGCCAGAGGCTTGGTAAGCGGGTCTGCCAGATTGTCGTCTGTATGAACCTTGCATATTTTGATCTCGCCACGATCTATGATCTCCCGGATCAAGTGAAACCGTCTCTGTATGTGCTTGGACTTCTGGTGCGACCGTGGTTCCTTTGCTTGTGCGATTGCTCCAGTGTTATCACAGAAGATAACCAAAGGATCTGCACTCGAAGGAACGACACCAAGTTCTCTCACGAACTTACGAATCCACACTGCCTCCTTGGATGCTTCCGAGGCTGCAACATACTCGGCTTCTGTTGTGGAATCAGCAACAGTTGACTGTTTGAAACTTTTCCACACCACTGCTCCACCATTCAAGCTAAAAATATAGCCTGATTGCGATCGGAAATCATCCTGGTCCGACTGGAATGAAGCGTCAGTATATCCTTCTATACTGAGTTCTTCCTGACCACCATATATCAAGAACATATCTTTGGTCCTCCGCAGATATTTTAAAATGTTCTTGACTGCAATCCAGTGCGCCACACCTGGATTACTTTGGAACCGACTGGTCACGCTTAACCCGTAAGCGACGTCTGGGCGAGTACACAACATCGCATACATAATGGACCCAATAGCCGAAGCATAAGGCGTATTGTCCATTTCATCTTTCTCAGTCTGTGTTTGTGGACACTGACTCCTCGAAAGATTCAGACCATGTCTGACTGGAAGATATCCTCTTTTAGAATTCTCTAAATGGAATCTCTCCAGGACTTTATCGATGTAAGTACTCTGACACAGCCCGAGAAGCCTCTTAGATCTATCCCGGTAGATCTTCACACCTAATACATAGGCTGCTTCTCCTAAATCTTTCATCTGGAAACATTTTCCTAACCATGCTTTAACAGCATGCAGTTCAGGAATATCATTTCCAATGATTAAGATATCATCGACGTAGAGGACTAGGAAAGTAATCACGCTCCCACTAAACCTCTTATATACACACGGGTCGTCCTCGTTCTTGATGAAACCAAACTCGGAGATTGATTCATCAAAACAAATATTCCAGCTTCTAGATGCTTGTTTCAGTCCATAAATGGACTTCTTTAACTTGCATATTTTATGACGATCTGATGGATTAGTGAAACCCTCAGGTTGTGTCATATACACATCCTCGTCCAGATTTCCATTAAGGAAAGCTGTCTTCACATCCATCTGCCAGATCTCATAATCGTAATATGCAGCTATCGCGAAAAGAATCCGAATAGACTTAAACATGGCTACAGGTGAGAAAGTTTCATCATAATCTATCCCGTAGATTTGTTTGAAACCTTTCGCAACTAGCCTGCCTTTATAGGTAACCACGTTACCATCCATGTCAATCTTCTTCTTGAACATCCATTTACAGCCTATAGGGATTACTCCCGGAGGCGGATCAACCAAATCCCAGACTTGGTTATCTGACATGGAGTCCATCTCGGCTCGCATAGCATCAATCCATCTAGCTGACTCCGGTCCACTGACCGCATCCGCTTAAGTGAGGGGTTCATCATTATCAATGATGTAGACTCCGTCATAGCGCTCAGGCTGTCGACGGATCCTTCCCGATCTTCGCGGTTCCCGTGATATCTGAGCCTCAGGTTGTTCAATAACCTGATCTACCGGCTCAGGCTCATCCAACTGTGCTTGACTACTTTGTCCTTCCTCTGGATTCTCATCCAGCTTTATTTCTCTCCCACTGGCCTCTTGCAGAAGAAATTCCTTCTCAAGAAATATGGCCGTCCGAGCAACAAATACCTTGTTCTCTTTGGGATTGTAGAAATAATAACCCTTAGTTTCCTTAGGGTACCCGACAAAAATACATTTCTCAGATCTGTTCTCCAGTTTCCCAGAGGCGAGCTTTTTGACATAAGCCTCGCAACCCCAGATCCTGATAAATGTCAAGCTCGGCTGTTTCCCACACCATAACTCATATGGCGTCTTTAAAACTGCCTTGGATGGCACTCGGTTTAGTACCTTTGCAGCTGTTTCCAGTGCAAAACCCCAAAAGGAGTATGGAAGAGTAGCCTGACTCATCATAGAACGAACCATATCAAGTAACGTTCTATTTCTCCTCTCGGACACACCATTCCATTGCGGTGTTCCTGGCGGAGTGAGCTGTGAGATAATCCCATACTCCTTTAGATAGTCAGTAAACGCATGACTTAGGTATTCTCCACCTCGATCTGAGCGAAGTGCCTTGATATTTCGGCCTAGCTGATTTTGTACTTCATTCTTGAACTCTTTGAACTTGTCAAAAGATTCACTTTTATGTCTCATCAAATAGACATACCCATACCTACTGAAATCATCAGTAAAGGTAATGAAGTACTGATAGCCACCTCTAGCATGTTTACTAAATGGCCCACACACATCACTGTGTATGAGGTCAAGTAAACCTGAAGCCCTTTGACCTTTATTAGGAAAAGGTGACTTCGTCATTTTACCCATTAAACAAGCTTTGCATGTATCAATCTCCTCATAGGAGAATGATCCCAGCAGTCCATGATCATGCAACCGCTTAATGCGTTTCTCGTTTATATGGCCTAAACGACTATGCCATAGCAAGGTGCTGTCATCAGCATTCTTGGCTTTCTTATTATCAATGTTATGTATAGAACTTTCCATGTCCAACATGTATAACGCATTGTTAATTGAACCAGTTGCATAAACAATATTATCACAAGATAAAACACACTTTGAAATATTGCATTCAAAGGCAAATCCTTTCCTGACAAGAGCAGGAATGGAGATAATATTTTTAGTTATACTGGGAACAAAATAACAACTGTTTAGTTCCAATACAAGTCCAGATGGTAAAGAAATGAAATAGTCTCCTACAGCAACAGCAGCAACCCGTGCCCCGTTTCCAACGCGTAGGTCTACCTCATGCTGTCCCACCTGTCTTCTTCTCTTGAGTTCCTGTACATTTGAACAAATGTGAACTCCACATGCAGTGTCCAACACCCATGAAATAGAAGAAGAAGATAACATGACCTCAGTCACATAAATACCTGAGCCAGAAGCGATGCTTCCCCTCTTATCTCCTTGGAGCGCTTTACAGTCCTTTTTCCAGTGACCCAGCTGGCCACAGTGGAAACACCTGTATTCCTTGGACCGCTTAACCTTTTGCTTCAGAGCCTTACTGTAGTTCTTGACCGGGGCCTTGCCCTTCTTCCCCTTCTTCTTGTTCCTCGAAGGAACCATCAAGACAGAGGTTGAAGGCTTTCCCTTCAGAGTTTCCTCAGTAGTCAAGAGCATATTCAGCAGCTCTGCCGGAGTACAATCGATTTTGTTCATATTAAAGTTAATAATGAACGCATCGAAAGAAGGCGGGAGAGACTGCAGAATAATATCTACAGCAAGCTCCTGGTTGATGGTATGCCCCAGTTTCTCTAGAGCCTCTTTGTGCCCAATCATCTTGAGCACATGAGCTCCAACTGGGCTCCCTTCAGCCAGTTTGCTCTGAAAGAAGAGCTTCGTCAGATTATAGCGTTCTGTCCTCGCCTGTGCAGCATACAGCATCTTGAGGTTCGCTATAATCTCTATAGCCGACATATCCTCATGCTGACGCTGCAGCGGTGGCGTCATAGACGCTAGCATCAGGCAAGCGACATCAATGCTATCATTGACGTGCTTTTCATAGGCATCACGAACCGCCCTTGCGGCGTTCGCAGCGGGTTGAGGCGGCACAGCCGTCTCGAGGACATACAGTTTCCTCTCTGCCTTAAGAACGATCTTAAGGTGTCCGAACCAGTCAGAGAAGTTCGGCCCAGCAAACTTCTCCCTTTCCAGTAGGGATCGCACATTGAAGCTCATGGTGTTCGTTGCTGCAGGAATCTACAACAATGCAAGAACAGCAAGGTCAGTATCAATGTTCAGAATCAATCCAGGACTTAAGAAAGATTCTTTTCTCACTATTTTGTCTGACTGAAAAATCCAGTAAACAGTCCGAAAGAGTAACACTCTTTTAGTGAGATGGGATCCAGATATCATACTTGGTCTCCGCGTCCCGCTCAGGCGAGATAAGATGCACAGAGATGACAAGCACTAATTTCTGGTAGGCTGTCCCAGCCAATCGCCAACCCGTGCGATTCCCCTTCATCTGGGCAATCCAGCAGACTGTGCCAACTGAGTTGGTACAACACAGTCTCTGATCCCACAGATGGCTGCCTCCATGCGCTACCATATGCGCCACATATGTAGCCTACATGGTCAAGCTGACCCGACCTACTCCCTGGACCACCACGTGCTATGCTGAGCAACGAGAAGCGATAAATCCCTTCTCTGTAACACGCAGGTGAAATCCCGCACCGTCTGAAGATAGATGGACGTGCCCACTGAGTGGGTACAACACGGCTCCAACGATAGTCAGAACAGTGAGGTTTCGCGTCAGAAGGCTTACGAGCTTGATATTTTTAGCGTTTGGATTTTAACGGCCTTTTATCTTCTTACTATCAAGCAAATCCTATGGCTATAGCAGAAGATAAACTCATGCAGTTCTAATTATATAACGAATAAAAAGAAAGCATGCTGATCTTATGTGGTAAAAGCCCAAAGCCTAAGTAAGACCTTAAGATACTTGAGTCTTCACTTGCTCTTCTTGGGACTTTTGCATCTCATCTGGTCCAACCCAGGGCCCTAGCGCCAAGAGCACCTCAGGTGCGCCACCAGCTGAATGCGCCTCTGCGATGTGTGCTTTTGTGCTCTTGTCTAATCAGAATACATTTTGATCTATCTAGACAAGCTTGACTCGCAGGTCAATTATACAATAAATTAAAAACAATGTGATTCGCAGATCACAAAATTAAGATTAATTTATAATTAACCAGGCACGCAGGCCCCAGCACAGCACACAATAGGGCAACCCACATAAGATTAAATAAACAGGCATCATGGCATCAACCAATCATCATGTGATCCATTACATAGAAAATAAAATTTTGAAAACCCCATTGGCATCAATTTTAATTCTCTTATGTGCCCTACAACCTTACAACGGTCCATTGATAGGGATCCACTCATCAATCTAGTTAGATCCTTGCCCTTGCATGCACCAAGTCCTAACTGACTCGAGTTGACCTGATGGTCAACCATGCATGCGCCAAGGGCTGAACAACCTTCATGAGATCTGGCAAGCGGGTGTGACCCCGGGCCTAACTCATGTGTGTTCATTGCTGTCTCAACCAGACCTCGCTACACGCCTGTGATGCAGTCAACCTATAGCCACCTCGTGCTTTCGCACAGGTGCTATCTGGTCAACCCATCTAGGCTGTCAGATGGTCTGATCAGACTATTGGATCTAACCTAGAGTATGCTTTCAACCCCATCAACCCGTCTAAGGGTTTATAGTAGATGCATATAGATCTAATTGTTTGCGCGCAAGTAGGTATAAGTTTTGATGAAATACCATTCAACATACTTAACATGCGCCAACACAACAACATGCGCAAATCATGAAGAAACATATAACATGCGCAAATCATGAAGAAACATACATCTAAGTTCTAAACTAGCATGCAGGTTTCGGCATGTGATCAACCATCATTAGATCTACTCATAAGCATATACATGGATCAAACATGATGATCTACTCATAAGATGCGCAAGCAATCATATGAACAAGTATAGATCCGCGGCTCTGATACCAATTGAAGGGATTAGAGGGGTCCCCTTCAAGGGGGAGCGAAACCCTATAGACGGCGCAAGTGGTCTTCTTTGTTTTAGCAGCAGAATTAGGGTTTAAACTTGATCGCATGCTATACTTTCATATGATCAACTTAAACAACAAACGAAAGATTTGTTACCATAGCCATGGGAAGGAGGCGGCTTGGAAGCAAAGAGCAAGATAGATCTTCTCCACAAGCGACGCACACAAGAAGGAGGGATGACTTCTTCTTGTTGATCTTTGTGCTAGCAAAGATCTTCAAGAGTCCTTGCCGAATGGAAGGGATAGGTTGAGATGCTTCCTTGGCCGAGAGCTCTCCCTTGTCGTTCACCTTCTTCCACACGAGATGGCAAGCAAGCAACGTCAATTGACAAGCGAGCAAAAGCGTTTAGGCGATAACATAAAAATTGGCGTTACATGACTTCCCAAAATGGAAAGTCATGAAGCCATGTTCCAACGCCAAAACGCCTTCCTTCATGAACCATGCGTTCACATAGTGAACCGGTTCATTCTTTGGTTCAATTCGATTTGGCTCATAGACCAAAATCAAACCAAGCCAAGCCAATACATGGTCTAGACCTCTATGAACCAAATGGCTCAAGATCTAACCGTTCATCTCCTGATGCTCTTGATCTTACCGATCTAGCATCTCCTCTCTCGATCGAAGCTTACCGATCTCAAGCCCTAATCAATCAAACATGATCAGACTAGATCTCACTTACAATCAGAGTTTAAATCCCTTTAAACTGAACCCAACTAATTCAGTCCACACGATCTGACTTAAGTAAGTCATATCATCAATTTGTGCGACCCTGAGGGTTTCCTTTAAATGTCGGTAACGATAACTTTCGTTATCACGATCAGTGAGGGGTATCTAGCAACACATCACTGTCTCCCGATATAAAGGAAAGAGTCTTCCAAGACTACTCCCAAACCACAGCACAAGTGTGAATCAACTTCACAAGGCATGCATGTGTCCTTTGCCACTGGATGTTCTTATTGGACAAGCGGGTCAAGCTTGTAACTCCAATACGATGAGCATGATTAGATCAGATGAGCATAGTCATCTGGGTATGGCCATACACTTTCTCAATCATCTCATATAAGGGGGGCCCCTTTAGAACATCACACTCCTTGAACAAGGAGACGGCAATCCTATATCTATCACTAGTGCCCTAACCTGACTCATGATCATTATCCAAGATAGTCTATGATCATTATGTTTCAAATGATATTGAACTACCTCAAAACAATGACAATCATCATTTAGTAACTCAAGTGATCTCAAGTCAGAGGACATGTGCCACTTAGTGCATACAAGGAATATTCACATTGTGACAAGCAATTGAATATCCTAGTAGGGTCTGTCCAGTACATCCAATGTACCCATGAGTCTACATCTTATTCCATGCTCGAAGCATCCTATAAGATTAGAACACATATTAGTCTCAATCATATCAAGGCTGTCTCATGTTCACCAAGATATCTCGACTAAGGACATATAGCCCGTCAGCCTAGCTGAACAGCTTTGAGACATTATTCAGTAGTACACTTATTACTGCAGACAAGGCAACAACCTGAATAATAACCATGCCTTTATAAACATAAGAGTTTATTACATGATACTGTTACAATCCCAAAGGCCTCAAACATTAGCCTTAAGGGCATACCCCAACAGAACTTTCATGAGCTTTTCTGAATAAATATTTCCCACCAAGCAAGACATTTCAGCTGAGGAACATCATTACATGCTTTGGACAATGAGAAGGAGACTCTCTCTATGATTCAAGGGATTGCTTCAAGGAGCTCCAATGTATGTGTCCTTGTCACACCCTTAGATAATAACAATCCATAATAGAAAAAAATCATACACAAAATTTTCGTAAGGATCGACAATCAAAATAATGCCTTGAACAACAAAACACATGTTAAAATGTCATCATCTAAGTTGCAACAGAACAATATCCATTCCACCAAAGTCTTTTACCCAATAGCGAAGTAAAGTCATACAATCCAAAATCCAAGAGCTAAACATACTTTCAACATAGACCATTGTAATCAAATTTCAAAACTAGTAACATTCTCATCACAATAAGTCACATTACCATTCCTTAATACAAGTCTTTTATGGAACATACAATGTTTCAAAGATTGCAAAATTTCATGATTTATCCAAAACACCAAAATGAGCTTCCAAAATTTCATACTTCTGCTCACAATGTGTAGCCAAGCTAATCTGCAATATGGGTTAGTATACATAAGAATGAGCATAAATTTTGCCCAGCAAATAATCCCAAAGGCTAAGGGAAACAAAACTAAAAAGGGTATACATATCAATGAAATAGTTAACACAATAAAGCAATAATGAAGGATAACAAAATTCTCTTGAGCATATAATTTGGGTAAAGCAAACAAGATAGCAGTACATTCCCCACAGATAAGACATTTGAGTCACAAGTAGTCATTGATCATTATTGAGCATTCGTATCATGAGTAATCATTGATCATTATTAAGCATAGGGGTGCATTCATATCATGAATAGTCATAGATCATAGATGTGGGGGAGACAATCATAATTCATAATTCCTTCCACGTCTGGAAGTTGAACCCATCCTCGTCAGGGGTGAGAGCAAACAAAAGCTAGCTAGAACATCTTAGGGCTCTTCATGCAAATAGATAGTGGGATTTAAGCGGTGGCTCCCATGAATTCAAGAGATGGCCCCCACCTCTTTAGGGGTGTGGCATTTTGGTCCATGTAGCAGTTTGCTCCACAACTATCATAATGTAGTGGGATTCAAGCAGTGGCTCCCATGAATTCAAGAGGTGGCCCCCACCTTTTTGGGGGTGCTCCATGTAGCACTTTGCTTCCAACTACCATATGAGAAGTGGGACTCAAGAGGTGGCCCCCACCTTTTTAGGGGTGTGGCACTTTGCTCCCAACAACTCCTTTGAATGGAGGGATTGAAGAGGTGGCCCCACCTTTTTATGGGTGTGGTAATTTGCTCCACATCCATCCACAAATCTCTCATTTGGGTTCACAGAAATTCTCCCCACAATATAGCTTTTATAAGAGGAGCACAAAGACAATGAGCTTGAGTATAACATTGATAATAAGATATAACCTAAGTCATTGGACATACCATTTGTCATTGACATAAGCATAACATTCATAATGAGATTTTAAGGGCTGGATCATAAGTTCCATATAATGTGTTAGAGTTCATACCATGAGTTCAAAGTCATGAGTTAAGGCATAGAAAATAGATTTCATAATGATTTTGTTGCTTTAAGAATAATTTCAAGCTCAAAACATAATACCAAATTTATTGGTAAGCATTTAACCAAAACATAGTAGATTCACATTGTCAAATTGCAACATATATTTTAGGTCCAATAACTAAAAAAAACTAGTCAATAGGATAGTCAAAATAAAGCTCTCCAAGTCTACTTTCTAATGCAACTGAGTTTACAAGATTTGGAATTATAATTAGGAAGATATGAGGGTTTTAATACAGAAAGGTCGGGATTCCAGATTTCCAGGAAACTAGGCAAATCAGCAGATTCGAGTACCTGAGTGCGATATATTTTTCATATCAAATACCTAACCACAACTAGGCAATATGGTAGCCAAAATGAAGCTCTCTGAGTCTACTTTCCAATAAATCTAAATTTGTAAGATTTGGAGTTACAGTCAGCGAGATATGAGGGTTCGAACATAAAAAGATCAGAATTCCTGATTTCCAGAAAATAGATACATAAATCAGGATTGAGACATATATTTCAGATCCAATAACTAACCGAGAATAGGTGATATTGTACTCAAAATGAAGCCCGTCGAGTCAGCTTTCCAATGAAACCGATTTTACAAGATTTCGAGTTATAATCAGAGAGATATGAGTGTTAGAACATAGAAAGGTTAGGATTCCAGATTTTCATAAAACAGATTTTGTAAGTTAAATAACAATACCAATTGCAATACGAATACAACTCAGATGTGGTCGATATCACATTCAAATCAAAGCTGAGTGAATTTAGTTTCATACAAAATTTGTTTCGTGTGATTTGGATGAAGAAACCCCTTTCGAGAGGGGGGCAAAAACCCTAAGCATGGCGCAAATATAATTTTGCAAGCGGAAGCAAGGGTTTGATGATCTTTTGCATGCCATATGATCAACTATCATAGATTGAATAGATCAAGAGTAGATCATACCAATGCCATCGGTTTGGTTGGTGCCTTGGAAGCAAAGACGCAAGTGCTCCTTCTCCAAAGGTGACGCACACAACAAGTGAAGATGGCTTGCTCCTTTGAATCCTTTGTGCTAGCAAAGTGTTTCAATGGGACCTTGTCGCGTGAAGGAGAGGATAGAGATGGCTTGTCTCGGCCGAATGCCTCCTCTTGTCGTCAACCCACTCTCCTCTCCACGAGATTGCAAGCGGTCATCATCCAAGAGAAGCGTTGAGGCGTTTTCACAAAGTCGCCTTGATGACTTTCCATAAATGGAATGACATGAAGTAATGCTTTGAAAACCGACCAAAACGCTTAAGCATTGAACCAAGCGTTCACACACATGTGAACCGGTTCATGCTCAATCGATCCAATTGACTTTGGTCCAAAAAACCAAATCAAATCAGCCCAAGCCATGGTCTAGACCTCATTGAACCAATAGGTTCCAGATCTAACCGTTCATCTCCTGATGCTCCTGATCTTACCGATCTAGCATCATCTCTCTCGATCGAAGCTTACCGATCTCAAGCCCTAATCAATCAAACATGATCAGACCAGATCTCACTTACAATCAGAGATTAAATCCCTTTAAACTGAACCCAAACAATTCAGTCCACACGATCTGACTCAAGTAAGCCATATCACCAAATTGTGCGACCCTGAGGGTTTCCTTTAAATGTCGGTAACGATAACTTACGTTATCACGATCAGTGAGGGGTATCTAGCAACACATCACTGTCTCCCGATATAAAGGAAAGAGTCTTCCAAGACTACACCCAAACCACAGCACAAGTGTGAATCCACTTCACAAGGCATGCAAGTATCCTTTGCCACTGGATGTTCTTATTGGACAAGCGTGTCAAGCCTGTAGCTCCAATATGATGAGCATGATTAGATCAGATGCACATAGTCACCTGGGTATGGCCATACACTTTCTCAATCATCTCATCTAGGGGGCCCCTATAGAACACCACACTCCTTCAACAAGGAGACGGCAATCCTCTATCTATCACTAGTGCCCTAACCTGACTCATGATCATTATCCAAGATAGTCTATAACCATTATGTTTCAAATGATATTGAACTACCTCAAAACAATGACAATCATCATTTAGAAACACAAGTGATCTCAAGTCAGAGGACATGTGCCACTTGTTGCAATCAAGGATCATTCACATTGTGACAAGCAATTGAATGTCCTAGTAGGGTCTGTCCAGTACATCCAATGTACCCATGAGTCTACATCTTATTCCATGCTCGAAGCATCCTATAAGATTAGAACACATATTAGTCTCAATCATATCAAGGCTGTCTCATGTTCACCAAGATATATCGACTAAGGACATTTAGCATGTCAGCCTAGCTGAACAGCATTGAGACATTATTCAGAAGTACACTAATTGCAGCAGAGAAGGTAACAACCTGAATAATAACCATGCCTTTATAAACAGAAGAGTTTATTACATGATACTGATACAATCCCAAGGCCTCAAACATTAGCCTTAAGGGCATACCCCAACATTGGATCTATAGGTCATGAGATATTGGGGTTAAAGCACAACAAGATCAGATTAGAGAATGCAGATTTCAGTAGAACAGAATTTTAAGACCTTAAAAATATTCAAATCCGACCCCATAGAAATGGATATTGTCACACCCCTAGAGGATGGTAATTTCATAATATATAAAAAATTTGGCAATATTGTACCCAGGATCAAAACACTATAACCTGATCAACATAACTTATAAAATTTGTCTTTCCATCATCTAGGAGGTAACAACAATTCAAATAACCATTCAAAATTTCTCATTCTATTAATCAAAATCTTTATCATATCATAAAAAGTATACATCCTATTCCAAATCCATATTATTTATTCACTATAACTCACACTTATTTTACAAACATCAAAATGAACATCATACATGAGTCATTTAACTTTACATGCTCAATAATTTACAAACATAATATCTCACTCACAAGTCATGGATCTTCTCACACTTATCAAACAAACATACTAACAACTTCATACATTAGTCATTAATGTTTACATACTCAAAACATAAAACCATACTCATTATCTTCTTTAATCCGTCCACATAAACTTGTAGCCCAAAGCTAACCTGTAAAGAGGTTAGAATGGAAGGATTGAGCAGGAATGCTCAGCAAGTAATTAAGATGCTAAAAGGAGAAGTATTCCCAATAGATCTCCACATGGTTCCACAAGTAATATAAAATGGAAATATAATAGTGACATGATAAGTAATAGTGACATGATAGGCATAATACCATGGTAAGCAATAGTGACATGATAAGCAATGGTGACATGGTATGCATATCACAAGGTAGCAATACAAAGAGGCATATAATCACATGGTAAGCAATATTGACATGATAAGCATAATATCATGGTAAGCAGAAAGATCACGAGGATATTCAACATAATAACAAATGAGTGTCAAATGTCAAAAGTCTCAATCAAAACATCATACAAAGAATAGTGTAGAATATCTACTCAAGCATAGGAGCGATGGTAAGTTCATGATCTCATGGTATTCAAAACAAAGTGCCATAATAGCAAATATGGTATCATGGTATCATATCATGTGTGCCAAATATCAAAGTCTCTATCCAAGCATCATATGAAGAGTCATATCTCATGAATATCAAAGCCTCATAGCAGAGTTGTGTCTAATGAATATCATACAAAGAATCATACAAAGAATAGTGAGAACGAAAGCAAACAAAAATCCGTCCAAGCAAACAAAATCCTTCCAAACAAAGTCCTTCCAAACAAAGTCCTTCCAAATAAAGTCCTTCCAAGCAAAAGCCGGCAAAAGGGCTCGCCATGGCCCAACCAAATGTGAGTGGAGGGAACTTAGTTCCACCTCCATAGCCAAATTCCCATAATTGGGATCAAATCAATTTTCCACTATAAGATGTAAGGGCCAAAGAACAATAGTATTATAACAAAGTCAAAGTAACAAAATGGCATTATTGCCTTCAAACAAATGCCCTTACAACATGATCATGGATACAAGTGTCAAAGGTAACAATCAAAGGTACATTATCAAGCTCATTTGGTCAATCAAAGGTGTATATCAAAGTCATAAAAATATTTGGTCATCTTCCAAATACAATGGTAGTTTCATGGATCAAATAATAAGTCATCAGCATCGAGTGTAGCACAAGGAGTATAACATGTTGTACCATATACTAAGAGCAAAACATGTCAAATATGGCCAGTTATTGTAGGCAACTGAATCATAGGAAAATGCTATAGATAGTCATACAGAAGAGGTATCATTGGAAAGATAATTGAATCTAGTTTCTACTGAATCTGATTTTTTGTAATTTGACAAAGTATACCAAAAGTTATAGCATCTCAAGTGTCAAAAGGTCAGACTGCCCATGATCAGGTTACAAAATCAATGAGTCAAAGGTTATTGTTTGTTTCAAGCTATGTACTGTATAAACTATACGCAATATATGACTCAATGGAAAGGTATTTGAGTCTTCTTTCGTTCAAACAAAATATCATATCTAACTAATCTGTAAATCCATACTTACAAGACAATTACTACAAAGAGGTCAGCCCTATGTTCAAAAACATCTACCGAATATTGTTATCTGTTTGATACCAAACTCAGAGGTTATACTATGCAATATATGGTCCGTTGGAAATCTCTTTGAATCCTCTTTCGTGAAAAACAAGAATCACTCAAAACCGAAATGTCAATCAAAAGTTATAAGTTAAATACCACAAGTAGGTCAATCTAGTATTACAACTATGAGATCCTGTAGTATGTTGCTACATACTTGATATCCTAAATCAAATGAAGTATACACAATATTGGAGGCGTTGGAAAGATCTTCAAATCTTATTTTATGCAAATCAAGTTTCAATGAAGGATCATTTGCATAGACAAAGTTACATCACAAAAATCACCACAAGGTCCGATTTGCATGAGTCATAAGACCATACTTACTTGCTCTTAAACACACTCTACAATATGATAGTAGTTTCTCCAAAAATTCCTTTGATCTCAGTAAAGTATAGATCCATGAATCATAATCACACGTTTTACAAAAATTATCATAATTTTAAAAGCACAAATGTAGGGCAAAGGATAGAAACTTGCCTTAGCAGACTTTTTCTTCTTCCCAATTTACCGGGTCAGAATGAATTAACATAACAGGGTCGATAACCTATTCGAAGGTATTCAATATCTGACTCAAACGAAAGATAATTGAGTCTTCTTTCCAATGACTATGATTTAATATGATGTGGATTAGGGAGTCCAAAGTTATGATCATTTGAATGAAGAAAGGTCAGATTTAGTTTACATACGGATTCATAGTTATAATCATAACATAGATCATTCTTCCAAGGATCGAATTGTTGGTGTATATGCCCTGAAGACCAATGTATGGACATGGACAGACATTGTTTGAATGTACTTTGAAAGATCTATTACTCTTTATATAGGCATGGTCGTTATTATGCAGACTTCTCTACCAGCGTTGATGTATTGAGTTGCATGTATAATGTCCCAGGAGTTTGGATTGGATCCATTCTCATAAGAAATCCCCAGACAAGGTACCTTAGCAGATATGGGACAGCTTTGGTACATGTGAGACTGGTGTATGGGCTGGTTAAGTGCGAGGCACAGTAACGCAGACATACAGGTGCATTGGATGCACTGGAGTGATCCACCGTGAGGATTGACTTGTCTAGTCAACAAGTCAATCTCACATGCAAGAGGTTTGCATTGATCCTTAGACTTGAGGTATTCATGTCTAGATTTGATGATGGGTATGCTTTGATACAGTCTTACGTCTCTCCGTAATTGGGGGACCAAAACGACTGTCATTGGGGGCGAAACCCTAAAGCATTGGCGCATATGGAAGATGCAAGCAGCGGAAAGGGGGTTTCTAGATCTTGCATGCTATATGATTAACAAAAAGAACCCGATTGCATATAGAGAAGGATCATACCATAGCCATTTCTAGATGGCACCTTGGAAGCAAAGATCAAACTGGATCTTCTCCAGAGGTGACGCACACAATTGATGTCGCCTACTCCTCCTTGCGATCCTTGTGCTAGCAAGGTCCAAAGATGTCTTTGTCGAGTGAAAGGGAAAAAGAACTTCTTGGCTTGGCGATTTTTCCTTATCGTCTATTCCTCTCCTCCACGCAAGAATGCCCCAAGAGCCAAAGCCGAATTGGCGACAAAGCGTGAAGGCGTGAAGAGGGAAAACGTGAAACGTGGTCACGTTGAGAAGTGCTATCCAAAAATAGCATATAACTTCTCCACATGCGATCTTGGGTTTACCCCAATCGCAAACTCCACTTCACCCTTGAACCATGCGCTCATTCATGAGCCGGTTCACTTGAATTTGGTTCAATAACCAAATAAACCAAGCCATAAGTCCAGATCACATTAAAACCCTAAGGTATTTGATCTGACCGTTCATCTCCTGATGCTCTTGATCTCACCGATCCAGCATCCATTCTCTCAATCGAAGCTTACCGATCTCAAGCCCTAATCAATCAAACATGATCAGACCAGATCTCACTTACAATCAGAGATTAAATCCCTTTAAACTGAACCTGAACAATTCAGTCCACACGATCTGACTTAAGTAAGCCATATCATCAAATTGTGCGACCCTGAGGGTTTCCTTTAAATGTCGGTAACGATAACTTACGTTATCACGATCAGTGAGGGGTATCTAGCAACACATCACTGTCTCCCGATATAAAGGAAAGAGTCTTCCAAGACTACACCCAAACCACAGCACAAGTGTGAATCCAACTCACAAGGCATGCATCTTTCCTTTGCCACTGGATGTTCTTATTGGACAAGCGTGTCAAGCTTGTAGCTCCAATATGATAAGTATGATTAGAACAGATGAACACAGTCACCTGGGTATGGCCATACACTTTCTCAATCATCTCATCCAGGGGGCCCCTTTAGAACATCACACTCCTTAAACAAGGAGACGGCAATCCTTTGTCTATCACTAGTGTCCCAACCTGACTCAAGCTCACCATCCAAGATAGTCTATAATCATTATGTTTCAAATGATATTGAACTACCTCAAAACAATGACAATCATCATTTAGAAAACACAAGTGATCTCAAGTCAGAGGAAATGTGCCACTTGATACAATCAAGGAATATTCACATTGTGACAAGCAATTGAATATCCTAGTAGGGTCTGTCCAGTACATCCAATGTACCCATGAGTCTACATCTTATTCCATGCTCGAAGCATCCTATAAGATTAGAACACATATTAGTCTTAACCATATCAAGGCTGTCTCATGTTCACCAAGATATCTCGACTAAGGACAAAACTGCATGTCAGCCCAGCTGAACAGCTTTGAGACATTATTCAGAAGTACAATTATTGCAGCAGACAATATAACAACCTGAATAACAACCATGCCTTTATAAACATAAGTGTTTATACATGATACTGATACAATCCCAAGGCCTCAAACATTAGCCTTAAGGGCATACCCCCAACAATCTCCCACTTGCACTTAATCTAATGGTTGAGGAATCTCAAACCCATATTATTACAGTGCTTCTCATGCTTCTGCTGCGCCAGAGGCTTGGTAAGCGGGTCTGCCAGATTGTCATCTGTATGAACCTTGCAGACTTTGATCTCGCCACGATCTATGATCTCCCGGATCAAGTGAAACCGTCTCTGTATGTGCTTGGACTTCTGGTGCGACCGTGGTTCCTTTGCCTGTGCGATTGCTCCAGTGTTATCACAGAAGATAACCAAAGGATCTGCACTCGAAGGAACAACACCAAGTTCTCTCACGAACTTACGAATCCATACTGCCTCCTTGGATGCTTCCGAGGCTGCAACATACTCGGCTTCTGTTGTGGAATCAGCAACAGTTGACAGTTTGAAACTCTTCCACACCACTGCTCCTCCATTCAAGCTAAAAACATAGCCTGATTGCGATCGAAAATCATCCTGGTCCGACTGGAACGAAGCGTCAGTATATCCTTCAATACTGAGTTCTTCCTGACCACCATATATCAAGAACATATCTTTGGTCCTCCGCAGATATTTTAAAATGTTCTTGACTGCAATCCAGTGCGCCATACCTGGATTACTTTGGAACCGACTGGTCACGCTTAACCCGTAAGCGACGTCTGGGCGAGTACACAACATCGCATACATAATGGACCCAATAGCCGAAGCATAAGTCGTATTGTCCATTTCATCTTTCTCAGTCTGTGTTTGTGGACACTGACTCTTCGAAAGATTCAGACCATGTCTGACTGGAAGATATCCTCTCTTAGAATTCTCTAAGTGGAATCTCTCCAGGACTTTATCGATGTAAGTACTCTAGCACAGCCCGAGAAGCCTCTTAGATCTATCCCTGTAGATCTTCACACCTAATACATAGGCTGCTTCTCCAAGATCTTTCATCTGGAAACATTTCCTTAACCATGCCTTAACCGCATGCATTTCAGGAATGTCATTTCCAATGATTAAGATATCATCGACGTAGAGGATTAAGAAAGTAATCACGCTCCCACTAAACCTCTTATATACACACGGGTCATCTTCGTTCTTGATGAAACCAAATTCAGTGACTGATTCATCAAAACGAATATTCCAGCTTCTAGATGCTTGTTTAAGTCCATAAATGGACTTCTTTAACTTGCATATCTTATGACGATCTGATGGATTGGTGAAACCTTCTGGTTGTGTCATGTACACATCCTCATCCAGATTTCCATTCAGGAAAGCTATTTTCACATCCATCTGCCAGATCTCATAATCATAATATGCAGCTATCGCGAAAAGAATCCGAATAGACTTAAACATGGCTACTGGTGAGAAAGTTTCATCATAATCTATCCCATAGATTTGTTTGAAACCTTTCGCAACTAGCCTGCCTTTATAGGTAACCACGTTACCATCCATGTCAATCTTCTTCTTGAAGATCCATTTACAGCCTATAGGGATAACTCCCGGAGGCGGATCAACCAAATCCCAGACTTGGTTATCTGACATGGAGTCCATCTCGGCTCGCATAGCTTCAAGCCATCTTGCTGACTCCGGTCCACTGACCGCTTCCGCATAAGTGAGGGGTTCATCATTATCAATGATGTAGACTCCATCATAGCGCTCAGGCTGTCGACGGATCCTTCCCGATCTTCGCGGTTCCCGTGATATCTGAGCCTCAGGTTGTTCAATAACCTGATCTACCGGCTCAGGCTCATCCAACTGTGCTTGACTACTTTGTCCTTCCTCTGGATTCTCATCCAGCTTTATTTCTCTCCCACTGGCCTCTTGCAGAAGAAACTCCTTCTCAAGAAATATGGCCGTCCGAGCAACAAATACCTTGTTCTCTTTGGGATCGAAGAAATAATAACCCTTAGTTTCCTTAGGGTAACCGACAAAGATACATTTGTCATATCTGCTCTCTAGTTTCCCAGAGGCGAGCTTTTTGACATAAGCCTCGCAGCCCCAGATCCTGATAAATGACAAGCTTGGCTGTTTCCCATACCATAACTCATATGGAGTCTTAGAAACTGCCTTGGATGGTACTCGGTTTAGTACCTTTGCAGCTGTCTCCAGTGCAAAACCCCAAAAGGAGTAAGGTAGAGTAGCCTGACTCATCATAGAACGAACCATATCAAGTAACGTTCTATTTCTCCTCTCGGACACACCATTCCATTGCGGTGTTCCTGGCGGAGTGAGCTGTGAGATAATCCCACACTTCTTCGGATAGTCAGTAAACGCATGACTTAGGTATTCTCCACCTCGATCAGAACGAAGTGCCTTGATATTTCGGCCTAGCTGATTCTGTACTTCATTTTTGAACTCTTTGAACTTGTCAAAAGATTCACTTTTATGCCTCATTAAATAGACATACCCATATCTACTGAAATCATCAGTAAAGGTAATGAAGTACTGATAGCCACCTCTGGCATGTTTACTAAATGGCCCACACACATCACTGTGTATAAGGTCAAGTAAATCTGAAGCCCTTTGACCTTTGTGAGGAAAAGGTGACTTCGTCATTTTACCCATTAAACAAGCTTTGCATGTATCAATCTCCTCATAGGAGAATGATCCCAGCAGTCCATGATCATGCAACCGCTTAATGCGTTTCTCGTTAATATAGCCTAAACGACTATGCCATAGCAAGGTGCTGTCATCAGCATACTTGGCTTTCTTAATATCAATATTTTGTATAGAACTTTCCATGTCCAACATGAATAACCCATTGTTAATTGAACCAGTTGCATAAACAATATTATCAAAAGATAAAACACACTTTGAAATATTGCATTCAAAGGAAAATCCCTTCCTGACAAGATCAGGAATGGAGATAATATTTTTAGTAATACTGGGAACAAAGTAACAACTGTTTAGTTCTAATACAATTCCAGATGGTAATGAGATGAAATAGTCTCCTACAGCAACAGCAGCAACCCGTGCCCCGTTTCCAACGCGTAGGTCCACCTCATGCTGTCCCACCTGCCTTCTTCTCTTGAGTTCCTGTACATTTGAACAAATGTGAACTCCACATGCAGTGTCCAACACCCATGATATAGAAGAAGATGAAACCATGACTTCCGTCACGTATATACCTGAGCCAGAAGCGAAGCTTCCCCTCTTATCACCTTGGAGCGCTTTACAGTCCTTTTTCCAGTGACCCAACTGGCCACAGTGGAAACATCTGTATTCCTTTGACCGTTTCACCTTTTGCTTCAGAGCCTTGCTGTAATTCTTGACAGGGGCCTTGCCCTTCTTCCCCTTCTTCTTGTTCCTCGAAGGAACCATTAAGACAGAGGTTGAAGGCTTACCCTTCAGAGTTTCCTCAGTAGTCAAGAGCATATTCAGCAGCTCTGCCGGAGTACAGTCGATTTTGTTCATATTAAAATTAATAATGAACGCATCGAAAGAGGGCGGGAGAGACTGCAGAATAATGTCTACAGCAAGCTCCTGATTGATGGTATGCCCCAGTTTTTCTAGAGCCTCCTTGTGCCCAATCATCTTGAGCACGTGAGCTCCCACTGGGCTCCCTTCAGCCAGTTTGCTCTGAAAGAAAAGCTTTGTCAGATTATAGCGTTCTGTCCTCGCCTGTGCAGCATACAGCATCTTGAGGTTTGCTATCATGTCTATTGCAGACATATCCTCATGCTGACGCTGCAGCGGTGGCGTCATAGACGCTAGCATCAGGCAAGCGACATCTATGCTATCACTGACGTGCTTTTCATAGGCTTCCCGAACCGCCCTTGCGGCGTTCGGTGCGGGCTGAGGCGGTATCGCCGTCTCGAGGACATACAGTTTCCTCTCAGCCTTAAGAACGATCTTAAGGTGTCCAAACCAGTCTGAGAAGTTCGGCCCAGCAAACTTCTCCCTTTCCAGTAGGGATCGCACATTGAAGTTCATGGTGTTCGTTGCTGCAGAAATCTACAACAATGCAAGAACAGCAAGGTCAGTATCAATGTCAAGAATCAATCAGGACTTAAGAATGATTCTTTTTCTCACTATTTTAGCTGACTGAAAAATCCATTAAACAGTCCGAAAGAGTATCACTCTTTTAGTGAGATGGGATCCAGATTTCATACTTGGTCTCCGCGTCCCGCTCAGGCGAGATAAGATGCACAGAGAGTACAAGCACTAATCTCTGGTAGGCTGTCCCAGCCAATCGCCAACCCGTGCGATTCCCCTTCATCTGGGCAATCCAGCAGACTGTGCCAACTGAGTTGGTACAACACAATCTCTGACCCCACAGATGGCTGCCTCCATGCGCTACCATATGCGCCACATATGTAGGCTACATGGTCAAGCTGACCCGACCTACTCCCTGGACCACCACGTGCTATGCTGAGCAACGAGAAGCGATAAATCCCTTCTCTGTAACACGCAGGTGTAATCCCGCACCGTCTGAAGATAGATGGACGTGCCCACTGAGTGGGTACAACACGGCTCCAACGATAATCAGAACAGTGAGGTTTCGCGTCAGAAGGCTAACGAGCTTGATATTTTAGCGTTGGATTTTAACGGTCTTTTATCTTCTTCACTATCATGCAATTCCTATGGTGATAGCAGAAGATAAATGAATCATGCTGTTCTACTTATTTAAACAATAAAAGAAAGCATGAATCTTATGTGGTAAAAGCCCATAGCCCTAGTAAGACCTTAAGAACTTAAGTCTTCACTTGCTTTTCTTCATGGGTCTTTTGCTGCTCATCTAGCCCAAACCAGGGCCCGAGCGCCATCTGCAGCTCAGGTGCCCCCACCAGGTAAATGCGCCTGTCCCAGAGTCGAACCCTGGACCTCCCACCTGGTCAAGCCACTGCTGCATGCGCCTCTGCCAAGTGTGCTCTGTGCTCTTGTCTGATTAATTTACAAATTAATCTATCTAGACAAGATTGACACGCAGGTCAATTACACTTTATAAATTAAATACAATGTGATACGCAGATCACAATAATTAATTTACAACTTTAATTTCCAGGCACGCAGGCCCCAGCACAGCACACATTAAAAACGGGCAGCCCACATAAGATTAAATAAACAAACATAGGCATCAATCAACATGTGATCCAATCATGAAAATTAAATTTCGAAAACCCCATAGGCATCAATTTTAATTTCCTTATTTGCCCTACAACCTTACAACGGTCCATTACTAGGGATCCACTCATCCAACCTAGTCAGATCCACTGCCCTTGCATGCACCAAGTCCTAACTGACTTGAGTCGACCAAAAGGTCAACCATGCATGCGCCAGGGCTGAACAACCACAATGAGGTCTGGCAAATGGGTGTGACCCCAGGTCTAACTCATGTGCGTTCATAGGTTGTCTCAATCAGACATCGCTACACGCCTGTCTGCAGTCGACCTATAGCCACCAGGTGCTTGCGCACAGGTGCTATCTGGTCAACCCATCAAGGCTGTCAGATGGTCTGATCAGACTGTCTGGATCTAACCTAGGGGATGACTTCAACCCTAGTAACCCGTCTAAGGGTTTACAGTAAGGCCTTAGATCTAGTGTGAGTCGCGCAAGTATTTAAGTTTTAAGAAAACCAACAATATACAAGCGCCAACTGAAGGTAACCTCATACATGCGCCTTAAACAAAATACAAGTTTCGCCTATGATAACTTAACATGTATTTTCGCATGTAATAAAGATCTAAGCATTGTTCGCAAACAAGGATCACAAAATGGCTTGCAATCATAAAACATGCATGAAACCTAGCCTCTGATACCAATTGAAGGTCCCCTAAAGGGGGCGAAACCCTAAAGCATTGGCGCATATGGAAGATGCAAGCAGCGGAAAGGGGGTTTCTAGATCTTGCATGCTATATGATTAACAAAAAGAACCCGATTGCATATAGAGAAGGATCATACCATAGCCATTTCTAGATGGCACCTTGGAAGCAAAGATCAAACTGGATCTTCTCCAGAGGTGACGCACACAATTGATGTCGCCTACTCCTCCTTGCGATCCTTGTGCTAGCAAGGTCCAAAGATGTCTTTGTCGAGTGAAAGGGAAAAAGAACTTCTTGGCTTGGCGATTTTTCCTTATCGTCTATTCCTCTCCTCCACGCAAGAATTCCCCAAGAGCCAAAGCCGAATTGGCGACAAAGCGTGAAGGCGTGAAGAGGGAAAACGTGAAACGTGGTCACGTTGAGAAGTGCTATCCAAAAATAGCATATAACTTCTCCACATGCGATCTTGGGTTTACCCCAATCGCAAACTCCACTTCACCCTTGAACCATGCGCTCATTCATGAGCCGGTTCACTTGAATTTGGTTCAATAACCAAATAAACCAAGCCATAAGTCCAGATCACATTAAAACCCTAAGGTATTTGATCTGACCGTTCATCTCCTGATGCTCTTGTTCTCACCGATCCAGCATCCATTCTCTCAATCGAAGCTTACCGATCTCAAGCCCTAATCAATCAAACATGATCAGACCAGATCTCACTTACAATCAGAGATTAAATCCCTTTAAACTGAACCTGAACAATTCAGTCCACACGATCTGACTTAAGTAAGCCATATCATCAAATTGTGCGACCCTGAGGGTTTCCTTTAAATGTCGGTAACGATAACTTACGTTATCACGATCAGTGAGGGGTATCTAGCAACACATCACTATCTCCCGATATAAAGGAAAGAGTCTTCCAAGACTACACCCAAACCACAGCACAAGTGTGAATCCAACTCACAAGGCATGCATCTTTCCTTTGCCACTGGATGTTCTTATTGGACAAGCGTGTCAAGCTTGTAGCTCCAATATGATAAGTATGATTAGAACAGATGAACACAGTCACCTGGGTATGGCCATACACTTTCTCAATCATCTCATCCAGGGGGCCCCTTTAGAACATCACACTCCTTAAACAAGGAGACGGCAATCCTTTGTCTATCACTAGTGTCCCAACCTGACTCAAGCTCACCATCCAAGATAGTCTATAATCATTATGTTTCAAATGATATTGAACTACCTCAAAACAATGACAATCATCATTTAGAAAACACAAGTGATCTCAAGTCAGAGGAAATGTGCCACTTGATACAATCAAGGAATATTCACATTGTGACAAGCAATTGAATACCCTAGTAGGGTCTGTCCAGTAGATCCAATGTACCCATGAGTCTACATCTTATTCCATGCTCGAAGCATCCTATAAGATTAGAACACATATTAGTCTTAACCATATCAAGGCTGTCTCATGTTCACCAAGATATCTCGACTAAGGACAAAACTGCATGTCAGCCCAGCTGAACAGCTTTGAGACATTATTCAGAAGTACAATTATTGCAGCAGACAATATAACAACCTGAATAACAACCATGCCTTTATAAACATAAGAGTTTATACATGATACTGATACAATCCCAAGGCCTCAAACATTAGCCTTAAGGGCATACCCCCAACAAGTCTTATGTCTCTCCGTAATTGGGGGACCAAAACGACTGTCATTGGGCATGTCATAAGTCACGTAGAGACATGGATGACCAATAGTAAGATTTACCGCTTCCTTATTGGAAGCATGATATCCACTCGGGGCGCCCCACCTTATTGGTGCATGACAGGAATGTGTGGCCACACTTGTTGAGTCATGACCAAAGCATTGGATTGATAAACTTGAGACTAATCCAATGGCAGGATATCAGTTTAGGCAAAGGGATCTATAATGCAATGGGAATCCTCGTTGCTTGTTAGGAGTTGTTGCCATAATGACTTAAGTCCTATGACATGGGTAGTAGTGATGTGTTGCTAGATACCCCTCACTACTTATGATGTTTACATCATTGCCATCGTCATATGGATCCTACGGGGTCACACGCAATAGACTCTTGACGTTGCTTTAATCAGAAGCCTTAGGATCAAGTTATTGGATAACTTGGATCCATTTGGAAGATTTCATCAGCGCCAATGGGCCTGATGAGTCAGAAGAAAATTATTGGAGCAAAACTTCATTTTTTGGCAGGTTGACCCGAAATTGACCTAGATTGGTCACATTTGGATTAGGGTTGCATTGGATTGGATCCAATGGCTTAATCAACCCATACCATGAAGTTTGGACTAGCTCATTATCCAATGAGGTGTTAGGGAATACCGGATGTAATTTAAAATTTTGCAGTCACAGGATGCAGCGGAAGAATCATTACACCCGAAACATATTCCGGTCCCAAGGATCCATGCAAGAGAGAAGAAACAAGGATGTGTTAGAGATGTACCTCTTTTGCTTGTCTAGACGTCGAAGCCATGTTGAAGGCTCCCAAGTGTTCGCCCTCTACAAGTATCCACGCGTCGACTCCTTGATCGTTGCTCCCTTCCACGCTTGGTGCTAGCCTCAGGAACAGAATCGAGCCTTAGGGTTCCTTCACTATTCTTGCGCCACCTCCAAGGTTCATGCGCCAAGTGCAAGGAAGATGCCGCCAACTCCTTATCCTCTTCACTCCAAGAGAAGAGGGAGAAGAAGAGTTTCGGCCTTGAGGAAGATTGAGAGGAATTTGCGCCACCAAGTCCTTCTCCAAGTCACGCCAAGAGGAGAGGAAGGAGAAGACTTACGGTCACTTGTTGGAAGAAGGGTTGCGCCACTTTGATGTTGTCGCCCTTTGCCCTTCTATGTGTGTTCACGTCTCTAAGCGTTCATCAACTAGAGAGGGCGACAATGAAAGTCCCCAAGAGGGGCGGTGAAACCCTAATAGGCGCATATGGAATTCAGCGGAAGGGGTTTCTAGGGATCGAATGCATCTTATATAATCAACATTAAATCTTTTGTATGCAAGAAAGAAATCATACCGATGCCATTTCTAGATGGCGTCTTGGAAGCAGAAAGCGAAATGGCTTTCCTCCAGAGATGACGCACACAAGATGAGAAAGACTTTCTCCTTGTCGATCTTTGTGCTAGCAAAGCTCTCCAAGAGTCCCAATCCGTGAAGGGAGATGAGATGACCTGCTTGGCGAAAAACTTCTTCTACTCCTCGTCCGCCTTCACCACACGAGAATACTTCTTGTGACGAGAGGAAGGGGCGAGAGCAAGAATAGGAGAGCGCAAGTGGCGACATGAGACGTGTGAACATGGCTTCTAAAAATAGTAAGCAACTTCTTCATGCGACCATGAACCTTTCCCAATCGCAAATTGTTCTCTATTTGAACTAAGCGCTCTTTAATGAGCCGGTTCAATTTTGGTTCGGTTTAAGAACCAAGCCAAGCAATCCAGTCTAGATCTAAATTAAACCCTAAGGCTCCAGATCTAACCGTTGATCTCTTGATGCTCTTGATCTCATCGATCTAGCATCCAATCTCTCAATCGAAGCTTACCGATCTCAAGCCCCAATCAATCAAACATGATCAGACCAGATCTCACTTACAATCAGAGATTAAATCCCTTTAAACTGAACTCAAACAATTCAGTCCACACGATCTGACTTAAGTGAGCCATATCATCAAATTGTGCGACCCTAAGGGTTTCCTTTAAATGTCGGTAACGATAACTCACGTTATCACGATCAGTGAGGGGTATCTAGCAACACATCACTGTCTCCCGATATAAAGGAAAGAGTCTTCCAAGACTACACCCAAAAACAGCACAAGTGTGAATCAACTTCACTAAGCATACATATGTCCTTTGCCACTGGATGTTCTTATTGGACAAGCGTGTCAAGCTTGTAACTCCAATATGATGAGCATGATTAGATCAGATGATCACTGTCACCTGGGTATGGCCATACACTTTCTCAATCATCTCATCCAGGGGGCCCCTTAAGAACATCACACTCCTTAAACAAGGAGACGGCAATCCTTTGTCTATCACTAGTGCCCTAACCTGACTCAAGTTCATTATCCAAGATAGTCTATAATCATTATGTTTCAAATGATATTGAACTACCTCAAAACAATGACAATCATCATTTAGAAACACAAGTGATCTCAAGTCAGAGGAAATGTGCCACTTGTCGCAATCAAGGAATATTCACATTGTGACAAACAATTGAATATCCTAGTAGGGTCTGTCCAGTACATCCAATGTACCCATGAGTCTACATCTTATTCCATGCTCGAAGCATCCTATAAGATTAGAACACATATTAGTCTCAATCATATCAAGGCTGTCTCATGTTCACCAAGATATCTCGACTAAGGACTTTACTGCATGTCAGCCTAGCTGAACAGCTTTGAGACATTATTCAGAAGTACACTTATTACAGCAGACAAGGTAACAACCTGAATAACAACCATGCCTTTATAAACATAAGAGTTTATTACATGATACTGATACAATCCCAAGGCCTCAAACATTAGGCTTAAGGGCATACCCCAACAATCTCCCACTTGCACTTAATCTAATGGTTGAGAAATCTCAAACCCATGTTATTACAGTGCTTCTCATGCTTCTGCTGCGCCAGAGGCTTGGTAAGCGGGTCTGCCAGATTGTCATCTGTATGAACCTTGCAGACTTTGATCTCGCCGCGATCTATGATCTCCCTGATCAAGTGAAACCGTCTCTGTATGTGCTTGGACTTCTGGTGCGACCGTGGTTCCTTTGCTTGTGCGATTGCCCCAGTGTTATCACAGAAGATAACCAAAGGATCTGCACTCGAAGGAACAACACCAAGTTCTCTCACGAACTTACGAATCCACACTGCCTCCTTGGATGCTTCCGAGGCTGCAACATACTCGGCTTCTGTTGTGGAATCAGCAACAGTTGACTGTTTGAAACTCTTCCACACCACTGCTCCTCCATTCAAGCTAAAAACATAGCCTGATTGCGATCGGAAATCATCCTGGTCAGACTGGAACGAAGCATCAGTATATCCTTCAATACTGAGTTCTTCCTGACCACCATATATCAAGAACATATCTTTGGTCCTCCGCAGATATTTTAAGATGTTCTTGACTGCAATCCAGTGTGCCTGACCTGGATTACTTTGGAACCGACTGGTCACGCTTAACCCGTAAGCTACGTCTGGGCGAGTACACAACATCGCATACATAATGGATCCAATAGCCGAAGCATAAGGCGTATTGTCCATTTCATCTTTCTCAGTCTGTGTTTGTGGACACTGACTCTTCGAAAGATTCAGACCATGTCTGACTGGAATATATCCTCGTTTAGAATTCTCTAAATGAAATCTCTCCAGGACTTTATCGATGTAAGTACTCTGGCACAACCCGAGAAGCCTCTTAGATCTATCCCTGTAGATCTTCACACCTAATACATAGGCTGCTTCTCCTAGATCTTTCATCTGGAAACATTTCTTTAACCATGCTTTAACAGCATGCATTTCAGGAATGTCGTTTCCAATGATCAAGATATCATCGACGTAGAGGACTAGGAAAGTAATCACGCTCCCACTAAACCTCTTATATACACACGGGTCATCCTCGTTCTTGATGAAACCAAATTCAGTGACTGATTCATCAAAATGAATGTTCCAGCTTCTTGATGCCTGCTTAAGTCCATAAATAGACTTCTTTAACTTGCATATCTTATGACGATCTGATGGATCAGTGAAACCTTCTGGTTGTGTCATGTACACATCCTCATCCAGATTTCCATTCAGGAAAGCTGTTTTCACATCCATTTGCCAAATCTCATAATCACAATATGCAGCTATCGCGAAAAGAATCCGAATAGACTTAAACATAGCTACAGGTGAGAAAGTTTCATCATAATCTATCCCGTAGATTTGTTTGAAACCTTTCGCAACTAGCCTGCCTTTATAGGTAACTACGTTACCATCCATGTCAATCTTCTTCTTGAAGATCCATTTACAGCCTATAGGGATAACTCCCGGAGGCGGATCAACCAAATCCCAGACTTGGTTATCTGACATGGAGTCCATCTCGGCGCGCATAGCTTCAAGCCATCTCGCTGACACCGGTCCACTGACCGCATCCGCATAAGTGAGGGGTTCATCATTATCAATGATGTAGACTCCGTCATAGCGCTCAGGCTGTCGACGAATCCTTCCCGATCTTCGCGGTTCCCGTGATATTTGAGCCTCAGGTTGTTTAATATCCTGATCTACCGGCGCAGGCTCATCCAACTGTGCTTGATCACTTTGTCGTTCCTCTGGATTCTCATCCAGCTTTATTTCTCTCCCACTGGCCTCTTGCAGAAGAAACTCCTTCTCAAGAAATATGGCCGTCCGAGCAACAAATACCTTGTTCTCTTTGGGATCGAAGAAATAATAACCCTTAGTTTCCTTAGGGTAACCGACAAAGTTACATTTGTCAGATCTGCTCTCTAGTTTCCCAGAGGCGAGCTTTTTGACATAAGCCTCGCAGCCCCAGATCCTGATAAATGTCAAGCTCGGCTGTTTCCCATACCATAATTCATATGGGGTCTTAGAAATGGCCTTGGATGGCACTCGGTTTAGTACCTTTGCAGCTGTTTCCAGTGCAAAACCCCAAAAGGAATATGGAAGAGTAGCCTGACTCATCATAGAACGAACCATATCAAGTAACGTTCTATTTCTCCTCTCGGACACACCATTCCATTGCGGTGTTCCTGGCGGAGTGAGCTGTGAGATAATCCCACACTCCTTTAAATAGTCAGTAAACGCATGACTTAGGTATTCTCCACCTCGATCTGAGCGAAGTGCCTTGATATTTCGGCCTAGCTGATTTTGTACTTCATTCTTGAACTCTTTGAACTTGTCAAAAGATTCACTTTTATGTCTCATTAAATAGACATACCCATATCTACTGAAATCATCAGTAAAGGTAATGAAGTACTGATAGCCACCTCTGGCATGTTTACTAAATGGCCCACACACATCACTGTGTATAAGGTCAAGTAAACCTGAAGCCCTTTGACCTTTGTGAAGAAAAGGTGACTTCGTCATTTTACCCATTAAACAAGCCTTGCATGTATCAATCTCCTCATAGGAGAATGATCCCAGCAGTCCATGATCATGCAACCGCTTAATGCGTTTCTCGTTAATATGGCCTAAACGACTATGCCATAGCAAGGTGCTGTCATCAGCATTCTTGGCTTTCTTAATATCAATTTTCTGTATAGAACATTCCATGTCCAACATGTATAACCCATTGTTAATTGAACCAGTTGCATAAACAATATTATCATAAGATAAAACACACTTTGAAATATTGCATTCAAAGGAAAATCCTTTCCTGACAAGAGCAGGAATGGAGATAATATTCTTAGTAATGCTGGGAACAAAGTAACAATTGTCTAGTTCCAATACAATTCCAGATGGTAAAGAAATGAAATAGTCTCCTACAGCAACAGCAGCAACCCGTGCCCCGTTTCCAACGCGTAGGTCCACCTCATGCTGTCCCACCTGTCTTCTTCTCTTGAGTTCCTGCACATTTGAACAAATGTGAACTCCACATGCAGTGTCCAACACCCATGATATAGAAGAAGAAAACATGACCTCAGTCACATAAATACCTGAGCCAGAAGCGAAGCTTCCCCTCTTATCTCCTTGGAGCGCTTTACAGTCCTTTTTCCAGTGACCTAGCTGGCCACAATGGAAACACCTGTATTCCTTGGACCGCTTCACCTTCTGCTTCAGAGCCTTGCTGTAGCTCTTGACAGGGGCTTTGCCCTTCTTCCCCTTCTTCTTGTTCCTGGAAGGAACCATTAAGACAGAGGTCGAAGGCTTTCCCTTCAGAGTCTCCTCAGTACTGAGGAGCATATTCAGCAGCTCTGCCGGAGTACAATCGATTTTGTTCATATTAAAATTAATAATGAACGCGTCGAATGAAGGCGGGAGAGACTGCAGAATAATATCCACAGCAAGCTCCTGGTTGATGGTATGCCCCAGTTTCTCTAGAGCTTCCTTGTGCCCAATCATCTTGAGCACGTGAGCTCCTACTGGGCTCCCTTCAGCCAGTTTGCTCTGAAAGAAGAGCTTCGTCAAATTATAGCGTTCAGTCCTCGCCTGTGCAGCATACAGCATCTTGAGGTTTGCTATCATGTCTATAGCAGACATATCCTCATGCTGACGCTGCAGCGGTGGCGTCATAGACGCTAACATCAGGCAAGCGACATCAATGCTATCATTGACGTGCTTTTCATAGGCTTCCCGAACCGCCCTTGCGGCGTTCGGAGCGGGCTGAGGCGGTATTGCCATCTCGAGGACATACAGTTTCCTCTCTGCCTTAAGAATAATCTTAAGGTGTCCAAACCAGTCAGAGAAGTTCGGCCCAGCAAACTTCTCCCTTTCCAGTAGGGATCGCACATTGAAGTTCATGGTGTTCGTTGCTGTTGGGGTATGCCCTTAAGGCTAATGTTTGAGGCCTTGGGATTGTAAAAGTATCATGTAATAAACTCTTATGTTTATAAAAGGCATGGTTATTATTCAGGTTGTTACCTTGTCTGCTGTAATAAGTGTACTTCTGAATAATGTCTCAAAGCTGTTCAGCTAGGCTGACATGCTATATGTCCTTAGTCGAGATATCTTGGTGAACCTGAGACAGCCTTGATATGATTGAGACTAATATGTGTGCTGATCTTATAGGATGCTTCGAGCATGGAATAAGATGTAGACTCATGGGTACATTGGATGTACTGGACAGACCCTACTAGGATATTCAATTGCTTGTCACAATGTGAATATTCCTTGATTGCAACAAGTGGCACATGTCCTCTGACTTGAGATCACTTGTGTTTCTAAATGATGACTGTCATTGTTTTGAGGTAGTTCAATATCATTTGAAAGATAATGATCATAGACTATCTTGGATAATGATCATGAGTCAGGTTAGGACACTAGTGATAGACATAGGATTGTCGTCTCCTTGTTTAAGGAGTGTGGTGTTCTAAAGGGCCCCCTTATGAGATGATTGAGATAGTGTATGGCCATACCCAGATGACTATGTGCATCTGATCTAATCATGCTCAACATATTGGAATTACAGGCTTGGCACGCTTGTCCAATAAGAACATCCAGTGGCAAAGGACACATGTATGCCTCGTGAGTTTGATTCACACTTGTGCTATGGTTTGGGAGAAGTCTTGGAAGACTCTTTCCTTTATATCGGGAGACAGTGATGTGTTGCTAGATACCCCTCACTGGTCGTGATAACGTAAGTTATCGTTACCGACATTTAAAGGAAACCCTCAGGGTCGCACAATTTGATGATATGGCTTACTTGAGTCAGATCGTATGGACTGGATTCTTTGAGTTCAGATTAAAGGGGATTTAATCTCTGATTGTAAGTGAGATCTGGTCTGATCATGTTTGATTGATTAGGGCTTGAGATCGGTAAGCTTCGATCGAGAGAAATGATGCTAGATCGGGGAGATCAGGGGCATCAGGAGATGAGTGGTTAGATCGTGAGCCTTAGGGTTCAATTTGGTCTAGACCAAGTGGCTTGAGCTATTTCGGTTTGGTTTGATGAACCAAATTCGATTGGACGATTTGGCTTGAACCGGTTCACAAATGTGAACGCTTGGTTCAATGCCAATAGGCGTTTTTGGTTTGTCTTGAGCGCATGGCTTGATTGTCTTCCATTTATGGAAAGTCATCAAAGCCGGTTTTGCAAAAACGCCAAAACGCTTAAGCGTTGGTCTTTTGACGACAACGCCTTGATCCTTTTCGTTGGGTGGTTGACGAAAGAGGAAGACAAGGAAAAGGAGCTCTCGGCCATAGGGATTCATCTAATCACCCCCTTTCCATTCGACAAGATAGCTTGGGTGCCTTGCTAGCACAAGGGACGTCAAGGAAGTGAGCATCTTCATCTTGTGTGTGGACTTGTGGAGGAGACCTAACTTGTTCTCTTCTTCCAAGCCGAATTCCAAGCCTATGGCGTTGGTATGAATCTCCCCTTGTTCTTATCAATCTTTGATAGTTGAACATATGGCATGCAAAAGATCTTGAAACCCTTGCTTCCGCTTGCATAAATTTCATTTGCGCCATGATTAGGGTTTTTGCCCCCCTCTCGAAAGGGGTTCCAACAGTTGCTGCAGGTATCTACAACAATGCAAGAACAGCAAGGTCAGTATCAATGTTAAGAATCAATCAGGACTTAAGAAAGATTCTTTTTCTCACTATTTTATCTGACTGAAAAATCCATTAAACAGTCCGAAAGAGTAAACACTCTTTTAGTGAGATGGGATCCAGATTTCATACTTGGTCTCCGCGTCCCGCTCAGGCGAGATAAGATGCACAGAGAGTACAAGCACTAATCTCTGGTAGGCTGTCCAAGCCAATCGCCAACCCGTGCGATTCCCCTTCATCTGGGCAATCCAGCAGACTGTGCCAACTGAGTTGGTACAACACAATCTCTGACCCCACAGATGGCTGCCCCCATGTGCTACCATATGCGCCACATATGTAGCCTACATGGTCAAGCTGACCCGACCTACTCCCTGGACCACCATGTGCTATGCTGAGCAACGAGAAGGGATAAATCCCTACTCTGTAACACACAGGTGTAATCCCACACCGTCTGAAGATAGATGGACGTGCCCACTGAGTGGGTACAACACGGCTCCAACGATAGTCAGAACAGTGAGGTTTCGCGTCAGAAGGCTTACGAGCTTGATATTTAGCGTTGGATTTTAACGGTCTATTATCTTCTTCACTATCATGCAATTCCTATGGTGATAGCAGAAGATAAATTAAAACATGCTGTTCTACTTATATAAACAATAAAAGAAAGCATGGATCTTATGTGGTAAAAGCCCATAACCTAAGTAAGACCTTAATTAACTTAAGTCTTCACTTGCTTTTCTTCATGGGGCTTTTGCTGCTCATCTGGCCCAAACCAGGGCCCAAGCGCCATCTGCAGCTCTGGTGCGCCCACCAGGAATATGCGCCAGGTCCTAGGGTCGAACCCTAGACCTCCCACCTGATCCAGCCACTGCTGCAAGCGCCTCTGCCAAGTGTGCTCTGTGCTCTTGTCTAATTAAATTACAAATTTAACTATCTAGACAAGATTGACACGCAGGTCAATTACATTTTATAAATTAAACCAATGTGATGCGCAGATCACAATATAAAATTAATTTACAGAATTAACCAGGCACGCAGGCCCCAGCACAGCACACATTAAACTTGGGCAGCCCACATAAGATTAAATAAACATACACATGGCATCGATTAACATGTGATCCAATCATTAAAATAAAATTTTCAAAAAACCCCATGGGCTTCAATTTTATTTTGCTTATGTGCCCTACAACCTTACAACGGTCCATTACTAGGGATCCACTCATCCAACCTAGTCAGATCCACTGCCCTTGCATGCACCAAGTCCTAACTGACTTGAGTGGACCATAGGGTCAACTATGCATGCGCCAGGGCTGAACGACCACAATGAGGTCTGGCAAGCGGGTGTGACCCCGGGCCTAACTCATGTGCGTTCATCGGTTGTCTCAATCAGACATCGCTACACGCCTGTCTGCAGTCGACCTGTAGCCACCACGTGCTTGCGCACAAGTGCTACCTGGTCAACCCATCAAGGCTGTCAGATGGTCTGATCAGACTTTTGGATCCAACCTAGGGGGTGACTTCAACCCTAATAACCCGTCTAAGGGTTTACTGCAAGGCCTTAGATCTATTGTGTGTCGCGCATGTCAAGTAGTTTTGAAGAAAACATAAAGCATGCGCCAACAACATGCGCCAAGAAAACATTCATCAAGATTCGAATATGCAAACTTAACATGTAACTTTCGCATGTAGGTTAGATCTAAGCATATAATCGCATACAAGGATCACAAAAGGTTAAGCAATCATAAAAAGATGCATAGAACACAGCCTCTGATACCAATTGAAAGTCCCCAAGAGGGGCGGTGAAACCCTAATAGGCGCATATGGAATTCAGCGGAAGGGGTTTCTAGGGATCGAATGCATCTTATATAATCAACATTAAATCTTTTGTATGCAAGAAAGAAATCATACCGATGCCATTTCTAGATGGCGTCTTGGAAGCAGAAAGCGAAATGGCTTTCCTCCAGAGATGACGCACACAAGATGAGAAAGACTTTCTCCTTGTCGATCTTTGTGCTAGCAAAGCTCTCCAAGAGTCCCAATCCGTGAAGGGAGATGAGATGACCTGCTTGGCGAAAAACTTCTTCTACTCCTCGTCCGCCTTCACCACACGAGAATACTTCTTGTGACGAGAGGAAGGGGTGAGAGCAAGAATAGGAGAGCGCAAGTGGCGACATGAGACGTGTGAACATGGCTTCTAAAATAGTAAGCCACTTCTTCATGCGACCATGAACCTTTCCCAATCACAAATTGTTCTCTATTTGAACCAAGCGCTCTTTAATGAGCCGGTTCAATTTTGGTTCGGTTTAAGAACCAAGCCAAGCAATCCAGTCTAGATCTAAATTAAACCCTAAGGCTCCAGATCTAACCGTTGATCTCTTGATGCTCTTGATCTCATCGATCTAGCATCCAATCTCTCAATCGAAGCTTACCGATCTCAAGCCCCAATCAATCAAACATGATCAGACCAGATCTCACTTACAATCAGAGATTAAATCCCTTTAAACTGAACTCAAACAATTCAGTCCACACGATCTGACTTAAGTAAGCCATATCATCAAATTGTGCGACCCTAAGGGTTTCCTTTAAATGTCGGTAACGATAACTCACGTTATCACGATCAGTGAGGGGTATCTAGCAACACATCACTGTCTCCCGATATAAAGGAAAGAGTCTTCCAAGACTACACCCAAAAACAGCACAAGTGTGAATCAACTTCACTAAGCATACATATGTCCTTTGCCACTGGATGTTCTTATTGGACAAGCGTGTCAAGCTTGTAACTCCAATATGATGAGCATGATTAGATCAGATGATCACTGTCACCTGGGTATGGCCATACACTTTCTCAATCATCTCATCCAGGGGGCCCCTTAAGAACATCACACTCCTTAAACAAGGAGACGGCAATCCTTTGTCTATCACTAGTGCCCTAACCTGACTCAAGTTCATTATCCAAGATAGTCTATAATCATTATGTTTCAAATGATATTGAACTACCTCAAAACAATGACAATCATCATTTAGAAACACAAGTGATCTCAAGTCAGAGGAAATGTGCCACTTGTCGCAATCAAGGAATATTCACATTGTGACAAACAATTGAATATCCTAGTAGGGTCTGTCCAGTACATCCAATGTACCCATGAGTCTACATCTTATTCCATGCTCGAAGCATCCTATAAGATTAGAACACATATTAGTCTCAATCATATCAAGGCTGTCTCATGTTCACCAAGATATCTCGACTAAGGACTTTACTGCATGTCAGCCTAGCTGAACAGCTTTGAGACATTATTCAGAAGTACACTTATTACAGCAGACAAGGTAACAACCTGAATAACAACCATGCCTTTATAAACATAAGAGTTTATTACATGATACTGATACATTCCCAAGGCCTCAAACATTAGGCTTAAGGGCATACCCCAACAGACAATGGGTCCTATAAATAGGACTAGAGGTGGTTTGGGCAAGGGCTAGGATCATGCCAAGTGTATGGCTAGGATGTGGTGTCTTGAGGCAAGGAAAGTCTCCAAGACTTTACCATAAACCTGAAAGGGGCGAAACCCTAGATCAGGCGCATAAAAAAACTTCTTGGGCGAAAACAAGGGTTTCTTGCGGATCGTATAATATGAACATATGATCAACTATTAAAGCTTGCATAGATCAAGACAAGATCTTACCATGGCCATTGTTTGGATGATGACTTGGAAGATGTAAGAGAGCGAGCGGCTCTTCTCCAAAGTAGTCACACACAAGATGGCGATGGCTTCCTCCCTTGTGTTCTTTGTGCTAGCAAAGATCTCCAAGGTATCCCTTTCGCGTGAAGGAGATGAGATGTCTTCTTGGCTAAGCGAAAACTCTCTACCTCTTCTCTTTCGTGGAGCCTCGACACACACACGAGAGGAGAAGCATTCATTCGAGAGAGTGGGAGGCGTTGAGGCGTTATCCAACGTGGGAACGCTTATGGCTTCCAAAAATAGAAAGTCATCAAGCCATGCGCCCATGTTTTCGAACCAACCAAAACGTCTTCTCACTTTGAACCATGTGTTCACTTATGTGAACCGGTTCTATTGCATTTGGTTCAAAGACCAAATCAAACCAAGCCATGGTCTAGATCTCATATGAACCAGATGGCTCAAGATCTAACCACACATCTCTTGATGCTCTTGATCTCATCGATCAAGCATCAATTCTCCCGATCGAAGCTTAACGATCTCAAGCCCTAATCAATCAAACATGATCAGACCAGATCTCACTTCCAATCAGAGTTTAAACTCCTTTAAACTGAACCAAAACCATTCAGTCCACACGATCTGACATAAGTAAGCCATATCATCAAATTGTGCGACCCTAAGGGTTTCCTTCAATGTCGGTAACGATAACTTACGTTATCACGATCAGAGAGGGGTATCTAACAACACATCACTGTCTCCCGATATGAAGGAAAGAGTCTTCCAAGACTACACCCAAACCATAGCACAAGTGTGAATCCAATTCACTAGACATACATGTTTCCTTTGCCACTGGACGTTCTCATTGGACAAGCGTGTCAAGCCTGTAATTCCAATATGATGAAAATGATTAGATCAGATGAACATAGTCATCTGGGTATGGCCATACACTTTCTCAATCATCTCATCCAGGGGGCCCCTTTAGAACATCACACTCCAACAAGGAGAGGCAATCCTATATCTATCACTAGTGTCCTAACATGACTCATGCTCATTATCCAAGATAATCTATAACCATTATATTTCAAATGATATTGAATTACCTCAAGACAATGCCAATCATCATTTAGAAACACAAGCGATCTCAAGTCAGAGGAAATATGCCACTTGCTTGCATATAAGGATTATTCACATTGTGACAAACAATTGAATATCCTAAGTAGGGTCTGTCCAGTACATCCAATGCACCTATGTGTCTACATCTTATTCCATGCTCGAAGCACCCTATAAGATTAGAACACATATTAGTCTCAATCATATCAAGCCTGTCTCATGTTCACCAAGATATCTCGACTAAGGACAATGCTAATGTCAGCCAAGCTGAACACCATTGAGACATTATTCAGAAGTATATATAACAGCAGCAGATAATGTAACAACCTGAATAACAACCATTGCCTTTATAAACTTATACATAGTTTATACATGATACTGAAATCATCCCAAAGGCCTCAAACATTAGCCTTAAGGGCATACCCCAACAATCTCCCACTTGCACTTAATCTAATGGTTGAGAAATCTCAAACCCATATTATTACAGTGCATCTCATGCTTCTGCTGCGCCAGAGGCTTAGTAAGCGGGTCAGCTAGATTGTCATCTGTATGAACCTTGCAGATCTTGATCTCTCCACGATCTATGATCTCATGGATCAAATGAAACCTTCTCTGTATGTGCTTGGACTTCTGGTGTGACCGTGGTTCCTTTGCTTGTGCTATTGCTCCAGTGTTATCACAGAAGATAACCAATGGATCAGCACTCGAAGGAACAACACCAAGTTCTTGAACGAACTTACGAATCCACACTGCCTCCTTTGATGCTTCTGAGGCTGCAACATACTCGGCTTCTGTTGTGGAATCAGCAACAATTGATTGTTTGAAACTCTTCCACACCACTGCTCCTCCATTCAAGCTAAAAACATAGCCTGATTGCGATCGGAAATCATCCTGGTCAGATTGGAATGAAGCGTCAGTATATCCTTCAATACTGAGTTCTTCCTGACCTCCATAAATCAAGAACATATCTTTGGTCCTCCGAAGATATTTCAAAATGTTCTTGACTGCAATCCAGTGTGCCTTACCTGGATTACTTTGGAATCGACTGGTCACGCTTAACCCGTAAGCGACGTCTGGGCGAGTACACAACATCGCATACATAATGGATCCAATAGCCGAAGCATAAGGCGTATTGTCCATTTCATCTTTCTCAAATTGTGTTTGAGGACACTGGCTCTTAGAAAGATTCAGACCATGTATGACTGGAAGATATCCTCTTTTAGAATTTTCTAAATGGAATCTCTCCAGGACTTTATCGATGTAAGTACTCTGGCACAGCCCGAGAAGCCTATTAGATCTATCTCTATAGATCTGCACACCTAATACATAGGCTGCTTCTCCTAAATCTTTCATCTGGAAACATTTTCTTAACCATGCTTTGACCGCATGCAGTTCAGGAATATCGTTTCCAATGATCAAGATATCATCGACGTAGAGGACTAGGAAAGTAATCACGCTCCCACTAAACCTCTTATATACACACGGGTCATCTTCATTTTTGATGAAACCAAATTCACAAACTGATTCATCAAAACGAATATTCCAGCTTCTAGATGCTTGTTTTAGTCCATAAATGGACTTCTTTAACTTGCATATTTTATGACGATCTGATGGATTGATGAAACCTTCAGGCTGTGTCATATACACATCCTCTTCCAGTTTTCCATTAAGGAAAGCGGTCTTCACATCCATTTGCCAGATCTCATAATCATAATATGCAGCTATCGCGAGAATAATCCGAATGGACTTAAACATGGCTACAGGAGAGAATGTTTCATCATAATCTATCCCGTAGATTTGTTTGAAACCTTTCGCAACTAGCCTGCCCTTATAGGTAACTACGTTACCATCCATATCAATCTTCTTCTTGAAGATCCATTTATAGCCTATAGGGATTACTCCCGGAGGCGGATCAACCAAATCCCAGACTTGGTTATCTGACATGGAGTCCATCTCGGCTCGCATAGCTTCAAGCCATCTTGCTGATTCCGGTCCACTGACCGCATCCGCATAGGTGAGGGGTTCATCATTAATGATGTAGACTCCGTCATAGCGCTCAGGCTGTCGACGAATCCTTCCTGATCTACGCGGTTCCCGTGATATCTGAGCCTCAGGTTGAACATCAACCTGTTCTATTTGCTCAGGCTCATCCAACTGAGCTTGACTACTTTGTCCCTCTTCTGGACTTTCATCCAGTTTTATTTCTCTCCCACTGGCTTCTTGCAGAAGAAATTCCTTCTCAAGAAAAATAGCCGTACGAGCAACAAATACTTTGTTCTCTTTGGGATCGTAGAAATAATAACCCTTAGTTTCTTTAGGGTAACCGACAAAGATACATTTATAAGATCTGCTCCCTAGTTTCCCAGAGGCAGCTTTTTGACATAAGCCTCGCAACCCCAGATTTTGATAAATGTCAAGCTTGGCTGTTTCCCATACCATAACTCATATGGAGTCTTTGAAACGGCCTTGGATGGCACTCGGTTTAGTACCTTTGCAGCTGTTTCCAGTGCAAATCCCCAAAAGGAGTAAGGTAGAGTAGCCTGACTCATCATCGAACGAACCATATCCAATAAGGTTCTATTTCTCCTCTCGGACACACCATTCCATTGCGGTGTTCCTGGCAGAGTGAGCTATGAGATAATCCCACACTCCTTCAGATAGTCAGTAAACTCTCGACTCAAGTATTCTCCACCTCGATCGGATCGAAGGGCCTTGATATTCCAGCCTAGCTGATTCTGTACTTCATTTTTGAACTCTTTGAACTTGTCAAAAGATTCACTCTTATGTCTCATTAGATAGACATAACCATATCTACTGAAATCATCAGTAAAAGTAATGAAGTATGAATAGCCACCTCTGGCATGTTTACTAAATGGCCCACACACATCACTGTGAATAAGGTCAAGTAAACCTGAAGCCCTTTGACCTTTATTAGAAAAAGGAGTCTTCGTCATTTTGCCCATTAAACAAGCTTTGCATGTATCAAGCTCCTCATAGGAGAATGATCCCAGCAGTCCATGGTCATGCAACCGCTTAATGCGCTTCTTGTTAATATGGCCTAAACGACTATGCCATAGCAAGGTGCTGTCATCAGCATACTTGGCTTTCTTATTATCAATTTGTTGTACAGAACATTCCATGTCCAACATGTATAACCCATTGTTAATTGAGCCAGTAGCATAAACAATATTATCAAATGAAATACAACACTTTAATGTTTTGCATTCAAAAGAAAATCCTTTCCTGACAAGAGCAGGAATAGAGATAATATTCTTAGTTATGCTCGGTATAAAATAACAATTGTCAAGTTCTAATACAAAACCAGATGGTAAAGAGATGTTATATTGTCCTACAGCAACAGCACCAACCCGTGCCCCGTTTCTAACTCGTAGGTCCACCTCATGCTGTCCCACCTGTCTTCTTCTCTTGAGTTCCTGTACATTTGAACAAATGTGAACTCCACATGCAGTGTCCAACACCCATGAAATAGAAGAAGCTACCATGACTTCAGTCACGTAAATACCTGAGCCAGAAGTGAAAGGCTTGCTTCCCTTCTTCTCTCCTTGGAGCGCTTTACAGTCCTTCTTCCAGTGACCGAGCTGTCCACAATGGAAACATCTGTTGTCCTTTGACCGCTTTATCTTTTGTTTCAGAGCCTTGTTGTAGCTCTTGATAGGGGCTTTGCCCTTCTTCCCCTTGTTCCTTGAAGGAACCAGCAAGACAGAGGAGGAAGGCTTTCCCTTCTCAAGAGTCTGCTCTGTGGTACAGAGCATGTTCAGTAACTCTGCCGGAGTACAATCGATCTTGTTCATATTAAAATTAATAATGAACGGATCAAAAGAGGCCGGGAGAGACTGCAGGATAATGTCTACAACAAGTTCCTGATTGATGGTGTGTCCCAGTTTCTCTAGAGCCTCCTTGTACCCAATCATCTTGAGTACGTGAGCTCCCACTGGACTCCCTTCAGTCAGTTTGCTCTGAAAGAAAAGTTTCATCAAGTTATAGCGTTCAGTCCTTGCCTGTGCAGCATACAGCATCTTGAGATTTGCTATAATATCAATAGCAGATAAATCCTCATGCTGACGCTGGAGCTCTGGCGTCATTGACGCAAGCATAAGGCAAGCGACATCAGTACTATCACTGACGTGCTTCTCATAAGCATCCCGAACCGCCCTTGCGGCGTTCGCTGCGGGTTGAGGCGGTATTGCCGTCTCAAGGACATACAGTTTCCTCTCAGCCTTAAGAACAATCTTAAGCTGTCGGTACCAGTCTGAGAAGTTTGGCCCAGCAAACTTCTCCTTTTCTAGTATGGATCGCAAATTGAGCCCTGTGGTGTTCGTTGCTGCAGGAATCTACAACATTGCAAGAACAACAAGGTCAGTATCCATGTTAGAATCAATCCAGGACTTAAGAATGATTCTTTTCTCACTATTTTATTTGACTGAAAAATCCAATAAAACAGTCCGAAAGAGTAAAACCCCTTTTAGTGAGATGGGATCCAGATTTCATACTTGGTCTCCGCGTCCCGCTCAGGCGAGATAAGATGCACAGAGAGTTCAAGCACTAATCACTGGTAGGCTTTCCATGCCAATCGCCAACCCGTGCGATTCCCCTTCATCTGGGCAATCCAGCAGACTGTGCCAACTGAGTTGGTACAACACAGTCTCTGATTCCACAGATGGCTGCCTCCATATAGCTAACATATGCTCAATATGTAGCCTACTGTTGGGGTATGCCCTTAAGGCTAATGTTTGAGGCCTTGGGATTGTATCAGTATCATGTAATAAACTCTTCTGTTTATAAAGGCATGGTTATTATTCAGGTTGTTACCTTCTCTGCTGCAATTAGTGTACTTCTGAATAATGTCTCAATGCTGTTCAGCTAGGCTGACATGCTAAATGTCCTTAGTCGATATATCTTGGTGAACATGAGACAGCCTTGATATGATTGAGACTAATATGTGTTCTAATCTTATAGGATGCTTCGAGCATGGAATAAGATGTAGACTCATGGGTACATTGGATGTACTGGACAGACCCTACTAGGACATTCAATTGCTTGTCACAATGTGAATGATCCTTGATTGCAACAAGTGGCACATGTCCTCTGACTTGAGATCACTTGTGTTTCTAAATGATGATTGTCATTGTTTTGAGGTAGTTCAATATCATTTGAAACATAATGGTTATAGACTATCTTGGATAATGATCATGAGTCAGGTTAGGGCACTAGTGATAGATAGAGGATTGCCGTCTCCTTGTTGAAGGAGTGTGGTGTTCTATAGGGGCCCCCTAGATGAGATGATTGAGAAAGTGTATGGCCATACCCAGGTGACTATGTGTATCTGATCTAATCATGCTCATCATATTGGAGCTACAGGCTTGACACGCTTGTCCAATAAGAACATCCAGTGGCAAAGGATACTTGCATGCCTTGTGAAGTGGATTCACACTTGTGCTGTGGTTTGGGTGTAGTCTTGGAAGACTCTTTCCTTTATATTGGGAGACAGTGATGTGTTGCTAGATACCCCTCACTGATCGTGATAACGTAAGTTATCATTACCGACATTTAAAGGAAACCCTCAGGGTCGCACAATTTGGTGATATGGCTTACTTGAGTCAGATCGTGTGGACTGAATTGTTTGGGTTCAGTTTAAAGGGATTTAATCTCTGATTGTAAGTGAGATCTGGTCTGATCATGTTTGATTGATTAGGGCTTGAGATCGGTAAGCTTCGATCGAGAGAGATGATGCTAGATCGGTAAGATCAGGAGCATCAGGAGATGAACGGTCAGATCTGGAACCTATTGGTTCAATGAGGTCTAGACCATGGCTTGGGCTGATTTGATTTGGTTTTTTGGACCAAAGTCAATTGGATCGATTGAGCATGAACCGGTTCACATGTGTATGAACGCTTGGTTCAATGCTTAAGCGTTTTGGTCGGTTTTCAAAGCATTACTTCATGTCATTCCATTTATGGAAAGTCATCAAGGCGACTTTGTGAAAACGCCTCAACGCTTCTCTTGGATGATGACCGCTTGCAATCTCGTGGAGAGGAGAGTGTGTTGATGACAAGAGGAGGAATTCGGCCGAGCAAAGCGATCTCTATCCTCTCCTTCACGCGACAAGGTCCCATTGAAACACTTTGCTCGCACAAAGGATTCAAAGGAGCAAGCCATCTTCACTTGTTGTGTGCGTCACCTTTGGAGAAGGAGCACTTGCGTCTTTGCTTCCAAGGCACCAACCAAACCGATGGCATTGGTATGATCTACTCTTGATCTATTCAATCTATGATAGTTGATCATATGGCATGCAAAAGATCATCAAACCCTTGCTTCCGCTTGCAAAACTATATTTGCGCCATGCTTAGGGTTTTCGCCCCCCTCTCGAAAGGGGTTTCTTCAATTGGTATCAGAGGTTGGCTTTATGCATGCTATTATGTTTGCTCGTGTGATCCATGTTTACACTTATGCTTAGATCTATGGTTGGTTACATGCGCAAGCTCATGAAAATTTATGATGCGAAAACAACATGCATGATGTTTATTGCTCTTAGCCGCATGTATTGGTGCTTGTTGTTGTTTTTGTCAAAGTCGCGCTCCCCCTTGAAGGGGACTCTACAAGTGTTATGGAAGGCGCATGTTTGTTGGCGCTTCTTACATGTTGTTTTTGACAAAACAAAAGATCTTGCGCGCCTCATCTAGATCTAAGGCCCTACTTTAAACCCTTAGATGGGTTGATGGGGTTGAAAGCATCATCTAGTATAGATCAACTAAGTCTGATCAGACCATCTGACAGCCTAGATGGGTTGACCAGATAGCACCTGTGCGCAAGCACGAGGTGGCTATAGGTTAACTGCATCAAAGGCGTGTAGCGAGGTCTGGTTGAGACAACCAGTGAACACACATAAGTTAGGCCCGGGGTCACACCCGCTTGCCAGAACTCATGTTGGCTGTTCAGCCCTTGGCGCATGCATGGTTGACCATTAGGTCAACTCGAGTCAGTTAGGACTTGGTGCATGTAAGGGCATGGATCTAACTAGATTGATGAGTGGATCCCTATCAATGGACCATTGTAAGGTTGTAAGGCACATAAGAAAATTAAAATTGATGCCAATGGGTTTTCAAAATTTTATTTTCTTGTAATGGATCACATGTTGATTGAATGATGCCATGATGTTTGTTTATTTAATCTTATGTGGGTTGCCCTTTTAATGTGTGCTGTGCTGGGGCCTGCGAGCCTGGTAAATTATTATTTTTGTGATCTGCGAATCACATTTTAATGAATTTATTGTATAATTGACCTGCGAGTCAAGCTTGTCTAGATAGATTAAAATGTATTTTAATTAGACACGAGCACAAAAGCACACATCGCAGAGGCGCATTCAGCTGGTGGGTGCACCTGAGCTGCATTGAGCGCTAGGGCCCTGGGTTGGACCAGATGAGATGCTAAAGACCTAAGAAGAGCAAGTGAAGACTTAAGTATCTTAAGGTCTTACTTAGGCTATGGGCTTTTACCACATAAGATGCATGCTTTCTTTTATTGTTTAAATAAGTAGAACAGCATGAGTTATTTATCTTCTGCTATAGCCATAGGATTTGCCTGATAGTAAGAAGATAAAAGACCGTTAAAATCCAACGCTAAAATATCAAGCACGTAATGCCTTCTGACGCAAAACCTCACTGTTCTGACTATCGTTGGAGCCGTGTTGAACCCACTCAGTGGGCACGTCCATCTATCTTCAGACGGTGTGTGATTTCACCTGCGTGTTACAGAGAAGGGATTTATCGCTTCTCGTTGCTCAGCATAGCACGTGGTGGTCCAGGGAGTAGGTCGGGTCAGCTTGACCATGTAGGCTACATGTGTGGAGCATATGGTAGCACATGGAGGCAGCCATCTGTGGGGTCAGAGATTGTGTTGTACCAACTCAGTTGGCACAGTCTGCTGGATTGCCCAGATGAAGGGGAATCGCACGGGTTGGCGATTGGCAGGGACTGCCTACCAGAAATTAGTGCTTGTACTCTCTGTGCATCTTATCTCGCCTGAGCGGGACGCGGAGACCAAGTATGAAATCTGGATCCCATCTCACTAAAAGAGTTCTACTCTTTCGGGCTGTTTTGCTGGATTTTTCAGCCAGATAAAATAGTGAGAAAAAGAATCTTTCTTAAGTCCTGGATTGATTCTAAACATTGATGCTGACCTTGCTGTTCTTGCATTGTTGTAGATTCCTGCAGCAACGAACACCATGAGCTTCAATGTGCGATCCCTACTGGAAAGGGAGAAGTTTGCTGGGCCAAACTTCTCAGACTGGTTCGGACACCTTAAGATCGTTCTTAAGGCAGAGAGGAAACTGTATGTCCTCGAGACGGCTGTGCCGCCTCAACCCGCTGCGAACGCCGCAAGGGCGGTTCGTGATGCCTATGAAAAGCACGTCAATGATAGCATTGATGTCGCTTGCCTGATGCTAGCGTCTATGACGCCACCGCTGCAGCGTCAGCATGAGGATATGTCGGCTATAGAGATTATAGCGAACCTCAAGATGCTGTATGCTGCACAGGCGAGGACAGAACGCTATAATCTAACAAAGCTTTTCTTTCAGAGCAAACTGGCTGAAGGGAGCCCAGTGGGAGCTCACGTGCTCAAGATGATTGGGCACAAGGAGGCTCTGGAGAAACTGGGGCATACCATCAACCAGGAGCTTGCTGTAGATATTATTCTGCAGTCTCTTCCGCCTTCTTTCGATGCGTTCATTATTAACTTTAATATGAACAAAATCGATTGTACTCCGGCAGAGCTGCTGAATATGCTCTTGACTACTGAGGAAACTCTGAAGGGAAAGCCTTCAACCTCTGTCTTAATGGTTCCTTCCAGGAACAAGAAGAAGGGGAAGAAGGGCAAGGCCCCTGTCAAGAGTTACAGCAAGGCTCTGAAACAGAAGGTTAAGCGGTCAAAGGACAACAGGTGTTTCCACTGTGGCCAGCTGGGTCACTGGAAAAAGGACTGTAAAGCGCTCCAAGGAGACAAGAGGGGAAGCATTGCTTCTGGCTCAGGTATATTTGTGACTGAGGTCATGATATCATCTTCTTCTGTTTCATGGGTGTTGGACACTGCATGTGGAGTTCACATTTGTTCAAATGTACAGGAACTCAAGAGAAGAAGGCAGGTGGGACAGCATGAGGTAGACCTACGCGTTGGAAACGGGGCACGGGTTGCTACTGTTGCTGTAAGAGACTATTTCATTTCTTTACCATCTGGCATTGTAATGGAATTAAACAATTGTTACTTTGTTCCCAGTATCACTAAAAATATTATCTCCATTCCTGCTCTTGTCAGGAAGGGATTTTCCTTTGAATGCAAGATTTCAAAGTGTTATCTTACTCTTGATAATATTGTCTATGCTACTGGTTCAATTAACAATGGGTTATTCATGTTGGACATGGAATATTCTATACAAAACATTGATAATAAGAAAGCCAAGTATGCTGATGACAGCACCTTGCTATGGCATAGTCGTTTAGGCCATATTAACAAGAAGCGCATTAAGCGGTTGCATGATCATGGACTGCTGGGATCATTCTCCTATGAGGAGATTGATACATGCAAAGCTTGTTTGATGGGTAAAATGACGAAGTCACCTTTTCCTCACAAAGGTCAAAGGGCTTCAGGTTTACTTGACCTTATACACAGTGATGTGTGTGGGCCATTTAGTAAACATGCCAGAGGTGGCTATTCGTACTTCATTACCTTTACTGATGATTTCAGTAGGTATGGGTATGTCTATCTAATGAGACATAAGAGTGAATCTTTTGATAAGTTCAAAGAGTTCAAAAATGAAGTACAGAATCAGCTAGGGCGAAATATCAAGGCACTTCGTTCTGATCGAGGTGGAGAATACTTGAGTCATACGTTTACTGACTATCTGAAGGAGTGTGGGATTATCTCACAGCTCACTCCGCCAGGAACACCGCAATGGAATGGTGTGTCCGAGAGGAGAAATAGAACGTTACTTGATATGGTTCGTTCTATGATGAGTCAGGCTACTCTTCCATACTCCTTTTGGGGATTTGCACTGGAAACAGCTGCAAAGGTACTAAACCGAGTGCCATCCAAGGCAGTTTCTAAGACTCCATACGAGTTATGGTATGGGAAACAGCCGAGCTTGACATTTATCAGGATCTGGGGTTGCGAGGCTTATGCCAAAAAGCTCGCCTCTGGGAAACTGGAGAACAGATCTGAGAAATGCATCTTTGTCGGTTACCCTAAGGAAACTAAGGGTTATTATTTCTTCGATCCCAAAGAGAACAAAGTATTTGTTGCTCGGACGGCCATATTTCTTGAGAAGGAGTTTCTTCTGCAAGAAGCCAGTGGGAGAGAAATAAAACTGGATGAGAATCCAGAGGAAGGACAAAGTAGTCAAGCACAGTTGGATGAGCCTGAGCCGGTAGAACAGGTTATTGTGCAACCTGAGGCTCAGATATCGCGGGAACCGCGTAGATCGGGAAGGATCCGTCGACAGCCTGAGCGCTATGATGGAGTCTACATCATTAATAATGATGAACCCCTTACTTATGCGGATGCGGTCAGCGGACCGGAGTCAGCTAGATGGCTTGAAGCTATGCGAGCCGAGATGGACTCCATGTCAGATAACCAAGTCTGGGATTTGGTTGATCCGCCTCCGGGAGTAATCCCTATAGGCTGTAAATGGATCTTCAAGAAGAAGATTGACATGGATGGTAACGTAGTTACCTATAAAGGCAGGCTAGTTGCGAAAGGTTTCAAACAAATCTACGGGATAGATTATGATGAAACTTTCTCACCTGTAGCCATGTTTAAGTCTATTCGGATTCTTTTCGCGATAGCTGCATATTACGATTATGAGATCTGGCAGATGGATGTGAAGACAGCTTTCCTTAATGGAAATCTGGATGAGGATGTGTATATGACACAACCTGAAGGTTTCACTAATCCATCAGATCGTCATAAAATATGCAAGTTAAAGAAGTCCATATATGGACTTAAACAAGCATCTAGAAGCTGGAATATTCGTTTTGATGAATCAATCTCTAAGTTTGGTTTCATCAAGAACGAGGATGACCCGTGTGTATATAAGAGGTTTAGTGGGAGCGTGACTACTTTTCTAGTCCTCTACGTCGATGATATCTTAATCATTGGAAACGATATTCCTGAACTGCATGCTGTTAAAGCATGGTTAGGAAAATGTTTTCAGATGAAAGATCTAGGAGAAGCAGCCTATGTTTTAGGTGTGAAGATCTACAGGGATAGATCTAAGAGGCTTCTCGGGCTGTGCCAGAGTACTTACATCGAGAAAGTCCTGGAGAGATTCCATTTAGAGAATTCTAAAAGAGGATATCTTCCAGTCAGACATGGTCTGAATCTTTCGAAGAGTCAGTGTCCACAAACACAGACTGAGAAAGATGAAATGGACAATACGCCTTATGCTTCGGCTATTGGGTCCATAATGTATGCGATGTTGTGTACTCGCCCAGACGTCGCTTACGGGTTAAGCGTGACCAGTCGGTTCCAAAGTAATCCAGGTATGGCGCACTGGATTGCAGTCAAGAACATTTTAAAATATCTGCGGAGGACCAAAGATATGTTCTTGATATATGGTGGTCAGGAAGAACTCAGTATAGAAGGATATACTGACGCTTCGTTCCAGTCGGACCAGGATGATTTCCGATCGCAATCAGGCTATGTTTTTAGCTTGAATGGTGGAGCGGTGGTGTGGAAAAGTTTCAAACAGTCAACTGTTGCTGATTCCACAACAGAAGCCGAGTATGTTGCAGCCTCGGAAGCATCCAAGGAGGCAGTGTGGATTCGTAAGTTCGTGAGAGAACTTGGTGTTGTTCCTTCGTGTGCAGATCCTTTGGTTATCTTTTGTGATAACACTGGAGCAATCGCACAAGCAAAGGAACCACGGTCGCACCAGAAGTCCAAGCACATACAGAGACGGTTTCACTTGATCCGGGAGATCATTGATCGTGGCGAGATCAAAGTCTGCAAGGTTCATACAGACGACAATCTGGCTGACCCGCTTACCAAGCCTCTGGCGCAGCAGAAGCATGAGAAGCACTGTAATAACATGGGTTTGAGATTTCTCAACCATTAGATTAAGTGCAAGTGGGAGATTATTGGGGTATGCCCTTAAGGCTAATGTTTGAGGCCTTGGGATTGTATCAGTATCATGTAATAAACTCTTCTGTTTATAAAGGCATGGTTATTATTCAGGTTGTTACCTTCTCTGCTGCAATTAGTGTACTTCTGAATAATGTCTCAATGCTGTTCAGCTAGGCTGACATGCTAAATGTCCTTAGTCGATATATCTTGGTGAACATGAGACAGCCTTGATATGATTGAGACTAATATGTGTTCTAATCTTATAGGATGCTTCGAGCATGGAATAAGATGTAGACTCATGGGTACATTGGATGTACTGGACAGACCCTACTAGGACATTCAATTGCTTGTCACAATGTGAATGATCCTTGATTGCAACAAGTGGCACATGTCCTCTGACTTGAGATCACTTGTGTTTCTAAATGATGATTGTCATTGTTTTGAGGTAGTTCAATATCATTTGAAACATAATGGTTATAGACTATCTTGGATAATGATCATGAGTCAGGTTAGGGCACTAGTGATAGATAGAGGATTGCCGTCTCCTTGTTGAAGGAGTGTGGTGTTCTATAGGGGCCCCCTAGATGAGATGATTGAGAAAGTGTATGGCCATACCCAGGTGACTATGTGCATCTGATCTAATCATGCTCATCATATTGGAGCTACAGGCTTGACACGCTTGTCCAATAAGAACATCCAGTGGCAAAGGATACTTGCATGCCTTGTGAAGTGGATTCACACTTGTGCTGTGGTTTGGGTGTAGTATTGGAAGACTCTTTCCTTTATATCGGGAGACAGTGATGTGTTACTAGATACCCCTCACTGATCGTGATAACGTAAGTTATCGTTACCGATATTTAAAGGAAACCCTCAGGGTCGCACAATTTGGTGATATGGCTTACTTGAGTCAGATCGTGTGGACTGAATTGTTTGGGTTCAGTTTAAAGGGATTTAATCTCTGATTGTAAGTGAGATCTGGTCTGATCATGTTTGATTGATTAGGGCTTGAGATCGGTAAGCTTCGATCGAGAGAGATGATGCTAGATCGGTAAGATCAGGAGCATCAGGAGATGAACGGTTAGATCTGGAACCTATTGGTTCAATGAGGTCTAGACCATGGCTTGGGCTGATTTGATTTGGTTTTTTGGACCAAAGTCAATTGGATCGATTGAGCATGAACCGGTTCACATGTGTATGAACGCTTGGTTCAATGCTTAAGCGTTTTGGTCGGTTTTCAAAGCATTACTTCATGTCATTCCATTTATGGAAAGTCATCAAGGCGACTTTGTGAAAACGCCTCAACGCTTCTCTTGGATGATGACCGCTTGCAATCTCGTGGAGAGGAGAGTGTGTTGATGACAAGAGGAGGAATTCGGCCGAGCAAAGCGATCTCTATCCTCTCCTTCACGCGACAAGGTCCCATTGAAACACTTTGCTAGCACAAAGGATTCAAAGGAGCAAGCCATCTTCACTTGTTGTGTGCGTCACCTTTGGAGAAGGAGCACTTGCGTCTTTGCTTCCAAGGCACCAACCAAACCGATGGCATTGGTATGATCTACTCTTGATCTATTCAATCTATGATAGTTGATCATATGGCATGCAAAAGATCATCAAACCCTTGCTTCCGCTTGCAAAACTATATTTGCGCCATGCTTAGGGTTTTCGCCCCCCTCTCGAAAGGGGTTTCTTCACCTACATGGTCAAGCTGACCTGACCTACTCCCTGGACCACCACGTGCTATGCTGAGCAACGAGAAGCGATAAATCCCTTCTCTGTAACACGCAGGTGTAATCACACACCGTCTGAAGATAGATGGGCGTGCCCACTGAGTGGGTACAACACGGCCCCAACGATAGTCAGAACAGTGAGGTTTCGCGTCAGAAGGCTTTCGTGCTTGATATTTGACGTTGGATTTTAACGGTCCATTTTATCTTCTTACTATCATACAATTCTTATGGTGATAGCAGAAGGATAAATCAAGCATGTGCTAATATTTCTTAAACAGTAAATAGAAAGCACAATGATCTTATGTGGTAAATGCCCATAAAAGCCTAAGTAAAAACCCTAGTTTTACACAAGTCTTCACATGAGCTCTTTATGGGTCTCTTGCACTTTATCTGGCCCAGCCCGGGCCCAAGCCCTCTCTGCAGCTCAAATGCGCCCATCAGGTAGCATGCGCCTGTGCTAGAGTCGAACTCTAGACCTCCCACCTGGTCAAGGCACTTGCTGCAAGCGCTTCTGTCATGTGTGCTCTGTGCTCATGTCTGATCAAATTACATTTTAATCTATCTAGACATGAATTGACACGCAGGTCAATTGTACATTATTATAAATTAAAGTGTGATACACAGATCACAATAAAAATTTACAATTAATTCCAGGCACACAGGCCCCAGCACAGCACACAAATTAGGGCAGCCCACATAAGATTAAATAGACACCCAAACAGGTTAAATAAGCATACATGTGATCCAATCAGAAAATAAAATTTTTGAAAAACCCCATGGCATCAATTTTATTTCCTTGTGTGCCCTACTACCTTACAACGGTCCATTAATAGGGATCCACTCATCAGACCAAGTCAGACCCACTGCCCTTGCATGCACCCAGTCATAACTGACTTGTGTTGACCTAGTGGTCAACTATGCATGCCTTAAGGGCTGAACGTCCCACATGATTTCTGGCAGGCGGGTGTGACCCCGGGCCTTAATCATGATCGTTCACTAGGCGCCTCAATCAGACATCGCTACACGCCCTTCTGCAGTCGGCCTATAGCCACCTGTATGCGTGCGCATAGGTGCTATCTGGCCGACCCATCTAGGCTGTCAGATGGTCTGATCAGGCTGTTGGGTCCAGACTAGACTGACGACTTCAACCCTAGTAAACCGTCTAAGTATTTCAAGTAGGCGCTTTAGAGAGATCTAGGTGAGGGGCGCGCAAGATATTGAGTTTTGATAAAAACTTCTCTTACATGCGCACACAAATATCATACATGCGCAACTTAAGTAAAAACCAAAACACATCCAATGTCTAGCATGTATTTTCGCATGATGATCTATAAGGTTTAGATCTACTCTAAAAACGCAAGCATGGATCACAAACATAAGCAATCATACGAATCATATCAAAACTTGGCTCTGATACCAATTGAAAGGGGCGAAACCCTAGATCAGGCGCATAAAAAAACTTCTTGGGCGAAAACAAGGGTTTCTTGCGGATCGTATAATATGAACATATGATCAACTATTAAAGCTTGCATAGATCAAGACAAGATCTTACCATGGCCATTGTTTGGATGGCGACTTGGAAGATGTAAGAGAGCGAGCGGCTCTCCTCCAAAGTAGTCACACACAAGATGGCGATGGCTTCCTCCCTTGTGTTCTTTGTGCTAGCAAAGATCTCCAAGGTATCCCTTTCGCGTGAAGGAGATGAGATGTCTTCTTGGCTAAGCGAAAACTCTCTACCTCTTCTCTTTCGTGGAGCCTAGACACACACACGAGAGGAGAAGCATTCATTCGAGAGAGAGGGAGGCGTTGAGGCGTTATCCAACGTGGGAACGCTTATGGCTTCCAAAAATAGAAAGTCATCAAGCCATGCGCCCATGTTTTCGAACCAACCAAAACGTCTTCTCACTTTGAACCATGCGTTCACTTATGTGAACCGGTTCTATTGCATTTGGTTCAAAGACCAAATCAAACCAAGCCATGGTCTAGATCTCATATGAACCAGATGGCTCAAGATCTAACCACACATCTCTTGATGCTCTTGATCTCATCGATCAAGCATCAATTCTCCCGATCGAAGCTTACCGATTTCAAGCCCTAATCAATCAAACATGATCAGACCAGATCTCACTTCCAATCAGAGTTTAAACTCCTTTAAACTGAACCAAAACCATTCAGTCCACACGATCTGACATAAATAAGCCATATCATCAAATTGTGCGACCCTAAGGGTTTCCTTCAATGTCGGTAACGATAACTTACGTTATCACGATCAGAGAGGGGTATCTAGCAACACATCACTATCTCCCGATATGAAGGAAAGAGTCTTCCAAGACTACACCCAAACCATAGCACAAGTGTGAATCCAATTCACTTGACATACATATTTCCTTTGCCACTGGACGTTCTCATTGGACAAGCGTGTCAAGCCTGTAATTCCAATATGATGAAAATGATTAGATCAGATGAACATAGTCATCTGGGTATGGCCATATACTTTCTCAATCATCTCATCCAGGGGGCCCCTTTAGAACATCACACTCCAACAAGGAGAGGCAATCCTATATCTATCACTAGTGTCCTAACATGACTCATGCTCACTATCCAAGATAATCTATAACCATTATATTTCAAATGATATTGAATTACCTCAAGACAATGCCAATCATCATTTAGAAACACAAGCGATCTCAAGTCAGAGGAAATATGCCACTTGCTTGCATATAAGGATTATTCACATTGTGACAAACAATTGAATATCCTAAGTAGGGTCTGTCCAGTACATCCATTGCACCTATGTGTCTACATCTTATTCCATGCTCGAAGCACCCTATAAGATTAGAACACATATTAGTCTCAATCATATCAAGGCTGTCTCATGTTCACCAAGATATCTCGACTAAGGACAATGCTAATGTCAGCCAAGCTGAACACCATTGAGACATTATTCAGAAGTATACATAACAGCAGCAGATAATGTAACAACCTGAATAACAACCATTGCCTTTATAAACTTATACATAGTTTATACATGATACTGAAATCATCCCAAAGGCCTCAAACATTAGCCTTAAGGGCATACCCCAACAAAACCTCATTCAACCTATCCATAAATGTCCAAGCGCTATATCAACCCAAGACATGCCTCAAATGCATTCTTACCATCAAAGGAGAAGTGGCTAGGCGCAACATGCATGAGGAGTTTCGGCTAGGGTAAGGGTTTGGGCGCATGTAGGGTTCATAAGGAAAGTCTCCAAGACTTTACCATAAACATCTTCCTACTTCTCATATGCGCCCAAGCTCTTTCCAAAAGAGTCCTCAAGCCATATCAGCCCCAAGACTTGCCTTAGAGGCAAGTATTCCATCTAAGGAAGAAGGGCTAGGCGCTCTTTACTTCCATAATGAAGCAAAGACGCCTCCCTCACCCCATTATGCCCCTAGGCGCCAATGGGGTGAGATTTCTCCCCATTATACCCTTTTAAGCCAATTCCTCTTCATGACAACTAATTATTGGGCCTCATTGGATAATGAGCTAGCCCAAACTTCATGGCATGGGTTGATTAAGCCATTGGATCTAATCCAATGCTACCCTAATCCAAATGTGACCAATCTAGGTCAATTTTGGGTCAACCTGCCAAAAATGAAGTTTGGCCCCAATAACATTCTTCCAACTCATCAGGCCCATTGGCGCTGATGAAATCTTCCAAATGGATCCAAGTTATCCAATAACTTGATCATAAGGCTTCTGATTAAAGCAACGTCAAGAGTCTATTGCATGTGACCCCGTAGGATCCATATGACGATGGCAATGATGTAAACATCATAAGTAGTGAGGGGTATCTAGCAACACATCACTACTACCCATGTCATAGGACTTAAGTCATTATGGCAACAACTCCTAACAAGCAACGAGGATTCCCATTGCATTATAGATCCCTTTGCCTAAGCTGATATCCTGCCATTGGATTAGTCTCAAGTTTATTATCCAATGCATTGGTCATGACTCAACAAGTGTGGCCACACTTTCCTGTCATGCACCAATAAGGTGGGGCGCCCCGAGTGCATATCATGCTTCCAATAAGGAAGGGGCAAATCCTACTATTGGTCATCCATGTCTCTACATGACTTATGACATGCCCAATGACAGTCGTTTTGATCTCCCAATTACGGAGAGACATAAGACTGTATTAAAGCATACCCATCATCAAATCTAGACATGAATACCTCAAGTCTAAGGATCAATGCAAACCTCTTGCATGTGATATTGACTTGTTGACTAGACAAGTCAATCCTCACGATGGATCACTCCGGTGCATCCAATGCACCTGTATGTCTGCGTTACTGTGCCGCGCACCTAACCAGCCTATACACCAGTCTCACATGTACCAAAGCTGTCCCATATCTGCTAAGGTACCTTGTCTAGGGATAGCTTATGAGAATGGATCCAATCCAAACTCCTGGGACATTATTTATGCAACTCAATACATCAACGCAGGTAGAGAAGTCTGCATAATAACGACCATGCCCACATAAAGAGTAATAGTTCTATCAAAGTACATTCAAACAATGCCTGACCATGTCCATACATTGGTCTTTAGGGCATATACACCAACATGTGGCCCAATAATAAGTTGTCATGAAGAGATTAAAGGCTAAAAGGGCATAATAGGGAGAAATCTCACCCCATTGGCGCCTAAGGGCATAATGGGGTGAGGGAGGCGTCTTTGCTTCATTATGGAAGTAAAGGGCACCTAGCCCTTCTTCCTAGGATGGAATGCATGCCTTTAAGGCATCTCTTGGGCTGATATGGCTATAGGGAAAATAAGGATAGGTTGAATGAGGTTTATGGAAAACTCTTGGAGACTTTCCTTGCCACAAACCCCCTTCAGCCTAGCCGCCCACTTGGCATGATCTTGGCCCTCCCTAAACCGCCTCTTGCCCTTATAAATAAGACCCTAGTCGCCCCCTCTAAAAAGGTTAACTCCTTGGAGGCGTGAAGACACAAAGAGAGGCGTGAGCAAGGGCAAAGGGTGACAACTTAAAGGTGGCGCAACCCTTCTTCCTCCTTAAAGCCGCAAGCCTTCTTCTCCTTCTTCACCTCTTGACATAACTCGGAGAAGGGCTTGGTGGCGACATCTCTTGGAGAGAATTGGAAGCTTAGGGTGGCGACAACTTGAGAGCTTGGAGCTCTCCTTCTTCATCAAGGAGCGCAATCTCCTTCTTCCTTGGAGCCGAAAGTTCTTCCTCTTCCTCTCTTCTTTGGTGCAAGGATTCTTTGTGCTTGGTGGCGTCTTCTTGCCACAAGCCCTCATCGTTCCTTGGCCATAGGCGCACCTTGGAGGTGGCACAAGCAAAGAAGAAGAGGGAAGTCCTTGGCGGCATCTTCCCTATCCCCTCCTTGGCGCAAGTTATCTTGAAGGTGGCGCAAGTGAGGTGAAGGCTTGATTCTCTTCCCGAGGCTAGCACCAAGCGTGGAAGGGAGCAATGATCAAGGAGTCGACGCGTGGATACTTGTAGAGGGCGAGCACTTGATCGTCTTCAACATGGCTTCGGCAACTAGACAAGCAAAAGAGGTACATCTCTAACACATCCTTGTGTCTTCTCTCTCGCATGGATCCTTGGGACCGGAATATGTTTCGGGTGTAATGATTCTTCCGCTGCGTCCTGGGACTGCAAAATTTTAAATTACACCCGGTATTCCTTAACAGTGGTATCAGAGCTACTTGCGAGAAACACAAGGTGTACGTTTGCTTGTGTGAAAAATATATGGAAAAATTTTTCTTCCATCCATGCGCGTTTCACGTAGAAAGCGTTTTCATCCAAACCTCTCTTCTCATCTTTGTGGCCGAAATTTGGATTTTGTTTATGATTGATTTAAGACCAAAGGCGCACGTAGTTTTGTCAAGTAGGACGGGCATTGTGTCTTCGGACTAGCCGGGTCTCTTGATCTGACAAAATTGCCAGCCGATAGGGTCCATGAAATCATCATGAAACTTGATCCCAATTTTAGCATAAATTTGGTTAAGAGAGTGCTTTGGATGATGTTGGCGCATAAGGTGCTAAAATTTGATTTTTCCGGATTTTCAAATTTTACATGCGCCACTTGATTGGGTAGATATGGTCATAGCGAGTTCCCTCCTGTGTTGTGATGTGGAAGCATGTTTCCACTTGTGATGAATGCTTGTAAAAACTCTTTCCACCTGCGTGTGGTTCTCTCCCTATCTTGTTGTAAAGAATTTTTCATCTTGTTTAGAATAGATGTAGAATTACGTGATAGGTTAAGGCTTCATCTTGACAACAAGGAGTCTTCTTCAATCGGAGTCAGAAGTGGCGCCAGCTTTGGAAGCGTGGTGATGGACTTGCGGCTGAAGAAAGGACACTTGCTTTCGGCTTCTAGCATGGGCTGATCTGCTTTAGGGACTCGCAACCCTTGGATGCACGATAACATGTCACATGGCTCATGACAAGTTATGTGTATGAAAAGGGCTATGACCATATCAACCAAACTAGCATGCTTGTGATGGTTTATTATTTTGTCCATAGCATGCTTGTGATGTTTTTCCTTTGCTACAATAACCATAGGAAAACTGCATGCTAGAAAAGAATAAAATAAACATAAAAAACTCTCATTGAAATATCAAGTCAATAGCCTTCTAACGCGTAGCCCTCATCAAACTATCGATTAGTGGTGTTGTGAACTGTTTCCCGCCCTCGTGGGACACACGCACTTATCTTTAGAAGGTGTGAGGTGAAAGATTTCCCCAGTCCAGTTTTAACCTAGGCGTGCCTTCGCAAGGAATTCGTTGGCCCTGGGCATAACGGTTAGGACCAGACTTGACTAGTTTTTCATATGACACTGACATGATGAATCACTAGAGGCTGCTGTTGAGAGGATAGGGTTTTGTGTTGTATCCAGCCCTCCCTGGACACAGGGCGCCTAGTCTGTCTTAACTAAGAGGAATTGTGCACGGCACAATTGGCAGGCATGCCTACCTAAGGAAGCATGAGAAACTCTGTGCATCCCAACTCACCCTTGTGAGTCGCAGAGACCTCATGTGAAATTAGGATCCTACTCACTTATTTCCATGTTGAGTTTGAGAGTTCTCAACTTGTTTTGGAAGTAGTGGGAGCATAGCATTTAAATTTAAAGTCCTTGTTAAATGCTTTATCATAGTACTTATTTTACTTATTTGCTTATTGTAGATGGCATCTCCTGATCTAAGATTGAAACTTTATAAAAATAAGTTGGATGGGACAAACTGGACAAATTGGTTCAAGATTTTGTCCAAGATACTGGAACAAGAGAATAAGGTGCATCTTCTTGAAAGACCTCCATCCCAGCCCAGCGTGTATTTCACTAATGAGTGGGAGTGGAATGTCTATCTTGAACATTGTGAAGATAACGAACAGTACACTGCTCTTGTCTCAGAGTGCATGACCCCAGAGGTCAAGGTTGAATGTGATGAGATGGGGATTTATGATCTTATCATACATCTCAAAGGTCTCTTCACGCCATGCTCTATAGACAATGATCAGGAGAGTTCTGTTGGATCTTCAGAGTGTATGCCTAAATCTGAGAATGACCATGGTTCTGTATCTTCGAAGCTAATACTTCGGAAGACTGGGAATGCATGGGTATTTCGAAGAGGATTAATGGCCAAGAAGTGCATGGCAAAGAAGAAGGGATGTAATCCATCCGCTTCAGGTATTGTGTTACCGAGGTCTTTTGTCTACTTCTTATTCATGGGTACTGGGTACCGTATGTGAGGCTCACATATGTTTTACATGTGCAGGAGCTCAAAGGAAGTAGGACGAAGAGGCTTGATGGGATCGACCCTCGGGTCAGGGATGGAGCATTGGATGCTGCTGATATCATCTCACTGCCTTGAAGACTTTATCTAGAACTTTGCTATTATGTATCAGCTTATGTATTAGAACATCATTCCTTTTGGAAAGGATTTCAGTTTGAAATAATAAATAATATTTTTCTTTAATCTGAGATGTTCTATTGAAGTGATACAGTTGATAATAGTTTGTGGTTCTATATGTAACGCAAGATCAGATCCAATGATTGAATAAACACCCTCTTATAGCATTGTCTCTTGAACCATAGAACAATGGTCACATCCAAAGGTCCATGGACTATTGGGATCATTATCCTTTCAGGATTATGATACATGTAAGCCTAGTTCAAAGGAACAATGTGACAAGTGCTGCCTTCACCATAAAGGGTGGAAGGACTATTGGCTTGCTGGATCTAATGCACAGCAATGTGTGTGGACCCATATAAACATGCACAAAAGAGGTGTTATATGCTTCATCAGGTGTGGGTATGCCTTATCCAACCTAAGAACTTTGGAGAAATCCAAGAAGTTCACAAATGAAATATTGAGTCAAATTGGAGGATCTATTAAAGCACTTTGATTGGATCAAGGTGATTAGTGAAAAATTTGATGACTATCCTAAGGAGTGTGGGGATTATCTCACAGCTTACTTGGAACACCACTGTGTGGTGATTTTCAAAGAAAGAAAGAGGAACACATTGGATGTGGTTCCATCTTTGAATAATCATGCAAATATACTACTATGATGCCATGCAAATAGATACACTGCCACTCCATAAGAAAGTGTCTAAATTAGCTTTTGAGTTGCAAACTGCAAATATCCCATTTCTTCAATGGAATTGGGAATGTAATGTGCAGTGATTTAAAAGTATATGTTTGTGGTGCACTATAGAGTGCTAATTCTATCCCAAAGAGAACAAAATATTTGTTGCTCAAACTGCTGTCTCTCTTGAGAAAGTATTTCTTTTAAAAGAAGCTAGTGGGAGTAGATTTGATTGGGACAAGGTCCAGAATCAACCACAATATAATTAGACACAGATGGAGAGCAAAATCTCACATACAGATTGAAGGTCAACCTGAGGTTCAAGTAACACAGGAACCACATAAGTCTGGATCGATTCGATATGTTGGGCATGATGAATTTTTCATCAAAGGATGAACCTAAGACTTATGAGGAAATGGAAGCGGTTAGTGGACCAGATTCCAAGAAATGGCTAAGGGCCATGAGAACCATATTGGACACCATGTCTGCTAATCAAGTTTGGGACTTGGATGAGCTGCCAAAGGGGTAATTCCCACAGGCTGTAAATAAATCTTCTAGGAAGATAGACATGGGAGGTAACATTGTTACCTTGAAAGGCAAGCTAGTGAACAGAAATTTCAGGCAAATCCACTGGGTGGATAATGATGAAATTTTTCACCAATAGCTGGGTTTTAAGTCCATTAGGAATCTGCTTGTTATAATTGCATGATCAGTTATGGCGTGTTGTTATGAAAACTGCCTTTCTTGCATGGACATCTGAAAAGATATCTATAAGGAAATAGCCAGAAGGTTTTCATATCAAGGCCATAAAGATATGCATGGTGTTATGCAAGCATGTTTAAGAGAGCCTGTGTTTACAAGAAGATCAGTGGAAGCACCTTAATAGTATTTCTTGTTCTAGAAGATTGATGATATTCTCCTCACATGGAATGAAATCTTAGCTCTTCACAGGGTGAAGAAAAAGGCTTGAGATGTATTTCGAGAAGAATGATATAGGGAATGATGCCTACATCCTAGGCATGAGGATCTATAGATAGAGATCCAAGAAAGTCATTGCCTTTTAGTCAATCTATGTTCATCCAAGAGTTTCTGGAGAGGTTTATATTGGATAATTCCAAATATTGATACCTTCCAAAGAGATATGGTCTGACTCTCATGAGGATGTTGTGTCCTATGACACAGCTGGAGAGTAATAACATGGGTCTAAAATCCTGATACATGGTGTATAGGATGGATCATATTTTGAGTAATATACACATGACCATTTGTGGCAAATGCTTGGAGCATAGCCAGTAAGTTTCAATCAGATCCTAGTGTTTGACACTGGATAGCTGTGAAAGCAATCCTTATATATACTTGGGAAGTATAAAGGATTGAAGTCTAGTCTATGATAGACAGGAAGAATTTTGTGTACAAGGGTACACTGATACTTCGTTCCAATCTTATGACCACAGCCAGGATTTGCGCTTTGCCTTGTTGTGGTGCTGTGTGCTGAAAGAAGCATTATGTAAACAATAGTGGCAAAATTCTACAAATAAGGCTGAGTACATTGCAGCTTCTTGTGGCAGCCAAGGAAGCAGCTTCATTCATTTGAACTTGATTTAGTTCCTGGTGCTTGATGGTCCAGTATAGTTCTTAGTGGGGCCATAGCATAAGTAAAGGAACTTAGTGCTCAAGTATGTACTGCAGCATATCATCTGATCTTAGAGATCATGGATAAGGATGATGATCAAATTTGTTAAAATAAACACAGATAGCAATCTGGAAAAACCCACTGACATAGCCTCTGGCGTAGCGGAAGCTAAATGGGTAATACTAGAGACATTGGAACTGACTAAACATCAGTTGTCCTTGGTCTTAGTGCAAGTGGGAGATTGTTGGTGTATATGCCCTGAAGACCAATGTATGGACATGGACAGACATTGTTTGAATGTACTTTGAAAGATCTATTACTCTTTATATAGGCATGGTCGTTATTATGCAGACTTCTCTACCTGCGTTGATGTATTGAGTTGCATGTATAATGTCCCAGGAGTTTGGATTGGATCCATTCTCATAAGAAATCCCCAGACAAGGTACCTTAGCAGATATGGGACAGCTTTGGTACATGTGAGACTGGTGTATGGGCTGGTTAAGTGCGAGGCACAGTAACGCAGACATACAGGTGCATTGGATGCACTGGAGTGATCCACCGTGAGGATTGACTTGTCTAGTCAACAAGTCAATCTCACATGCAAGAGGTTTGCATTGATCCTTAGACTTGAGGTATTCATGTCTAGATTTGATGATGGGTATGCTTTGATACAGTCTTACATCTCTCCATAATTGGGGGACCAAAACGACTGTCATTGGGCATGTCATAAGTCACGTAGAGACATGGATGACCAATAGTAGGATTTGCCCCTTCCTTATTGGAAGCATGATATCCACTCGGGGTGCCCCACCTTATTGGTGCATGACAGGAATGTGTGGCCACACTTGTTGAGTCATGACCAAAGCATTGGATTGATAAACTTGAGACTAATCCAATGGCAGGATATCAGTTTAGGCAAAGGGATCTATAATGCAATGGGAATCCTCGTTGCTTGTTAGGAGTTGTTGCCATAATGACTTAAGTCCTATGACATGGGTAGTAGTGATGTGTTGCTAGATACCCCTCACTACTTATGATGTTTACATCATTGCCATCGTCATATGGATCCTACGGGGTCACACGCAATAAACTCTTGACATTGCTTTAATCAGAAGCCTTAGGATCAAGTTATTGGATAACTTGGATCCATTTGGAAGATTTCATCAGCGCCAATGGGTCTGATGAGTCAGAAGAAAATTATTGGAGCCAAACTTTTTTGGCAGGTTGACCCGAAATTGACCTAGATTGGTCACATTTGGATTAGGGTTGCATTGGATTGGATCCAATGGCTTAATCAACCCATACCATGAAGTTTGGGCTAGCTCATTATCCAATGATTCTATCACAGATATCATGTGTTGCTTTAAGCATTATGGCACCACTTGTTTTATTTGTCAAAGCAACTTTGATTCTATCACAAAATGATAATAGTGATTTTAAATTATGGGTGTCACAGATATCATGTGATTCAAACCCAAATAAAGCATATAAGACATAAGGGACATCGAAATTATGTAGGGCATGAAGGAAGAACTAGATTAATGAAAACAAGAATAAGATTACTTGCCTTATGATGCTGAAATCCTTCTCCCAACTCCTTCCTCTAGTTGGCAACTCCTCTAGGGTTCCACCCCAAGCAAGATCCGACCAGCCCTCCCCCCTTCATAATTTTTCTTTTTTTTTTTTTACAACTTTCTAATCCACAAGGCTTATGTGGCAAGTATTCCAGAAATGCCCTTTAAAGACTCCAATAAGGACACTCAAGTCCATAATACCAAGAAACCATCATCACCATAGAAAATTTCAAGATTTCAAGTCCATAAGGGATATGATTTACCAAATTCATTATTTGCATACCAATATAAGGGGTTAATAAATTTTAGGGTATTACATCCCTCCGTTCTTAAAAGAACTATAGTCCTCTAAAGTTGCATTACCTTGATTATCAAAAAGATGTGGATAAATTCTTTTCATATATGCCTCTAATTCCCACGTTGGCTCTTTAATTGAGGGATGCTGCTAAATAACATTCACAAGTGATATAACTCGGTTTCTCAAAATCTTTTCCTTTCTATCAACAATTCTTATAGGTCTTTCAACATAAGATAGGTATTCTTCAATTTGAATAGGCTCATGCTCAATGACATGCGATGGATAATGATGATACTTTCACAACATGGAAACATAGAACACATTATGAACATGAACCAAAGATGGTGGTAAACCAATTCTATAAGCAACCGAGCCAACCCTTTCAAGAATTTCAAAAGGTCCAATAAATCTTGGGCTTAGCTTCCCTTTCTTCCCAAATCTCATAACACCTTTAGAAGGAGAAATCTTTACAAAAACGTGATCACCAACTTGAAACTCAAGTTCCCTTCTTCAATTGTCTGCATAACTATTTTGGCGGCTTTGAGCTACTTTTAGTTTATCCTTTATCACATGTATTTTCTCAGTGGTCTCTTACACTGCATCTGGGCTTAAGTCTTCTATCACCAACCTCTTCCCAACAAATAGGAGCTCTACACTTCCTCCCATACAAAGCCTCATAAGGAGCCATTTGAATACTTGAATGAAAGCTATTATTGTAGGTGAATTCAATAAGAGCAAGAACCTTATCCCACTCTCCCTTCCAATCCATGATGTAAGCCCTTAGCAAATCTTCAAGATATCTGAATGGTTCTTTCTAATTGCCCATCCGTTTGAGGATGATAAGCTGTGCTAAATTTGAGTTTGGTTCCCAAAGCTTCTTATATTCTCTTCCAAAATCTATAAAAGAACCTCGAATCTCTATCAGATACAATCTCAGCTGGAATACCATGCAATCTGACTATTTCATTTATATACATACTAGAGAGTTTATCAAGTGAGTATGTCATTTTGATGGGCAAGAAATGTGCAGAATTTGTCAACCTATCAATGATAACCCAAATAACATCATGATTTCTAGAAGTCCTAGGCAATCCTGAAACAAAATCCATTCCAATGCTTTCCCATTTCTATTTAGGTACCTTCAAAGGTTGAAGTAAGCCACCCGGTCTTTGATGTTCAGCCTTAAACAATTGACATGTTAAACATTTGGAAACATACTGTGCAATATCATTCTTCATACCACTCCACCAAAAGGTCTTCTTTAAGTCTTGATACATCTTAGTGCTGCCTAGGTGAATAGAATACTTTGAGTTGTGAGATTCTTGCAATATGCTGGCCTTAATTTCATAATCCCTAGGAACACACATCCTATCCTTGAACCTCAATATGCCATCCCCTCTCAAGCAAAAGTCTTTCCTCAATCCATATATATTGTCTTCTCTAAGCTGCATTAGTCTTAGATCCTAAAGTTGTCCACCCCTAATTTGTTGAAGAAAACCAGATTCAATCCTAAAAGAAGCAAGTAATACCTTTGGTTCATGTTTGATCACTTTAAGACTGAAGGCACTTAATTCTTCAAGTAACTGTCATTGTTTCACCATTAATGATGCTATTATGGTTGAAGACTTCTTACTAAGTGCATCTGCTACCATATTAGCTTTACCTGACTAATAATGAATGGTGCAATCATAGTCTTCAATAGCTCTATCCATTTCCTCTGCCTCATGTTCATCTCCTTTTGAGTGAAGATATACTTTTAGCTCTTGTGATCAGTGTAGTTCTCAAATGTTTGCCCATACAAATAGTGTCTCTAAATTTTCAACGCAAATATGATAGCAGCTAACTGTAAATCATGTGTTGGGTAATTCTGCTCATAATCCTTCAATTGCCTTAAAGCATAAGCAACCACTTTACCTGCTTGCATCAACACGCAACCAAGGCCCTTGCCTGAAGCATCAATGTAAACCATAAATTTATCATTTACATTAGGAATAGTAAGGATTGGAGCACTTATCAATCTTCTCTTTAGCTCTTGAAAACTTTGCTTACATGCTTCGTTCCAATCGTACTTCACACTCTTCCTTATTAACCTGGTGAGAGGGCTTGCAATCATGGAGAATCCTTCAACAAACCTTCTATAGTAACCGGTCATGCCCAAGAAACTTCTAATCTCTGCCACATTGCTTGGTCTCTCCCAATTCACAATAGCTTCCACTTTCTTTGGATCCACAGATATACCATCACTTGAAATGACATGCCCTAGGAAACCAATTTTCCTTAACCAAAATTCACTCTTGCTCAACTTTGCATAAAGCTTCTTTGCTCTTAGAATAGACAAAACAATTCTTAAATCCCTTTGATGATCTTGGTCACACTTAGAGTAAATCAAAATATCATCAATAAATACAATCACACATTTGTCCAACAAGGGGAGAAAAACTCAGTTCATTAGATCCATGAAAACTGCAGGAGCATTTGCTAGTCCAAAAGGCATGACTAAGAATTCATAGTGTCCATACCGAGTTCTAAAAGCTGTCTTTGGAATGTCTTCATTCTTGATCTTTAATTGATAATAGCCAGATCTTAAGTCAATCTTTGAAAACACTTGTACTCCTTGCAACTGATTAAATAAATCATCAATTCTAGGTAAAGGATATTTATTCTTAATGGTTTCTTGATTCAGCTGCCTGTAATCTATGCAAATCCTTAGTGTATTATCTTTCTTTTTGACAAATAATACTGGAGCACCCCATGGTGAGACACTAGGCTTGATAAACCCTTTGCCTAAAAGTTCTTGCAATTACTTTTTCAACTCAACTAGTTCTATTGCTGCCATTCTGTAAGGAGCTTTAGATATTGGTGCAGTGTTTAGAACAAGATCAATACCAAAGTCAACTTCTCTATCTGGGGGCAAGCTAGGTAGGTCATTTGAAAACACATCTGGAAAATCTCTATCCACAGGTATTACATCCAAGCTAGGTTCAAGCTATTGACATTCCTTGATATAAGCTAACATTCACAACCATTTTGAAGGAGCTTAGAAGCATGCATAAATGATATAATGTTTGGATACTGATCATGAGAAAGACCCTTGATTTGCAATTGGATTTCATTCAAAAGATTTAAGGTAACTAGCTTTTGATAACAATCAATAGTAGCATGATAAGATGAAAGCCAATCCATACTAAGTATTATATCATAATCTTGGAGATCTAGAAGGATTAAATCAGCTAAAAGTTCATGTTCTCCTACCATGAATAAGCAAGAAGGATAGACAAGATTAGCAGTTAGAGAGTCACCAATAGGTGTGGAGGCTAATATTATAAGATCGAGTTGGTTGGGTTCCTTTTCTAAATGAGGTGCAAAGTGACGTGCAACAAAAGATAAATTAGAGCCAAAATCAAACAAAACTCTTGCAACTTTATTGGAAATACAAAGAGTACCTTCCACTACTGACTTTGAAGCTTTAGAATCACGTTCGACAATGGCATAGAATTTAGCATGGGCTACGGGCTTTGTGGGCATTGATTCCTTTGCCTTGTTGAATTTACAATCCTTTATTTGATAGCCAAACATTCCACAAGCAAAACAAGCTCAAGTAACTCTATAGCAAGCCTTTGATTCATGATTTCCAACACAATTAGCATAAGATTGAACATTCTTGGTCATTCTTGACTCTTCATTGGATCGTTTAAACTTTTTAAAAGCCCCCTCATTTTTGTTTGTTCTTTTATCCTTGTAGCCAATTGTCCTTTCATTTTCCTCTTTTATTTCTCACCTCAAGCATCTCATACACATTCCTCTCAACCATAGTTGCCCGATCAACCAAGTCACCATAACACCTCAATTTTAAGGTGGAAAGTCTTGTCCATATGTTGTGTCTTAAACCACCAATATAAACATCAATCTAGGGATTGTCAATCATAACTAAATCAAGACTAATTCCCTAGTAAATCCTCTGATACCACTACTGTCACACCCCTAGATAATAACAATCCATAATAGAAAAAAATCATACACAAAATTTTCACAAGGATCGACAATCAAAATCAAGATCTAATGCCTTGAACAATAAAACACTTGTTAAAATGTCATTATCTAAGTTGCAATAGGACAATATCCACTCCTTCAAAGTCTTTTACCCAACAGCAAAGTAAAGTCATATAATTCAAAATCCAAGAGCTAAACATACTTTCAACATAGACCATTGTAATCAAATTTTAAAACTAGTAACATTCTCATCACAATAAGTCACATTACCATTCCTTAATACAAGACTTTTATGGAACATACAATGTTTCCAATATTACAAATTTCATGATTTAGCCAAAACACCAAAACGAGCTTCCAAAATTTCATACTTCTGCCCACAATGCGTAGAGCAAGCTAATTTGCAATATGGTTTAGTATACACAAGAATGAGCATAAATTTTGCCTAGCAAATAATCCCAAAGGCTAAGGGAAACAAAACTAAAAAGGGTATACATATCAATGAAATAGTTGACACAATAAAGCAATAATGAAGGAAAACAAAATTCTCTTAAGTACATAATTTGGGTAAAGCAAACAAGATAGCAATACATTCCCCACGGATAAGACATTTGATTCACAAGTAGTCATTGATCATTATTGAGCATTCGTATCATGAGTAATCATTGATCATTATTGAGCATAGGGGTGCATTAATATCATGAATAGTCATATATCATAGATGTGGGGGAGACAATCATAATTCATAATTCCTTCCACGTCTAGAAGTTGAACCCATCCTCATTAGGAGAGAGAGCAAACAAAAGCTAGCTAGAGAATCTTAGGGCTCTTCATGCAAATAGATAGTGGGATTCAAGCAGTGTCTCCCATGAATTCAAGAGGTGGCCCCCACCTTTTTATGGGTGTGGCACTTTGTCCCAACAACTCCTTTGAATGTAGGGATTGAAGAGGTGGCCCCCACCTTTTTAGGGGTGTGGCACTTTGCTCCACATCCATCCACAAATCTCTCATTTGGGTTCATGCAAATTCTCCACACAATATAGCTTTCATAACAAGAGCACAAAGACAACGAGCTTGAGTATAACATTGATAATAAGATATAAACTAAGTCATTGGACATACCATTTGTCATTGACATAAGCATAACATTGATAATGAGATTTTTAGGGCTGGGTCATAAGTTCCATATAATGTGTTAGAGTTCATACTATGAGTTCAAAGTCATGAGTTAAGGCATAGAAAATAGATTTCATAATGATTTTGTTGCTTTAAGAATAATTTCAAGCTCAAAATATAATACCAAGTTTAGTGGTAAGCATTTAACCAAAACATAGCAGATTCATATTGTCAAATTGTAACATATATTTTAGGTCCAATAACTAACCAAAACTAGTAAATAGAGTAATCAAATTAAAGCTCTCTGAGTCTACTTTCTAATACAACTGAGGTTACAAGATTTGGAATTATAATTAGGAAGATATGAGGGTTTTAATACACAAAGGTCGGGATTCCAGATTTCTGGGAAACTAGGCAAATCAGCAGATTCGAGTACCTGATTGCGATATATTTTTCAAATCGAATACCTAACCACAACTAGGCAATATGGTAGCCAAAATGAAGCTCTCTGAGTCTACTTTCTAATAAATCTGAATTCGTAAGATTTGGAGTTACAGTCAGGGAGATATGAGGGTTCGAACATAAAAAGATCAGAATTCTAGATTTCCAGAAAACAGATTCATAAATCAGGATTGAGACATATATTTCAGATCCAATAACTAACCGAAAATAGGTGATATGGTCTTCAGAATGAAGCTTGCTGAGTCAGCATTCCAATGAAACCGAATTAACAAGATTTTGAATTATAATCAGAGAGATATGAGGGTTAGAACACAGAAAGGTTAGGATTCCAGATTTTCATAAAACAGATTTCGTAAGTTAAATGACAATACCGATTGCAATACGAATATAACTCACATGTGGTTGATATCATATTCAAATCAAAGCTGTGTGAATCTAGTATCATACAAAATTTGTTTCGTGCGATTTGGATCTATAGGTCATGAGATATTGGGGTTAAAGCACAGCAAGATCAGATTAGAGAATGCAGATTTCAGCATAATAGAATTTTAAGACCCTAAAAACATTCGAATTCGACCTCATAGAAACGGATATCATGTGATTCAAAATCCAAATCAAGCATATAATACGTAAGGGACATCGAAATTATGTAGGGCATGAAGGAAGAACCAGATTAACTAAAACAGGAATAAGATTACTTGCCTTAAGATATTGAAACCCTTCTCCCACCTCCTTCCTCTAGTTGGCGGCTCCTCTAGGGTTCCACCCCAAGCAAGATGTGATCAGCCCTCCCCCCTTCACGATTTTTTTTTTCCAACTTTCTAACCCACAAGGCTTATATGGCAAGTATTCCAGAAATGCCCTTTAAAGACTCCAATAAGGACACTCAAGTCTATAATACCAAGATACCATCCTCACCATAGAAAATTTCAAGATTTCAAGCATGCTTAATTGACCAAGGGATATGATTTACCAAATTCATTATTTGCTTACCATCATAAGGGGTTCATAAATTTTAGGATATTACAGTCCTCACCATGGGCTTGAGAAGTGGGTCCTAATGCATATCTTCTACAATGGATTGGACTACAGCATGAATCTCATGGTGGATGCTGCACCTAAGGGAGCTTTAATGAGCAATACCGTGGAGGATGCGTCTACTTTGCTTGAGGACGTGGCTATGAATCATAACCACTGGTCCAATGAGCGAGGTACCTTGTCCATCGGTGTTAGTAAGTCTAGCAATGACTTCTTAACATCCCTAGCAGCGAAGGTAGATTCCCTAGCACAAACGTTAGATTCTTTTACTTTTCCCTCAATTGCGGTTAATGCTATTTCTTGTGAAGTATGTAGTGTTTCAAGAGATAATTCATCTGATTGTTAGCTCTTAGCTTCGTCACAGGATGACTCTTGTTAAGAGCAGGTCAACGCTTTAGGGAACTCAAAGGCAGGTGAACGACCCTTATTCTGCTACATATAATCCAGGTTGGAGGAACCACCCGGATCTATCATATAAGAACAATCAAGGGCAAGTTCCTCCACAATACAATCAGCAGAATAATAGGCCGCCACTAAGCTTTCAATCTAGGCAGTTTAGATAATCGGTGATTCCAGATGCGAACGCGGTCACGACCGTGCATCCCATCACGGCCTGGCCGTGAACACTTTGGCGGATTCTGGAGCACCCGATCACGGCCGTGAGAAGAAGCACAGCCAGGCCGTGATCATTTCGGCAGGTCCTAGTAGAACTGATCATGGCCGTGAACATCATCACTGTCAGGCCGTGATCACTCCTGAAGACTCCATTCTGCACCGACGACCCCGTTTCGATGTGCACAACCCTCCCTACCATGTTCATCCATCCAAGGAGGATCCAAGGGAGCCCAACAAAGTGGAAATACAGTGATCTCAATGCACCTCCCAACCACTAGATCGTTTTCTGGGAGTCATCAGCCCATTATCGATACGCACTGAAGTTCTTCAACCCAAGAGCGATGCAAGCCACCCTCCTGAAGGCCCAACCACCAAGGGGCCTCGCAACCACCTCAGCAACATGGCCCAAGAGTGTGCTACTTTGGTAGTAACTCAGCCCACAACATCCAAGTTCTGTTGCTTCATTGGGGTATGTTCCGAACGCGTCTAACTACCCCAACCACCTCCGTATGAAGGACAGAAGGACATGTGCTAGCTTCAAGAATATTTGGTAGAGGTTGTTTTATTTTGTCTTATATTTGTAGCTTGATCACTTTTGTGGCCTACAGGGGTAGGTAGTGGTTAGAACCTATTATCTTTTGTGCTTTGTCTTGTGTCCTCCCCTCTTGTTCTATTAAAGAGAAGGTTGGGCTATTGTGTTCAGTAATTCTCTTAGTGGTAGAGTTCTCCTAGTGAGCTGGGAGCCTCCAGCGCGTGTAGGAGTTGAAGTAGGAGCTTTGCCTTCAGAGTCTTGTTCGGGTCGAGGTTGTCGCCTCGATCCCAAAGTTGTTTCTGGTTTCTAGCATATAAGAAGTAAATCCCACCGCCTCCGGTGGGTCAGGTTCGCCTATCTTTTCTGGCTCGTTATGTTCTTCCGCTGTGGTTTTTCATTTCTTCACCCACGAGCATTCATTCATCGAAGGCGTGATTGGTTTCTTGTCTCTTTGGTGTGTTTCCAGCTACATAGGTGCGCAAAATGAATCTTGCGCCATCGCTGCTCCTAAAATGGGCTAAGCTTAAAATTTGCGAAGAGGTTAGTGAATTATTTTCTATAGTTTGGGTGCCGTTGATTCCCTCTTGCATTGGTGTTACCCCGAAACGAGTTCTTCGCCGATTTCATCGTGTTTCTTGCTGCATTTCTGAAGCGCTTTTACTTCCCTTGTCTAAAGACCCTCTCCCGTTTTCGCATGCATTGTCTAATACCCTAGAGTATGGTTCTAAGTACCCTCCCACCCATTGTAGCTTCATCATTTTTGGTATCAGAGGAGTTGCATGTTCGATTCTTATCGTTCGCACGATCCAACTCTGTTGCATAGCATATTTCAACACGATTTTCTGCATTTTCAACATCCAACACTTAGTTTATTTCAGCCTTGTTTGTGCATGGTGACTACAAGGTCACAAGTCATGTTGTCCCAATTCCCCGACACCATCCTGGAAACCCAAGAGTTGGCTCAACCCTCGGAAGGGATTAGCACACTGTTACAATCTTTAGCTGTGCTTGCCGTGCAAGTTCACGTGCTGTTCGCGCGGTTTGATGCCCATGTGGGTAAGACGGACACCACTGTCTAGCAACTTACAGCGGTGATCCGAGACCTAGTTGATTGTCTAGATGCGTCAGAGCGTAGGCGCCCGAACCCGGGGGTTTCCCCCTCTAGCCGCGCCTATTAGGCACCTACCCTTTGAATCCAAACCTGACCGTCGTAGGCCTTACACGGCCCACGAAGACCTGGATTATGGAGATGAGCCTTTGGATGAAGACGATGTTGGGAAACCCTGGGGATATTTTACAATTTTCAGAGATAGAGATTACAAAATACATTGCACAGCGGAAGCAATATTCCCGAAACAGGCCGGTCCCAAAAACCCAGTGAAGATCGCAAGCAAGAGAGTCGACACGATGAGTTAGGAAATACCTTAGAGCAAGATGAGATCGATGTCGTGATAGGCGCCCAAGCGTGCGCCCTCTGCAGTCTCACACACATGGATGCCTCGAGTCCTCTTCTTCCACGTCCGGTGCTAGCCTCGGGAAGAAGATCCATGAAGAGTCCCCTTCGAGGGGGAGCGCAAGCAGATGAAAAACCCTAATTCAAGGGGGGCGCATGCATTTTGCTAGGGTTTCATCAAGACAATCGCTTATATGCTCATATAATCAACTTAGATCTATTGATTGGATCAAGAAGGAGATTCATACCAACGCCATTGCCTTGGAGGTCGGCTTGGAAGAAGAGAGCAACTTAGATCTCCTCCAAAAGTTCACACACAAGATGAAGAGCGCTTACTTCCTTGGCATCCCTTGTGCTAGCAAGGCACCCAATCTTTCTTGTCGAATGGAAGGGGATGATGAGATGATTCCCTTTTGGCCGAGAGCTCCTCTTGCAAAAACCTCTCCACTTCGTCAACCTCCTTCGAACGAAAGTTCAAGGCGTTGAAGTGAAGTGCACAACGCATATGCGTTTTGGCGTTGAAAGTGAAATCGGCCTTGATGACTTTCCATAAATGGAAGATAATCAAGCCATGCGCTCATGCCAACCGAAAAACGCATATTGGCATTGAACCAAGCGTTCACCTTTGTGAACCGGTTCAAGCCAAAACGTCCAATCGAATTTGGTTCATAAACCAAACCAAAATAGCTCAAGCCACTTGGTCTAGACCAAATTGAACCCTAAGGCTCAAGATCTAACCGTTCATCTCCTGATGCTCCTGATCTCACCGATCTAGCATCATCTCTCTCGTTCGAAGCTTACCGATCTCAAGCCCTAATCAATCAAACATGATCAGACCAGATCTCACTTACAATCAGAGATTAAACCCCTTTAAACTGAACCCAAACAATTCAGTCCACACGATCTGACTCAAGTAAGCCATATCATCAAATTGTGTGACCCTGAGGGTTTCCTTTAAATGTCGGTAACGATAACTCACGTTATCACGATCAGTGAGGGGTATCTAGCAACACATCACTGTCTCCCGATATAAAGGAAAGAGTCTTCCAAGACTACACCCAAACCACAGCACAAGTGTGAATCTATTCACAAGGCATGCATGTATCCTTTGCCACTGGATGTTCTTATTGGACAAGCGTGTCAAGCCTGTAGCTCCAATATGATGAGCGTGATTAGATCAGATGCACATAGTCACCTGGGTATGGCCATACACTTTCTCAATCATCTCATCTAGGGGGCCCCTATAGAACACCACACTCCTTCAACAAGGAGACGGCAATCCTCTATCTATCACTAGTGCCCTAACCTGACTCATGATCATTATCCAAGATAGTCTATAACCATTATGTTTCAAATGATATTGAACTACCTCAAAACAATGACAATCATCATTTAGAAACACAAGTGATCTCAAGTCAGAGGACATGTGCCACTTGTTGCAATCAAGGATCATTCACATTGTGACAAGCAATTGAATATCCTAATAGGGTCTGTCCAGTACATCCAATGTACCCATGAGTCTACATCTTATTCCATGCTCGAAGCATCCTATAAGATTAGAACACATATTAGTCTCAAGCATATCAAGGCTGTCTCATGTTCACCAAGATATCTCGACTAAGGACATTACTGCATGTCAGCCTAGCTGAACAGCTTTGAGACATTATTCAGTAGTACACTTATTACAGCAGACAAGGTAACAAACTGAATAACAACCATGCCTTTATAAACATAAGAGTTTATTACATGATACTGTTTCAATCCCAAGGCCTCAAACATTAGCCTTAAGGGCATACTCCAACAATCCAAGCCTTAGTGCACTTTCTTCAACCCTTACGCCACTTCCAAGGTAGAAGCGCCAATGAAGAAGAAAGATGGAGATGTTGCTGCCATGTCTTCAACTCCTCATCCTTACTTGCGCCAACTCCTAGAGAAGATGCGCCAAGATAAGAGGCAAGAGGGTGAAGACACCAAGTCCTATCCCTCCTTGCTTCAAGAGAATAAGGATAGAAGAGACTTGCGGTTAGGATGAAGATGGAAGAGAAGACTTTCGCCAAAGCCTCCCTCTTTGCCCTTCTAATTCTTGCTCATGCCAAAATCAATCCTTTGCTCTCGCATATACCCATGTATATATAGAGAGGCAAGAGGGGGCAGCAATAATAGGGTGTGGGCGCAATTCTCAAAGGAGGAGGCGGCTAGGGTAAAGGGGAGGGAGTAATTAGGGTTTGAGGTAAGGAAAGTCTCCAAGACTTTACCATAAACCTCTCCTAATTATCCATATGCGCATGAGACCTTCCAAAGAAGTCTACCAAGCCACATTAGCCCCAAAACTTGCCATAGAAGCAAGCATACCATCCAAGGTAGAGGGGCAAGGCGCCTAAAGCTTCCTAATGAAGCAAATTGCGCCACTTCTCCCCACTATGCCCATAGGCGCCTAAGGGAGAAGTTTTGTCCCCATTATACCCTTTTAGCCTTTCCTCACTTCATGAGAACTTGTTATTGGGCCTCATTGGATAATGAGCTAGCCCAAACTTCATTACATGGGTTGATTAAGTACTTGGATCCAATCCAATGCAACCCTAATCCAAATGTGACCAATCATGGTCAAATACGGGTCAACCAGCCAAGAATGGAGTTTGGCTCCAATAACATTCTTCCATATCATCAGGCCCATTGGCGCTGATGAAATCTCCCAATTAGATCTGAGTTATCCAATAACTCGATCATAAAGCTTCCCGATCAATACGAGAACTCGAGTATCAAGGTGTGCGACCCTGTATGTCCCTCTGACGTTGGCAGTGATGACCAATGTCACCACAAGCAGTGAGTGGCATCTAGCAGTGCATCGCTGCTACCCAAGTCATCGGAATGGATATCGACATCGACATCCCCATCATAGCAACAAGGTACAGATGCATTACAGTCTCTTTGCCGAACTGATATCCGATTGGACAAGTGTGTCACCACTTGTTTTCACCCAATCACATGGTTATGACTAAATCAAGTTCTTACCTAGGTATGGCCATACACTTTCAGTCATAGAACCATAGAGGAGCTCCATGGATATCATACTTCCCTTAGGAAGGGGCAAATCCTTTGTCTGTCCATTGACCTTCTCATATGGGTCGTGACATGCTCAATGACAACCGTTATGACCTCCCAACTACGGCGAGGTGTTAGGTTGCATCAAAGCAAGTCCCTAACCACTTAGAATGATCAATGACCTCAAGTCAAGGGATCAATGCATCTCCTGTCACTTGTGAGGATAACTCATGACACCAAGTCATAGCCTTACAGCGGGTCGGTCCAGTATATCCTCCAATGATATACCCATGTGTCTGCGTTAGCACCACGTGCCTAACCAGCCCACATACCAGTCTCACAAGTACCATAGCTGTCCCATATCCACTCAGGTACATCAACTGGGGACAATCATTTGAGCACAGATCCAATCTGTCTCCAGGGACATTATCATGTAAGTACACAATCGTAGGTGTAGACAAACAATGATAACGACAATGCTAGAAAGATATATGAATATCAGAGTCAAGTAGTACAAAGATGGACTAAAACTAGGTCCTAGGGCATATACACCAACAATCTCCCACTTGCACTAAGACCTAGAGGTTGAACAACCTCAACCCCATATCTCTAGTACGACCATCATGCTTCTGCTGCGCCAAAGCCTTGGTCAGTGGGTCTGCTAGATTGCTCTCTATGTCAATTCTGCTAATCTTGACATCACCTCTGTCAATGATCTCTCTGATCAGGTGAAATCTTCTGAGTATGTGTTTGGATCTTTGACGAGACCGTGGTTCCTTAGCATGTGCAGTTCCCATTGTTGTCATAGTAGAGCTCAATGGGATCCATTGCACTTGGAACCACCCGAAGTTCAGAAAAGAACTTCCTGATCCAAACGGTTTCATTGGCTGCCTCAGAAGCAACCACATACTCAGCTTCGGTTGTAGAATTAGCTATGGTGGATTGCTTGAAGCTCTTCCAACATACAGCACCTCCAACCATCTTAAACAAATAGCTGGTCTGCGATCTGAAGTCGTCAGGATCAGACTGGAACGACTCATCAGTGAAGCCCTGCACACTAAGCTCTTCCTGTCCCCCGTAGACCATATAGAATAAATCCTTAGTCCTTTTCAGGATACTAAAGGATATTCTTTACAGCCACCCAGTGCTGCAGACCTGGATTGGATTGGTATCGGTTGGTTATGCTTTCAGCATAAACCACATCTAGTCCAGTACACAGCATTGCATACATGATTGATCCCACTGCCGAAGCATAGGGAATTCGACTCATGTTATCCCTCTCAGCCTGTGTTGTAGGACACTAGCTCTTTGAGAGAGTAAGGTCATCTCTCACTGGAAGGTATCCTTTCTTGGATTGCTCCAAGTTGAACCTCTCTAGGACCTTATCAATGTGGGTACTCTGACTAAGGGCCAAGAGCCTCTTGGATCTATCCCGGTAGATCCTCACACCTAGAATGTAGGCAGCCTCCCCTAAGTCCTTCATCTCGAAACACTTCCCTAACCATGTCTTCATAGCTTGAAGACTAGGGATGTCATTTCCGATGAGCAGTATGTCATCGACATACATGACAACAAAAGTCACCAAGCTCCCACTGAATTTTCTGCATACACAGGCGTCATCTTCACTTTTGATAAAACCATAATCTCTCACAGCTTCATCAAACCGAAGATTCCAACTTCGAGATGCTTGCTTTAATCCATAAATGGATTTCTTTAGCCTGCAGACCTTACTAGCCTCTACAGGATGGATGAAGCCATCAGGTTGTGACATATACACATCCTCAGTCAGCTTTCCGTTAAGGAACGCTATTCTCACATCCATCTGCCATATCTCATAGTCATGATATGCAGCTATAACAAGCAGAATCCGAATGGATTTGATCATGGCAACTGGCGAGAAGGTTTCATCATAGTCCACCCCGTGGACTTGTTTAAATCCTTTAGCCACTAGTCTACCCTTATAGGTAAGTATATTGCCATCCATGTCTGTTTTCCTCTTGAAGACCCATCTACACCCTATGGGTTTTACCCCATCAGGCAGCTCAACCAAATCCCAGACTTGGTTAGCCGACATGGAATCCATCTCGGATCGCATGGCGTCAAGCCATCTCTCGGAGTCCGGTCCACTGACCGCCTCATCATAAGTCCTGGGTTCATCCTCAATGATGAAGATCCCGTCGTGTTGGGTCGGCAGCGACCCATACCTCTCAAGTGCACGACGAATCCTCCCAGACCTACATGGGGACCTGTGTCTGAGCCTCAGGTTGTACAGCAACCGGTGCAGGTGGCTCAGATTCCATCTCTTTGTCTTGTGGTTGCACTTGGTCCTCATCCAAGTCAAACTTCCTCCTACTAACTTCTTTCATGAGAAATTCTTTCTCTAGAAAGACAGCACCCCGAGCAACAAAAACTTTGTTCTCGGTGGGAACATAGAAGTAGTAACCCTTAGTCTCCTTAGGGTACCCCACAAACATACACTTATCAGATCTAGGTTCTAGCTTGCTAGAATCCTGACGTTTGACATAAGCCTCACATCCTAAGATCCTGATAAAAGTGAGATTAGGGCGTCTCCCACTCCATACCTCGTATGTAATCTTTGAGACACTCTTAGATGGAACATTATTCAGTATTAGAGAAGCTGTCTTAAGTGCATGTCCACAGAATGAGGGAGGTAGAGTTGCATGACTCATCATAGATCGAACCATGTCCAACAAAGTTCGATTTCTCCTTTCAGACACATTATTCCATTGAGGTGTTCCAGGAGGAGTGAGTTGGGATATGATCCCACACTCTCTCAGATAGTCAAAGAACTCACCGCTCAGTTACTCTCCACCACGATCTGATCGAAGAGCCTTAATGGATCTACCAAGCTGGTTCTCTACTTCATGTCTAAACTCCTTAAATTTATCAAAGGATTCAAACTAATGTCTCATCAGATAGACATAACCATATCTACTGAAGCCATCAGTAAACGTGATGAAGTAGTTGTACCCTCCTCTGGCTTGTTTATTGAAAGGCCCACACACATCAGTATGTATGAGATCTAATAAACCTCTTGCCCTCTCACCAGTCTTGGTGAAGGGCGCCTTTGTCATTTTCCCTAATAAACAAGTCTCACATGTATCAAGTTCCTCCAAGGAACTCGAATCTAACAACCCATTTGCATGGAGTTGTCGAATGCGATTCTTATTTATATGGGCTAATCGACAATGCCGTAGGAAAGCACCAACTGAACCACTCAGTTTGGTCCTTTTATTATTTATGTTACAAATAGAGCTATCCATGTTCAAGACATGCAGACCATTGCACTCAGTACCCTTCCCGTAAAACATGTTTACAAAAGAAAAAGAACATAAGTTCTCTTTTATTTCAAACTTAAATCCTTTCTTTGCCAAGCAAGGAGTGGATACAATGTTTTGGTAAGGGAAGGTAGCAATTGTCTAGCTTTAACTGAAGTCCAGAAGGCAGGGAGAGAAACTCCTACAGCAACAGCAGCAACTTGTGCCCTGTTACCTATCCGTAGGTCAATCTCTCTAGGCTTTACCGATCTACCCTTTCTTAGCCTTTGCATATTTGTAAAAACATGAGCTCCACATGCGGTATCCAATACCCATGTCATAGGAGTAGATAGGTTGACTTCGGTAACATAAATACCTGAGCATGAAGACAAGGCCTTGCCTTTCTTCTCCTCATTTTGAAGTTGCAACATGTCCTTCAAAATGAGAGGTGGCCCTCCACATGAATAGCACCTATTATTCCTGATCATATCCATCTTTAATTTCAGTTCCTTGGTCAAGCCTTTCGGCTCAACACACTGAATATCAACTTTAGGAGGATTGAGCTCAACCATTTCATCAAAGAGCTGCCTTAGATTAAAAATAATCTCAGAGGCACTCTTTGATTCATATCACCCTCTAATTCAGGTGACATGTTGGTTAGCAACCTCCAAAGTATCAACTTGATGCTTATCATAAGCATCCCTCTCAGCCGTTGAGGCCGAGCATAGAAGTGGCTCAGGAAAAGGACGCTCAAGGACATGAAGCTTCCTTTCGAGCTTGAGCACGATTCTCAAGTTCATATACCAATCCAGTAAGTTGGATCCAACCAACTTATCCCTTTCTAGGGTAGATCGCAGTGACCAACTGCTATAGCCATTGTTCTACAACAACCAAGAAACAGCAGATTAGTACTACTTCGAGTCATTTAAACTGGACTTGTTTTAAATGACCATGGCTCCCACTATTTTTAATCGAATTGACAACCCACAAAGTCAATCGAGAAATCCAAAATTTCCTAGTGAGATGAGATCCTCATTCCACACAGGGCTTCGCGTCCCACGAGGGTGGGATGAGATGCACAAAGTGACCCATGTTTCCTAAGGTGGGCGCGCCGGCCGATTGCTCCAAGCAATTCCCCTTATTAAGACAGTCCAGGCATTTCATGTCCAGCGAGGGCTAGATATAGCATGAAACCCTAACCTCTCAACGATGCCTCTAGAGTTTCATCATGTGCCAGCATACATGAAAATCTAGTCAAGTCCATTCCTAACCGTTATGTCCAGGGCCAACGAGTTTCCTTGCGAAGACACGCCCAGGTTAAAACTGGACTGGGGAAACCATTGTCACCACGCACTTTCTAAAGATAAGTGGGTGTGTCCCACGAGGGTGGTAAACAATTCACAACTCCACTGATCGATAGCTTAGTGAGGGCTACGCGTTAGAAGGCTACTAGACTTGATATTTTAATTGAGGGTTTTTGTTTAAGGTCTCATCATCTTAGTTTTATCTTATGTCTATCATTACAGGCATGCAATCCTATGGTGATAACATAATGATAAAACATTACAGGCATGCTTCTGTAGATAATAATTAAAGCAGTAAAGAATGATGTGATCATATCCTATTCGAGACATTGAACCAACCCATGCCATGAAAAAGGTTCAACTCTTGTCCTAGAACTCAAGCCCCAAAGACTAGACCTAGCCTAGCCGACCTCTAGCTTGAACTTCAAGGTTGGCTCCAAGGTCCTTCTCTCATGGTTTAGCTCTCAAACCCTAGAGGTACACTTTAAAAGTTCCCCATAGGTTGGGCCAACGCCATGGACTTCCTCCAAGGAAGGTGCGCCACCATGCAAGGGGCCAAGATAGCTAGCTCTCAAACCAAAAGAGGTTTGGCCAAGCTTTCTTGCACCACCAAGCAACCAAGCACCAACTTGCATGCTTGCGCCATCAAGCAAGATGCCATCAAGGTCCAAGAAGGATGCGCCTAGCCCTTAATCTTCATCTTAATTTTTTACAAAAGTAATGAAAAGGATGGCACGCAGGCCGCACAAGGATACATCACAGGCATGCAAAAGGGGCTTGACTCATGATCACAACATTATGCACAATCAAGGTATTTACTCATGCAATTCTACATGCTCATGAAAAACATAAAATCAGAAATTTTACTTTTTCATAAAACTAGTCTCTTTTTCTCATCTTCTTCTCACAAATCATCTGGTTAATTGCGATTTATTTTTCATGATGATTTCAGAGATCCTTTCGGCTGGCAATTTTGTCAGATCAAGAGACTTGGCCAGTCCGAAGACACAATGCCCGTCCTACTTGACAAAATTACGTGCGCCTTTGATCTTTAAATCAGACAAGAAAAATAGTCCAAAAATCCAAAAGAGATTGAGAGGATGATAGAAACAAGAAACCCTAATTTTTCTACTTTTTAGAAAAATCGTTTGCCATGCATCATGCTATTTACGAAAATAGAGATATGGCATGTGAGTATGAAAGAAAAGCATAAAACATCATTCTAGTCTTGCAAGTCGCTCTGACACCACTGTTGGGAAACCCCGGGGATATTTTACAATTTTCAGAGATAGAGATTACAAAATACATTGCATAGCGGAAGCAATATCCCTGAAACAGGCCGGTCCCAAAAACCCAGTGAAGATCGCAAGCAAGAGAGTCGACATGATGAGTTAGGAAATACCTTAGAGTAAGATGAGGTCGATGTCGTGATAGGCGCCCAAGCGTGGTGCGCCCTCTGCAGTCTCACACACACGGATGCCTCGAGTCCTCTTCTTCCACGTCCGGTGCTGGCCTCGGGAAGAAGATCCAAGCCTTAGTGCACTTTCTTCAACCCTTGCGCCACTTCCAAGGTAGAAGCGCCAATGAAGAAGAAAGATGGAGATGTTGCCGCCATGTCTTCAACTCCTCATCCTTACTTGCGCCAACTCCTAGAGAAGATGCGCCAAGATAAGAGGCAAGAGGGTAAAGACACCAAGTCCTATCCCTCCTTGCTCCAAGAGAAGAAGGATAGAAGAGACTTGCGGTTAGGATGAAGATGGAAGAGAAGACTTTCGCCAAAGCCTCCCTCTTTGCCCTTCTAATTCTTGCTCATGCCAAAATCAATCCTTTGCTCTCGCATATACCCATGTATATATAGAGAGGCAAGAGGGGGCAGCAATAATAGGGTGTGGGCGCAATTCTCAAAGGAGGAGGTGGCTAGGGTAAAGGGGAGGGAGTAATTAGGGTTTGAGGTAAGGAAAGTCTCCAAGACTTTACCATAAACCTCTCCTAATTATCCATATGCGCATGAGACCTTCCAAAGAAGTCTATCAAGCCACATTAGCCCCAAGACTTGCCATAGAAGCAAGCATACCATCCAAGGTAGAGGGGCAAGGCGCCTAAAGCTTCCTAATGAAGCAAATTGCGCCACTTCTCCCCATTATGCCCATAGGAGCCTAAGGGAGAAGTTTTGTCTCCATTATACCCTTTTAGCCTTTCCTCACTTCATGAGAACTTGTTATTGGGCCTCATTGGATAATGAGCTAGCCCAAACTTCATTACATGGGTTGATTAAGTACTTGGATCCAATCCAATGCAACTCTAATCCAAATGTGACCAATCATGGTCAAATACGGGTCAACCTGCCAAAAATGAAGTTTGGCTCCAATAACATTCTTCCATATCATCAGGCCCATTGGCGCTGATGAAATCTCCCAATTAGATCTGAGTTATCCAATAACTCGATCATAAAGCTTCCCGATCAATACGAGAACTCGAGTATCAAGGTGTGCGATCTTGTAGGTCTCTCTGACGTTGACAGTGATGACCAAATGTCACCACAAGCAGTGAGTGGCACCTAGCAGTGCATCGCTACTACCCAAGTCATCGGAATGGATATCGACATCGACATCCCCATCATTGCAACAAGGTACAGATGCATTACAGTCTCTTTGCCGAACTGATATCCGATTGGACAAGTGTGTCACCACTTATTTTCACCCAATCACATGGTTATGACTAAATCAGGTTCTTACCTGGGTATGGCCATACACTTTCAGTCATAGAACCATAGAGGAGCTCCATGGATATCATACTTCCCTTAGGAAGGGGCAAATCCTTTGTCTGTCCATTGACCTTCTCACATGGGTCGTGACATGCTCAATGACAACCGTTATGACCTCCCAACTACGGCGAGGTGTTAGGTTGCATCAAAGCAAGTCCCTAACCACTTAGAATGATCAATGACCTCAAGTCAAGGGATCAATGCATCTCCTGTCACTTGTGAGGATAACTCATGACACCAAGTCATAGCCTCACAGTGGGTCGGTCCAGTATATCCTCCAATGATATACCCATGTGTCTGCGTTAGCACCACGTGCCTAACCAGCCCACATACCAGTCTCACAAGTACCAAAGCTGTCCCATATCCACTCAGGTACATCGACTGGGGACAATCATTTGAGCACAGATCCAATCTGTCTCCAGGGACATTATCATGTAAGTACACAATCGCAGGTGCAGACAAACAATGATAACGACAATGCCAGAAAGATATATGAATATCAGAGTCAAGTAGTACAAAGATGGACCAAAACTAGGTCCTAGGGCATATACACCAACAGACGATGTTTGGGCTGCACAAAGGCCCCCAACCCAACCCCATTACGCACGCACTCATGTGGATGATGACTTGCGCCTTCTCACCCGAACACACCCTGCACCTTTCGCAGGTGGTCTCGATCCCACCAAGTTCCTAGACTGAGTTGCCTCCATCGACTCACACTTTGACCTACTTTCTTACCCTGAGCACCATCGAGTCCGGTATGTGTGCACCTTGCTCGAAGGCCCTGCGCGTCTGCATTGGCAGGACGTGGAGCGTCAGAATGAGCAGCTCGCATTTCCTCCCATCACTCGTTGGGAGGAAATGAAATATCGTCTCCGCGAGCGATATGTGCCCCCCTTGTATAGACAGCGACTCCTAGACCAGTATAGTAGTCTCCAACAAGGGTCGGATTCCGTTGCGGAATATCTCTTGACCTTCGATACTTTGCAACTTTGTTGCAACTTGCAAGAAGAGCCTGAGTTAGTTTTGTCTAAGTTCAAGAATGGCCTATGAACAGAAAATCTGACGCGCCCTTCCGGCGTATGGCTCAGAACCATTAGACCAAACCTACCAGCGAGCCCTAGACATTGAGCAAGATCTTCGTACTGCGGCCCGACGCAGCGAGTTTGTCCCACCGCGGCGCCCCTTCACTAGTGGGCCCCTACACAACCACCCTTGGGCTGAGCACCCTTAATCTCGATCCGACCCGCGTCCTGCACCTAAGGCCCATGGTTCCCCGCGTCGCCCAGCCTTGGAGGCAGCCCCCTCTCACCCCACTTGCAAGGAGAAGGGCAAGGCCCCCATTGTTGGCTCAACAGAGCAAGTCCATTGTCATAACTGTCTTCAACCGGGCCAGTACTCTAGGGATTGCCCTAAGAAGTCTGCCTCCGCAGACAAAAGTCACACCCGTGTTGCCACTATTACCTGCAAGCGAGTAGAGCACAATGCTGAGGCCGAGTGTTACACAAGTGGTGAGGAGTTGGGTCATCCCACACTTGCGGTTGTGCGGTGTACCCTTGTTCAAACTCCGCCCTCTGAGGATTGAAGGCGCACAAGCATCTTTACAACTTACATCAAGTGCAATGGGCACTCATGTAAGCTTGTCATTAACGGGGGAAGTAGTTTGAATGTGGTCTCCCAGACCGCGATCACTTGCTTTGGTCTCCCCCTTGAGCTCCACCCGAAGCCCTACTCGATTGCATGGTCGACGCATCGAGCCTTCCGGTTACCCATAGGTGTCAAGTTCCCATTGCTTTTGGGGACTATCACAAGAAAGTTTGGTGTGATGTGGTAGCCATGGATGTTGCCCACGTCCTCTTAGGACGCCCTTGGCTATACGATAGAGATGTGGTTCACTGTTGTGTCCGCAAGTGCACGAATGCTCAATGTAACACAAAAGATATCGAACCACAGAGACCTCATTTGTCAAGTACCGAATAGTTAATTTTTCACTAGCTAGGCAATCGAATATGATGTAAACGAATGATTAAAAAATACACAAAAAGTTAGAGAGAAAAATTGGGACTAGTGTTTCATCCACCTTAATTTCAATGACTAGATATAGTTAGATGATCGTCAGTTTATTCTTATTATGATAAAGATATAATTTACTTTATAAAGAAATCATCTTGCTTTCACTCGGACAATTTACAAAGAACCAATCCTCACTTTCGCACAAGATTTATTCAATGCTAAAGATAAGTAAATCATCGACAAGAAGATTTAAGATCACTTTCATGCATCCAATCTTTATGTCAATCATCTCAAGTGAAAACTAAATACTTTCATACTTTAGTTTCACAGGTTCTACTTAAGGTTTTCCAACGATCCAATACTTAATTTCTTACAATATCTTCATGTTTAACTCATTAATGTCTCATAGATCAGTTTATCAACAAGTCAATAAACTTCTAAAATCTAGAAATAAGAACAAATATAATTTCTTATGATAAGTCCCTAAATCTCGATTCTAGGGTTCGAAGCTTTGCAAGTCACTTTTCAGTCCATATCACAAAAACTCCAATACATGTTGACAATATGAAACTAGAAGGGATTAAATACAATCATCACTTAAGTAGAATTATCATAACAAGAGTATTCTGACGAAATAATGATCATCTAGTCATAATGAAATTAAGGGGATTTCACCCCATGGCCCAAAAAGTGTTTAAGCTAGCATGATGAAGAAATTACAAATAGCCATAGTTTACAAAGATCAGAAATTGAGAAGAAGGGAAATTTTACTAAACACAGGGCTGTAATGGAAATTACAGCCCGTGATTCTCGTGTGAATAGTGCCGGCATCGCCTCTTTCGTTGATTTCTCCTTTGATCGGTCCCCTTTCGCTCTGAAACTTTTGGTGTATATTCTCCTCTTCTAGGCATAGCTTTCCCTCAAATTTCACGGGCGGAGATGCTCTGTACACTTCGCGGCGGTGAACCCTAGGGCGGTGGTGAAGATGGCAATTTCTCTCTAAAATGCTAATCAAAATTAGGGCTTTCGGTGCACTGACTTTCCCCTTGTTCTGATGAGTATTCTCCTTTTTATGGATCTTGAATTGGTGGTCTAAATCATCCCCAATCATCCACGCAAAAATCGGGCTTCAATAAGACTAGGAAAATCGGCTGTCTGGAATACAATTACGGCCGTAATTTCCATTACAGCAGTGCCGTAATGTGTTATGGACAAAATTATGGAATAATTACATGCCGTAAAAACAACCACGATAGTACAGTGGTCGCGCAAAACCTTCTGGAAAGAAATTGCCCCAAATTATGGTATCGTAATATTCGTTACGCCAGTGCCGTAATATTTGCAAATCTTTCTAGATAGAAATTGACCGAAATTACGGCCTATAATATTAATTACGACAGTGTTGTGGTTTATTCTGTAGGTTCAGTAAAACCACGGTACCGTAATAATGATTACGGTCCTACCGTAATTCGGTCTGAAGCTCCGATTTACATAAAATTTTACATGTAATCTTCTCTTGATGACGAGAATTTGTCTATGCACTTGAATTACTTGAAAATGCCTTGAAATGATGCCTTTCTACCTGAAAATAATCAAAAACTAGAAAAGGTGTAGATTCCGCAATATTTGATAAATATGGCATGAAAATAAGCGAAAGAGCATGAATATGACACAAAAAGACCTATCAAATGACATAAAATATACTATGAATTTTTGTGTCATCATTCACTACGGCCGTGAACACCTACGTGTTTGACCACAACGATCAGAAAATCTGATTGATTCCGGCTCCGCCTAAGGAGCTGCGCGCGTCTACCTCCAAGGGCGTGATCGTGCCTCCCACGGCCGCTCCTCTAGCACCCACTGTAGTGTCCCTCATGCGAACCTCTGCGCTCATGCGCGAAGCCACCGAGTCCAAGGTTGTCACGCCCTAATGGTGCGCAAGTCACCGGATTCCCCTCCTCCCTTAGACGTGGCACCTCCCCCGGGAAATCTCAGCCCTCTTGACCGAATTCTCCAACATTAGCCCAGACGACTTACCCCATGGATTCCCTCCGGATAAGGAGATCCAGCACGCCATTGATCTTTGTTGACACAGAAATTCATAGGATATTTTGTATCATTTGATTGGTCTTTTTGTGTCATATTCATGCTCTTTTATTTATCTTTATGCCTTATTTATCAAATATTACGGAATCTACACCTTTTCTCATTTTTGATCATTTTTAGGTAAAAAGGCATTATTTTAAGGAGTCTTTGAGCAATTTGAGTGCATTAACGAATTCCAATCATCAAGAGGAGATCACACATCAAATTTCACGCAAATCGATGCTTCATACCAAATTACGGCAGGGCCGTAATTTACATTATGGTACCGTGGTTTTACTGAACTTACAGAATAAACTATGGCACTACCGTAATTTATTTGACCTGCCGTAATTTCGGTCGATTTCTGTCTAGAGGAAAATACGACACTGCCATATTATGGTTACGGCCATAATTCTCTCTAGAGGAATTTTGAAGTATTACACGGTATTGCCATGGTTTATTTTACGACTCGTGTTCCTTTTCAGTTTCTTCACAGAAGATATTACGGCACTGCCGTAATGGAAATTACGGTCGTGATTATGACCCAGACAGTCGACTCTGCCTGATTTTCCCGGTGTTACTGTAGCCCGATTTTTGCGCAGATGATTTGGGGCAATTCAGACCACCATTTGAAAAACCGTAAAAAGAGGAAAACTCTATAAGAAGAGGAGAAGATCACCGAACAAAAAGCCCTAATTTTGATTGACGATTCAGAGAGAAATTGAGTTTTTCACCACCGCCATAGGGTTCATCACCGAAAAGCATACAGACCACCACCGGACGTGAAATTTGAGAGAAAGCTACACCTGAAGGAGGAGAACATACCCATGAAGTTTCAGAGTGAAAGGAGATCAAAGGAGAGAGAAATCCACAAAAGTGTGGATGCCTACACTGTTCATCGCAAGAATTACGGGCTGTAATTTTCATTACTGCCCTGTGTTTTGTAAATTCCTCTTCTTCTTCTTCTTCTGATCATTCTAAACCATGGCAAATTGTAATTCTTCTATCATGCTAGCTTTAACCTTTTATGGGACAGGGGGTGTAATCCCCTTAATTTCATAATGGTTAAATGATCCTTATTTCGTCAACATATTTTTATTATGATAATTCTACTTAAGTAATGATTGTCTTTAATGTTTTCTAGTTTCATATTGTCAACATGTATTGGAGTTTTGTGATATGGACTGAAAAGTGACTTGCAAAACTTGGAACCCTAAAATTGAGATTTAGGAACTCATCGTAAGAAATTAGGTTTGTTCTTATTTCTAGATTTTTGAAGTTTATTTTCTTGTTGATAATCTGATCTAGGAAATTTTAATGAGTAAAATATGAAAATATCGTAAGAAATTAGGTATTGGATCTTTGGAAACCCTTAAGTAGAACCTGTGAAACTAAAGTATAAAAGTATTTAGTATTCACTTAAGATATTGACATAGAGATTGAATGCATGAAAGTGATTTTAAATCTCTTTGTCAAAGATTTACTTATCTTTAGCACTGAATAATCTTGCGCGAAATTGAGGGTTGTTCTTTGTAAATTATCTGTGCGAAAGTGAGATAATTTCTTTATCAAGTAAATTATATCTTTATCATAATAAGAATAAACTGACGAACACTTATTTATATCTAGTCATAGGAATTAAGGAGGATGAAACCCTAGTCCCAACTTTCTCTCTCTAATTATCTGTACGCTTTCCAATCATTCGCTTACGTCGTATTCGATTGCTTAGCAAGTAAGAAAACAACTATTCGGTACTTAACACGTAGGTCCCTGTGGTTTGATATCTTTTATTACTTCGAGTATCCGTGCACTTGCGGGCAGAACAATCTTGTCCCGGGAGCATCTCTCCCCAACTTGCCCCATCATCGTTTGAACCCCACGACACACGTTGAACTACAGCGTCAAGTGGATGAACTCCTCACCAAGGTGTACATCCATGAGAGTCTAAGTCCCAGCGTGGTACCCGCCTTGCTCACGCCCAAGAAGGATGGGTCGTGGCACATATGTATTGACAGCCGTGCTATCAATAGGATCACCATCAAGTATAGATTTCCCATACCTAGGCTTGATGACATGTTGGACTTTGTCTCCGGTGCATCGTAGTTTTCCAAACTTGATCTTCGTAGCTGGTATTGTTAGGAAACCCCGGGGACATTTAACAAATTTTTGGCATTAAGACAATACATGCGCAGCGGAATCAATGTCCCCGAAACAGGCCAGTCCCAAAAACCCAGTGCGGATCGTCAAGCGAGGGGATCGACACGATGTGATAGAAAGTACCTTAAGCGAGCAAAGAGATGCCGATGTCGAGATAGGCACCCACGTGTTCGCCCTCTGCAGTCTCACACACACGGACTCCTCGAGCTCTCTTCTTCCGCGCTTGGTGCTAGCCTCGGGAAGAAGATCCAAGCCTTATGTTCGCCCTCTTCAACTCTGCACTACCTCCAAGGTGTATGCGCCAAGAAGAAGGAGAGGAGAAGTAGTCACCAAGTCCAAGTCCTTCTTGCGCCAAGAGGAGGAGAAGAAGACTTGTGCTTGCGGCTAGATGTTGGAGGAAGAGAAGTTGCGCCAAGAGCCTCCAAGCTTTCGCCCCTCTCTATTGCTTACGCCTCCAAGGAATTGTCACTTATGAGAGGGGGCGGCTAGGTGCTCTTTTATAGGGCAAGAGGCGGTTTGTGAAAGGCTAGGATCAAGACAAGTGGGCGGCTAGGATGAGAAGGTTTGAGGCAAGGAAAGTCTCCAAGACATTTCCATAATTCTCATTCAACCATTCCTTTTGTGCCCACGCCTTTCCTTGTGTGCCAAGGCCTTGCCTTGCGCCCCAAGCAATGCCATAGAGGCATTCATACCATAAGGGATAAAGGGGGGAGGCGCCAATTGCTTCCTTATGAAGCAAATTGTGCCATTTCTCCCCATTATGCCCATAGGCGCCTAGGGGAGAAGACTTGTCCCCATTATACCCTTCTAGCCCTTCTTCTCTTCATGACAACTTATTAGTGAGCCCAACTTAGCAATGGGCTGAGCCCAAAGACCATTACCCATGTTAACCAAGCCATTGGATCCAATCCAACTTAACCCATGGTCAAATGAGGCTAAGGCTAACCATGGTTAATTCGGCCAATATGCCAAAAACAGAAGTTGGCTCCAATAAGTTTCTTCCATCTCATCAGGCCCATTGGCGCTGATAAAATCTCCAAAATAGATTCGAGTTATCCAATAACTCGATCATAAGGCTTTCCGATCAATACGAGAACTCGAGTGTCTTAGTGTGTGATCCTGTAGGTTCCTTTGACGTTGGCAGTGCAGACCCAAGGTCTCACAAGTAGTGAGTGGCACCTAGCAATGCATCACTGCTACCCAAGTCATCAGAATGGATATCGACATTGACATCCCCATCATCACAATAGGTGCAGATACATTACAGTCCCTTTGCCGAACTGATATCCGATTGGACAAGTGTGTCATCACTTGTTTTCATCCAATCACATGTCTATGACTAAATCAGGTCTTTACCTGGGTATGGCCATACACTTTCAGTCATAGACCATAGAGGAGCTCCATGGATATCATGCTTCCACGAGGAAGGGGCAAATCCTTTATCTGTCAGTTGGTCTTCTAATATGGGTCGTGACATACTCAATGACAACCCTTATAACCTCCCAACTACGGCGAGACGTTAGGTTGCATCAAAGTATATCCCTAACCATATAGAAGAGTCAATGACCTCAAGTCTAAGGATCAATGCATCTCCTATCACTTGTGAGGATAACTCATGACACTAAGTCATAGCCTCACAGTGGGTCAGTCCAGTATATCCACCACTGATATACCCATATGTTTGCGTAAGCACCCCGTGCCTAACCAGCCCATATACCAGTCTTATAAGTACCATAGCTGTCCCTTATCCACTAAGGTATATCAACTGGGGACAATCTTTTGAGCACAGATCCAATCTGTCTCCAGGGACATTATCATGTAAGTACATTATCACAGATATAAACAAACATAGATAATGTCAATGCCAGAATGATATAAATATCAAAATGAAGTAGTACAATGTTTGACCAAATATAGGTCTCAGGGCATATACACCAACAATCTCCCACTTGCACTAAGACCTAGAGGTGGAGGAATCTCAACCCCATATCTCTTGTATGACCATCATCCTTCTAGTGCGCCAAAGCCTTGGTCAGTGGGTCTGCTAGATTGTTCTCTGTATCAACTCTGCTAATCTTAACATCACCCCGATCTATGATCTCTCTGATCTGGTGAAATCTCATGAGTATGTGTTTGGACCTTTGATGAGACCGTGGTTCCTTTGCTTGTGCAATGGCTCCATTGTTGTCACAATAGAGTTCAATGAGATCCACAGCAGTTGGAACCACTTGAAGATTAGATATGAACTTCCTTATCCAAACAGCTTCTTTGGCTGCCTCAGAAGCAGCAACATACTCGGCTTCAGTTGTAGAATCAGCTATTGTGGATTGCTTGAAGCTTTTCCAGCATACAGCACCTCCATTCATCTTGAACACATAGCCGGCCTGCGATCTAAAGTCGTCAGGGTCATACTGGAATGACGCATCAGTGTAGCCCTGGACACTGAGCTCTTCCTGTCCCCCATAGACCAAGAACAAATCCTTAGTTCTTCTCAGATACTTAAGGATGTTCTTTATAGCCATCCAGTGCTGTAGACCCGGATTGGATTGGTATCGACTGGTTATGCTCACAGCATAAGCCACATTTGGTCTGGTACATAACATTGCATACATGTTTGAGCCTACTGCCGAAGCATAGGGTATTTCACTCATGTGATCCCTCTCAGCCTCTGTGGTGGGACACTGGCTCTTTGAGAGAGTAAGGCCATGTCTCACTGGGAGGTATCCTCTTTTGGATTGCTCCATATAGAACATTTCTAGGACCTTATCAATGTATGTACTTTGACTAAGGGTGAGGAGCCTCTTGGATCTATCTCGGTAGATCCTCACGCCTAAGACATAGGCGGCCTCCCCTAAGTCCTTCATCTCAAAACACTTCCCCAACCATGTCTTCACCGACTGAAGACTAGGGATGTCTTCCGATGCGTAGTATGTCATCAACATACAAGACCAGAAAAGTTACCAAGCTCCCACTGAATTTTCTGTATACACAGGAGTCATCTTCACTTTTAATAAATACATATTCTCTCACAGCTTCATCAAACCGAAGATTCCAACTTCGAGATGCTTGCTTTAATCCATAAATGGATTTCTTTAGCCTGCAGACCTTGTTGGCCTCTGCAGGATGGATGAAGCCATCAAGTTGTGTCATGTACACATCCTCTGTCAGCTTTCCGTTAAGGAATATTGACTTCACATCTATCTGTCATATCTCATAGTTGTGATATGCAGCTATAGCAAGCAGAATCTGAATGGATTTGATCATGGCAACTGGCGAGAAGGTTTCTTCGTAATCCACCCCGTGGATTTGTTTGAATCCTTTAGCTACTACTCTACCCTTATAGGTAACTATATTTCCATCCATGTCTGTCTTCCTTTTGAAGACCCATTTACAGCCTATGGGTTTTACACCATCAGGCAGCTCAACCAAATCTCAGGACTTGGTTAGCCGACATGGAATCCATCTCGGATCGCATGGCCTCAAGCCATCTCTCAGAGTCCGTTCCACTGACTGCCTCGTCATAAGTCCTGGGTTCATCTTCAATGATGAAGATCTCATCGTGTTGGGTCGGCAGTGACCCATACCTCTCAGGTGCACGATGAATCCTCCCAGACCTACGCGAGACCTGTGTCTGAGCCTCAGGTTGCCCAGCAACTGGTGCAGGTGGCTCAGGTTCCACCTCGTCCAAGTCAAATTTGCTCCCACTAGCTTCTTTCATAAGAAATTATTTCTCTAGAAAGACAGCGACCCGAGCAACAAATATTTTATTCTCGTTGGGAACATAAAAGTAGTACCCTTTAGTTTCTATAGGATACCCCACAAAAACACATTTATCAGATCTGGGTTCTAGCTTGCTAGAATCCTGACGTTTGACATAAGCCTCACATCCCCAGATCCTGATAAAAGAGAGATTGGGTCATCTCCCACTCCATACCTCGTATGGAATCTTTGAGACACTCTTAGATGGAACATTATTCAGTATAAGAGAAGCTGTCTCAAGTGCATAACCCCAGAATGAGGGTGGTAGAGTTTGCATGACTCATCATGGATCGAACCATGTCCAACAAAGTTCGATTTCTCCTCTCAGACACACCATTCCATTGAGGCGTTCCAGGAGGAGTGAGTTGGGATAGAATCCCACACTCCCTAAGATAGTCAAGGAACTCACCACTCAGGTACTCTCCACTTCAATCAGATCGAAGAGCTTTAATGGATCTACCAAGCTGGTTCTCTACTTCATTCTTGAACTCCTTGAATCTCTCAAAGGATTCAGATTTATGTCTCATTAAGTAGACATAACCATACCTACTGAAGTCATCAGTAAAGGTAATGAAGTAGCTATGCCCTCCTCTGGCTTGTTTATTGAATGGCCCACACACATTAGTATGTATGAGATCCAATAAACCTTGTGCCCTCTCACCAATTTTGGTGAAGGGTGCCTTTTTCATTTTCCCTAATAAACAAGGCTCACATGTATCAAGTTCCTCCAAGGAACTTGAGTCCAACAGTCCATTTGCATGGAGTTGTTGAATGCGGTTCTTGTTTATATGGGCCAATCGACGATGCCATAGGAAGGCACCAACTGAACCACTCAGTTTGGTCCTTTTACTATTTATGTCACAGATAGAACTATTCATGTCCAGACATATAAGCCATTGCTCAATGTGCCCTTCCCATAAAACATATTTGCAAATGAAAAAGAATAGGAGTTCTCCTTTATTTCAAATACAAAACCATTCCTTGCTAAGCAAGGAATAGATATAATGTTTTTGGTTAACGAAGGTACATAATAGCAATTCTCTAGTTCTAATTGAAGTCCTGATGGAAGAGAGAGAGAGAGTCAAAACTCCTACAGCAACAGCAGCAACTTGTGCTCCGTTTCCAACTGGTAGGTCAATCTCTCCAGCCCGTACCGATCTACTTCTTTTAAGCCCCTGCATATTTGTACAAATATGAGCTCCACATGCGGTATCCAATACCCATGAAATAGAAGTAGAAAGGTTGACTTTGGTAACATAAATACCTGAGCTAGAAGTCAAGGCCAAGCCTTTCTTCTCCTCATTCTGAAGTTGCTTGCAGTCCCTTCTCCAGTGGCCCTGCTCGCCACAGTGGAAGCACCTCTGATCCTTTGACTTCCTCACCTTTTTCTTCAGTGCCTTGGTAGGACCCTTGGCACTGCTCTTAGCACGTACCTTACCCTTCTTCTTTATCTTCTTGGTCACAGGGACCAAAAGAACATAATTGGGCTTGGTCTTACACATCTCACGCTCGGCTGTCTGGAGCATATTCAGTAGTTCCTCCCTCGTGCACTCAATCCGGTTCATGTTGAAGTTTATAATAAATGGACTGAAGCTAGGGGGCAGGGACTGCAGAATAAGATCCACAACCAGCTCGTTATCTATGTTGTGTCCCAGTCTCCTGAGATGATCCACATTCCCAATTAATTTGAGAACATGGGGTCTCACTGGTGCACTTTCAGATAACTTGCACCGAAATACTACTTTGGCGGTATCATATCTCTCAGTCCTGGCCTGAGCTTCAAACATCTATTTCAGATGAGTTATCATCTGAAAAGCGTTTTGCTCCTCATACTGCACCTGAAGTTTAGGTGCCATAGTGCCAAGCATGAGACATGCTACCTCCAAAGAGTCATCTTGATGCTTTCTAAAAGCATCCTTGTCTGCCGCTCGGGCATTAGGCGCAGGAGGCGTAGGAAGAGGCTGCTCAAGGACATACAGCTTCTTCTCAAGCTTGAGGGCTATCCTCAAGTTCCGATGCCAGTCCATAAAGTTGGATCCAACCAACTTATCCTTTTCAAGAAGGGATTGCAGTGTTAATCCGCCAGTGTTTGTAGCCATTGTTCTACAACAACCAAGAAATAGCAGATCAGTACCACATTCAGATCATTTAAACTGGACTTATTTTAAATGACCATGGCTCCCACTATTTTAATCGAATTGATAACCCACAAAGTCAATCGGGAAATTTAAGATTTACTAGTGAGATGGGATCCTTATTCCACATGAGGCTTCGCGTCCCACGAGGGTGGGATGAGATGCACAAAGTAACCCATGCTTCCTAAGGTAGGCACGCCGGCCGATTGCTCTAAGCAATTCCCCTTATTGAGACAGTCTAGGCATTTCATGTCCAGCGAGGGCTGGATACAGCATGAAATCCCAACCTCTCAATGGTGCCTCTAGAGTTTCATCATGTGCCTAGCACATATGAAATTCTAGTCAAGTCCATTCCTAACCGTTATGCCCAGGGCCAACGGATTCCTTACGAAGGCGCGCCCGATTAAAACGGACTGGGGAAACTATTGCCACCACACACCATCTAAAGATAAGTGGGTGTGTCCCACGAGGGTGGGAAATAGTTCACAACACCACTGATTGATACCTTGATGAGGGCTACGCATTAGAAGGCTACTAGACTTGATATTTAAGTGAGGGTTTTTGAGGTCTCATCAGCTCAGTTTTATCTTATGCCTAACATTACAGGCATGCAATCCTATAGTGATAGCATAACAATAAAACATTACAGGCATGCTTTTAGCTCTAGAAAATAAAGCAGTAAAGGGATGATGTGATCATAGCCCATTCAAGACATTGAACCGACCCATGCCAAGAAGGGGTTCAACTCTTGACCTAGGATTCAAGCCCCAAAACAAGACCTAACCTAGCCGACCTCTAGCTTGATCTTCAATGTTGGCTCCAAGGTCCTCCTACAAGCAAGATGCGCCACTTAGCGAGCACAAGAGGTATAGCTCACAAGCCCAAAGGGCTCGGCCAATGCATTTTGCGCCCATGCATGACCAAGCCAAGCAATGGTGCTTATTGCGCCATCATCCAAGATGCGCCACCATGCAGCATGCTCCAAGTGGATGCGCCCCTAATCTTTGTCTTAATTAAAAGCAAAAAGATAAGCGGCACGCAGGCCTCACAAGGATACAACAGGCATGCTAGGGGCTTGACTCATGATCACAACATCATGCACATTCAAGACACTTACTCATGCAATTCTACATGCTCATGAAAAACCTAAAAACTTCAATTTTAGTTTCTCATAAAACAAGTCTCTTTTCCTCATCCTTTTATCACAAATCTTTTAGTTATTTGCGATCAATTTTTAAGGTGATTTTATGGATCCTTTCGACTAGCAATTTTGTCAGATCAAGAGACTCGGCCAGTCCGAAGACACAATGCCCGTCCTATTTGACAAAATCACGTGCGCTTGTGATCTTAAATCGACGAAGAAAAATAATCCAGAAGAAATTGCAAAGAGGATAGGAGAAAGAAACTTTAATTTTTCTACTTTAAGAAAAATCATATGATCATGGCATATGCAATTGATGAAAATTACATCATGGCATGTGAGCATCGAAAAGCATGAAGAACATCATTCGAGGCTCGCAAGTCGCTCTGATACCACTGTTGGGAAACCCTGGGGACATTTTACAAATTTTTGGCATTAAGACAATACATGCGCAGCAGAATCAATGTCCCCGAAATAGGCCAGTCCCAAAAACCCAGTGCAGATCGTCAAGCGAGGGGATCGACACGATGTGATAGAAAGTACCTTAAGCGAGCAAAGAGATGCCGATGTCGAGATAGGCGCCCACGTGTTCGCCCTCTGTAGTCTCACACACACGGACTCCTCGAGCTCTCTTCTTCCGCGCTTGGTGCTAGCCTCGGGAAGAAGATCCAAGCCTTATGTTCACCCTCTTCAACTTTGCACTACCTCCAAGGTGTATGCACCAACAAGAAGGAGAGGAGAAGAAGTCACCAAGTCCAAGTCCTTCTTGCGCCAAGAGGAGGAGAAGAAGACTTGTGCCTGTGGCTAGATGTTGGAGGAAGAGAAGTTGCGCCAAGAGCCTCCAAGCTTTCGCCACTCTCTATTGCTTACGCCTCCAAGGAATTGTCACTTATGAGAGGGGGTGGCTAGGTGCTCTTTTATTGGGCAAGAGGCGGTTTGTGAAAGGCTAGGATCAAGACAAGTGGACGGGTAGGATGAGAAGGTTTGAGGCAAGGAAAGTCTCCAAGACATTTCCATAATTCTCATTCAACCATGCCTTTTGTGCCCACGCCTTTCCTTGTGTGCCAAGGCCTTGCCTTGCGCCCCAAGCAATGCCATAGAGGCATTCATACCATAAGGGATAAAGGGGGGAGGCGCCAATTGCTTCCTTATGAAGCAAATTGTGCTACTTCTCCCCATTATGCCCATAGGCGCCTAGGGGAGAAGACTTGTCCCCATTATACCCTTCTAGCCCTTCTTCTCTTCATGACAATTTATTAGTGAGCCCAACTTAGCAATGGGCCTAGCCCAAAGACCATTACCCATGTTAACCAAGCCATTGGATCCTATCCAACTTAACCCATGGTCAAATGGGGCTAACCATGATTAATTCAGCCAATATGCCAAAAATAGAAGTTGGCTCCAATAAGTTTCTTCCATCTCATCAGGCTCATTGGCGCTGATGAAATCTCCAAAATAGATCCAAGTTATCCAATAACTCGATCATAAGGCTTTCCGATCAATACGAGAACTCGAGTGTCTTGGTGTGTGACCCTGTAGGTTCCTTTGACGTTGGCAGTGCAGACCTAAGGTTTCACAAGCAGTGAGTCGCACCTAGCAGTGCATCGCTGCTACCCAAGTCATCAGAATGGATATCGACATTGACATCCCCATCATCGCAACAGGTGCAGATACATTACAGTCCCGTTGCCAAACTGATATCCGATTGGACAAGTGTGTCATCACTTGTTTTCATCCAATCACATGTCTATGACTAAATCAGGTCTTTACTTGGGTATGGCCATACACTTTCAGTCATAGACCATAGAGGAGCTCCATGGATATCATGCTTCCACGAGGAAGGGGAAAATCCTTTATCTGTCAGTTGGTCTTCTCATATGGGTCGTGACATACTCAATGACAACCCTTATAACCTCCCAGCCACAGCGAGGCATTTGGTTGCATCAAAGTATATCCCTAACCATATAGAAGAGTCAATGACCTCAAGTCTAAGGATCAATGCATCTTCTATCACTTGTGAGGATAACTCATGACACTAAGTCATAGCCTCACAGCGGGTCAGTCCAGTATATCCACCACTGATATACCCATATGTTTGCGTTAGCACCCCGTGCCTAACCAGCCCATATACCAGTCTTATAAGTACCATAGCTGTCCCTTATCCACTAAGGTATATCGACTGGGGACAATATTTTGAGCACAGATCCAATCTGTCTCCAGGGACATTATCATGTAAGTACATTATCGCAGATGTAAACAAACATAGATAATGTCAATGCCAGAATGATATAAATATCATAATGAAGTAGTACAACGTTTGACCAAATATAGGTCTCAGGCCATATACACCAACAGGTATTGAAGGTCAAACCCTAGTTCACATGCGCATCTAGGAGATCTTGCATAGGCGAAAAAACTAGGTTTGATAGGATCGAGAGGCAAGATAATATGAGCAACCATAAAATAAGGCGTTACCATTGCCATTGATCGAGTGGCGACTTGGAAGAAGAAAGGGCGAGCGGCTCTTCTCCAAAGGAAATCGCACACAAGAAGATGATGACTTCTTCCTTGTATTCCTTGTGCTAGCAAAGATCCAAGGAGTCCTAGATCGTGTTTGAGGAGATGTCTTTCTCCCTTTTTCTAGCCGAACTTCCTCTTCTCGTGAAGATCATCCACACGAGAGGAGAGGGGGCGAGAGAGAGATAGGCGTTCGAACGTGGGGGCGTTTTCTCAAAGAAAACGGCTTCCAAAAATAGTAAGTCCATAACCCCATGTTTAACTCCACTTGAAGCCATCGATAACTCCTCTCTCAATTGAACCATGCGTTCACCAAGTGAACCGGTTCAATTCTATTTGGTTCAAAGACCAAATCGAACCCACCATGGTCTTGATCTCTTTAAACCAAATGGTTCAAGATCTAACCACACATCTCTCGACCCTCTTGATCTCTATGATCAAGCATCAATTCTCTCGATCGAAGCTTACCGATCTCAAGCCCTAATCAATCAAACATGATCAGACCAGATCTCACTTCCAATCAGAGTTTAAATTCCTTTAAACTGAACCAGAACAATTCAGTCCACACGATCTGACACAAGTAAGCCATATCATCAAATTGTGCGACCCTAAGGGTTTCCTTCAATGTCGGTAACGATAACTTACGTTATCACGATCAGAGAGGGGTATCTAGCAACACATCACTGTCTCCCGATATGAAGGAAAGAGTCTTCCAAGACTACACCCAAACCATAGCACAAGTGTGAATCCAATTCACTCGGCATACATGTTCCCTTTGCCACTGGACGTTCTTATTGGCCAAGCCTGTCAAGCCTGTAATTCCAACATGATGAGAATGGTCAGATCAGATGAACATAGTCATCTAGGTATGGCCATACACTTTCTCAACCATCTCATCCAGGGGGCCCTTTAGAACATCACACTCCAACTAGGAGAGGCAATCCTATATCTATCACCAGTGTCCTAACATGAGTCATGCCCACCATCCAAGATAATCCTTAACCATTATCTTTCAAATGATATTGAACTACCTCAAAACAATGCCAATCATCATTTAGAAACACAAGTGATCTCAAGTCAGAGGGAGTATACCACTTGCTTGCTTATAAGGATTCATTCACATTGTGACAAACAATTGAATATCCTAAGTAGGGTCAGTCCAGTACATCCAATGCACCTATGCGTCTAAATCTTATTCCATACTCGAAGCATCCTATAAGATTAGAACACATATTAGTCTCAATCATATCAAGGCTGTCTCATGTTCACCAAGATATCTCGACTAAGGACAATACTGCATGTCAGCCAAGCTGAAACACTAATGAGACATTATTCAGAAGTATACATACAGTAGCAGATAATGCAACAATCTGAATAACAACAATTGCCTTTATAAACATATACATAGTTTATACATGATACTGATAACAGCCCAAAGCCTCAAACATTAGCCTTAAGGGCATACCCCAACAATCTCCCACTTGCACTTAAACTAATGGTTGAGAAATCTCAAACCCATATTATTACAGTGCTTTTCATGCTTCTGCTGCGCTAGAGGCTTTGTAAGCAGGTCAGCTAGATTGTCATCTGTATGTACCTTGCAGATCTTGATCTCTCCTCGATCTATGATCTCACGGATCAAATGAAACCTTCTCTGTATGTGCTTGGACTTCTGGTGTGACCGTGGTTCCTTTGCTTGTGCAATCGCTCCAGTGTTATCACAGAAGATAACCAGTGGATCTGCACTCGAAGGAACAACACCAAGTTCTTGAATGAACTTACGAATCCACACTGCCTCCTTTGATGCTTCTGAGGCTGCAACATACTCAGCTTCTGTTGTGGAATCAGCAACAATTGATTGTTTGAAACTCTTCCACACCACTGCTCCTCCATTCAAGCTAAAAACGTAGCTTGATTGCGATCGGAAATCATCTTGGTCAGATTGGAACGAAGCGTCAGTATATCCTTCAATACTGAGTTCTTCCTGACCTCCATAAATCAAGAACATATCTTTGGTTCTTCGAAGATATTTCAAAATGTTATTGACTGCAATCCAGTGTGCCTTCCCTGGATTACTTTGGAACCGACTGGTCACGCTTAACCCATAAGCGACGTCTGGGCGAGTACACAACATCGCATACATGATGGACCCAATAGCCGAAGCATAAGGCATATTGTCCATCTCATCTTTCTCAGACTGTGTTTGAGGACACTGGCTCTTTGAAAGATTCAGACCATGTCTGACTGGAAGATATCCTCTTTTAGAATTTTCTAAATGAAATCTCTCCAGGACCTTATCGATGTAAGTACTCTGGCACAGCCCGAGAAGCCTATTAGATCTATCTCTATAGATCTTCACACCTAATACATAGGCTGCTTCTCCTAAATCTTTCATCTGGAAACATTTTCTTAACCATGCTTTGACTGCATGCAGTTCAGGAATATCGTTTCCAATGATCAAGATATCATCGACGTAGAGGACTAAGAAAGTAATCACGCTCCCACTAAACCTTTTATACACACACGGGTCATCTTCATTTTTGATGAAACCAAATTCACAGACTGATTCATCAAAACGAATATTCCAGCTTCTTGATGCTTGTTTAAGTCCATAAATGGACTTCTTTAATTTGCATATTTTATGACGTTCTGATGGATTGATGAAACCTTCAGGCTGTGTCATATACACATCCTCTTCTAGTTTTCCATTAAGGAAAGCGGTCTTCACATCCATTTGCCAGATCTCATAATCATAATATGCTGCTATCGCGAGAATAATCCGAATGGATTTGAACATGGCTACAGGAGAGAAAGTTTCATCATAATCTATCCCGTAGATTTGTTTGAAACCTTTCGCAACTAGCCTGCCCTTATAGGTAACTACGTTACCATCCATGTCTTTCTTCTTCTTGAAGATCCACTTACAGCCTATAGGGATTACTCCCGGAGGTGGATCAACCAAATCCCAGACTTGGTTGTCGGACATGGAGTCCATCTCGGCTCGCATAGCTTCAAGCCATCTTGCTGATTCCGGTCCATTGACCGCATCCGCATAAGTAAGGGGTTCATCATTAATGATGTAGATTCCGTCATAGCGCTCAGGCTGACGACGAATCCTTCCCGATCTACGCGGTTCCCGTGATATCTGAGCCTCAGGTTGAACATTAACCTGTTCTATTTGCTCAGGCTCATCCAACTGAGCTTGACTACTTTGTCCTTCTTCTGGATTTTCATCCAGCTTTATTTCTCTCCCACTGGCCTCTTGCAGAAGAAATTCCTTCTCAAGAAAAATAGCCGTTCGAGCAACAAATACTTTATTCTCTTTGGGATAGTAGAAATAATAACCCTTTGTTTCTTTAGGGTAACCGACAAAGATACATTTATCTGATCTACTCTCCAGTTTCCTAGAGGCGAGCTTTTTGACATAAGCCTCGCAACCCCAGATTTTGATAAATGTCAAGCTCCGCTGTTTCCCATACCATAACTCATATGGTGTCTTTGAAACGGCCTTGGATGGCACTCGGTTTAGCACCTTTATAGCTGTTTCCAGTGCAAATCCCCAAAAGGAGTAAGGTAGAGTAGCCTGACTCATCATAGAACGAACCATATCCAATAAGGTTCTATTTCTCCTCTCGGACACACCATTCCATTGTGGTGTTCCTGGCGGAGTGAGCTGTGAGATGATCCCACACTCCTTCAGATAGTCAGTAAACTCATGACTCAAGTATTCGCCACCTCGATCTGAACGAAGTGCCTTGATATTTCGGCCTAACTGATTTTGTACTTCATTTTTGAATTCTTTGAACTTGTCAAAAGATTCACTCTTATGTCTCATTAGATAGACATAACCATACCTACTGAAATCATCAGTAAAAGTAATGAAGTATAAATAGCCACCTCTGGCATGTTTACTAAAAGGCCCACACACATCACTGTGAATAAGGTCAAGTAAACCTGAAGCCCTTTTACCTTTATTAGTAAAAGGAGTCTTCGTCATTTTACCCATTAAACAAGCATTGCATGTATCAAGCTCCTCATAGGAGAATGATCCCAGCAGTCCATGATCATGCAACCGCTTAATGCGCTTCTTGTTAATATGGCCTAAACGACTATGCCATAACAAGGTGCTGTCATCAGCATACTTGGCTTTCTTGTTATCAATTTGTTGTACAGAACATTCCATGTCCAACATGTATAACCCATTGTTAATCGACCCAGTTGCATAAACAATATTATCATATGAAATACAACACTGTGAAGTTTTGCATTCAAAAGAAAAACCTTTCCTGACAAGAGCAGGAATAGAGATAATATTCTTAGTTATGCTTGGTACGAAATAACAATTGTCAAGTTCTAATACAAAACCAAATGGTAAAGAGATGTTATATTGTCCTACAGCAACAGCAGCAACCCGTGCCCCGTTTCCAACTCGTAGGTCCACCTCATGCTGTCCCACCTGTCTTCTTCTCTTGAGTTCCTGCACATTTGAATAAATGTGAACTCCACATGCAGTGTCCAACACCCATGAAATCGAAGAAGCTACCATGACTTCAGTCACGTAAATACCTGAGTCATAAGTGAAAGGCTTGCTTCCCTTCTTCTCTCCTTGGAGCGCTTTACAGTCCTTCTTCCAGTGACCCAGCTGGCCACAATGGAAGCATCTGTTGTCCTTTGACCGCTTCAACTTTTGTTTCAAAGCCTTGTTGTAGCTCTTGATAGGGGTTTTGCCCTTCTTCCCCTTCCTCTTGTTCCGTGAAGGAACCATCAAGACAGAGGATGAAGGCTTTCCCTTCTCAACAGTCTGCTCTGTGGTGCAGAGCATGTTCAGTAACTCTGCCAGAGTACAATCGATTTTGTTCATATTAAAATTAATAATGAACGAATCGAAAGAAGCCGGGAGAGACTGCAAGATAATGTCAACAACAAGTTCTGAATTGATGGTATGTCCCAGTTTCTCTAGAGCCTCCTTGTACCCAATCATCTTGAGTATGTGAGCTCCCACTGGACTCCCTTCAGTCAGTTTGCTATGAAAGAAAAGTTTTGTCAAGTTATAGCGTTCAGTCCTTGCTTGTGCAGCATACAGCATCTTGAGATTTGCTATAATATCAATAGCAGACAAATCCTCATGCTGACGCTGTAGCTCGGGTGTCATTGACGCAAGCATAAGGCAAGCGACATCAGTACTATCACTGACGTGCTTCTCATAAGCATCCCGAACCGCCCTTGCGGCGTTCGCAGCGGGTTGAGCCGGTATTGCCGACTCAAGGACATACAGCTTCCTCTCAGCTTTAAGCACAATCTTAAGCTGTCTGTACCAGTCTGAGAAGTTTGGCCCAGCAAACTTCTCCTTTTCCAATATGGATCGCAAATTGAGCCTTGTGGTGTTCGTTGCTGCAGGAATCTACAACATGGCAAGAACAACAAGGTCAGTATCCATGTTAGAATCATTCTAGGACTTAAGAGTGATTCTTTTCTCACTATTTTGTCTGACTGAAAAATCCAATAAAACAGCCCGAAAGAGTGAAACTCTTTTAGTGAGATGGGATCCAGATTTCATACTTGATCTCCGCGTCCCGCTCAGGCGAGGTAAGATGCACGGAGAGTTCAAGCACTAGTCACTGGTAGGCTATCCATGCCAATCGCTAACCCGTGCGATTCCCCTTCATCTAGGCAATCCAGAAGACCGTGCCAACTGAGTTGGTACAACACAGTCTCTGATTCCTCAGATGGCTGCCTCCATACAGCTATCATATGCTCAATATGTAGCCTATATGGTCAAGCTGACCTGACCTACTCCCTGGACCATCACATGCTATGCTGAGCAACGAGAAGAGATAAATCCCTTCTCTGTAGCATGTAGATGTAATCGCACACCGTCTGAAGATAGCTGGGCGTGCCCACTGAGTGGGTACAACACGGCCCCAACGATAGTCAGAATAGTGAGGTTTCGCGTCAGAAGGCAATCAAGCTTGATATGGTCGTTGGATTTTAACGGTCCTTTTATCTTCTTACTATCATGCAAATTCTATAGTGATAGCAGAAGAATATAAACATTCATGTGCTAATATTACTTAAAACAATAAGTAGAAAGCACAATTATCTTATGTGGTAAATGCCCATAAAAGCCTAAGTAAAACCCTAGTTTTACAAAAGTCTTCACGTGAGCTCTTTATGGGTCTTTTACATTTCATCTGGCCCAGCTCGTGCCAAAGCGCCCTGCAGGCAGTATGCGCCTATTCTAGAGTCGAACTCTAGACCTCCACCTGGTGAAGCCACTGACTGCAAGCGCCTCTGCCATGTGTGCTCATGTGCTCATGTCTGATCAAATTACATTTTAATCTATCTAGACATGGTTTGACTCGCAGGTCAAATATACATTTTCATAAATTAAAGTGTGATTCGCAGATCATAGTAAAATTTATAAATTAATTCCAGGCACGCAGGCCCCAGCACAGCACACCAAAAAATAAGGGCAGCCCACATAAGATTAAATAAACACCCAATGAACATGTCAAACATGCATACATGTGATCCAAACAGAAAATAAAATTTTTGAAATACCCATGGCATCAATTTTATTTCCTTATGTGCCCTACTACCTTACAACGGTCCATTAACAGGCATCCACTCATCAGACCAAGTCAGACCCACTGCCCTTGCATGCACCCAGTCATAACTGACTTGCGTCGACCTGATGGTCAACTATGCATGCCTTAAGGGCTGAACGTCCCACATGATTTCTGGCAAGCGGGTGTGACCCCGGGCCTAAATCATGATCGTTCACTAGGCGCCTCAATCAGACATCACTACACGCCCTTCTGCAGTCGACCTATAGCCACCTGTTATGCTTGCGCACAGGTGCTATCTGGTCGACCCATCTAGGCTGTCAGATGGTCTGATTAGGCTGTTGGGTCCAGACTTGACTAACGACTTCAACCCTGTTAATCCGTCTAAGAGTTTAAAGCAGGCGCTTAGATAGATCTAAATGAGGGGGCACGCATGATAATATTTTGGTTGAAAACTATCATGAAGAGCGCAAACAAACATTACATGCACAAGCTTACATCTAACATATAGCATGTATTTTCGCATGACATCATGAAGATCTATCCAACGCATAAAACAAACATGGATCACAACAAGATGGCGATCATATATATCAAGCCAAAAAACCCTAGCTCTGATACCAATTGAAGGTCAAACCCTAGTTCACATGCGCATCTAGGAGATCTTGCATAGGCAAAAAAACTAGGTTTGATAGGATCGAGAGGCAAGATAATATGAGCAACCATAAAATAAGGCGTTACCATTGCCATTGATCGAGTGGCGACTTGGAAGAAGAAAGGGCGAGCAGCTCTTCTCCAAAGGAAATCGCACACAAGAAGATGATGACTTCTTCCTTGTATTCCTTGTGCTAGCAAAGATCCAAGGAGTCCTAGATCGTGTTTGAGGAGATGTCTTTCTCCCTTTTTCTGGCCGAACTTCCTCTTCTCGTGAAGATCATCCACACGAGGGGAGAGGGGGCGAGAGAGAGATAGGCGTTCGAACGTGGGGGCATTTTCTCAAAGAAAACGGCTTCCAAAAATAGTAAGTCCATAACCCCATGTTTAACTCCACTTGAAGCCATCGATAACTCCTCTCTCAATTGAACCATGCGTTCACCAAGTGAACCGGTTCAATTCTATTTGGTTCAAAGACCAAATCGAACGCACCATGGTCTTGATCTCTTTAAACCAAATGGTTCAAGATCTAACCACACATCTCTCGACCCTCTTGATCTCTATGATCAAGCATCAATTCTCTCGATCGAAGCTTACCGATCTCAAGCCCTAATCAATCAAACATGATCAGACCAGATCTCACTTCCAATCAGAGTTTAAATTCCTTTAAACTGAACCAGAACAATTCAGTCCACACGATCTGACACAAGTAAGCCATATCATCAAATTGTGCGACCCTAAGGGTTTCCTTCAATGTCGGTAACGATAAATTACGTTATCACGATCAGAGAGGGGTATCTAGCAACACATCACTGTCTCCCGATATGAAGGAAAGAGTCTTCCAAGACTACACCCAAACCATAGCACAAGTGTGAATCCAATTCACTCGGCATACATGTTCCCTTTGCCACTGGACGTTCTTATTGGACAAGCCTGTCAAGCCTGTAATTCCAACATGATGAGAATGGTCATATCAGATGAACATAGTCATCTGGGTATGGCCATACACTTTCTCAACCATCTCATCCAGGGGGCCCTTTAGAACATCACACTCCAACTAGGAGAGGCAATCCTATATCTATCACCAGTGTCCTAACATGAGTCATGCCCACCATCCAAGATAATCCTTAACCATTAGCTTTCAAATGATATTGAACTACCTCAAAACAATGCCAATCATCATTTAGAAACACAAGTGATCTCAAGTCAGAGGGAGTATACCACTTGCTTTCTTATAAGGATTCATTCACATTGTGACAAACAATTGAATATCCTAAGTAGGGTCAGTCTAGTACATCCAATGCACCTATGCGTCTAAATCTTATTCCATGCTCGAAGCATCCTATAAGATTAGAACACATATTAGTCTCAATCAAATCAAGGCTGTCTCATGTTCACCAAGATATCTCGACTAAGGACAATACTGCATGTCAGCCAAGCTGAAACACTAATGAGACATTATTCAGAAGTATACATACAGCAGCAGATAATTCAACAATCTGAATAACAACAATTGCCTTTATAAACATATACATAGTTTATACATGATACTGATAACAGCCCAAGGCCTCAAACATTAGCCTTAAGGGCATACCCCAACAGGTATCACCAAGTCCGCATCCGTGAAGGTTATGAATGGAAGACTACCTTCAAGACCAAGGGTGGTCTTTACGAGTGGCTAGTCATGCCATTCGAGTTGCCCAATGCCCCGTCCACGTTCAAGCGGCTCATATGCCAAGTCCTTAAGCCCTACATGGGCAAGTTCATGGTCTTCTATTTTGATGACATTCTGATTTTTAGTTGGACCCAAGAGGAACATTTGGAGCATCTTCGCTCCACGTTTGATCTTTTGCGTAAGAAGCGTCTCTTCCTTAACACGAAGAAGTGCGCATTCATAACCAACCGAGTCCATTTCCTGGGTTACATCGTGTCCAATGAGGGTCTTTCTGTTGACCCAGCTAAGGTCGAAGCTACCTGGCATTGGCCCGAACCCCGCACCGTGTCTAAGGTCCGTAGCTTCTTGGGCCTCATGGGGTTTTACCGCCGTTTCATTCAGGGTTTCAGAACGATTACCACCCCGCTAACCCAACGTCTGTTCAAGGACAACTTTGAGTGGACCTCCGCCACTCAACGTGCCTTCGATACCCTTAAGGATGCCATCACAACCACACCTATTTTGCGCCTCCTGGACTTCTCCAAGGTCTTTGAGGTTGCGTGCGATGCCTCTGGTACTGGGATTGGAGGTACCCTTAGCTAGGAAGGCCACCCGGTTGCCTTCTTTAGTGAGAAGTTGAACGCTATCCGGAATCGTTATTCAACGTATGACAAGTTATTCTATGCCATCGTTCAGTCGCTTCGTCAGTGGTGGCACTACCTCCTCCACCGCGAGTTCATGTTGTATAGCGACCATCAAGCCTTGTCTTTCCTTAGTGCCTAAAAGAAGTTGGGCGCCCACCATGCCATGTGGGTCGAGTACTTACATCTATACTCCTTCGTGATCAACCACAAGGCGGGTAAAGAAAATGTGGTTGTGGATGCCTGGAGTCAAGTTCGAACCCTTCTATGCGTCATGCGCGCCTGTGTCAACACGTTTGACCATGTCAAGGAGGAATACTCCATGTGCTCCGATTTCGGTGCCATTTACACCGCCTTGGCTGAGTCCCCAGATCTCGAATCCCCATACCAGTTGTGTGAGGCTACCTTTTCTTGGGGAATAGCGTGTGCATTCCCCGATCATCGCTTTGAGATCATCTTTTGCTCGAGCTGCATGCGGGTGGTGTCACTGGTCACTATGGCCGTGACAAAACCCTTGAGATAGCAGAGGAACGTCTGTTCTAGCCCTCCCTTCGCAAGGACATTGAACGTGTTGTGCGCCATTGTGGCACGTGATAGTTGGCCAAACCCCACCCTCCAAACACTGGCCTATACACTCCTTTGTTGGTTGCTGAAGGTCCTTGGTGCGACCTAAGTATGGACTTTGTCCTTGGGTTGCCCCGCACTACGCCTCACTTCGATTCCGTCTACATGGTTGTAGACCGATTCTCGGAGATGGTGCATTTCATCCCCTGTTCTCGCACCGCGGATGTGTCCCATGTGGCGCATCTATTTGTCAAGGAAGTCATCCGTCTCCATGGTCTTCCTTCGACCATTGTGTCTGTTCGAGACACGCGGTTTGTGAGCTACTTCTAACGCTCACTCTGGGCCCTCATGGGCACCACCCTGAACTTCTCTACAGCCTACCACCCCAAAACTGATGGGCAAACCGAGGTGGTTAACAGTAGTTTGGGCAAATTGCTCTGTTGCCTCATAGGCTATCACCCTAGGTCTTGGAATACCATCCTCCCCATGGCAGAATTTGCGTATAATAGTGTGGCCAATATGTCTAAGGGTCTTAGTCCCTTCCAGATTGTCACGGGCCATCAACCCCGCAAACCCATTGACCTGCATGACCTTCCCACAGAGTCCCATTTGTCCGAGTATGCATATTCCTTTGCCCAGCACGTAGCTATTTTACATGATGAAGTTTGGCATCGTATCTTTTTGGGCAACACTTATAATGCAATGAAAGCCAATGAGCACCATAGGCCACATCATTTCTCTATTGGCGAGTTGGTGAGGGTGCATATCCACCCCGTGCGGTTGTCAAACAGAGCTTATTTTAAGCTTCAGCCATCTTATATGGGGCCTTATGCGGTGGTGCGGCAGATCGGCTCCAACGCCTATGTTCTGGACCTACCGAGGACATGGGGATCCATCCTATTTTCAACGTGGCGGACCTCCTCCCCTTCTATGGTCCTTTGGAGAAGCCATTGGACACCCACGAGCCTTTTCCCCCTAGTTCTCCGGAGGAGAACTCTTCAAACCGCAGCGTGGGGGGGGGATGCAGGAGAAGCTAGCACTGAAGAAGGGGATAAATCATACAAGAAAATAGCCCCCTAAAGTTTTCTGCGCACTGAACACGTGCAGGCCATGAAGCCTGTCACGGGTGTGACAACCTCGGCGAAGTTTGCAGGTTGTAAGCACCGCCGTGCATCCCATCACGGGTAGGTCGTGACAAGCTCGGCAAAATCTGGCGTAGCTGGTCATGCCCGTGAAGACGATCACAGGCAAGTCGTGATCACATCGGTGGAAATAGGAAAAATCGGTGATTCCAAATGCGAATGCAGTCACGGCCATGCGTCCCATCACGGCTAGGCTGTGAACACTTCAGCGGATTCTTGAGCACCCGATCATAGCCGTGAAGAGAAGAATGGCCAGGTCGGGATCACTTTGGTAGGTCCCGATAGAACTGATCATCTCCGTGAACAACATCACGGCCAGGCTGTGATCACTCCTGAAGACTCCGTTCTAACCCGATGACTGCGTTTCGACATGCACAACCCTCCCTACCATGTTCATCCATCCAAGGAGGATCCAAGGGAGCTAGGCAAAGTGGAAATACGGTGATCTCAACGCACCTCCCATCGACTAGATCATTTTGTGAGAGTCATTAGCCCATTATCAATACACACCGAAGTTCTTCAACCCAAGAGCGATGCAAGCCACCCTCCTGAAGGCCCAACCACCGAGGGCCTCGCAACCACCTTAGCAACACAGCCCAAGAGCACGCCACTTCGGTAGTAACTCAACCCACAACATCCAAGTTATGTTGCTTCATCGTGGTGTGTTTCGAATGCATCTAACCACCCCAACCGCCTCCGTACGAAGGACAGAAGGACATGCGCCAGCTTCAAGAATATTTGGTAGAGGTTATTTTATTTTGTCTTATAGTTGCAGCTTGACCACTTTTGTGGCCTGTAGGAGTAGGTAGTGGTTATAACCTATTGTCTTTTGTGCTTTGTCTTGTTCCCTCCCCTCTTATTCTATAAAAGAGAAGGCTAGGCTATTGTGTTCAGTAGTTCTCCTAGTGGTAGAGTTCTCTTGGTGAGCTGAGAGCCTCTAGCACGTGTAGGAGTCGAAGTAGGAGCTTTGCCTTCAGAGTCTTGTTTGGGTCGAGGTTGTCGCCTCGATCCCAAAGTTATTTCGGGTTTCTTGCATATAAGAAGTAAATCCCACCGCTTCCGGTGGGTCAAGTTCGCCTGTCTTTTCTAGCTTGTTGTGTTCTTCTGCTGTGGTTTTTCATCTCTTCACCCACGAGCATCCGTTCATCGGAGGCATGGTTGGTTTCTTGTCTCTTTGGTTTGTTTCTAGCTATATAGGCACACGAACTGAATCCTGTGCCATCGCTGCTCCTGAAACGGGCTAAGCTTAAAATTTGCTAAGAGGCTAGTAAATTATTTTCTGTAGTTTGGGTGCCGTTGATTCCCTCTTGCATTGGTGTTGCCCCGAAATGAGTTCTTCGCTGATTTCATCGTGTTTCTTGCTGCATTTCCAAAGTGCTTTTACTTCTCTCATCTAAAGACCCTCTCACATTTTCGCGTACATTGTCTAATACCCTAGAGTACAATTCTAAGGACCCTCCCACCCATCGTAGCTTCATCAAGGATGCATGACAACATATCACACTTAGAGTAGGGATATGCGAGGATACTTGAGTCTCTACGCACGATTGAGGAGTTATTGCAGCCACGTCCCCCTCCTTCTTTGACACAGCATACCAGGGTAGAGGAGGAGGAGGATTCTGAGGGTGCAGAGATAGATTGAGGATTTTTGTGAGTATCTTTACTGTTCTATTTGATCTTGTGCATTCAGTATTATCATTTGTTATTTTTTGAAAATATCTTATTGAATTCTTCATCTTTATCAGGATTTGATAGAGTTGATGCTAATGCAGTGTACATACTTCTCTCTTATGTTTTATTTGTGTGTGTGCGTTGTATTTTATCTTTCTCTAATGTATTCTTGGCGTTATACTTAGCATTTGATATTTGAGCTGATATTGTGTATATTTGATGGTATTATACTTTTGGATGCTGTACATGGTTAGATTGTGGTGGCATTATACATATTTGTTGCTTATCATATATCTGTGATGTTCTGTGATGGATTGTGATGATATGCTCATGATTTGGTTGGTACATGAATGAATTTAATATAGAATTGATATTTGAAGTGAATAGTGTTTTAAGTATTTGTAAATGTGATTTTGATAGTGAAACATGAGGTATTTAATGTTTGAAACTTGTTTACTGTGTAAAATGTGATTATCTTTGATGTGATATAGTTTCTAGATTTTCCTAAGTCATGTTTACTAGTTTTGATATAATTGTACAGGGTTTTGCTCATATTTTAAGGGGAACTTTTGCAATTTTTTTTCTGAAATATATCATTCATTGATTTTAATGTTCATATATATGCAACAATTTAAGTCTAGGGTGTCCATATATATTTAGCTTTTCTTCAAGCTTTATAGATATGTATCTTGAGTGTTTATGATTATTAAGGATAATCAAGTTTGTTTTGTCTTTAATTTTGAACTTAGGAAACTTTTTGAGTACTTGATTTGATGATTTAAGGAATTTTTAAAATTTTATGTGGACTTAAATTGTTGAGTAAATTCAATTTTGGTATTGATAAAATACATGCATGCATTGTTATATATTCATGCGACGTGTGCATAGTGTTTTTATACTTGAAATTTAATTTATCTATCTTTGCTTTATGAAAAATCTTTATGCATGGGAAACTAGTGATATTTCTTTAATTTGTGATTTGCTCCAACTCCTCTAGTTGAGTAATCTAAGGTCATGAGTAACATTATACCACGAGTTAGTATACTTTAAGTCTGTTGCGATCAAGTAACAGGGCGAAATCTTTAAAATAAATATTTATCCTTCTTGCAGAAAGATCGATAACAACTTAAATACCATGCCACTGGCCGGCTTTCTCCATAAATGATATGTGTTTGAAAAAAAAGAGAAAGAGAAAGCTATAGGTTAAGTGGACAACTCCGCTGACTTTATGATTAGGACTATGGGTTAAATTATACTGCTTTGTGGTATACTTTAAACAATGTTATGATGCTAACAGGAAATGGCATATAACCATTTAAAGACCAAATTGCTCTAAAAATCTCTATCTTTAACATCACGAAGATCCTTGAAATAAATTTTTGCTTATTGAGTAATGTGGATTTATTAAGTTAAGAGTATTTGACACATAGTACATAAAGAATGGATATTATGACATGAATTATGAATTTTATCTCTCTTGGATTGTAAGCTCTTGAGAATTTATCTCTATTATGATTTTGCTTGAAATTACCTGAGTTTTGAAAAAATCAACTGCTAGGATTGTAGACTAGGGTCATTATTAAGTAGAGAACGAATGAAATTTTTCCTTATACTTACATTCTCCATACATATCAGAATATTGCTTAAGGACAAACAAAGCTTTAAGTCTAGGGTATTTTGATGTATTGCATTTACATCATATTTTTGCCTGTGTTTTACATGATATTTAGACCTAATTTTATGATTTTATACCAATTTTTAAAATTTTTTGCTTTACTTGGTATGGAATCTTCACTTTTCTTGGTTTTATTGAAAATGTAGGTAAAATGGCATAAAATTGATGGATTTCATGAGTTTTGAAACCATAGCACGATTCCTGAGGAAATTATGACGTCGCACGTCAAATTTGGAGCGAAAATAGTGTCAAACGCGATTTTCATGGCCTTCGCCGTGAGTTTTTTAGCCGGACATGAGTTTTGCATTAGAAGGGCAAAAAAGCGACTAAGTTAAAAAGTCCACATAAACTTTCACGAGTGAGGCCGTGAATCCTTCACTGTCCGTGATTATTTCTATGAACAAAGAGCCTTATTCACAAAAACATTTACGGCTGCAGCCATAAAGTGTTTACTGGCCGTGAGTTTTTCTGCCCCTTCGAGTTTTTCACTCGATTCGACTCTAAATCAATCCGGATTTGAACCAAACTCTCTAGAATTCTTCCTTGATGGGTTCTGAACCGATTAAATTATAAAAGGTGGGATTTTTAGAGGGCTAAGTAGACCTTTTCATATGAAGACAATCAGCGGCGGTTGTTAGGGCAAAACTCGGGTTCCAAGGCAGATTTCCGGTGAGATTTCACACAAAAGAGAGGATTGATCACTTCTTTTTCGTCTCTTGATCGAGGGGAAGCTTTCCTAATCACTTTCTTAGTGAATTCTTGTAATTTTGATAGGATTAGAATGCAAGTTTATTCAATATACTTGCTGTTAACTATGAACATGAGTGAGTAAACCTTATTTCGGGATTTAGGGATGTAGCCTACAGACGCTTATGAATTAAAAATTATATTTTTACTCTTCGTTAAGTTTTTTTATAGCATTGATTTGTTTAGAATTGCGTTTACTTCGTAATTTATTCTGGCCAAGTATATTTGCGTTTTAGACATTGCAAGAAGGATCGGGAAGTGAATCGGTGAATCGCAATGTCGGAACTATTCTATTCATGCCTACGAATCCAATCATGGGAGTAGTTTGGATTTGTTTGAAGGATTTCACAGTATTTCACAAAACTTAATGGGCTTAGTTACGTTGATTGTCACGGGAGTAGAGAATTAGCATAGCTAAGTACCAGACTACGCTTCAGGTGGAGGTAGTCTGTACCATAGGAAAAAGCTCTTTTATAACTATAATTTTCTATTCAAAGAGTTATTTTTAACATATTCATAATTGTCAGTGTGGTGAACCCCCGAGTCCCGACCTTTTAAAACTGATTTCTACCCTAAAATGTACCTATGCTGTTTTTTCATACTTAGGAGTTCAAACACAAACCCCGATTCGATTAGCCTAGATTTAAACGAGTTGTATTATCGGTACTTGACCGTCAAATCCTTGTTGGGAACGATCTTTATTTTATTACTTCAATAAATCTGTGCACTTGCGTATGCATCAGTAATTGATGACACCAAAATTTATAGTAAATTATGTGTCATTTCATTGGTATTTTTGTTGGGGTATGCCCTTAAGGCTAATGTTTGAGGCCTGTGGGAATGTATCTGTATCATGTAATAAACTCTTAAGTTTATAAAGGCATGGTTGTTATTCAGTTAGCTACATTGTCTGCTGCAATATATGTTCTTCTGAATAATGTCTCAAAGCTGTTCAGCTGGGCTGACATGCTATTATGTCCTTGGTCGATGTATCTTGGTGAACATGAGACAGCCTTGATATGGTTAAGACTAATATGTGTTCTAATCTTATAGGATGCTTCGAGCATGGAATAAGATGTAGACTCATGGGTACATGGGATGTACTGGACAGACCCTACTAGGATGTTCAATTGTTTGTCACAATGTGAATATTCCTTGATTGCGACAAGTGGCACATTTCCTCTGACTTGAGATCACTTGTGTTTTCTAAATGATGATTGTCATTGTTTTGAGGTAGTTCAATATCATTTGAAACATAATGATTATAGACTATCTTGGATGGTGAGCTTGAGTCAGGTTAGGACACTAGTGATAGACATAGGATTGCCGTCTCCTTGTTTAAGGAGTGTGATGTTCTATAAGGGCCCCCCTGGATGAGATGATTGAGAGAGTGTATGGCCATACCCAGGTGACAGTGTTCATCTGATCTAATCATGCTCATCATATTGGAGTTACAAGCTTGACAGGCTTGTCCAATAAGAACATCAAGTGGCAAAGGAAGTATGCATGCCTAGTGAATTGGATTCACACTTGTGCTGTGGTTTGGGTGAAGTCTTGGAAGACTCTTTCCTTTATATCGGGAGACAGTGATGTGTTGCTAGATACCCCTCACTGATCGTGATAACGTGAGTTATCGTTACCGACATTTAAAGGAAACCCTTAGGGTCGCACAATTTGATGATATGGCTTCTTTAAGTCAGATCGTGTGGACTGAATTGTTTAGTTCAGTTTAAAGGGGTGTTAAACTCTGATTGAGAGTGAGATCTGGTCTGATCATGTTTGATTGATTAGGGCTTTAGATCGGTAAGCTTCGATCGAGAGTTATGATGCTAGATCAGTGAGATCTAGAGCATCGAGAGATCAACGGTGATCTTGAACCTTGTGGTTCAATAAGATCGACCATTGCTTGGGCCGATTTGGTCTTGAACCAAAGTCACTTGAACCGGCTCATGTTATGAACGCATAACCGAAGTGAGTAATGGGTTACTATTTTTGGATAGCAACGCCCACGTTGATTACAACGTGTTTACTCCCTTGTCGATCATCAACTTCGGACGATATCTCCTCCCTTCTCGTGGTGACAAAAGTCTTGACGAGTGTAGAGGAACTTCTTCTTCGCCAAGCCCAAGGATCTCATCTCCTCCATGCGCAAAGGACCCTTGAAGCTTTGCTAGCACAAAGACGACAAGGAGAGGCCATTCTTCATCGTGTGTGCGTCGACTAGGGAGAAGACCCCTTTCGGTTTTTTTGCTTCCAACACTTCATCCATAGATGGCGATGGTATGAATCTTATTGGCATTTTGCAATCGATTTTTCATAGTTGATCATATATCATGCTAATGATCCCTAAAACCCTTATTTCCGCTGCGTTGAAACACATGCGCCCATTAGGGTTTTTCGCTCCCCCTTGAAGGGGACCCCTGCAATTGGTATCAGAGCAGGCTAAATCGCATGATAATATGTTTGCTATGATTTGTGATCCTTGTATGCGCCATCTTGCTAGATCTAGAATACATGCGAACCTTTACTTGTAGTTGACGCATGTTGTAAGGTTGCGCATGATGTAAGTTTATGTGTTACGCATGTATGATGCCTAGGCACTTGTTATAGAGTTTTTATCAAAAACTTATATCTCTTGCGCGTATCACCTTAGATCTAAGCCGCCTACTGTAAACCCTTAGACGGGTTATTAGGGTTGAAGTCACCCCTAGCTTAGATCCAGAATGTCTGATCAGACTATCTGACAGCCTGAATGGGTCGACCAGTTAGCACCTCGGCGCAAGCCTATGGTGGCTATAGGTCGACTGCAGACAGGCGTGTAGCGATGTCTGATTGAGACGACTAATGAACGCACCTGAGTTAGGCCCGGGGTCACGCCCGCTTGCCAGACCTCTGTGTGGTCGTTCAGCCCTGGCGCATGCATGGTTGACCTTATGGTCAACTCAAGTCAGTTAGGACTTGGTGCATGCAAGGGTAGTGGATCTGACTAGGTTGGTTGAGTGGATCCCTAGTAATGGACCGTTGTAAGGTTGTAGGGGAAATAAGGAAAAATTAAAATTGATCCCAAGGGGTTTTCGAAAAATTTTAATTTTTATGTATGGATCACATGATTCTTGATTGATGCATATGTTTGTCTATTTAGTCTTATGTGGGCTGCCCGTTATTAATGTGTGCTGTGCTGGGGCCTGCGAGCCTGGGATTAATTGTTGTAAATTAATTTTATTTTTGTGATCTGCGAATCACAATTTTGATTAATTTATAATGTGAAAGTGACCTGCGTGTCACTCTTGTCTAGATAGTTAAATTGTAATTTAATTAGACAAGAGCACAGAGCACACTTGGTAGAAGCGCATGCAGCAGTGGCTGGACCAGGTGGGAGGTCTAGGGTTCGAACCTAGGACCTGGCGCAAATTCCTGGTGGGCGCACCAGTGCTGCAAATGGCGCTAGGGCCCTGCTTGGGCCAGATGAGCAGCTAAAGACCCATGAAGAGCAAGTGTAGACTTAAGCTAGGTTAAGGTCTCACTAGGGCTATGGGCTTTTACCACATAAGATACATGCTTTCTTTTATTTGTTAATATTAGAATTGCATGATTAAATTATCTTCTGCTATCACCATAGGAATTGCATGATAGGCAAGAAGATAAAAGACCGTTAAAATCCAACGCTTAAATATCAAGCTCGTAAGCCTTCTGACGCGAAACCTCACTGTTCTGATTATCGTTGGAGCCGTGTTGTACCCACTCAGTGGGCACGTCCATCTATCTTCAGACGGTGCGGGATTACACCTGTGTGTTACAGAGCAGGGATTTATCCCTTCTCGTTGCTCAGCATAGCACATGGTGGTCCAGGGAGTAGGTTGGGTCAGCTTGACCGTGTAGTCTACATATGTGGCGCATATGGTAGCACATGGAGGCAGCCATCTGTGGGGTCAGAGATTGTGTTGTACCAACTCAGTTGGCACAGTCTGCTGGATTGCCCAGATGAAGGGGAATCGCACGGGTTGGCGATTGGCTGGGATAGCCTACCAGAGATTAGTGCTTGTACTCTCTGTGCATCTTATCTCGCCTGAGCAGGACCCGGAGACCAAGTATGAAATCTGGATCCCATCTCACTAAAAGAGTTCTACTCTTTCGGGCTGTTTTGCTGGATTTTTCATGCCTGATAAAATAGTGAGAAAAAGAATCTTTCTTAAGTCCTGATTGATTCTTATACATTGATACTGACCTTGCTGTTCTTGCATTGTTGTAGATACCTGCAGCAACGAACACCATGAACTTCAATGTGCGATCCCTACTGGAAAGGGAGAAGTTTGCTGGGCCAAACTTCTCTGACTGGTTTGGACACCTTAAGATTATTCTTAAGGCAGAGAGGAAACTGTATGTCCTCGAGACGGCGATACCGCCGCAGCCCGCTCCGAACGCCGCAAGGGCGGTTCGGGAAGCCTATGAAAAGCACGTCAATGATAGCATTGATGTCGCTTGCCTGATGCTAGCGTCTATGACGCCACCGCTGCAGCGTCAGCATGAGGATATGTCGGCTATAGAGATTATAGCGAACCTCAAGATGCTGTATGCTGCACAGGCGAGGACTGAACGCTATAATTTGACTAAGCTCTTCTTTCAGAGCAAACTGGCTGAGGGGAGCCCAGTAGGAGCTCACGTGCTCAAGATGATTGGGCACAAGGAGGCTCTAGAGAAACTGGGGCATACCATCAACCAGGAGCTTGCTGTGGACATTATTCTGCAGTCTCTCCCGCCTTCATTCGACGCGTTCATTATTAATTTTAATATGAACAAAATCGATTGTACTCTGGCAGAGCTGTTGAATATGCTCTTGACCACTGAGGAAACTCTGAAGGGTAAGCCTTCAACCTCTGTCTTGATGGTTCCTTCAAGGAACAAGAAGAAGGGGAAGAAGGGCAAGGCCCCGGTCAAGAATTACAGCAAGGCTCTGAAGCAGAAGGTGAAGCGGTCCAAGGAATACAGGTGTTTCCACTGTGGCCAGCTGGGTCACTGGAAAAGGGACTGTAAAGCGCTCCAAGGAGACAAGAGGGGAAGCTTTGCTTCTGGCTCAGGTATATTCGTGACTGAGGTCATGTTTTCTTCTTCTATATCATGGGTGTTGGACACTGCATGTGGAGTTCACATTTGTTCAAATGTACAGGAACTCAAGAGAAGAAGGCAGGTGGGACAGCATGAGGTGGACCTACGCATTGGAAACGGGGCACGGGTTGCTGCTGTTGCTGTAGGAGACTACTTCATTTCTTTACCATCTGGACTTGTATTGGAACTAGACAATTGTTATTTTGTTCCCAGTATAACTAAAAATATTATCTCCATTCCTGCTCTTGTCAGGAAGGGATTTTCCTTTGAATGCAATATTTCAAAGTGTGTTTTGTCTTTAGATAATATTGTTTATGCAACTGGTTCAATTAACAATGGGTTATACATGTTGGACATGGAATGTTCTATACAGAACATTGATATCAAGAAAGCCAAGTATGCTGATGACAGCACCTTGCTATGGCATAGTCGTTTAGGCCATATTAACGAGAAACGCATTAAGCGGTTGCATCATCATGGACTGCTGGGATCATTCTCCTACAAGGAGATTGATACATGCAAAGCTTGTTTGATGGGTAAAATGACGAAGTCACCTTTTCCTCACAAAGGTCAAAGGGCTTCAGGTTTACTTGACCTTATACACAGTGATGTGTGTGGGCCATTTAGTAAACATGCCAGAGGTGGCTATCAGTACTTCATTACCTTTACTGCTGATTTCAGTAGATATGGGTATGTCTATCTGATGAGACATAAGAGTGAATCTTTTGACAAGTTCAAAGAGTTCAAGAATGAAGTACAAAATCAGCTAGGCCGTAATATCAAGGCACTTCGCTCAGATCGAGGTGGTGAATACCTAAGTCATGCATTTACTGACTATCTAAAGGAGTGTGGGATTATCTCACAGCTCACTCCACCAGGAACACCGCAATGGAATGGTGTGTCCGAGAGGAGAAATAGAACGTTACTAGATATGGTTCGTTCTATGATGAGTCAGGCTACTCTTCCATACTCCTTTTGGGGTTTTGCACTGGAAACAGCTGCAAAGGTACTAAACCGAGTGCCATCCAAGGCAGTTTCAAAGACGCCATATGAGTTGTGGTATGGGAAACAGCCAAGCTTGACATTTATCAGGATCTGGGGTTGCGAGGCTTATGTCAAAAAGCTCGCCTCTGGGAAACTAGAGAGCAGATCTGAGAAATGTATCTTTGTCGGTTACCCTAAGGAAACTAAGGGTTATTATTTCTTCGATCCCAAGGAGAACAAGGTTTTTGTTGCTCGGACGGCCATATTTCTTGAGAAGGAGTTTCTTCTGCAAGAGGCCAGTGGGAGAGAAATAAAACTGGATGAGAATCCAGAGAAAGGACAAAGTGCTCAAGCAGAGTTGGATGAGCCTGAGCCGGTAGAACAGGTTATTGAACAACCTGAGGCTCAGATATCACGGGAACCGCGAAGATCGGGTAGGATCCGTCAACAGCCTGAGCGCTATGACGGAGTCTACATCATTGACAATGATGAACCCCTCACTTATGCGGATGCGGTCAGTGGACCGGAGTCAGCGAGATGGCTTGAAGCTATGCGCGCCGAGATGGACTCCATGTCAGATAACCAAGTCTGGGATTTGGTTGATCCGCCTCCGGGAGTAATCCCTATAGGCTGTAAATGGATCTTCAAGAAGAAGATTGACATGGATGGTAACGTGGTTACCTATAAAGGCAGGCTAGTTGCGAAAGGTTTCAAACAAATCTACGGGATAGATTATGATGAAACTTTCTCACCTGTAGCCATGTTTAAGTCTATTCGGATTCTTTTTGCGATAGCTGCATATTACGATTATGAGATCTGGCAGATGGATGTGAAAACAGCTTTCCTTAATGGAAATCTGGATGAGGATGTGTATATGACACAACCTGAAGATTTCACTAATCCAGCAGATCGTCATAAAATATGCAAGTTAAAGAAGTCCATTTATGGACTTAAACAAGCATCGAGAAGCTGGAATATTCGTTTTGATGAATCAGTTACTGAATTTGGTTTCATCAAGAACGAGGATGACCCGTGTGTATATAAGAGGTTTAGTGGGAGCGTGATTACTTTCCTAGTCCTCTACGTCGATGACATCTTGATCATTGGAAATGACATTCCTGAAATGCATGCTGTTAAGGCATGGCTGAGGAAATGTTTCCAGATGAAAGATCTAGGAGAAGCAGCCTATGTGTTAGGTGTGAAGATCTACAGGGATAGATCTAAGAGGCTTCTCGGGCTGTGCCAGAGTACTTACATCGATAAAGTCCTGGAAAGATTTCATTTAGAGAATTCTAAACGAGGATATCTTCCAGTCAGACATGGTCTGAGTCTTTCGAAGAGTCAGTGTCCACAAACACAGACTGAGAAAGATGAAATGGACAATACGCCTTATGCTTCGGCTATTGGATCCATTATGTATGCGATGTTGTGTACTCGCCCAGACGTCGCTTACGGGTTAAGCGTGACCAGTCGTTACCAGAGTAATCCAGGTATGGCGCACTGGATTGCTGTCAAGAACGTCTTAAAATATCTGCGGAGGACCAAAGATATGTTCTTGATATATGGTGGTCAGGAAGAACTCAGTATTGAAGGATATACTGACGCTTCGTTCCAGTCTGACCAGGATGATTTCCGATCGCAATCAGGCTATGTTTTTTAGCTTGAATGGTGGAGCAGTGGTGTGGAAGAGTTTCAAACAGTCAACTGTTGCTGATTCCACAACAGAAGCCGAGTATGTTGCAGCCTCGGAAGCATCCAAGGAGGCAGTGTGGATTCGTAAGTTCGTGAAAGAACTTGGTGTCGTTCCTTCGAGTGCAGATCCTTTGGTTATCTTCTGTGATAACACTGGAGCAATTGCACAAGCAAAGGAACCACGGTCGCACCAGAAGTCCAAGCACATACAGAGACGGTTTCATTTGATCAGGGAGATCATTGATCGTGGCGAGATCAAAGTATGCAAGGTTCATACAGATGACAATCTGGCAGACCCGCTTACCAAGCCTCTGGCGCAGCAGAAGCATGAAAAGCACTGTAATAATATGGGTTTGAGATTCCTCAACCATTAGATTAAGTGCAAGTGGGAGATTGTTGGGGTATGCCCTTAAGGCTAATGTTTGAGGCCTGTGGGAATGTATCTGTATCATGTAATAAACTCTTAAGTTTATAAAGGCATGGTTGTTATTCAGTTAGCTACATTGTCTGCTGCAATATATGTTCTTCTGAATAATGTCTCAAAGCTGTTCAGCTAGGCTGACATGCTATTATGTCCTTGGTCGATGTATCTTGGTGAACATGAGACAGCCTTGATATGGTTAAGACTAATATGTGTTCTAATCTTATAGGATGCTTCGAGCATGGAATAAGATGTAGACTCATGGGTACATGGGATGTACTGGACAGACCCTACTAGGATGTTCAATTGTTTGTCACAATGTGAATATTCCTTGATTGCGACAAGTGGCACATTTCCTCTGACTTGAGATCACTTGTGTTTTCTAAATGATGATTGTCATTGTTTTGAGGTAGTTCAATATCATTTGAAACATAATGATTATAGACTATCTTGGATGGTGAGCTTGAGTCAGGTTAGGACACTAGTGATAGACATAGGATTGTCGTCTCCTTGTTTAAGGAGTGTGATGTTCTATAAGGGCCCCCCTGGATGAGATGATTGAGAGAGTGTATGGCCATACCCAGGTGACAGTGTTCATCTGATCTAATCATGCTCATCATATTGGAGTTACAAGCTTGACAGGCTTGTCCAATAAGAACATCAAGTGGCAAAGGAAGTATGCATGCCTAGTGAATTGGATTCACACTTGTGCTGTGGTTTGGGTGAAGTCTTGGAAGACTCTTTCCTTTATATCGGGAGACAGTGATGTGTTGCTAGATACCCCTCACTGATCGTGATAACGTGAGTTATCGTTACCGACATTTAAAGGAAACCCTTAGGGTCGCACAATTTGATGATATGGCTTCTTTAAGTCAGATCGTGTGGACTGAATTGTTTAGTTCAGTTTAAAGGGGTGTTAAACTCTGATTGAGAGTGAGATCTGGTCTGATCATGTTTGATTGATTAGGGCTTTAGATCGGTAAGCTTCGATCGAGAGTTATGATGCTAGATCAGTGAGATCTAGAGCATCGAGAGATCAACGGTGATCTTGAACCTTGTGGTTCAATAAGATCGACCATTGCTTGGGCCGATTTGGTCTTGAACCAAAGTCACTTGAACCGGCTCATGTTATGAGCGCTTGGTTCAAAAGGTTCGAATGGGAGAAGAGGGTTGCGGTTCACTTCATGTGAACGCATAACCGAAGTGAGTAATGGGTTACTATTTTTGGATAGCAACGCCCACGTTGATTACAACGTGTTTACTCCCTTGTCGATCATCAACTTCGGACGATATCTCCTCCCTTCTCGTGGTGACAAAAGTCTTGACGAGTGTAGAGGAACTTCTTCTTCGCCAAGCCCAAGGATCTCATCTCCTCCATGCGCAAAGGACCCTTGAAGCTTTGCTAGCACAAAGACGACAAGGAGAGGCCATTCTTCATCGTGTGTGCGTCGACTAGGGAGAAGACCCCTTTCGGTTTTTTTGCTTCCAACACTTCATCCATAGATGGCGATGGTATGAATCTTATTGGCATTTTGCAATCGATTTTTCATAGTTGATCATATATCATGCTAATGATCCCTAAAACCCTTATTTCCGCTGCGTTGAAACACATGCGCCCATTAGGGTTTTTCGCTCCCCCTTGAAGGGGACCCCTGCAATTTTTGTGTCATATTCATAGAATTTGCTTATTTTTATACCTTTTTTTATCAATATTTGCGGAACCCACACTCTTTTCTATTTTTGATGATTTTTAGGCAAAAAGGCATGCTTTTCAGTCGATTTCGAGCAAACCAGATGCATAATTGAATTCACAATATCAAGAGGAGATCACACATCAAATTTCAGAAGAATCAGAGCTTCGGAGCAAATTACGGCACCCCCGTAATGGATTCTACGGTAGCGTAATTACACCATAGAATTACGGTACCGTAATTACACCACAGAATTACGGTAAAGCCATAATCCCTGAGAGGTGCCGTAATTTGGGAAGATTTTGACCAGAGTTTTCATGGCGATTACGGCACTGCCGTAAATAAGATCATGGTACCGTAATTGTAGATGATTTTTCACCCGAGAGATTTCCAGAATTACGGCACTACCGTAATGATCTTTACGGGCCATATTTTGGTCCAGAAACATACAGAAGCAAATATGGCATGGCCGTAAATATTTTTATGGGCCATAATCTTGACAAATACTTCGCAGAGCCAAAATTACGGCACTGCCGTAATATTCATTACGGTACTGTAATTGCATTCAAAAACATAATTTTTACGAGTCAGAATCTTGCGCAGACTATATCGTTTGATCCACCCCTCCAAATTTAGATCCAAAAGGTGCTGTGGACTCGCCTTAAAGAGGAGAAGGCGCACCAAGTGAAAGGAGGAATGTTTATCCAGTATTGAGAGAGCAATCGACAGAGAGGCGTCTAGGGTTTGGCCTCACGCCGAGAGGCATAGAGAGCACCTCATGCGTGAAATTTACACCGAAGCTTCATCTGGAGTAGGAGAGCACACACCAAAAGTTTTAGAGCATTTGGAGTCCGATCAGAGGAGAAATCAACAAAATAGCGGTGACAGTGCTGTTCAAAGGCAATTAACCTATTTTGTAACTTTTCTTCCTTTTTTTGATTTCTAATCCTCTGAAATTATGGTTTATTGTAATCCTTTCACCATGCTAGCTTAGATCTTTTTATGGAACATGGGGTGTATCCCCTTGGTTTGTTAATGACTAGAAAACATTAACTTTTGTCATGATAATTTTATTATGATAATTTTACTTTTGTGATTGATTGTTCTTTGATTCTCCTTAGTTTTATAAACATCAGCATGTTTTAGAATTTTGTGAAATAAACTGAGAAGTTGATTGTGAGATTCAGAACCCTATAAATCATTGTGTTTGAAACTTATCGTAAGAGATTAGGTTTGTTCTTTGAATTCTGATTTTTAGTGATTTTATTGCCATGTTGAGTTTCTGATTCTTTGGATTGAGTTAATGTGTTAGACGTGAAGATCTTGCACGAGAGTGAGGATCGAAACGTTGGAAAACCTTAAGTAGAACTTGTGATGAGTTTCAGGATGCACGAGAGTGATCCTTGAGTTTCCACATGAGATGTTTGACTTAGAATTCGGATGCACGAGAGTGACCCTTGAGTTCTTTGATCAATGATTTACTTATTTTCAGCATTGGATAGATCTTGCACGAGAGTGAGGATTGATATTTTGTATGATTGTCTGCGCGAGAGTGAGATGATCCTTTTATGAAGTAAATTAAATATTTATCATAATGAAATTTGACTAACAACCTTTATTTCTTTCTAGTCATTAGAATTAAGGTGGATGAACCCCTAGTCCCAGTTTCTCTCTCAGATATTTTGTTTGATTTCCGTATTCTGCTTTCATCATCTTCAGTTTGCTTAGCTAGTGAGAAAATGATTATTTGGTACTTAACACGTAGGTCTCTATGGTTCGAGATTTTTATTACTTCGAAATATCCGTGCACTTGCGGACACAACAAGTTTTTGGCGCCGTTGCCGGGGATTAGTCCAAGGTACACGCCAAACAACTTGGGACACAACAAGTTTTTGGCGCCGTTGCCGGGGACCTTAGTTTTGTTAATATCAAAATAGTTGTTAGTATTGCTAGACTAGGTTTTATTTATTTTAGATTTAACTTTGGTTTTTTCTTTTTGCAAGTTTTGAATTTTCACAGTTGTGACAGAACTGAGAATTTCTAAAATTTATGAATTTACTTGTGTTTTAGATTTTCTATTTTTGTTATATATTATGAAAAAAAAATAATTTGATTGATTGGTGTTGGATTATCTTTCTGTTCTTGATAGATTTGATAAATATGTCTTTTCATCACAATTCATGGGCATCTCAAAGAAGAAAGGTTTACATGCCACAAGGTAAGTATGATTCAATGAGCACACTCCAAGATACGTTTAACTCTTATATGCACTCTTTTTCTTCTAGTAGATGTGATATTTGTGGATATTTTGATCATTATACCTCTGATTGTCAATTTTTAAATCCCAATTTATCATGGAAAGAATCTTATCAATTGTATTCTAGATGGGAAAATCATCAAACATCTTTTTCTAATGATTGCTCAAATCATGTTTCTGAACCATACTTTAAGGACACTGAAAAATCAAACTTAGAGTCGATGTTTGAAAAGTTCATGAAACAAAGTGAGGAGGCACATGAGACCCATAAACATAGGCTAGATGATATATGTGCTAATACTGAAATGTTAGAAACCCAGATACCACAACAAGATTGTTTATTTGAGTTTGATTTGGAAACTGAAGAAATTGATTTAGAAAAATCCCCCTCTGATTATGATTGTTTTGAGATTGAGCCTTATGTGAATATTAATGAATCTCACTCTGATTTTGATGATTGTAAAATTGATTCTTCTCATAACTTGTTTGTAGAAAAGTTTGAGAAAATTGATTTTGAAAAACCCTCTTTTGATGAAATTGATTCTTTTGATGTTGTATCATTTATGGTTGAATATGATGAGTTTGATAAAGAGTTGAAAATTACAGACATTGATGAGCCCCACTTTGATTTTGGTGATATTGCTGAGATTAATGGTAAGTCTTTTGTGGTTGACTCTGATTCTATTGATTATGATAAATCTGATTATGATTATTTGTATGATTTTGATTTTGATTCTTCTGATGATGAATTAATTATGGAAAGACATAGGGAAATTGATTTTGAACAATCTCACTTTGATTTTGATGATAATTTTGAAATTTATAAGTTATTTGATGTTAGACCAGAGGATCTTGATAAGGATTTGAATGAATCTCACTTTGATACTTTGCCCATATCTACTATTCAATCTTCTGATGTATTTGAAAAACTGTGCTTTATTGAGGAACCTCATTTGGGACAGAAAGTTTATTTTGATGATCCAATGCTTATATTTTTTGATCAAAGTCCTATAGCCATTGAAAATCATAGGAAAATCATTAAAAATTTTGATTTTGAAGAAAGGACTTATAATTTTGCTTACTGACAAACATAGGAAAATCATTAAAAATTTTGATTTTGATTTCTGCATATTTTAGGAAGCCACTTTGATTGTGATTTATATGCAATTCTAGATTTTTGGATTAGTGGCTAAAATTTTTGGACAAAGGAAATGCAAAGAATTGTTTTCTCTTTACTTTGGTACTGATTCACCTATTTCGCCATGATTTTTGAGTTTTGGTCAAGCTATGGACCTAAAATTAGCGCTTCTTGGGAGGCAACCCAAGCGTTATCACTTAGCTTAGTTTCTTCTATTTTAGTTTATTTTTAGAATTAACTTTTCTTTTCTTTTTACAGGGAAAAAAAAATTTTGCGCAAAATACGGCACTGCCGTAATCTTCTTTACGGTGCCGTAATCATGATATGAGTTCATCACGAGAGTTTTTAGAGTTTCACGGCAGTACCGTATTGGTTTTTATGGTACCGTATTTCTGGATATTTTTGACCCGAGATTTTTTGTGTACATTACGGCACTGCCATAAAGAACATTACGCCCGTAATTTTTGAACTACTTTCTGCTTATCCGAGTAGGTGTATTCTCGCTGTGATTTTAAGAATCTGGGTCACAAAAATTTTTGATCTTTAGCACCATCACGAAGTACTCATCTTTGTCTATCATCTAGATATTTTTTTCTGAATTTTAAAGTCCATGGATCATTCTAAAACACATAGCATCTTTTCGATTCTGATTAATTTCTGCAGCAGTTTTTTTCTTGACTAATCTGATTAGCACTTTTGCTGCAAGTATTTGAGATGCTTCGGTGACTTGAAACCCTGATTTTTCACTTGGAATATAAAGAACATGTGTTGTTCTATCCCATGGATGAGTTATTTTCATGAAAATATTTTCTGATCATTCTAGGACACATGACAACTTTTTGAATTTGATTAACTTTTGTGCAGTTTTTGTAGTTTTGTAATCTGAGTAGCCTTCTTTCTGTTGATACCCTAAATTCCTGACAGATTTTGATCCTTTAATTTTCGTACGTCTGAAAAGAACATATCTTATTCTACAACTTGGTTCTGTTCATTTTCTATTTGGATCATTAAATTTTATTCTAGGGTATGGCTACTTTCATAAAAAATTCAAAAACTGCTTGGTTTGCTTTCTACTTGTTATTGTTTCTTTTGACTCCAGATTCAGAAATCTTCAAGAGCAATCATCCTCCACCTCTTGTGGAGCATCACCAGTGGCTTCATGCTTCTTTTGCTGCCTTTTATTATATTGATTTTATTTATTTTTGCAGCAGAATCTTCATTAGTGACTGATTTTCTATGCAGCATTATCTCTTGCGCCCACCGGCCGACGATCTCAGCTCCAAGACTGTAGTCTCTAGCAGGCCACTAGAGATTACTCACTCTACTGTCGGTACCATCATCATCATTGCTAGCAGCTCTTCAGCTAGCCTCTGTTCTACTTTTGCTTCTCAGCTGCATCAGCTCTTTCCACCAGCACTTTTCTAAACCATCGATGATATCCCTGATTCTTCTTTGAGAAAATTATTTTTATCATTATTTTTGTTATGGACTATTTTTAGACTGAGCCTTATGTATCTTAAATTGTGCAGGTAAAATTTTCAAAAGGCACACCTTTGGACTTTGCAGCATCTGCCTGGACACTATTTTTGGTCTGAGCCTTATATATTTTCGGTCAGAGCTTGCCATATAGTTTTGTGAGTATTGGTTGCACTTTCTTGTGATTATTTGATTTGATATGATTATCTACACTTTTCTTCTCTTAGATCCATCACTTTACATCCATTGCATTGTTTGAGCCTTATGTGATTATACGAATCTATCACTTTTTGTCTTTTGACTGTATGAGTTTGATGTTTCACACCTTTTTAATTTTGACATTATTGATGTTTGAAAATTTTTATAGAACTGTAGAACTTTCTTGATGATAAATGAATTCATGCATGAGATTAGGACAAGACCTATTATGTTGAATTTATTTCTCTAATACATATCTGCTTTTGAAATTTTTCATTGATTGATGAATGAGATTTTGGGTAGATGTATTATTTGATGAATTTATTTTAAAAGTGAAGCTATTTTTTTTGAATAAAACTAGCATATGAGTATGATTTTTGAATTGATGTTGATTTATCAATTTAGTTGATATTCATACTATTTGCTATTTGTTGGGAAGAAAGATTCCTTGATCCAAATAAAGTGAGGACTCCCCTACTTGGCACTGTGTAAAATTGACAGTGGTACCAAAGGAAATGGGTTGAAGTACAAAAAAAAAAGGGGGAAAGAGAGAAAAGAGAAAAAGAAAAAGCATGTGTCTATGTGGGTGCATGTCATGAGAGGGATTGATCCACATTAACTCCGCTATCTTTGGTAAAAATCTTCCTACTAAAAAGATATGAGTTCTATTACATTGATTATGTGATAAGTGTAATCTAACTTCGTCACCAGAAAAAAAAGGTGGTAATCGAATTAGAGAATGTGGACGATACAAAAATAGAAACAAAAAAGAGAAAAAAAAATTTATGAGTGGAAAATAATCTTGGAAATCATATTCCTGTAAACAAAAGTTGATAGTTATGAATTGAAACTGGATGAAATCTTGAGATTCATATTCTACTTATTGTAGACGTTGCGAAATTTTATTTTATTAAGTTGTGGATCTTGAGAATTGAATTCAAAGAGTGATGTGTTTATTTGAAATTTTATGAAGCAATTGGTGAGATTTTTCATTGGTGATTGTATTTTAGAAATTTATTCTCCATGATAAAGTCTATGCCTATGATCAATTTTTGAATTTTCTAGGTTTTTGCTTGAGGACAAGCAAAGTTTGAGCCTTATGTGTTTGATGACACCGAAATTTATAGTAAATTATGTGCCATTTCATTGGTATTTTTGTGTCATATTCATAGACTTTGCTTATTTTTAAGCCTTTTTTATCAATATTTGCGGAATGCACACTCTTTTCTGTTTTTTATGATTTTCGGGCAAAAAGGCATGCTTTTCAATCGATTTCGAGCAAACCAGATGCATAATTGAATTCACAACATCAAGAGGAGATCACACGTCAAATTTCAGAAGAATCAGAGCTTCAGAGCAAATTATGGCACCCCCGTAATGGATTTTACAGTACCGTAATTACACCACAGAATTACGGTACAGCCGTAATCCCTGAGAGGTGCCATAATTTGGGAAGATTTTGACCCGAGTTTTCATGGTGATTACGGCACTTCCGTAAATAAGATCACGGTACTATAATTGCAGATGATTTTCCACCCGAGAGATTTCCAGAATTACGACACTGCCGTAATGATCTTTACGGGCAGTATTTTGGTCCAGAAACATACAGAAGCAAATATGGCACGGCAGTAAATATTTTTACGTGCCGTAATCTTGACAAATACTTCACAGAGCCAAAATTATGGCACTGCCGTAATATTCATTACGGTACCGTAATTTCATTCAAAAACGTAATTTTTTCGGGTCCAAATCTTGGGCAGACCATATCTTTTGATCCAGACCTCCAAATTTAGATCTGAAGTTGCTGTGGACTCGTCTTAAAGAGGAGAAGATGCACGAAGTGAAAGGAGGAATTTTTATCCAGTATTGAGAGAGCAATTGATAGAGAGGCGTCTAAGGTTCGGCCTCACGCTGAGAGGTGTAGAGAGCACCTCAGGCCTTGAAATTTACACCAAAGCTTAGTCTGGAGTAGGAGAGAACACACTAGAAGTTTCAGAGCATTTGGAGTCCAATCAGAGGAGAAATCAACAAAATAGCTGTGACAGCGCTGTTCAAAGGCAATTACGGTGCTGTAATTTCATTACAGCACCTGTTTTGTAACTTTTCTTCCTTTTTTCAATTTCTAATCCTCTGAAATTATGATTTATTGTAATCCTTTCACCATGCTAGCTTAGATCTTTTTATGGGACATGGGGTGTAATCCCCTTGGTTTGTTAATGACAAGAAAACATTAACTTTTGTCATGATAATTTTATTATGATAATTTTACTTTTGTGATTGATTGTTCTTTGATTCTCCTTAGTTTTATAAACATCAGCATGTTTTAGAATTTTGCGAAATAGATTAAGAAGTTGATTGTGAAATTCGCAACCCTAGAAATCATTGAGTTTGGAACTTATCGTAAGAGATTAGGTTTGTTCTTTGAATTCTGATTTTTAGTGATTTTATTGCCATGTTGAGTTTCCGATTGTTTGGATTGAGTTAATGTGTTAGATGTGAAGATCCTGCATGAGAGTGAGGATCAAAATGTTAGAAAACCTTAAGTAGAACTTGTGATGAGTTTCAGGATGCACGAGAGTGATCCTTGAGTTTCCACATGAGATGTTTGACTTAGAATTCGGATGCACGAGAGTGATCCTTGAGTTCTTTGATCAATGATTTACTTATTTTCAGCATTAGATAGATCTTGCACAAGAGTGAGGATTGGTCCTTTGTATGATTGTCTGCGCGAGAGCGAGATGATCCTTTTATGAAGTAAATTAAATCTTTTATCGTAATGAAATTTGACTAACAACCTTTAAATTAGCGCTTCTTGGGAGGCAACCCAAGCACTCTTACTTAGCTTAGTCTCTTTTATTTTAGTTTATTTTTAGAACTAATTTTTCTTCTCTTTTTGCAGGTAAAATTGAGTTTGGTACAAAATACGGTACTGTCGTAATGGAAATTACGGGCCGTAATTTCGGTCCATTTTCAACTATAAAGTTTTATTGCTTTTATGGCACTACCGTAATGATTTTTACGTGCCATAATTTCATGTAATTTTCATACAAAAATTTCTCAAGATTTGGCTCATATTACGATAATACCGTAAAAATGTTCACGTGCCATTATTTTGTGATTTTTCTTATTTTATTTTATTTTAAAAAAAAGCTCTCTGCTCATTTTTACAGTACTACCGTAATCGGTTTTATGGTGCCGTAATTATGACTAATTTTCGACCCGAGAGTTTTGAGGTTTTTACGATGGTACAGTAACCTTAGTTACGGTACCGTAATTCCAGTCAAATTTTGACCCGACAATTTTCAGAAGTTTACGGCACTGCCGTATAGTTATTACAGCCCGTGTTTTTCGAACTGAGCATATTATGGCACTGCTATAAGAAATATTACGGCCGTAATTCTATTCGGTCCACACTATTTCTGTGCCATTTTTAGAGTTTTTTAGGCCGTGTTTTTTGAACTCGCTTGCTCTCGTGCCGACCCTCGGTTTTTGACCTTCCCTTGCCTTCAGAGCTTGCCGGCGACCCTTCCCGTTCAGCTCCAGTAGTCGATTTGGTACTCTTTACACCGATTTGCTTGATTTAGCGAGTTTCCGTCCCTTTCTCATTTTCTCCCTTTTCTCAGTTGATTTTCTGAAATTTCTGCTCACATTTGCTTCTTAGATGGCCAGCGACTTTTCCTAGTTCATTTCTAAAGATTTTTGACTGATATTGGAATGATTTTGAGCCTTGAATGAGCTCAATTGGCTATTTCTCCACTGTTTTTTTCGCCTGCTTTGCCGCCAGCACTGTTCCTTGCGAAATTTATTGGGTTTTAGCTTTGATTTGGTTGATGCCTACTTCTAGAATGAGTGCTAAGAAGAGATTTTCGTTCTAAGGGAGGATTAAAGGAGTTATTTCATCTAGAACTCCAATTTGTTATATTATATGCAAATTTCAACTTGCAGCCCTATTTCAACGCAAGTGACATGTTTTATTATCTAAAATGGAACCAAGAGTCAAATCAGTGGTCTAAAAGAAGAAAGGAAAGGCACCAGCTGAATCCTCAACACCCCCAAATCCCTATGGTATCATTTTTAGGGATGAAATCCAAGAAGCTAGATGCAACCAATTGGTAGCCAGAAGAGTTGTGAACACTAAGTATGCAGATCGGCATACATTGGAGGCACTAGGGCTATATGAAGATGTATTCTGGATGTTTAATCAGATAAGGGCCAAGAAATTCTTTCAGATGACACCTCAGACTTATCTGCCCTTGGTATTAGAGTTTCTAAGTAGCATGGATATGGAGCTACACGAGTTCACTGATAGATATGCTGAAGGTGAGATCACCTTCCGCATGGCCAACATAGAGAGGAGCCTCACTTTGAGTGACATCAAGACCATCTTCCATCTAGCATCTGGAGGGCGCACTTGTGTATCACTTGGTTTCACTGAGAGCGTGTTTTGGGACCAAATTTCTTTAGAGACCCATTTTTCAGTAGTAGCAGCCAGAGCCTCTAAGATCACCAACCCTTGTATCAAGTATGCACATAGAGTTCTAGCTCACACAGTGCTTAGGCGTGGTGACAGTAATGGCATGGTATGGCAGACTAAGCTTTTCTTTTTATGGAGTATGTTGCATGGATATCCAGTGGATGTTGCCTTTTTCTTAGTCAAACACATGGACAAGGTGGCAAGGGCAAAGAAATGAGCTATTGTGATAGGTGGTTTCATTACCCCTATAGCTCTATTTCTTAATGTTGAGCCTTATGGAGTTGAGGTGGCTAGAGGAAATGCAAGATTAGACCTTGAGTCATGTATGGCCATGAAAATGATTGTTAGAGAAGGTGATACCTTTTGTTTGGTTCTTGGACTAGGAGCTCAAACATTGCCCTTGCCCAACACTGAGAAAACTACTATGAAGAATCAGGCAAATTGGAAGCTGACTCCTAGTGATGCTGATTATGCTATGCCACCACCTGTGGACACCGTACCGCCACCACCCACCTAGGGTGGTAGAGATAACCCATTCGGTATGGGTATGGATCCACTGTCTCATGGAGCTGCATAGTCACCTTCACACCGAGCTTCAGGTTCCTCACATTGTGCTACCAAGAGAGGAGGGCCAGTGCCTTTGACCCCGGTTTCTAGTCTCTTTCTACTGAGGTGTACGGTTAAGGTCGCCTCATGGAAAGAATGTTTGATTCCATGGGAAGGATGTCTGACTCCATGGAGCATATTCAACAGGATGTGGAGGAACTTGACAACTATATGGAGGAGATGGGGAATTTCCTCTATGACCAGTTTGATTTCGAGGATAGCAGGAGAGGTGGAGTTTATGGAGGAGACCATGGTGGAGACTAGGAGGGACAGCACGACGATCCTATGGATGCAGCCCCCGAGGATATGGAGGAGATTGGATCTTATGCGGACGAGTAGAGCTCTGTGAGTATCCTTTTTCCCTACTTATTCCTTGTTTATCTTATGCTGCTATTGATGTTTCATATCTTTATTGGGAATGATGACTTAGATTGGTCAAACTTCTTATGTCCGCTACTGCTATTATATACTGCTTGTCATGACTCTCTAATTTTTTTTTAAAATTAGATTTGGTTGTATCACTATGATTTTGAATTTGTTATCATGATTTTGAATTCAATATGGTTGTATGATGTATTTGATATTTTGACGATATTGAACACCTTGTGTGGGTGCTTGTTGATGTATGATGGATTGTATAATTTTGTTTCTGAATGGATATATGCAGAATTTTCTCATGTTTTGGTTTTATGTTGTAATGTTGTAGTGTGGTCTATTTCTGAAAATTCTGTTGACAATATGATTTTCTTGATGATAAATTTGTCAAATGCCTATGATTAGGGATAGACCTATTGTGATGAATTTATTTCTTTAATATATATCTTCCTATTGAAATTTTTCATTGGTTGATGCATGAGATTTTGGGTGGTCATATTATTTGATGAATATGATCTAAAAGTGAAACTACTTCTTTATATAAAACAAGCATATGAGTATGATTTTTGAATTGATATCGATTGATTAATCTAGTTGATGTTTAGTCTATTTTGCTATTTGTTGGGAAGAAAGATTCCATGATCCAATTTTAAGAGAGGTGACTCCCTTACTTGGCACTGCGCAAAATTGGCAGTGTTACCTAAGACATGGGTTGAAGTCAAAATAAAAAAAATGATGAGAGAAAAGAAAAGATCAAGAGAATGACTCCTTGTCTTGGCACCGTGTTGATTTGCGGTGGTACCAAAGTAAAAAGTTGAAGTCCAAACAAAAAAAAGGGATGTATGTATCTATGAGGGTACATACCATAGACAGAAATCGTTTCACATTAACTCCACTATCTCGTGGAAAATTCTTCCTCCCTTTGAGATATGAGTTCTATTACATTAGTTATGTGATCAGTGTACTCTAAATTTGTCACCAGAAAAACGGTGGTAATCGAATTAGAGAATGTGAACGATAAAAAAAAGGGGACGAACTTAAAATTCTTGTGTGGAAAAAGTTCTTGGAATCCTATTCCTGTAAACAAAAGTATGGTAGATTTGAACTAAAACTAGGTGAAATCTTGAGATTGAGATTCTACTTATTATACAAGTTGCGAAATTTTATTTGATTAAGTTGTGGGTCTTGAGGATTGAATTCAGAAGATGATATGTTTATTTGAAATTTTATGAAGCAATTGGTGAATTCTTTTGTTGGCGATTATATTTTAGAAGTTTATTCCTCATAAGAAAGTTTATTCCTTTGATCAATTTTTGATTTTGCTTGAGGACAAGCAAAGTTTGAGCCTTATGTATTTTATGACATGAAAATTCATAGTATATTTTGTGTTATTTTATAGGTCTTTTTGTGTAATATTCATGCTCTTTTGCTTATTTTTATGTCTTATTTATCAAATATTGCAGATTCTACACCTTTTTGTGTTTTTGATCATTTTCATGTAAAAAGGCATTATTTTAAGGCGTTTTTAAGCAATCTAAATGCATAGACAAATTCCCATCATCAAGAGAGGATTACAAGTCAAATTTCACGCAAATCAAAGCTTTAGACTGAAAATACGGCAGGGCTGTAATCAATATTACGGTACCGTAATTTTACTGAACCTACAGAGTAAACCATGGCATTACCGTTATGTTTATTATGAGCCGTAACTTTGGTCGATTTCTGTACAGAAAGTTTTGCGGATTTTACGGCACTACCGTAAACCATATTATGGGCCGTAATTTCAGTTGATTTCCGACCAGAGAGTCTTGCAGTTTTTACGGCACTACCGTAATGTATATTACGGGCCGTAATGTAGAGTGATTTTCTTACAGATTGTTTTGCGCGATCACGGCACTACCATGGTTGTTTTCACGGCATGTGTTTCTTTCCAGATTCTTCACAAAGTGAAATACGGCACTGGCATAGTCAAAATCACGGCCGTAATTACATCCCAGGCAGCCGATTTTTCCGGTCTTATTGAAGTCCGATTTTTGCGTGAATAATTACGGATGATTTAGACCACGAAATTGAGATCCGTAAAGAGGGGAATACTGGAGGGAACAAGTCGAACATCATCACACCGAAAGCTGCAATTTTGATCCATCACGGAGGGAGAAATCGCAATCTTGACTACCGCCTTAGGTTTCACCACCGAGAAGCGTACAAAGCATCTCCGGCCGTGAAATTTGAAGGGAAGCTATGCCTAGAGGAGGAGAACATACTCTAGAAGTTTTAGAGCGAAGGAAGATCGATTGGAGGAGAAATCAATGAAAGAAGCGTCGCCGCTACTATTCATCGTGAGTTCTGGAGCAAAATTACGGCTATAATTTTCATTACAGCCATGTTGTTAGTAGAACTTCCTCTTTCTCTTCGATTTCTGATCCTTCGAAATTATGGCTTATTGTAATTTTTCAACCATGCTAGCTTAAACACTTTTTGGGACATGGGGGTGTAATCCCCTTAATTTCATAATGACTAGATAAATCTCATTTCGTCAGGGAACCTCTTTTTATGATAATTCTGCTTAAGTGATAATTGCCTTTAATTCTTTCTAATTTCATATTATCAGCATATATTGGAGTTTTTGCGATATGGACTGAAAAGTGACTTGCGAAAACTTGGAACCATAAAATTGAAATTTAGGAACTCATCATAGGAAATTAGGTTTTCTCTTATTTCAAGATTTTAGAAGTTTATTGTCTTGTTGATAATTCTGATCTAGGAAGAATTATTGAAATAAACATGAAGATATTGTAAGAAATTAAGTATCGGATCGTTGGAGAACCTTAAGTAGAACCTGTGAAACTAAAGTATGAAAGTATTTAGTTTTCACTTGAGATGATTGACATAGAGATTGGATGCATGAAAGTGATATTTAATTTCATTGTCAATGATTTACTTATCTTTAGCATTGAATTAATCTTGTGCGAAAGTGAGGATTGATTCTTTGTAAATCGTCTGTGTGAAAGCGAGACGATTTCTTTTTGAAGTAAATTATATCTTTATCATAACAAGAGTGGACTGACGATGTGCTTATTTCCTTCTAGTCATTGAAATTAAGGTGGATGAAACCCTGGTCCCAGCTCTTCTCTCTCTGATTTCGTGTTCTTTCCAAATTTTATTTACATCACATTCGATTGACTAGCTAATAAGAAATCAATTCTTTGGTACTTAGCAAATGAGGTCTCTGTGGTTCGATATCTTAATTATTACTTCGAGTATCCGTGCACTTGCGGACACAACAATTATTTACAATTAGGCTTAATGAAGTTATTTAGATTGGTAAGGAATGTGACATATGGGTATTAATTCAGTTAAATATTAGACAGAGCTACTGAAAGGGAACATCCTGTAACTTAGAAGTAAATCCCCCTATTTAAACATTATTCATTATGATTTATTAGTGTGAGAATTTAGTTATAAGTACTTAATAACCTTTACAATAGTATTGTAAGATGGAAAATGGATATCACACTTAGCTATCAAATTTAAGTTGTAGTTATCATACTCTCAAAACAACCCTCCTCACTTATCAAGTTTGCATTTTATACGTCATGATCTAAATGTGTGTCATTTAAGATATAATTTGATACTAACACAAGATAGAAGAAAATTAGAGGTATTTGATGACCTTAATAAATATTATAATTAAAACATGGATATCACACTCTTTCTACCTTAAAAAAAAATTTAGTCCTCTAAATTTATATACCATAGTCATTGAAAATATGTAGGTAATCAAACCTCATTTCCTCTTCCAACACCCAAATAGCTTCTTCCATAGAATAATTTTGTCAAATCACTAAGGCTGTGTTCTGTAGCAAGTATTTTAAGGAGGAAAGGAGGGAAAGTAAATTTTCCCCTGGTCTTTTAGAAAGGAAAGGAAAGAAAGGATGGAAACAAAGATGGAAAATTTTAAAATTTTCCATCCAATCCCAATCCGTCCAAATTGGGCGGAAACATTACTTTTCCACCCGATGCCCTATTCTCACTCCCTCTCGTGCTCTCTCCCATGCTCTCACTTTGTTGCCTCTAGCTGTTGCTCCCACTCGCCTCGCCTCCGGCTGCCGCTCCCACTCGCCGTCACCTCTAGCTGCTGCTTGCCGCCATCAAGTAAGCCTCTTCCTCCTCTTCTATTTTTTTCCTCCATCTTCCGCTCATGCTCATTGCTCCACTCTCCTTCGACTATTGCTGGCACCCTTGCTCGCCGCCATCGCCATAGTTGCTTGCTCCAACTTGATGCTGCTTGATTCAAGCAGCGTCTTCGCCACCACCACTACTCATTGGCACACATACTTGCTACCGCCGTGCATTGAACCTGCTTGCCCTAGCTGCCCCATTTTCATCCAAAGAAAGGTAATGTTCCTTTCCTTTCAACTGCATTTTATCCTGCTTGCCCTACCGCCGTGCGTTGAACCTGCATTTTTTTTTGGCGAACTTCCTCTAGGAAATTATCACCCCGCCTTGTCTTATTTAGTTTTGCATAGTTCTTATGTGAGAAACTGTGCTACTTGATTTGGTCTGAGATTTGGGATTATATTGGTTGCCATACCAAGTCTTTTTTTTTTGTAACCTCTTTGACATAACTTTACAGTTGACAAGGTAAAATTTGTTGCCTTCTGCATTTATTTTTAGCAACAAATTTGCACATTTTTTTGTTCTTTCACCTTCCTTGTAGTTACAAGTTCATCACCTCCTCATTTATGATCCTTCACTTTGTAAGGTACAATTATTTCATGACCAGAAATTTGCACTTTGTAAGGTATAATTTTGTTCTTTCACCTATTACTACTTAAGTCTCCTGGTAAGACACAACTTAGGCTCCTAACCTTGTATGGTTCGTTCCATAAGTGGACAGCCTAATCAATAGGACAGCTATGATGTTTGCCTAACTTCAGAAGTCTAGTGATGAGTGCATCAAAGTATTCATGTTACTAGAGCTAAGTCAACTCTGGATCTCCTCTGCTCTCCACTACAGCCAGGAAACAAGTTTGGCACTAAGAATTAGTGTTTACCATTCTAGCATAATGGTTAGTTAACTTTATTCTGATATAGTAGTGGAACATACCTTCAATGACACTTCAATGACAAAAATTTTATACATCCAACTCATCCTTGATATGCATTTGGCTGGATGACTAGTATGCACAATTGATCAGATATTCGGATTCCATATTTTGTTTTGTGTCCTTTTAGAAGGAAAGTATGAGTTCAATCTAAGTTGCCCCATAAAGACACTCCCAATCTTGGTTATGCAATTAGTTGAACAGCTCAAATATGCAATTGAACAATTTTCAGCCCATTCTTGGAGGGCATAGCTTTCAAATGGCATATTTCATCTAGTTTATAAGCGATTGTTATTGAACTGGTGCCTCCCTTTGTTGTCGAATTGGTCTAGAGATGTTGGAATAGGGGAGAGGTTCTTGCCATTACCGTTAAGCAAGTCTAGAGATGTCAAAACAAGAGAGAGATTTGTAGTTTGCTATCGCAAGGGCATGGGAAAAATATGCTTGCTGCTTCTATAAAGTGTATGACTAGAGTAAGGGCTGCATAGCAAGATAGAACAACTAGGATTGTGCAATTGACTGTGAACAAGGGCAAGAAAGAAGATGTGGAGAAACATACTTAACGTGCAGGGCTGGAGAACTCTGACACCATAGGCAATTACTTTTGGGTGCTTGAGGAGGGATCAATTGGGTCTAGTACCACTCCTCTCTTCTCTCCCCATCTCTATCATTCTCTATCACTCAAACTTCAAACTTTTTTCCAACAAGGCATTGTTTGCAACAAAAATGTATCGTTATCCATTATCTTGGTTTTGTCTCTCTAGAATTGCTCGATTTGGTGGAGCAACTCAATGTTTTAGACTTTTGAGTGTTTGTTTATGCCTCTCAGTTGAAACCAAAGAATGCATATTGGTTCTGATCTTTTTTCCCCATTCTTTAGACATGATCATTATTCTGTCTCTAAAGAACATCTCCAATTTGTTGTCATGGAAAATATCAGAATGATGTGTTAGAATTGTATTTATCCTATCTGCATAGATGTCTTTCACTCCACACAATTTGCTCAGTATTTTGGCGCCTTTTTTTTCACAATTATGTACTTTTTTTGTGTGTTTCAGATATCTAAATGAATTTACAAGGTTCTAGATGATCTTCTGTCAAAAATCTGATTTTGATGCTCATGTTATCCCATAGTCAGTAAGTAAACATTGGTATCAAATCTGAGACACGAGTTGAACATTTTTAACCAAGGAACTTGTTTTATCTTTCACATTTGGTATGAATAATTATGATAGAGAAAGCTAATTTCATCTAGTTGTATTTTATGTGTAATCATATTGTGTTCCTTTTTTCTGTAGTTTGTTATCATTTTTCATTTATATTCATTTTCTTCACTCTTTTATCCCATAGAATTGATCTGTAAGGTGCATGAACAAAGCTAAATGGTAGGAAAAGATGTCTGCAGATCATTTTGAATGAGATTTTCTTTTCTATGATTGCCGTATTTTTTTTTATATGTAGTTCAAACATCCATACCAACATCCATACCGTATTTTTTTTTTACATTGGCTATGTTATAGGTTTTATTGTAATGGCTCCAACGAGTAGCAAAGATAAGAGAAATACTGAATTGTGCAACCTCCACCGTAGACAATGTCAACTTGCAGCTATAGTTGGAAGTTGTGTTACACAATTGCACCCAATTCTCCTTTTATTATTTCACTCATCCTATGCGAAGGAATCTTCTAAACAAGTTATTGAGTTCGGATCAACTTTGTTACAACATTTTAAGAATGAAGAAAAAAAAACCTTTTTGTATTTGTGTGAGATACTACGAGGCACAAATCTTGTCAAAGATAATAAGAATTCTAGCGTTCAGGAAAAAGTTGCAATGTTCCTATATTTGGTAGCCCATAATGTCAAGAATCGGGAACTTTGTTTGTTTTTTTATCGTGGTCCTAGCAGTATTAGTTCTCACTTTCATGAGGTGTTAAGAGCTATTATTAGCATACACGAGCAGTTTGTCAAGCAACCTGACGGTTCAATAGTTCCTCCTGAGATTTACAATAGGAACAGATTATATCCTTATTTCAAGGTATGTTATTTTATAAGTATATTAGTATTAGCAGTATGTTCATTTGATATGAAATTATAGGATTGTTAAATCAATTAGATAAAATTACATTATTGTTTAGGAGCTATCGATGGAACACATATTCGTGTGAGAGTACCTTCTACTGAAGCATCTAGATATAGGGGGAGAAAGGACTGGCCAACAACAAATGTATTAGTAGCATGTTCATTTGATTTGAAATTTACATATGTCCTTCGTGGGTGGGAGGGGACAGTATCTGATTCATGAATATTGAAAGATGCCTTGACTAGATCCGATAAATTAAAAATTCCAAAAGGTAAAATTTTCCCTTATTTATTAAAAACTTTTATAAGTTACAAGGTTAATAAATTATATATTATTGTTGTAGGAAAATACTATTTGGGTGATGCCGGATTTGGAATTAAAAGTTATCTTATCACACCATATAGAGGAGTTCGTTATCACTTGGAAGAATATTCTCAACGCGCTCCACAAAATGAAAAGGAACTTTTTAACCATAGACTTGCTTCTGCTCGAAATGTTATTGAAAGAACCTTTGGTGTATTGAAGACTAGATTTCCAATCATAGCGAGTGGATCAGAACCCTTTTATCCTATTAGCACACATGTTCAAATTATCCTAGCATGTTGTGTTTTACATAATTACTGAATGGGCATTGATCCTAATGCTGCCATTTATTGCTGAAGTTGATGAGGAAATATCAAACATGATAACACAAGATGCTTTTGGGATAAAAAGACTAGATGAAGATGCTCAAAAGGGGTTCTAATCAGAGATAATATGGCAAATACTATGTGGAATGATTATGTTTTATGAATTAGTCATGTACTATCTTGATTGTAGTTTCAATGTCATACAAAAGTGATGTACTATCTTTATTTGTAGTTTGGCATTTCTATGTTTCATGACTTTAATCACTATCTTTATTTGTAGTTTGACATTTTTATGTTTCATGACTTTAATTAGTATCTTTATGTGTACTTTGACATTTCTATGTTTCATGACTTTAATTAGTATTTGTATTTGTAAGTTGAATTGTGTTTTGTTTGACAAAAGTGATGTACTATATTTGCTTTCATAATGAGTTATAATAGTCTAACAACATTGATTTTGTTTAAATGAAAGATGATTAGAAAAGCTAAGGGTGCTAAGGCTGTTGAAAGTTCAAGGAAAGAAAACATAAAATGGAGTGTGGAAATGGACAATGTTTTTATTGATGCGATGCTAGAGCAACAAGAGAAAGGTTTTAGGGTTGATGGTACATTTACCTCAACCGCGTATACAAATATGCTAACCATATGTGTACAAGTATTTGGTATATCTTTGACAAAAAAATCATTTAAAAAATTGCATAAAGACACTTAAAAGTAGCTTTAATACCTGCCATGAGTTATTTAAGAACAAGAGTAGCATTGCATGGAATAGTGAAATAAAAATATTTGAAGCTGATGATCAAGTATGGGATAATCTTATCAAGGTATGCAAGTTATCATTTTATAGTAAATGGTTATTTGATGCTTTGGCATCTATTTATTAATTTTATTGTTTTTACAGGCTAATCCTATTATGAGAAAATGGAGGGGCACTCTTGTTCATCATTATGACAAGTTAGATGCTCTTTTCTCAAAAGATCGAGCAACTAGTGGAATGGCTAATACTTATAATGAATTTATGAAGGTGTGGAGTGAAGAAAGAACTAGCCGTGATGAGTGTTCACTACATGGTTTGCATGACACATCTAATGAAAGAGTTGATGAAATAAATTCAATTAATGTGCTATCCTCTCCACCCCATATAGCTACTGCTACTGATTCTACACCATCTAAGAGTGGTAAGAGGAAAAGTTCTTCACTATATATTCAAGAAGTTGCTATGACAAAATTGGATGACACTAATGAAAGTTTAAAGCAAATAGCGGATTGTATGAAGCTAGAAAACAAATGTTTAGAATAGCAATATGCTCATGATCATGCAACAATAGAATACTCTAAAAAAGAGATATTAGAAGAGCTGAAAAAGATTGGAGTGCCATGTCGACAAATGGCACGTGCTTATGTGGCTCTTGGGAAAAGCAAAGAGAAGGCTAGACTTTTTTTCTTAGCTCCAGATGAATTATGCTTAGATGTACTTAATGAGTTGTTAGGTGATTAACTTGCTTAAGCTTTACATGTTGTTACTAGTTGACTATGGCTATCTGGTTTTGGTATGGAGGATGTGATATTGATCGTTGTTTAGTTTGTCCCTTATCTTTTGGTATGAAGGATGTAATATTGGACTATGTTTAGTTTGACCCTTGAATGTTGTATGAAACTCATTTATGTTTATGTTTTAGATGTTGCATTTGTATTAAATATGTTTCAGGTTGATTCTTTTTGTTATGTTGTCTAATGTAATTATTTTTCTTCCTTTCTATTTAGGCAGCAAATGTACATGTTTAGTGTTATCTTTTTTGTACACTGTGATGAGAATGTTTTATAATTTGTTATCTTGCTTAGTTGCAAATAGTTGATGTTGGAATTTAGATTTTAGTTTTCGTAATAGACAACAATTTGTTCATTCACCAAGTGATCTTAGACTCTATATTTTTGGCTCTTCTAAATTGATCAATTACATTGACTCTTTATTCTATGGATTTTATTCGTCTTCTCCTATTAATAAAAAAAATTATTTGACAAGCTTTGATAGGCATTGAATGACAATCTAATGGCTGATGGCTCAAAAAATATTTTTTTATTATTGTTGTTATTTTATTGTAATTGTATAATTTTAAAATATTTTTTTATTTGTATTAATTTTATAGTATTTAATTAAGATTTATTAAATTTATATTTTATATATTTTAAAATAATTTTATAGTGTTATGCATAATAGGTGTAAAAAACTAAGTTATGAGTGCAAATATCAAATGGAAAACTTTCCTTCCCTCCAAAGAAATAGCATGAAGGAAAAAAAAAAATTTTCTATCGATGTCATTTTCTTTTCTTGCAAATTTTTCTTTCCTTGCTACATAATATAATGTAAGGGAATATTCCTTCAAATCTTATCCTTTCTACGAACAATTTGTGTGGGCTTTCCTCAACTCTTTATCAATTTATAAAGGATCAATCATCTAATATATATCAACGCTTGTAGAGATTTCACTTTGGTTATTAAATATAAATAAGGGATACGAAATGGATACGTGGGAAATAGATAATTATGTGAAACATGAGACTGATCATTAATTGGATAAATATGATGTATATTAATTAATATTAGGTGACTATTAATAAGTCAAAACACCAGAATGCGCTCCATTGGCTGTCGGCCGATGACACATTCTCATAAATCAGAAGAACACGGAGCCACGTCTCCCGTTGTTTAGTCAAAGCCGGTGGCGTCACTAGCACTCCCAACTCCTTGGGAGGTTGACTTTTCGTTGTTGGATTCAGCGTAGCTTTTAATTTTCATTATTTTTCATTCATTCTTAATTTTATTCATATAAGTAAACACCAACCTCACTTTCAATCAATTAATGACAAGATTACAAAACATCGTATAATAATGTCCCGAAGACAGTGTCAAAAGAAAAACTAATGCGCAAGTGTACAGTTCAGTAATTAATGTCAGCAACCACCTGCGTGCAACAACTTCAATTTTTTTCTGTCGACCTGGTCGTTTACAGACTTACCAAGTCAACCTTTGGATCGTTAATGGTGGGTTGACTTACAGTCGTCCCCCGGGCAACCATCTGATGCGAATAATTTGCTTGCTCAATTAATAGTTTTAATTGAAGTCACGCAACTTAGTCAACTAATAAGGCAGTAACAATCGCAATCCTTGCTGCCATGTTTGTCATGGTTTTAAAGAAAACATTGCTCGGCAATTAATAAATACTAGTCATCAAAGTCAACGTTGAGCATTGCCCTCGACTTTTGAGTAGGTGGCAGATAAATACTAATTTCATGAAAATTACTCTCCAGATAGGGGTCAACTAATTAACAGTGGAATAATGTAACATATAGCACAACATCAATAGTAACAAAGTAATAATTCTATGAAACACCTCTTTTTCATACTAGTTATAGTAATAGTACAACTCTACCAAAGGTACCATAAACCTCACCTTGCGAGATCAAGATATGATACACAAACTTTTATAGGTTTGTATCTGTAACAATAGTGCGTGAGGACAGTGAGAAGCAGGTTTTGATATTCATGTCCATAAGGCCTAGAGTAGAGTCCTCTGCTTGTATGAACCATGTAACTTATGCAAATTGTAGAGAAGTCCATGGGAGACTAACTCATATGAGATGATATCTCCATGGCAATTATGTTCTTTCAGTGAATGAATGGTTCATGTTGTAGGAGATAAAGCACGACTTTAGGGTGAACATTATCTCCGATCCTATTAGGTCATTATGAAATGGAACAGATGGAGCAAAGTGGATAGACGATTGGTGTGATAGAAAAGACCTATTCTTAGGTGGCTGTAGTAGTAGACGTGGAAGATGTGGCAAAGGTTTGGTGTGCGAGAGCAGAGGATTGAGCATCCTAGTGTTGGTGTTTTATATGAAAATTTAAAAAGTCCATTTATTTATTTATATATTTTGGAGTTTAAAAATATTATTTAAGTACTCATTAATTTTGTTCACTTATTTATCTACTTATTTAACTTATAATTAAGGCTAACAAATAGCCTTAATTACTAGCCATTATGTTAATTAATATTATCATTAATTGTGGCTAACTAAATAGATATGTGTCTTTTTCCCCTTGAGTGTATATTTTTTCCTACAAGAAGAAACACAACGAGTTGGTACCGAGACACTAAACAACTCTCTGTTTTCTTCCTCAAAAAACTTATCTTTTTTGCTATTATATGTCGAAAGAATCTCTTCGACAACCGCTCCACCGACGCACTGACAAAAGCGGATTCTTAGTTAAACCTTCGGGCAAAAGATCAGATTTTATCCCGCACGAGAGATCAAATATTTGCCAAAGACAGATTATTAAGTTATCTTCAAATTCTTTTAATTTATATTTTATTGATTTTACATGATTACACGTATCTTCGCGTAACAATTTTTAAGCAAATATTATGTAATCCTGTAATCATTCTAATCGTATATACTCTCGTATACAATTTTAATTATTTTAGTCTGATCTCGCATATTATCCCTATTATTTTAGTCGCTGATCTCTTACTAGTTTGATCTGATCTCGCGTATTATCTCTGTCATTTTAGTCGCTGATCTCTTACTAGTCTGATCTCGCGTATTATTTTAATTCCTACTACATTTCTGCTAGGTTAAGTATTACTTAGGGCCTGTTTGGCCCCGCTGTTAATAGCTTTATAACTATACTGGATTGTGCTATACTGTCAAAATTTATAAAATATTTGATTAATAGCCTTTTAACTACTGTCAAAATTTAAAATAATAAATAAATATATTATTTTAAATTATTTAAAATAATAATATATTTTATTTTTCTTTAGTAATAAAATTTTAAATTATTTAAAATAATAATACTTAAAATTTTAAATGAAATAATATAAATTACTTTTTTAAAGAAGCAGAAGCTGCAAAACATCAAATTGTAGCTTTTCTAACTTCTGCTTTTTTGCTGCTTTTTTCTGCTTCTACTTTTTATTGCCAAACAGTTTTTTTTCTGCTTTCTACTTAAAAGTTGATTAAAAGCAACTTAAAAGCGGGGCCAAACAGGCCCTTAATTTAATCGGGTTCAAGATAATCTGATCCGATACATCTTAACTAGTATATTGGATCTGATTCATAAGTTTGATCCACTCGTGTGGTCGCGTACACAAACGTGAGCAGTAATTGTTAAAACTCAGCCAAAAATTCAGATGCGAGAATTCGACCTCATGCCCATGTATTAACATAACTAGTTCTTCGATCATAACACAAATTGATTTATTATCATATTTACATCTATATAGAATTTATATTAACCGTAAACTACTTGTCTTGCACAAATCTACCTACAATTGATCTTATCTTTGCTCTGATTACATTTTTATTCAAACTGCAGTTTAAAAATAAAAACCTAATTATTTCTTTGTATAAAATCATAATGTCCAGTGAAAATTTTTTTTCACTTAAATCAGAAAAATTCAATGAAACTGGTTTTAACAGACGGAAAATACAATAAAAGTATGGTTAGTAGCCTTGGGACTTTTTAGTGCCATTGGCATAGAACATCCATATGAAAAAACAAATAATAAAAAATCTTCCTCTTCCTCAGATTCCATAATAAATAAATCTGAATCTTCAACACCTTCATATGAAAAATTGAATATATATGTAAATTTAGAATTTTAAGTTGTCTTTATATGTGTAAATTTAGAATTTTAAGTTATCTTTCTGATGCATTATTTGAAACATATAGTAGATTGAAAACTACTAAAGAAATCTGGACAACTTTAATTGACACATATTATAAGGTTAATGAAGGGGGTAAAAAGATTCATTGCGTTAGATTTTAATAATTTTAAAATGGTTGATAATATACTAATTTTTGAAAAAAATAAATAAATTTCAAAATTTGGTAACTCAACTCCAAATTGTTGGTTGATAATATTGGGTGCATGCAAATTTGGGTTCCAAATTATTAGTTGGATTTCAGCTACCAACTCCAATGAGAGAAGAAGCTAAACCACAAATTAAAGTCATTCTGAACCAGTTTGATAATCATGGGTTGTGATTACAATCACGATTATGATTCTAATTTGAACTTGACACCGATTCTGGCCGATAACAATGACCCATTTTTCACCTGATTTCTCCTTCATTATTCTATAAAAAGATCTCCAAGATAAGTCCTTAAGGAGAGCACTCACGGGCTTTCTCACGCCAAATTGAAGCCGAGAAGGCATCGGCGGCGCAAAACCTAGTTTTACCTTCCAACAATCACAATCGCGATGTTATGAGAAATTAGAATGTGAAACTCATCAAGAGGAATGGAAGAGAGCTTAAGAGAGTTATGTGCTAAAATTTCATTGGATTCCACTAATAATTGGAGGAGATCTAAGCTAGAATAGTAGCACCGCACGCAGGGAAGGAGCTGAGTTCATAAGCACAATCACGACCGTGATTACAATCACGACTAATACAGAAAAAAAAATCCATATTTCAACAATTTTCACTCAGGATTTGTAAAATTTTGTTATTATACTCTTTTTGAACTCATTGTAATTATTAGCTTGAGTTTAATATTAATTTAATGGCATACATTATGGCTTTAACTAATTTGGTGCCATGGGGAGTAACCCATTAATTTTATCTTTTTAATGACTATCTAGCATATTAATTTTATTCAATTGTGTTAAAGTTTGTTGTAAATGTAAATGATTGATGATGCTTTTAGTTGACAGTTCTTAACTTATTGCATGTCTTCGAGGTTAGTACAAGGAATGAAAGGAGACTGATAGCCCTGAAAATCATTAATTCAGCCCATAATATCTATACTATGAAAGTAGTTAGGTTATAGACTTTGATCAATGAGAATAATTCTACATGTAGTAATTTATGTCTATTAATTAAATAATTAAAGAAACTAGGACAAGGATTGAAAGAAGACTCTTTGTTTTGGAAACCTACAATTAACCTTATAGTTAATGACCAACGAAAGTGACTTAGTTATATGGAGAACATAAAATCTACAGTGTGCTTGATGAAGTTAACAAGGTTAGTACTTAGAGTGACAGATGCGTATAGGACGGGTTAAACATTATGATAGGCTACTAAAAGGGGACATTCTATATATTCAAGTTTTTAGCACCATTGCTGGTGACTCTACTAAATTAATATTGATACAAAATAGCGGAAGTGTGAGATTAGGAACTATTTCTCACTCTTAGCATAGATCTTATTCTATTATTTTACTTTCTACTTTTCTGGAAAATTTGATTTTTGAACTACAATCATGGGTGGTGATTATAATTAGTGATGGAACCCCTTTCGAGAGGGGGGCGAAAACCCTATTGGGGTGGCGCATAAAATTTTGCAAGCGGAAGAAGGGTTTTCATAAATCTTAATGTCGCATATGATTAACTTTCAAATGTCTAGATAGATAAGAGAAGGATCCATACCGTCGCCATCTCTTGGATGGAGTCTTGGAAGAAGAAAGCAAGAGAGATCTCCTCCAAAGGTTGTCGCACACAAGAGGAAGAAGACCTACTTCTTTGGCGCGACTTGTGCTAGCAAGACTCCAAAGATTTCTTGATCGGTTGAAGGGATGAAGAGATGATCGCTTGGCCGAATCCTCTTGTTGTCGACCTCCACAACGCAAGCCATGAGTCGTCTCAACCAAGAGCGAATTGAGCGAGGAGAATAGAGAGGAGGCGTTTTTTTCGAACGTGGAAACGTTCCCTCTTTGAAACCGAACATTCCAAAAATAGCAATGCCTTGACTACATGCGTTATGCGTTCACCAAGTGAACCAAGCGCATCTCTCTTCTCCCATATGAACCATGCGCTCAACCCATGAGCCGGTTCAATTTCTTTGGTTCAATGATTAAACCAAATCAGCCCAAACATTAAGTCTAGATCGAATTAGACCCCAAGGTCCTAGATCTGACCATTCATCATCTGACGCTTCTGATCTGATCGATCTAGCATCACCACTCTCGATCGAAGCTTACCGATCTCAAGCTCTAATCAATCAAACATGATCAGACCAGATCTCACTTACAATCAGAGTTTAAATCCCTTTAAACTGAACCAAAACAATTCAGTCCACACGATCTGACTTAAGTAAGCCATATCATCAAATTGTGCGACCCTGAGGGTTTCCTTTAAATGTCGGTAACGATAACTTACGTTATCACGATCAGTGAGGGGTATCTAGCAACACATCACTGTCTCCCGATATAAAGGAAAGAGTCTTCCAAGACTACACCCAAAACATAGCTCAAGTGTGAATCCAACTCACAAGGCAAACATGTTTCCTTTGCCACTGGATGTTCTTATTGGACAAGCGTGTCAAGCTTGTAGCTCCAATATGATGAGCATGATTAGATCAGATGAACACAGTCACCTGGGTATGGCCATACACTCTCTCAATCATCTCATCCAGGGGGCCCCTTTAGAACATCACTCTCCTTAAACAAGGAGACGACAATCCTATGTCTATCACTAGTGCCCTAACATGACTCAAGCTCACCATCCAAGATAGTCTATAACCATTATGTTTCAAATGATATTGAACTACCTCAAAACAATGACAATCATCATTTAGAAAACACAAGTGATCTCAAGTCAGAGGAAATGTGCCACTTGCAGCATTCAAGGATTATTCACATTGTGACAAACAATTGAATATCCTAGTAGGGTCTGTCCAGTACATCCAATGTACCCATGAGTCTACATCTTATTCCATGCTCGAAGCATCCTATAAGATTAGAACACATATTAGTCTTAACCATATCAAGGTTGTCTCATGTTCACCAAGATATATCGACTAAGGACATTATTGCATGTCAGCCTAGCTGAACAGCTTTGAGACATTATTCAGTAGTACACTTATTACAGCAGACAAGGTAACAACCTGAATAACAACTATTGCCTTTATAAACTTAAAAGTTTATACATGATACTCTTACAATCCCAAGGCCTCAAACATTAGCCTTAAGGGCATACCCCAACAATTAGTCCCAATTATTTGTGTTTTGATCTTCTTAATTTTCTGATCTTATTGAAAAACCAAAATATTTTTTTTTCTTTTGAATTTTCACTTTTTCTGTTTTTCAATTTTATGTGATTTCTCAAATTTTTTTTTATCAAATTTGATTTTATTGTCATGGGTGTGATTACAATCACACCTGACAATTATATTTGAAAGTTTTATATCTTTGTGCTTTTTAGATTATAATAGAAATTTTCAAAAAATCAACTTATTCTCACTAAGTCCCATCGTCTAGGAAATTTTCTAATATCTTTCAAATTTATCTTATAATCATGGTCGTGATTTATGTCAAAAAAAATATAATAAATAATATTTCTATCTGATTCTATTTCCTAAGATTTATTAGTTAGCATTTCTGAAAATTTTGAAAACTATGCCTGTGTATACCCAAAAATCTTAGGATTGGACCACTTGTTGATCTAGATCCTAAGATTGAAAGGAGTTGTAGAGCTAGAAGAAAAATTAGGTTTTCATAAACTTTGCAGGAAATAAATTTCAAAAATATGGATCATAGGTATCTTGGAAAATTTGTGGCCCCTAATCTTAATGGCTTGCACTCAAGCATTGCTAGACCAAATGTTGAGGTAAGCAACTTTAAGATTAATCCATCATTATTATCTATGGATCAATAGCATCCTTTTGGAGGATCTCCTCTTAAAGATCCTATCATACACTTACAGGTTTTTCTAGAATATGTAACACTATCAAAATTAACAGTGTTTCTAATGACGCTTTAAAACTCAGGTTATTCCCCTTCTCGTTGAAAGATACAACTAGAGCATGGCTTCATTCTCTAACCAGGGAGTCCATCACTACATGGGAGAAACTTTGATAGACTTTTCTACATATATACTTCCCACCTAGCAAGGCCGTCTAACTCAGAAACCAGATAACTAGCTTCTACTAAAAAGATTGAGAATCACTTTATGAAGCATGAGATTGGTTCAAGGAATTATAGAGGATGTGTCCACATCATGGTTTGGAGAAATGGGTACAGGTACACACTTTGTATAATTGCTGAAACAATAGTTATAGGCTAACTATTGATGCAACCGTTGGGGGAGCACTGATGAATAAGAGCATTGATGATGCTTTCACCCTCATAGAGGACATGACACTCAATAACCACTAGTGGACAGCTAAGAGAGGTGTGTTCTATAGGAAACCAGGTAAGAGTGATGACCACTACCACTCACTCGAACAAAATGTATATCTCTTAGCTAGTAAAATGGACTCTCTGAATGTTCATATTGTTATGGCTAACTCTTCACCTTGTGATATTTGTGGGAACAACAACCACTAGACTAATGAGTGTTAATTAGGAACAATTCTCAAGGATAGTGAGCAAAAGAAAGTGAATGCAGTAGGTAACTATAGGCAGGACAACTCATATTCTAGTACCTACAACCTTAGATAGAAAACATCATCCAAATCTTTCATGGGGTGGAAATAATGAAGATCAAAACTTGGTGTTTAGGAAATAACCTAGGCAATATCAAAAGTCTAACCAAGAGACCATGCTTGAAAATTTCATAACTGAACAAAATAGGAGGAGCAAAGAACTTAAGCAGAATTATCAAGAACTATTTGAGTCAATTAGGCAACTTTCAACAAAGGTAGATTCATTGGCTACATATGGAAAGATGTTAGAAACCCAACTAGCATAACAGGCTAGTTCTTCTTCCATTCCTCTAGGTAGATTGCTAGGAAAACCAAAACCAACCCCTAGAGAACAATGTAATACCTTATAAATCTAAGGAGAATAATTAGAGGAGGGCCAAAAATTTAAAATTTTGAAAATTGAAGAAAAAGAAAAAAAAAATAAAAGTCTAAATTTCTTAATTATTAAAGACATACCTGTTAAGAAAAAATTGGACTTGATGAAAAATGATAAAAGATTTTATAATTTTATGGGGGTTTTGAAAGAGCATGAGATAGATATTTCTTTTTCAAATTCTAAAGCACCTATTAATTCTAAAATCATAAATATTCCTAGGGATTTTAAAATACTTCATAAATTACAAGACCCAAGACCTTTTTATATATCATTCCCCATTAATTCTGTTAATTTTAACCATGCTTTGTGTGACACAGGGATTAGCATGAGCTTAATGCCATACTCTATACAATTTATAAATGGATCTCAATAATTTGTAGCCCACTAATAGAGTATTGCAAATGGTAGAGCAATCTGTGTGGAGTCCGGCAGGTTTACTCTTTGATGTGCCTATGGACATGAGTGAATTTATAATACCCATAGATTTCATTGTCGTGTACGTAGAAGAAGAACCAATTGCACCAATCATCTTTGGACGACTCTTTTTTATCACAATAGGGGCACACATGAATTTGAGAGAGGGGAGATTACAATTAGACTATGATGAGAATTTTGATCCTAGAATATTAAATGACCCAACTTTTGCATGATACCCTCATAACATGGAATCGACATGAAAAATCTATCAAGGGTCAAGATAATGTCCTAAAAGAAATACTTATTGGGATGCAACTTAATATTTTATTTATTTAGTAAATTTTATATTTTGTTATTATATTTTATTTTTTTTAGTTTTTATTTCCATTCATTTTGTAGGGAGAAACGCAAGAGTTTAACTAGAAATTCTTAATTTTTATATATTTTTTTAAAATTTTTGGGCAATTTTTTTAAACTTTTTTATGTAAGTCTTAGAATCACGGGGTGTGATCACAATCATGAGCGTAACTTCGTTATTCGTCTTCAATGGCCGGAGTTATGGGTAGACATACGGAGGAATCATGCCCATGACCTCCCAATGACTACCTTGCCAACCTCAACCGGCAGAAATCTCTGCCCTATTTAGGCCCCACCATGACTCTACTGAGCTCAACAACTTCCTCCGCTGATCACCTGAGTCATTGAGAACTTCACTCCAAGCTTCCACCTCACCATGATTCGAACGAGAGAGTTTTCCCGATTTCCATATTTCGGCCAAAAAATCAGGTTTTGAATCTCTCTTTTGATGAACTAATCCTGCATACTTTCAACACCAACCAATGCATCTCCATGTGCTCAAGCTCCAGCAAACTTTTGGCAACTAGCAAGCTCGAGTTGGAGATGAATTGCTGAAGCCCCTTTTCGATGACTACCTCCCATATTTTTGCTGGGAATTCTCAAAAACTTTTGACTTTTCTTCAGCATTGACTTCCTTTCGTCTCGAGATTGCATGAACTCATCACTAATAGCCACCCGAGGGATTTCTTTGATAGCAGCAACTAGAATACAACTTAGACTACGAGAAATCCATTGATGACGATAATTCCAGTGGCTAGAAACAGAGCTTCTCTATTATCCAGTGAATTCAACTGCGACTGAGCTCGATATACTACTGTTCTAGTTACCTAAATTCGACAACCTCGTCAGCAAGGTTTTTCCAAAAGGTTATCACCAAACAGAAGCAAACTCTCCACTGATGAGACAGAAATCAGCGGACGACGATGAATTCTGTGATCTACATAAAAGTTTTGCCTTCATGACCATAAACATAATCACGGCCGTGTTTTTTCTGAGCATATTTTTCTAAGCAGAATTTTGGCCAAAAATTATTTTTGTCAAATATACAGCTCCTATTTGTGTAATTTTTATCACCATCAAAAATTTCTCTTTTACAGAAACCGTGAAGCAAAAGGTTTGCATATCAAGACTAAGACCTAGACAAAGCACATTGTAACCTGAGTTAGATGATGAGATAAGGTTCTAAAATTAAGAACAACAAACTAGATTCTGAGCACTGTCAGAGTGGCAATTCATCCACACTAGAAACTCAATGTACCTTAGGAATCATTGAAGATGTATAGTGGATGTTTGAATGGGTCGACACTGCGGTTTTTCGAGTCCTAAGACATAATATTGAGAATGCTCATTGAATGAGCAATTCAATAACAGATTTCAGATCTAATCAATATTGATATACCGAGTATCTTATCTGTTCCCTAAATGTCTAAGTCTCCAATGACAAAGATGCCGACGCAAGTTAGATTTCATTTTGCTTAAGAAAATAAGAAATTTCTTTAGATTCTAAGTCTCCAATGGCACATTCAGTTTCCCTGAGAATGGAACTAAGCACATGCCTAGAGAATTTAACAATCAAAACATTCTCGTGAGAAATTTTTGGAGACAGTAGTTTTTCAGTCAAGAATAATAGGGTCTCCTCACTAAGCAACCCATGCATCAGGTATGTCCACCGCCTCTTATCCCATACCATCTTTGGTAGAGGACAAAGTGATAGAATGGTAAGATAGTTTAAACTCCTATTCATTTAGAGTATGCTTTGTGGTTATAGAATGAACAAAACAACTATCTAGAGTTACCCACTCTATGAAGGGCACTGTAGTCATTGGAGAGATGATTAACCTCATAATTTTAGCTGCAGGTATAAACTACTTTGGATATGGATTAGCAATGGGTAGCACTAGGATAGACCTGGAAACATGCTTGCTATGAAGATGATAGCTAGAAAAGGAGGATGGTACTTTCTGTTATTTAAAAATAGCAATCACTCCATCAGCCCTCCTAATCCTAGAGGACCAAGGTCCAAGACAGGAGAAACAGGATCATTACCCCTGATGGTGAGGCAGAGGCACCCGAGCTGGTACATAAACCACCACCAGCACAGTAGTGAAGGGCATTTGAACCCTCTTCTTCTTCATCAGTTGCCACCTCAGAGAGAGTGCTTGCGGAGAGTGCTTGTAGCACTCGAAAGCCTTCAACTTTTAGTAGGCCAAATTGAAAGCAACCAATGATACATGCAAGGATAGATGACCGACATGATCGGTAGGATAGACAGCATGGAGAGGTACATACATGAGAAGATAACTGATTAGAAAAAGAGGAGGAGGATGATTGTGTGCACCATGGGATGAGCCCCATAGCATTTTGTGAGTATTTTTACCCTTCCTCTTGTTTTCTTATTTCGATATGATTGCATATAAATTTTGAGATGATTGTGATGATAAAATTTAGTAAATTGCAAAGGATTTGTAAAAAAAAAAAAATTCTTTTCTACTTGAGACTTGTTCTCCTTAGTGATTATAATTATTAAAAATTCTATCCCTATTAAAATTTATAAGCCATGTGTAACCCCCAATAATTCATGTAAATGAAATAGAGTTGTAACTTAAACCCTAAGACACATGATGCATGAATTTAGAATACTTTGTTTCTTAGAAAAATCTTTTGTATCTTGAACTTATTTTAGAAAGGTGATGAATGAAATAAACTTGATTACTTGGATATAGAAAGTGTTAGATTGGAGAATGAATGTTTGAGTAATTCTTGTTCTGTATTTAAAATTTATAATCTAACATGCTATGTGATTAGATTGACATTTCGTTATAATAAGGGATGATAAGTATGTTTTATTTATATGGGAATTGCTCCAATACTGCTGTATGTTTGACCTTCATGTCAAAAGATAGGTAACGAATTAAAGACCTATTATTGATTGGCTCCTTTAAAAAAAAATGAAAACAAAAAGGAAAGAGCTGGAGGTCGAGTCTACAACTCCAATGACTACATAGCAATAAAGCTATGAGTTAAGTAAATACTAAACAAAGTTTAGTATATTTTAGGCCAAGTCATTAACATAAAAAGTAAAAAGGGTTAATGAGGGTCAAAAAACTAAATTGCTTTTAATATCCCATAATTAAATTGATTAGACCCCCCACATTGGAAGTCATGAAGTGACATTCAAGCTAGAAGTTTGGTCATGGCAAGATTAAACAAAAAATTAAAATCTAGTGGAAAAACTAAAATATAGAAACATACGCATAGAAGATATGAAATTTAGCTACCTTGTACTTGAATAACTTTAAATTCTATTTCCTGAAAAATCTTTCTTATTTCCTAAGTATGAAAAATTATGACATGCATTATGGATTGAAAATTTTTCAATGTATAAAAAGAGAAATTCATAGAAACTTAATATTTTATATTCTTGAAATTTTTATTTGCCTAAGGACAAGCAAAAGTTTAAGGCATGGGTATTTGATGATACAAATTTTCATAGGGGTTTACATGCATACTTATTTCAAATTTGCATCATCTTTTCCTCTAATTGCATTCTTTATTACATGATGAATATATTAGATTTTGCATAAAACCTTCTTCTCTTTATAACTTTGACTTTGGCAGTTAAAAAGGCCCTAAATCAAAGCGAAGTAAAGATATTTCATCAAAACTACATTCAAAGCATAAAGAGGGACCTTCACTGAAGAATTAGACTCCAAAGCTAAATGAAAGTTATTGGTAGTTATTACAATCACCGCCGATGATTATAGGGCAATGATGGATTATGTGAAAAGTAAAGTCAAAATAATACTTCCCAAGGAGAGAAGAAGTCAACCCACCACAAATTTTAAGTCATTTTGAATTGGTTTAATAATCATAGTCCGTAATTACAATCACGATGTGATTCAAATTTGATCATGACACCAATTCAGGCAAATGACAAAGACCCAGTTCTCTTTCGATTTCTCCTCTAATATGCTATAAGAAGATCTCTAAGCTTAGGGCTTTGGGATACCGCTTACGGGGCAACACTTTGACCAATTCCTAGCTCCTCTCATCACTTCCTCGTGTCGAATTGAATATGAGAAGGTATCAGCAGTGGAAAACCCAAGTTTCACATTTTGACGATTGTAGTTGGGAAGGGATGAGAGCTTAGGTGAGTTATGCTATCAAATTTTGTCGAATTCCATCTAGAATTAAAGGAGATCTAAGCCAAAATTATAGTAGCGATCCATGGGGAAGGAGTTGAGTTCATAACCACAATCACATCCTTGAATACAATCATGGCTAGGAGAGAGAAAATATATTTTTTGGTAACTTTTACTAGGGAGTTACAAAATCGTGTTATTTTACACTTTATGAACTAATTGTAATGATTAGCTTGAGTTTAAGATAAATTTAATGACATGTATTCTAGCTTAAACTTATTTCGGGGAATGGGAAGTAACCCCTTAATTTTTTTCTTTGTAATTCCTATTTGACATGCTAGTTTTATTCAATTGTGTTGAAGTTTGTTGTAGATGATCCATGATGCTTTTAGTTGATAGTTCGTAACATATTGCATGTCTTCAGGGCTAGGACGAGGACTAAAATGTAGCTCCTAGCCATGAAAATTATTAATTGAACCTGTAATGTCTAGACTATAAAAGTAGCTAGGTTTGTACACTCTGATTAATGAGAATAAGTATACATGTAGTAATTTAGGTCTATTAATTATAGAAGACTGAAAGGTGACTCTTAGTTTTGGAAATCTACAATTAACCTTATAGCTAATGACCTACAAATGTAGCTTAGTTATATTGGGTAACATAAAATCTATGGTGTGCTTAATGAAATTAACTAAGGTTGGTACTCAGAGTGAAAAACGGGTACAAGACGGGTTAACCATTAGTATTGGCTATTGGAAGGGAACATTCAATATATTATAAGGTAGATTTCCTGTTAACACAATTTGATATTTGATACATATTGATATAATTTATTTGGAAAATTTATTATGGTGAAACCTCATGCCTGAGCTTCCCTCATTTTTTACTGTCCTTTTTTCATTAATTGTGCTTTCATCATAGCCTTCTACTAATCGATTTGCCTAGATTACACAAATATGGTTTAATTAGTACTTAAGTCTATAGCCCCTATGGGATCAATGTTTTATTACTTCAATATATCCATGCACTAGCGAGAATGTGAGTTTAGGATTTTTGTGATATTGGCATCATACTCTTGACACGCAGTATCATGGGCCTGGCCTTAGAGAGGAGAAGAGAAGGAGGCAATGACACAAGCATCTTTGTCTAGGCAATTACTCAACATGTCATTGATGCATGTATAGGTACAATTACATAGGCAAGCAGCTAAAGGCCCTAGGTAGTTATTTGCTCTTGTGAATTTTACAAGATAAGTAGAAGAAAATTAAGATTAATGGAGTGATCTTCTATCTTTGTGAAGTAATGAATGGCTTCTCCTATGTTTATTCAAATTTTGAATTCTTTCCAATTTTGAATGATGCCTTTCCTTGTCTTAGCCAAAGATGCCTTGAAATATTCTTATATCGATTAGAGTGTTGGAGTGTCCTTCCTTCTTGAGTGTAGATAAGTTACATGAGCGGGAATTTGAATTTGAATCCTTTTCAATTAGAGCTTGGGCAGCAAGAGATAGGAAAAATCATTTGAATTAATGCTCCTTCATTGGTGGTGCTTATTGGTGTTTATGCCCTAGGACTTGTTGTTGGTCCATCTATTGTACTACTTGACATTGATATTCTATATATATCATTCTACCTTTATTGTTATTATGCTAGGTTTACATCTGCGTCTTTGTACATTTGCATGATAATGTCCCTAGAGACAGATTTCATTTAGGCTCAAACTAATGTCCCTAGTCAAGTACTTGAGGAGACAAGGGATAGCTCTGGTACATATGAGACTAGTATATGCACTGGTTAGGCATGTAGTGCTAATATAGGTATATGGATATATCAGTGGTGGATATACTGAATTAATCTGCTATGAGGCTCAAACTTGGTGTCATGAGTTAACCTCACAAGTGGCAAGAGATGCATTGATCATTTACTTGAGGTCATTGACTCTTCTATATAGTTAGGGACATGCTTTGATACAACCTAACACCTCACTATAGTTGGGAGGTTATAATGATTGTCATTCAATATGTCACGACCCATATGAGAAAATCAATGGATTGACATATGATTTGCCCCTTCTCGAGGGAAGCTTGATATTCACGGGCCCTATATGGATTCATCATTAAAAGTGAATGGCTATACCCAGGTGAAAGCCTGATTTTGTCATAACCATGAGATTGGGCACAAACAAAGTGGTGACACACTTTGTCCAATCGATGTCAGTTTGTCAAAAGGACTGTAATGCATAGGTACCTTGTTGCGATGATGAGGATGTTGATATTGATATCCATTTAGAAGACTTGGATAGCAGCGATGCACTGCTAGGTACCACTCACTACTTGTGATGACCTAAGTTCATCACTGCCAACGTCAAAGGAACCTACAAGGTCACACACCTTGATACTCAAGTTCTCGTATTGATTAGGTAGCCTTATGATCGAGTTATTTCATAACTCAGATCTATTTGGGAGATTTCATCAGCGTCAATGTGCCTGATGAGATGGAAGAAACTTATTGGAGCCAAACTTTATTTTTGGCAGGTTGACCCCGAGTTAACCATGGTTAGCCATATTTGACTAGGATTGCATTGGATTGAGTCCAATGGCTTAATCAACTTATTTAATGAAGTCTGGGCTGATCCGTTAATTAATTGGGGCATGCTAATAAGTGATTATGAAGAGACATTAGTGCTTAAGGGTATAATGGGGAGATTTATTATGCCTTGGGCACATAGATTCCTTATTAGATTAGGACTAGCACCATAAGCCCAATATGGCATCCCTCTTGGCATTGGACTTTGTCTAAACATATGAGAGGAAGGTTTGCTTATATGGCAAGACCTTGGGTGCATGTGTGGCTGATTGTGGCATAATAGAATCCTAATGGGATTAGGACTTGGTGCCTAATGCCACATTAAGCATCCCACTTGGCCTTAGACTTAGTCTAGGCGCAAGGAAGGAAACCTTGCCTCTATGGCAAGGGCTTGAGGGCGCTTATGGCTAATTAGGCTTGCATGGCAATGACTAGGCGCATATGGCATGGCAATAGGAATACAAGAAAAGATCATGGGATTAATCCTTGTCACTAACCCTAAACTGCCCACCCTTTCCTTAATGCCCTAGCCGATTTATTTTCATGTTTGTGCCTATATATGAGGTGCCTTGCCACACCCCCTTGTGTGTGATTAACTTCTAATATTGGCGTGATCAAGCCAAAGGGTGAGAGGCATCTTCAAGTGGCGCAACTTCTTCCACAAGGCTGCAAGCTTCATGCTTCTTCCTCCTCTTGGTGCAAGTAGGGTAAAAGCTTGGCGGCATCTTCTTCCTCCTTCATACTCTTGGCGCATCTTTCTTATGGGTGGTGCAAGTGGTCAAGGGAGACTCCCAAGGTGTAGATCTTCTTCTCGAGGCTAGCACCAGGCATGGAAGAAGAGAACTTGAGGATCGGTTGTGTGTGAGACTACAGAGGGTGAACACTTGGATGTCTACATCGCTTCTAAGGTATTTTCTCTTCTCATTGTGTTGATCCCCTCGCATGGCTCGATCTTCTGGGTTTTTGGGATTGGCCTATTTCGGGGATATTCTTCTACTGTGTATATAATAAAGATTTTAAAATCCCCAGGGTTTCCCATTATGCTAGTGTGTTATGACCTAAAGACTTATTAATTGTACCATATTCATTCATTTATTGAATAATAAAGGCATAGTCATTGTTATGTTAATTGTTATGCCTATGTTGATATGTAGGATAAATAATAATGTCCCTAGAGATTAATTTTTACTCAACTTCAGAATATTGTCCCTAGTCAAAATGCCAATGTGGAAAAAGGAATATCTTTGCTGCATGTGAAACTAGTATATATGTTGATTGTGCACTAGGCGTCAGTGTAGACACATGGTTACATTGAGTGGTTGATGTACTTGTTGGTGTATATGTCCTAGGACCTAGTTTTGGTCCATTTTTGTACTACTTGACTTTGTAACATCCCACATTCTTAACCCCAAACAAATGGCACAATTCACAAATGATACAGGATGTTTCATATAAGATCGATCATATGCTAGGTAAAACCGAGTTCAAGAAAACACGATCTGAAAAAAAATTCCATAAATCCATACACACAAATTCACAAAACTCAAATCTCATAAGGGTACCTGCCACCACGCAATCCTTGCACTAGACATATGCAAGGCAACAGTTATATCAAAACCGATTCAAATTCATAAAATCCATAAAGGTACCTGCCACCAGGCAATACTTGCACTAGACATATGCAAGTTACAGGGTATATCAAAACCGATTACAAAGAATACACCATAAACTGAAATTCACAACAAAATCACAAAATCGATTTTATAAACTCATATCAAACACCGAAACCAGGCTGAAGCCCGCGGTGACACAAAAATCAAACTCATAAGACTGCCATAACTGGCAACATACTTCACATAGTTCACATAGTCTCATGATTCACATAGTTCATATAATTTATGTTAAGGCCACAACCGGCCCCAAGAATTAAGCATAAAAATTCTTAAAACAGCAAACAGCATAATTATCCACGCCAATGCACTCAAGACATGCGCCCCTGCTCTATGCCTGAAAATAGTGAGGGGTGAGCTACACAGCCCAGTGAGTGGATAGTCTAAATCGACCATCCATAACATACATTCAAAAATATAGGCAGATTATTTTTTTTTAAAATATTTAACAGAACATTATGTCAACATATAACAAAATAAAGAAACAGAAGTCATATAGACAGTTAAATGTACACACTAGCATATAACAAATTCAGGTTCTAGAGTTTTACTCTAACCCAATTAAACACATATATTCTAAACCAACTAAACACACCATACTTAATTAACCTAGTTGTCCAGCATATTCAGTAGTGACCAATATGGTCTAACCCGGCTTGGCCAAAGCACTGGGAGCTGCAAAATCTCGTGCAACACATAAACATGGATAGTGAGTAGAATCAAGAGGTGGCCCCCGTCAGGTCACGACGTGGCACTTTGCTCTATCACCCCATAACACATCAGAGTGATGACATCAAGAGGTGGCCCCTGTCTGATCAAGACATGGCACTTTGCGTCTTATATCACCCCGTCACATAAAAGAGTAATGACATCAAGAGGTGGCCCCTGTCTGATCAAGACATGGCACTTTGCGTCTTATATTACCCCATCACATAAAAGAGTAATGACATCAAGAGGTGGCCCCTGTCTGACCAAGACATGGCACTTTGCGTCAAAACCCGTTCTCCCAAAAGGTTCCTACTGGACAACAGACATATCTTATTTCATATTTCACAAAGGTGGACTCCTAAGTGTCAACTAGACTCTAGGATAGTCATCACAAAAATCATATCGGGCAGGCTGAACATCAACCCCCATCACAATAATCATAATAGGCAGGCTGAACATCAACCTCCTCACATATCACAATACAGGGCTGAAATTCAAACCCTTAACATAACACATAAGGACTATCCTATGAGTACACTGTTACACTTAGCCATAGTCCTAACCAACACATAACACATAATACTTAAAATTCTCATAATCACATAATTTTCAAAAATCTCATAACCACATAATGTTCACAATTTACATAACAACATAACATTCCAAAAATCGCATAAACACCTAATATTTAAAAATCACATAATTACATAATATTAACAATCACATAATGTAGTGTGGTCCTTAGGTTTCATGCTGATTAGTTCAGTCAAACCTTACTAGGTTATCATCCAAATTTCTCAAACAATTTCTCAATAATGCAGTTAACAAGCATCCATAAAAATTAACATAAAACTAAAACAAGTATTCATATAAATTACTTTACAAATTACCACATGTAACATATTAACTACAAACACCAAAATTCGGTTTTCATAGACAATTATCAAGGTCATCAAGGTTTCGGTTTTCATGTTAACTACAAACATCAATTTCGGTTTTCATAAACAATTATCAAGAACATCAAGATTTCGGTTTTCATGTTAACTACAAACATCATTGATTTAATGTTACCAAAATTGATTTCGGTTTAACTATAATTAACAAGAATTTCATACCCAAAATTCAATGATTTAATGCTACCAAAATTCCTATAAAAATACCTTAAATTTCATACAAATTTTCGGTTAAATAATCATCATATAATCACCTTTGAAAAATTCGGTTTTCATGATATATTCAACTTTACAAAATTCGGTTTTCATCATAGTGAAGTCTTAAATTTCGGTTTTAGCATGGTAAGATTTCCAACAAGCGAATATATCATCTAACTCATCAATTAACACAAACAAATAGATAGAAATCAATTAGACAACCCACTCACCTCTTAACCGAGAACACAAGGTGAAAAACTCTCCAAAAACAATTCGTCTAAGGCTTGAAGTTCTACCAAGAATCGCCACCAAAGGAAGGAAACACCTCCAACACCAAAGACTCCAAGAGAGAAGGAAGAGGAAAATCGTCCAAGCCTTCAAGGAAATCGCCAAGCCTTCAAGGAAGTCGCCAAGTTCTTTCAAGCCGTCGCCCAATGTTTTTCTCCAAGCCAAAAAATCGCCAACACTCTACCCTAACCGAAATTACCTACTTAAATTTTGGTTTTTAACTCTTAACCCATTAACCCATTAATTCAAATAGGGTTTAACCATTTAACTAACTAAATTTGAATTTTAAACCCAATAACCCATGGTTTAAGTGACAATCCAATAAGAACTTAAATTAACATCCACTTAATGAATTCACTTAAACGCAAATCCAATAAGGATGTAATTAATATCCAATAAGGATTTAATTAACCAATAGCTCCAATTAATTAACAATTAATTAACTTACAATTTACAACCCATAAATCCTAATTAATTTATCATGAACTACCAATAATAATTTATCATAAATTAACAGCCAATAATCAAACAAATAATCCCTAATTAATTTACAATAATTTAACAACCAAAAATCTCTAATTAATTTATCATAAATTAACAATCAATACACAGGAATAATAACACAGTCAATAATTTTATTTAAATCAAAAATAATGCTTACCAGGACTCAAGATCCTTGGATCTTACAGACTTTGATATTTATATCATTCTGGCATTGTCATTATCTATGTTTGTCTATATTTGCGATTTTGTACTTATATGATAATGTCCCTGGACACAGATTGGATCTGTGCTCAAATGGTTGTCCCCAGTCGATGTACCTGAGTGGATATTAGAGAGCTCTGGTACTTGTGAGATTGGTATATGGGCTGGTTAGGCCCAAGGTGCTAACACAGACATATGGGTATATCAGTGATAGATATACTGGACCGACCCGCTGTAAGGCATTGACTTGGTGTCATAAGTTAACCTCACAAGTGATTGGAGATGCATTGATCCCTTGACTTGAGGTCATTGGCCATTTTATATGTTTAGGAACATGCTTTGATATAACCTAACACCTCACTGTAGTTGGGAGGTAATAACGGTTATCATTGAGCATGCAACCCATATGAGAAGGTCAATGGACAGACAGAGGATTTGCCCCTTCCTAAAGGAAGCTTGATATCCATGGAGCTCCTCTATGGTTCTATGACTGAAAGTGTATGGCCATACCCAGGTGAGAACCTGATTTAGTCATGACCATGTGATTGGGTGAAAACAAGTGATGACATACTTGTCCAATCGGATATCAGTATGACAAATGTATTTGTACCTAGTTGCGATGATGAGGATGTCGATGTCGATATCCATTCTGATGACTTGGGTAGCAGCGATGCACTGGTAGGTGCCGCTCACTGCTTGTTGTGACCTTAGGTTAGCACTGCCAACGTCAGAGGAACCTACAGGGTCGCACACCTTGATACTCGAGTTCTCTTATTGATCAGGAAGCCTTATGATCGAGTTATTGGATAACTCTGATCTATTTGGGAGATTTCATTAGCACCAATGGGCCTGATGAGATGGAAGAATGTTATTGGAGCCAAACTTCATTTTTGGCAAGTTGACCCGAAATTGACCATAGTTGGTCACATTTGGATTAGGGTTGCATTGGATTAGATCCAATTGCTTAATCAACCCATGCAATGAAGTTTGGGCTTGCTCATTACCCAATGAGGCCCACTAATAAGTTGTCATGAAGAGAGAATAGGCTAAAAGGGTATAATGGGGAGAAGTCTCCTCCCATTAGCGCCTAAGGGCATAATGGGGAGGAGTTGGTGCATGTTGCCCCCTTTTGAAGGAATTGGCGCCTCCCCCTTCATGCTTGGATGGAAAGCTTGCCTCTATGACAAGGCTTGAGGTATCTAAGGCATGATAGACTTCTTTGGTAAAGTTTTAGGCGATTAGAGGAGGTTTATGGAAAACTCTTGGAGAGTTACCAAAACACAAAACCCTAATTGCCACCCTAACCCTAGCCGCATACTCTCTTAGTGCATTGTGCCTAACCCTTGCTTGGCCGCCCTTTGCTCTATATTACCTTGTGATATGCGAGAGCCTTGTAGAGAGAATTCAAGAGGCGTGAACCACTAAGGGCCAGAGCAAGCAAAGGGCAAAGTTATTGGTGCAAGGTCTCCTTCCATCACATAGCTGCAATCTTCCTCCTTTTTTGTTCTCTTGGCGCTTCTTCCCTTGAAGGTGGCGCAAGTGTGACAAGAGCTTGGTGACATCTCCTTCTTCTCCATCCTCTTGGTGCTTCATCCTCTAAAGGTGGTGCAAGTGGTGTAGAAGGAGCACAAGGCTTGGATCTTCTTCCCGAGGCTAGCAACGGGCGTGGAAGAAGAGGACTCGAGGCATCCGTGTATGTGAGACTGCAGAGGGCGCACCGTGGGCATCTATCTCATCGACCTTCACGCTTGCTCTAGGTACTTACTAACTCATCGTGTCGACCCCCTCACAAGAGATCTTTACTGGGTTTTTGGGACTGGCTCGTTTTCGACGATATTATTCCGTTGCGTTTGTAATGTAATCTCTGTGAAAATTTGTAAAATATCCCCGGGGTTTCCCAACAGTGGTATCAAAGCTACTTGCGAGCCTAAAACGATGTCATTCCATGCTTTTCATGCTCACATGCCATATCTATATTTTCGCATATTGCATAGATGTTGGCGCATGTTTTTCTTTAAGTAGAAAATTTGTAGGTCTCTTGTTTCTTATTTCTAATCAACTTCTTGTGGTTCTTTGCTCTCTTCATGTGATGGGATAGAACCACATGTGGAAGAGAAAATTTCTCCTCTCATAATAAGATAAACCTATCTTGAGAGACTTGTTGGGATAGGGCATGGACTGGGTGATTGCCCTCATACTAGAAAGTTAGGGATTGCAAGGAGGGCAACCGGTATGCCTCTTGTAGACTCCTGAGAGAAACTTATTATCAAGGATTTGTGATATGAAGGGAAGAAAGAGAGACATGTTTTATGAAAAAGTTAATTTTCAGATTTTATGTTTTTCATGAGCATGTAGAATTGCATGAGTAAGTACTTGCTTGTGCTTGATGATTGTGATCATTAGTCAAGCCCCTTAGCATGCCTGTGATGTATCCATGTGCGGCCTGTGTGCCATCTTTTTCTTTTGTTTTGTAAATTTCTTAAGATCAAGATTAGGGGATGCATCCTTGGATGATTAGTGCATGCTTGAAGCTTGGTGCGCAAGATTCAACTAAGGGTGGCGTTTGCTTGCATGTTGGCACAAGAAGGCATGGTCTAGCATTAGGGCTTGTGAACTAGCCATCTTGGCCCTTGCAAGGTGGCGGTTCACCCTTGGAGGAAGCCCATGGCATTAGCCGAACCTATGAGGGTGATTCCAGGGTTTTCCCTAAGGGTGCCTTTAGGGTTTGAGAGCTAAACCATGGTGAGAAGGACCTTGGAGCCAACCGTGATGATCAAGCTAGAGGTCGGCTAGGCTAGGTCTATTTTTAGGGGCTTGAGTCCTAGGTCAAGAGTTGAACCTCCTTTTGGCATGGGTTGGTTCAATGTCTTGAATGAGCTATGATCACATCATCTTTGCTACTTTCCTTATCTGCTAAAGCATGCCTGCAATGTTTTGTCTTCATGTTATCACTATAGGACTGCATGCCTGTAATGCTAGACATAAGATAAAACTAAGAGGATGAGACCTCAAAAACCCTTAATTAAATCATATCAAGTCTAGTAGCCTTCTAACTGTAGCCCTCATCAAGCTATCGATCAGTGGTGTTATGCACTGTTTCCCACCCTCGTGGGACACACCCACTTATCTTTAGAAGGTGCATAGTGGCAATGGTTTCCCCAGTCCAGTTTTACCCTAGACGTGCCTTCGCAAGGAAACTCGTTGACCCTGGGCATAACGGTTAGGAATGGATTTGACTAGATTTTCATATGTGCTGGGCACATGATGAAACTCTAGAGGCATCATTGAGAGGTTAGGGTTTAATGCTGTATCCAGCCCTCTCTGGACATAGAATGCCTAGACTGTCCCAATAAGGGGAGTTGCCAAGAGCAATCGCTCGGCGTGCCCACCTTAAGAAGCAAGGGTAACTTTGTGCATCTCATCCCACCCTCATGGGACACGAAGCCTCATGTAGAAAAAGGATCCCATCTCACTAGGAAATCTCTGATTTTCCGATTGACTTTGTGACTTATCAATTCGATCAAAATAGTAGGAGCCATAATTATTTAATACAAGTCCAGATTAAATGATTTAAAGTAGTACTAATCTGCTATTTCTTGACCGTTGTAGAACAATGGCAACAAACAATAGCGGATGGACACTACGATCACTCCTTGATAAGGATAAGTTGTTTGGAACCAACTTCATGGACTGGCATCGGAACTTGAGGATAGCCCTCAAGCTCGAGAAGAAGCTATATGTCCTTGAGCAGCCTCTTCCTGTGGCTTCTATGCCTAATGCCCGAACGATAGACAGGGATGCTTTTAGAAAGCATCAGGATGACTCTTTGGAGGTGGCATGTCTCATGCTAGCCACTATGGCACCTGAACTTCAGGTGCAATATGAGGAGCATAACACATTTCAAATGATCACTCATCTGAAACATATGTTCGAAGCTCAGGCTAGAACTGAGAGATATGAAACTGTCAAAGCAGTTTTTCAGTACAAGTTGTCTAAAGGTGCACCAGTGAGACCCCATGTTCTCAAGATGATTGGGAATGTGGATCATCTCAAAAGACTGGGGCACACCATAGACAACGAGCTGGTTGTGGATCTTATTCTCCAGTCCCTGCCCCCTAGCTTTAGTCCATTTATTATAAATTTCAACATGAACTGGATTGAATGCACTTGGGAGGAACTGATGAATATGCTCCAAACAGCCAAGCGTGAAATGGGAAAGATCAAACCCAATTCTGTTCTTTTGGTCCCTACGGTCAAAAAAATGAAGAAGAAGGGTAAGGCACGTGCTAAGGGCAGTGCCAAGGGTCCTACCAAATCATTGAAGAAAAAGGCCAAAAAGTCGAAGGAATAGATGTGCTTCCACTGTGGCGAGTAGGGTCACTAGAGGAGGGACTGCAAGCAACTTTAGAATGAGGAGAAGAAAGGCAGGGCCTTGTCTTCAAGCTTAGGTATTTATGTTACTGAAGTCAGCCTTTCTACTTCTATGTCATGGGTATTGGATACCGCATGTGGAGCTCATATTTATACAAATATGCAGGGGCTCAAGAAAAATAGATCGGTGTGGCCCGGAGAGATTGACCTACGGGTTGGAAACAGGGCACAGGTTGCTGCTATTGCTGTAGGAGTTTTGACTCTCTCCCTACCTTCTGGACTTCAGTTAGAGCTAGATAATTGATATTATGTACCTTCGCTTACTAAGAACATTGTATCCATTCCTTGCTTGGCAAAGAAGAGATTTAAGTTTGAAATAAATAAGAACTCTTATTCTTTTTCATTTGCAAATATGTTCTATGGGAAGGGTATTTTGTGCTATGGTCTGTATGTCTTAGACATGGATAACTCTATTTGTAACATAAATAATAAAGGACCAAACTGAGTGGTTCAGTTGGTGCCTTCCTATGGCATTGTCGATTAGCCCATGTAAACAAGAATCGCATCCAACAACTCCATGCAAGTGGGTTGTTAGACTCAAGTTCCTTGGAGGAATTTGATACTTGTGAGCCTTGTTTATTGGGGAAAATGACAAAAGCACCCTTCACCAAGACTGGTGAGAGGGCAGGAGGTTTATTGGATCTCATACATACTGATGTGTGTGGGCCATTCAATAAATAAGCTAGGGGATGGTATAACTACTTCATCACTTTTACTGATGATTTCAGTAGGTAAGGTTATGTCTATCCGATGAGACATAAATCTGAATCCTTTGAGAGATTTAAGGAGTTCAGAAATGAAGTAGAGAACCAACTTGGAGGATCCATTAAAACTCTTCGATCAGATCGTGGTGGAGAGTACCTGAGCAGTGAGTTCTTTGACTATCTAAGAGAGTGTAGGATCCTTTCCTAACTCACTCCTCCTAGAACACCTCAATGGAATGGTGTGTCTGAGAGGAAAAATCGAACCCTGTTAGACATCGTTCAGTCTATGATGAGCCATGCAACTCTACCTCCCTCATTTTGGGGTTTTGCACTTGAGATAATTTCTCTGATATTGAATAATGTTCCATCTAAGAGTGTCTCTAAGATACCATACGAGGTATGGAGTGGGAGATGCCCTAACCTGTCGTTTATCAAGATCTGGGGATATGAGACTTATGTCAAACGTCAGGCTTCTAGCAAGTTAGAAGCTAGATCTGATAAATGTGTCTTTGTGGGGTATCCTAAGGAAACTAAAGGATACTACTTCTATTGTTACACCCTAGTACCAAAGACTAGAATATAATTAGAAACAATCTATTATAACTTTAACAATCTAGGAACAACAATGTAAGTCTGACTGCTACAAAGATCTCTTTACAATATTTTACATTAGAGTACACTTTGATCTCAACAAATAACCTTTAGCACAAGAATCACAACTCTTTAAAACAATCCTTCAAATAGTGCTTTAAATCCATGCCTTGATTTCCTTAGCCAGACCAGTACCTGCAATATCAACAAGACTCAGCAAACCTTTGCTGAGTAAGCCTCTCCCCAGAAGAAAGGGTAGTCCCTTAGATTCAAAGGAGGGAAACTAGCAAGAAGCATGAACTATGAAACTATAACAACTGAATACTGAAAACTGTAAACTGAAAGCTGGAAACTATAAACTGGAAGTTGGAACTGTAACTGAAAACTGGAAATTATAACTGAAACTATAATGCAACTAGATAAACTGATTCAACTGGGTTATCTATGTCAAAAAGGGAAACTGATACCATGCATAAATCAGCTGTGAGGAATACCTACTGGCTTGTGGGGTCGTCACCCTGAATATGCATGATAAGATGTATCACACCTTACATGGTGAAGACACGCGCTACCATGCGTCACGAATCCTGGTGCATGCTAACTTGGGACCCCGATATGTCCACAACACGGATACTACTGGGTATGTGCTCAATATAACATGTAACTATCCACACACATGGATACAAAGAAACTGGTTATGTTGTCCACAACGTGGATACTGATAAACTGATTATGCAAATATGCAACTGGTATAAACAGTGTAAAACTAATATGTCAATAAACAACTTGCAATTCTTTGATATGTACAAGATACTATACTATCTGAGTCAACGGAAACAAGGATACCAAACCTTTAGCTACATAAATCTGGTTTGAGGTCTTACCTTTGAAAAGCTAAGAAAACTAGTTATCAAACGAAGCAAGCCAAACACTGGATCAACCGCTCTGAAACATAGATTTATACATGAACTTCATCAAATGAGATTCAAACGTGAAAACAGAGACCGCCAACAGAAGCGAAACATCTCAAAACCTAAGGAACCAACTTTGGATTCAGTGAACCAGACACAGAACCCACTGAACCGGACTGAATTGCAATGAACCATTCAGATTCACCCTAAACCAAACCAAACCGAAACTTGAAACCAAAATTACACAAAATATACAAAGAACCTAGGGACACACAAGATACCATTAGATAGGCCTTTAAATAAGCTTTCCAACGGCTACCTGAACCGGCTAGGATTTGACCGAATTAGAGTCGAACCAGACCAAATACTGGGCCAAAATTGAAATTGAATTGCCCAAACTGTTGAACCGGTCCAAATCAATTCCAAACTCAGCGAGCCGGGTTTATTTCAAATAAACCAAACTCAAATCTCGAAATCAGACCGGACCGGTCACTCGCTCGTGCCGCCCCATCGCCGTCGTGCAAGGCGGCCGGACAAACATCCGACGCTTGCGCCGACGAGCTCCTAAGGGCGTGTCGAGCGTCCATTCGCCGCCAGATTTCACCAGGAAGCTTCCAACGTCGCCGGAAAGCTCTACAGCTACCTGCGGTGAGCTTTTGACGCATGGTCGAAGCCCTCGCAACAGCCGCCACTATCGACGGTGGCATCGCCGCCGTCGACACACCAAAACCTAATGACACCGAAACAGAACTTCACCAAAACTTCCAGGAATCAAGCTTACCTTGCTACGAAACCATATCCTACGTCTGGAATAGAAAATGCGTATCGAAGAAGGTGCTGGAACACTGAAACTTGAGGCTGCGCCGGCGACTGGTTTGGGCTCATAATCTCCCTCCTGACGGTGCGCCGTGGCTCGAAGACTTTCTAGGGTTCTCGCCTCGCCAAGAGGAGCAGAAGCCCTCAATTAATAGCAAGGAAAGCGACCCAAAATAGCTTGTTGCTGCCGAAGACTCGGTCACCGAAAACAACGGGGAAGACGAAGAGTTGACTCGGTCCTCAAAATCGATTAAATCAAACTCAGATAAAACGGGTTCGCTTTTACTCTCAAAACACAACTTAGCCCAATGGTCGGGCTGGGTCAGAAAATACCAGCACATCGCGGGTTTGAACCCCCGCGAGCGCAAATGCAGCTTTTTAATCAAAAATCAATTTTAAAACCTTTAAAAATTCTAGAAAAATCCTCAAAAATCCAAAATACAGTTTTTGATTTTCTAAAATTATTTTTCAAAAACTTGGGATATAACCTCTATGTTCCCACCGAGAACAAAGTTTTTGTTGCTCGGGGTGTTGTCTTTCTGGAGAAAGAATTTCTCATGAAAGAAGTTAGTGGGAGGAAGTTTGACTTGGACGAGGTCCAAGTGCAACCACAAGACATAGAGATAAAACCTAAGCCACCTGCACCAGTTGCTGGGCAATCTGAGGCTCAGACACAGGTGCCATGTAGGTCAGGGAGGATTTGTCGTACACCTGAGAGGTATGGGTCGCTGGCGACCCAATGATGATACCGAAATTTATAGTAAATTTTGTTCCATTTCATTGGTATTTTTGTGTCAAATTCATAAACCTTTACTTATTTTTAGGCCTTTTTATCAATTCATAAACCCGATTTTTGCGCGATCGATTGCGGACGATCCAGTCCATAAAATTCAAAGCTGTAAGATGCAAAGGGAGAGCTTTTCGCGAGGAGAAGGGGGAGACACCAAAAGCCCTAATTTCATCGACTTTCGGGAGAGAAATCGAGTTTCACGCCGCCGCCTTAAGTTTCATCGCCGGGAAGCGTACAACGTATCTCCGGCCGTGAAATTTGAGGGGAAGCTTCACCTGGAAAAGGAAACGATACCCTAGAAGTTTCAGAGAGAAAGGATCTCGATCGGAGGAGAAATCAACAAAAGCTTGCCGCTGGCACCGTTCACGCGTGGAAATAACGGCTGTAATTTCCATTACAGCCATGTGGTTACTTGTTTTTCCCCTCTTTCTTGATTTCCTACACTTTGATACTATGGATTATTGTAATCTTTAATCCATGCTTGCCTAAACCTTTTATGGGACATGGGGGAGTGATTCCCTTTGATTTCTTAATGACTAGATAAATTTTTCATTACTTCGTCACGTATAATTTTTGCATGATAATTCTACTTATGTGATAATTGTTCTTTAATTCTCCATAGATTCATGTTATTGATCATGTTTTAGAGTTTCCGCAATAGACCGAAAGGTGACTTGCTTGAGAACTTGTAACCCCAGAATTAAATGTTAGGAACTTACTGTAGTAAATTAGGTTAGTTCTTATTTCTTGATTTTAGAAGAATAATTGCCATGATAATAATATGAATCTAGGATTGAGTTAATTTATCAAACGTGGAGATCTTGTGCGAAAGTGAGGATCGGAATGTTGGAGAACCATAAGTAGAACTTGTGTTGAGAATCGGATGCACGAAAGTGATCCTTGAGATTCCACTTGAGATAATCAACTTAGAATTCGAATGCATGAAAGTGATCCTTGAGTTCTTTGTTTGATGATCGGTCCCTGCATGATTGTCTGCATGGAAGTGAGACAATCCCTTTATGAAGTAAATTATGTCTTTTCATGATAAAATTAAACTGACGAATTACTATTCACATCTAGTCATAGAAATTAAAGTGAATAAAATCCTAGTCCCAGATTTTCTCTTTGATATTTTTGTTAGCTTTCATTAGTTCACTTGCATAGTTTCGATTGCCTAGACAGTAAGAACTCAATTATTTAGTACTTGACAATAAGGTATCAGTGGTTCGATATATTTCTTTATTACTTCGAGTATCCGTGCACTTGCCAATGAGGTCTCTGTGGTCACGCTAGATATATGGGGTTGAGATTCCTCCACCTCTAGGTCTTAGTGCAAGTGGGAGATTGTTGGTGTATATGCCCTAGGACCTAGTTTTGGTCCATCTTTGTACTACTTGACTCTGATATTTATATCATTCTGGCATTGTCATTATCTATGTTTGTCTACATCTGTGATTATGTACTTACATGATAATATCCCTGGAGACAGATTGCATCTGTGCTCAAATGGTTGTCCCCAGTCGATGTACCTGAGTGGATATGGGACAGCTCTGGTACTTGTGAGACTGGTATATGGGTTGGTTAGGCACGAGGTGCTAACGCAGATATATGAGTATATCAGTGGTAGATATACTGGACCGACCTGCTGTGAGGCAATGACTTGGTGTCATAAGTTAACCACATAAGTGATAGGAGATGTATTGATCCCTTGACTTGAGGTCATTGACTATTCTATATGGTTAGGGACATGCTTTGATACAAACTAACACCTAACCGTAGTTGGGAGGTAATAATAGTTGTCATTGAGAATGTCACGACCCATATGAGAAGGTCAATGGACAGACAGAGGATTTGCCCCTTCCTAAAGGAAGCTTGATATCCATGGAGCTCCTCTATGGTTCTATGACTAAAAGTGCATGGCCATACCCATGTGAGAACCTGATTTAGTCATGACCATGTGATTGGGTGAAAACAAGTGATGACACACTTATCCAATCGGATATCAGTATGATAAAGAGACTATAATGTATCTGTACTAGTTGCGATGATGGGGATGTTGATGTCAATATCCATTTCGATGACTTGGGTAGCAGCGATGCACTGCTAGGTGCCACTCACTGCTTATGGTGACCTTAGGTTAGCAGTGCCAACATCAGAGGAACCTACAGGGTCGCACACCTTGATACTCGAGTTCTCGTATTGATCGGGAAGCCTTATGATCGAGTTATTGGATAACTCGAATCTATTTGGAAGATTTCATCAGCGCCAATGGGCCTGATGAGATGGAAGAATGTTATTGGAGCCAAACTTCATTTTTGGTAGGTTCACCCGAAATTGACCATGGTTGGTCACATTTGGATTAGGGTTACATTGGATTAGATCCAATTGCTTAATCAACCCATGCAATGAAGTTTGGGCCTGCTCATTACCCAATGAGGCCCAATAATAAGTTGTCATGAAGAGAGAATAGGCTAAAAGGGTATATTGGGGAGAAGTCTCCTCCCATTGGCGCCTAAGGGCATAATGGGGAGGAGTTGGCGCATGTTATGCCCCCTTTTGAAGGAATTGGCGCCTCCCCCTTCATGCTTGGATGGAAAGCTTGCCTCTATGACAAGGCTTGAGGTATCTAAGGCATGATAGACTTCTTTGGTAAAGTCTTAGGCGATTAGAGGAGGTTTATGGAAAACTCTTGGAGAGTTACCAAAACACAAAACCCTAATTGCCACCCTAACCCTAGCCGCATACTCTCTTAGTGCATTGTGCCTAACCCTTGCTTGGCCGCCCTGTGCTCTATATTACCTTGTGATATGCGAGAGCCTTGTAGAGAGAATTAAAGAGGCGTGAACCACTAAGGGCGAGAGCAAGCAAAGGGCAAAGTTATTGGTGCAAGGTCTCCTTCCATCACATAGCTGCAATCTTCCTCCTTTTTTGTTCTCTTGGCGCTTCTTCCCTTGAAGGTGGCGCAAGTGTGACAAGAGCTTGGTGACATCTCCTTCTTCTCCATCCTCTTGGTGCTTCATCCTCTAAAGGTGGTGCAAGTGGTGTAGAAGGAGCACAAGGCTTGGATCTTCTTCCCAAGGCTAGCACCGGGTGTGGAAGAAGAGCACTCGAGGCATCTATGTGTGTGAGACTATAGAGGGCGCACGCGTGGGCACCTATCTCATTGACCTTCATGCTTGCTCTAGGTACTTACTAACTCATCGTGTCGACCCCCTCGCAAGAGATCTTCACTGGGTTTTTGGGACTGGCTCATTTTCGGGGATATTATTCCACTATGTTTGTAATGTAATCTCTGTGAAAATTTGTAAAATATCCCCGGGTTTCCAAACAGTATTGGACTAACCCATTCTGAAGCTATGACTCAAGTGTCATAAATCAAGTTTACAAGTGATAGGAGGTGCATTAGTCCTTAAACTTGAGGTAATCGGGATTTATATATAATGAATATTATACTCTGATATAGCCAAATGTTTTTACATAATTGCAAAGTTATAACAGTTGTCTATAAATATCGGATATGCCATGTGTGAAGTATGAGTAACCAATAGAGGATTTGCCCCTTTCTTCTAAAGGAAATATGATAATCCATAGCCCCTCCCATGGGAGTATGATTGAGAATATATGACCCTAACTAGGAGACTATGTTCTCCTGCTCAAGTTATTAACATGCGATTGGAAGAATAATTGTGACACACTTATCTAATCTAGGTTGTCAGTTGGCAAAGGAATTATATTGCATATATGAGAATGTTATCACTTGTTAAAAGTTGTTGACTAGCAACATTTGACTTTGGCTTGGGTAGTAGTGATGTGTTTCTAGATACCGCTCTATGCTTGTGATTATCTATCAGTCCATCACTGCCAATGTTATTTGATCAAGCCGCCTTGGATCGTATTATGAATTAATTCAGGACTATTTGGGACATTAGATATGTTGGATCAGGGCAAAATCATAATTTATTGAATAGATAGCTCATATCAATTGATCCACCATAGGAATGGGGATATGTGCGTATTCGAATTGATCTGGATTGGTTAATTCGGCTTTAAGCCTAATGGGGAGCAAGCAACGGTGCTCGACGCTTCATTTAGGGTCCTAGTACTACTTGGTTAAATGATTAAATTCATGAAGGAATCTATTGTATTGTTGCATTGCACTTTAGGACCAATTAGGACACATAGACTTGCACTTGGATGCCTGGCACTTCGATAGAGGCACCAAGCCTAGGCGGCTCGCCGAAGCCTAGCACTTATGTAGGGTGAATGACAAACAAAGTAGAGGCACTTACAGGCACATGTCTTGGATGGCTAAGGTAGGAAGCACCAATTAGAGGAGCCTACCTTGATGCTATAGAGCAAAGGAGGGTGCAAATCCACCCTAAGCGTTTATCGAACAGGGCACATTTTAAGCTCCAGCCACGTTACATGGGACCTTACACAGTGGTGCGGCGGATCGGCTCCAACGCCTATGTTCTAGACCTACGCAAGGACATGGGGATCCACCCCGTCTTCAACGTAGCGGACCTCCTCCCCTTCCACGGTCCTTTGGAGGTGCCTTCGGACCCCGACGATTCCCTACCCCCAAGTTCTCCGGAGGAGAACCCCTCAGATCACGCAGCGGAAGCTGATGTAGGAGCAACTTACATTGACGACGAAGAAGACGGACCCATGAACACATATGACGGCAGTCCAACCCCTCTAGAAGGCACTTGGGTAGACTCCCCAGGATTTGAGGAATTTTCAGCCCGATCAGAGCTTTCCAGGCCCCGACACGGCTAGGCCGTGATGATGGACACGGCCGAGATGAGTCCGCAGACGTCCTGTACGCCCATTCCAACTGCCGTGTTCGACGCCACAAGACCCAGCCAGCCCAGACACGACTGGACAGTGATGGAAAGCAAGGCCATGACATGGTCGAGGAAGAATGCGAACGCAAGCACGTTCCTCGACACGCCCGTGACACCCGCCATGACGATTTCGACACAATGCGACCTTAGTGATCACGGTCGTGACAAGGAACATGGCCAGGCCATGATCAGGTCGCCGGAAAACACTGCAGATTCTCAGCACCAAATTACAACCCGTAATATTCATTACGGCCCCACCGTAATTTGGGACCAACATTCTATGGATTTTGGACCCGGAATTACGGCCCGTGAACCAGATTATGGCCCCACCGTAATTCATGCCAGTCAACCCCAGCATGGCCATGCCATGAAGACAAGCACGGCCATGACACGGTCCAGCAGGGACGCGAACGCCGACACGGCCCGCGGCATGCCTGTGCAGCCACCCGTATTCTCCTCGACGGATCCTGGAACTTTCGAACACGGCCGTGTTCGCCAACACAGGCAGGCCGTGTTCGCCCTTGAAGTTCTGATGAAGCCCCGGCGACCCATTTCGACGTACACCACCATCCCTACTATGTTGCTCCACCTCATGATGATCTAAAGGAGTCCAACAAGGTAACAATCTGGCGATACCAACGCTAAAGTAAGCCCCCAGATCGCTTTACGGGTGTCATGAGCCCCCTTTACATCTACGCCGAGGTGTTTCAGCCCAAGGACACCACAAGCTGGCCTCCGGAGGGCCCAGCTCCAAATGGGCCGCTCAATCTCATCAGCAATACGGCCCAAGATCGAGCCACAACGGTGGTTACTTAGCCCACAACCTCCAAATTCTACTACTTTGTCGTGGTGTTCTCCGAGCGAGTCTAAACTGCCTCCGTACGAAGACACAGGATCTTACAACCAGCTTCAAGGAATATTAGTTAGTAGTTTGTTATTTCTTATCTTGTAGTTGCAGATTGACCACTTTAGTGGCCTGCAAGGGTTGTTAGGTTGTTAAAGTAGGTTGTCTTTAGTAGGCTTGTCTTGTTCCCTCCCCTCTTGTTCTATAAAAGAGGAGGTTGGGGTAGCATCTTAGTTAGCTCTCTTAGTGCATAGAGACCTCCTGGTGAGCTGAGGGCCTCCAGCGTGTTGAAGTCGAGCCAGTGCCTCGTCTTCAGAGTTGTTTGGGTCGAGGACGTCTCCTCAGTTCCAAGTTGTTTCCACTTCCTGCTTTATAAGAAGTAAATACCACCCTTCCAGTGGGTCAGGTTTGCCTATTTTCTCATTTCGTTGTGTGTTTATCCGCTGTGGTTTTTCCCCTCCTTCACCCACGGCCATCCGTACGTCGGAGGCATAGTCGGATCTCTTGTCTCTTTGGTGTGTTTCAGCTTCATAGGCGTGCAAGCAGAACGCTGCGCAACCACAGTCCCCGACGTGTGCTAAGCTTAAAAACGTGCTAAGTGAGCGGCGAAATTGCTAAAATCGCTACAAGGTTAGTGTGTTACATTAAGTAGTTGTGTGCCGTTGTCTTGCATTCGCATTTGTGTTGCCCCGATCGAATTCTATGCTATTTCATCGTGTTTTCTACCGGTTTCCCTACACTTTCTGGCGCGTTTTCACTTCCCTCGCCTCACGACCCTCCCCCGTTTTCACGTGCATCGTGTAAAATCCTAGAGTATGGCATTAAGGATTCCCAACCTATTAGTCGCTTCATCATTTCTAGTATCAGAGGGAGTTGCGCGTTCGATCCTTATCGTTCGCACGGTCCAACTCCACCGCAAAGCATATATCTGCATCGTTTCCGCATTTCTTTTCAGTATCTCATAGTCGAGTTCTCCCTTGTTTGTGCATGGTGACTATGAGGTCACATGTCATGTCTTCCCAATACCCGGAAACCATTCCCGAAAGCCAAGAGTCGGTCCAGCCTTCAGAAGGGGCTAGTGTCCGTCTAGAGTCTATGGCTGCGCTTGAGGCGTGAATTGATGCCAAACTTGAGGTGCTATCTGTGCGCGTGGACACCCACAAGGTTAGCATGGATACCATGGTCCAGCAAATCCTCGCTGGGATACAAAACCGCACCGATCGCCTTGTGTCCATGGAGCATCGATACCTGACTCCGGTTAACCCTCCAGTGTCCGCAAACCCCGCCTCCACTAGGGAGTTGCCTCCGACGCCCACGCCTGTGCGATGGCACGGCGATGAGTGGAGTCACCCAAGGCCATACGAGGCCCACGGGGACCCAGGTCATGGGAACGATCCTCTAGATGAGGACGATGTTTGGGCCGCACAAGGGCCACAACCCAACGGTTGCTTCGGCCACGCTTAGGCCACACCGTGAACCCCCGCCCCGACCCGTGTTGAGCGACCCTGAGTTGATGACAATTTCCGCCGCTTCACGCGGAACACCCCTGTGCCCTTCGAGGGTGGTCTGGACCCTTCACAGTTCTTCGATTGGGTCACGTCGGTGGACGCGTTTATTGAACTTAGCGAGTGCCCACAGCACTCATGAGTTAGGTTCGTGCGCACCCTGCTTGAGGGGCCTGCGCGTTTGCATTGGGACAACATAGAGCGCCAGAATGCGCAGCAAGCCCTCCCTCCAATCACCAAGTGGGCGAAGATGTGCTATCGCCTCTGCGAGCGATATGTACTTCCGTCATATAAGCAGCGTCTCCTGTACTAGTATAGCAGCATGCACCAAGGCTCGGACACCATAGAAGAGTACCGTCTCACCTTCGAGACGCTTCAACTTCGCTGCAATTTGCAGGAGGACTTCATCTAATTTTTAGTTTAAATCTATCATACTTTTGTTCACAGGAATAAGATATCCAAAATATTTTTCCACTCAAAATTTTCTTTTATATATATATATATATTTTTTTTTTTTTTTTTGCTTCATTCACATTCTCTAATTCGATTACCACCTTTTTTTCTGGTGACGAAGTTAGAGTACACTGACCACATAGCCAATGTAATAGAACTCATGTCTTTTCAGTAGAAAGAATTTTTACCAAAGACAGCAGAGTTAATGTGAATAGGTTCCTCTCTTATTTTTTATTTTTTTTTCTTTCAGACTTCAACCCATGTCCTTCGGTACCACTGTCAATTTTGCACAGTGCCAAGTAGGGGAGTCCCTCACTATTTTTGTGGATTTTGGACTCTTTCTTCCCAACAAATTGTAAAATAAATAAAACCTCAATCAGATTAATCAATTGACATCAATTCAAAAATTCATACTCATATGCTAATTTTATTCAAAAATTAGTTTCACTTTTAAATAAAATTCTTCAAACAACATATCTCCCTAAAATCTCACTCTTCAACCGATGAAAAATTTCAAAAGTAGATATGTATAAGAGAAATAAATTTTGACATGATAGATCTTGTTCTAATCACAATTTTGAATGCACTCATCAATCAATCAAATAAGTCATATACAATAATCTCAAAAATAGATCAAAGCCATAAATCATTCTTATCAAAAATATACTCATCATCATGTGTAATACAACTGGATCGAAGATAAAAATATAAGCATGTGAAGTAGCAGTGGTGGATACAAAAAACAATTGTGGAAGAATCATCCTCATAAAAATATGAATCACTAATGTAATGCAACAGTAAAAGGGAAAGAGATACTCACAAGATTCTTCCAATCCATGCCGTTGGGTCTTTTCCACCAAAGTTTGTTTACCTACAAAAGAAAAATAAAAATTAGTTCTGAAAAGAAAACCTAGATAAAAAGTAAATAAAAGAAAGCAAAAACAAAGTTAGAAAGCTTGGGTTGTCTCCCAAGAAGCGCTAATTTAAGGTCATTAGCTTGACCCTTGTGCACTCGGATTTGATCGTGGTTCATCTAAATATAAACTTTCCTTTTCTTCAATTCGCTCCTCTTGATAATAATGCTTTAGCCTCTGACCATTAACCTTGAATTCTCCTATTTCCTCACTCCATATATCTACGGCTCCGTAAGGATAAGCTTTCTTTACCTGAAAAGGCCCAGACCATCGAGACTTAAGTTTTCCAAGAAAAGTCTCAATCTAGAATTGAATAAAAGAACAAAGTCACCTAGTTGGAAATCTCTTCCGAAAATATGTCAATCAAGCCATCTTTTAGTTCTTTCCTTGTAAATTCTTGCATTTTCATATGCAGAAAGTCTGATCTCATCTAGCTCATTTAATTACAATTTCCGTTTTTCACCCGTGTTCTTCAAATCGAAATTCAGCATCTTGATTGCCTAGTACGCCTTATGCTCGAGCTCTACAAGAAGGTGGCATGATTTTCCATAAATCAATTGAAAAGGAGACATACCTATGAGCATTTTGAAAGCAGTCCTTTATGCCCACAATGCATCATCAAGTTTGAATGCCCAATCTTTTCTAGTGCGTGACACTGTCTTTTCCAAAATTCCTTTGACTTCTCTATTTGATATCTCAACTTGACCACTTATTTGGGGGTGATAAGGTGTTGCAACTCTATGATTTACTCCATATTTTCTGAGCAGGGCTGAGAACTTATGTTCTATGAAATGCGAGCCTCCATCACTGATTACTACTCTTGGTGTCCCGTATCGTGGAAAGACAATTTTTTTGAATAGTTTAACTACAACTTTGGAATCATTGGTAGGGGAAGCAAGAGCCTCAACCCATTTTGAAACATAATCAACTGCCACCAGAATGTACTTGTTACCTCTAGAGGATGGAAAAGGTCCCATGAAGTCTATCCCCCAAACATCAAATATTTCAACCTCAAGAATATTGGACAGTGGCATCTCATGTCTTCTATTAATGTTCCCTGTTTTTTGACATCTATCACAAGATAAAACAAAGCGTCTAGCATCTTTGAAAATTGTGGGCCAATAAAATCCTAATTGTAACACTTTGAAAGTAGTCTTCTCAGTACTGGCAAGTCCACCATAAGAGGATCCATGGCATTGAAGCAATATATCTGCAACTTCTTCTTCAGGTACACATCTTCTAAACATGCCATTGGTACATCTTCTAAACACATAAGGCTCATCCAAAAATAGTGTTTCACCTTAGCCAAAAATCTCTTCCTTTTTTGGTAGCACAAATCTGGAGGGAAAATATTAGCTACAAGATAATTCACTATGTCAGCATACCAGAGGGCTCTAAGTTGTTCAATGGCTAAGAGCTGTTCTTCAGGGAAGGAATCATTGATCTCATTATTCTTTTCAGTATCTACCATTATTCTTGAAAGATGATCTGCAACAAGGTTTTCTGATCTCTTTTTGTCTTTAATCTCCAAATCAAATTCTTGCAAAAGTAAAATCCATCTGAGTAATCATGGTTTAGTATCCTTTTTCTGCATTAAGTACCTAACAGCTACATGGTCAGTGTACACTACCACTTTGGAGTTAATCAAGTATGATCTAAATTTATCAAAGGCAAATACTACAGCTAGAAGTTCCTTTTTAGTGGTAGTGTAATTCCTCTGTGTATCATCCAAAGTCCTGCTAGCATAATGGATAACACAAGGCTTTTTGTCTTTCCTTTGTCCCAAAACTGCTCCAATTGCATAATCACTGGCATCACACATGAGCTCAAAGGGTAATTCCCAATCTGGAGGTTGAATGATAGCTGCAGAAACCAAAGCCTTCTTTAGTTCCTGAAAAGCAGATAAACAATCTTTATCAAAAGAAAATTTTACATCTTTACAAAGTAAATTTGTAAGAGGTCTAGCAAGTTTAGAGAAATCCTTGATGAATCACCAGTAGAATCCTGCATGTCCTAGAAAGTTTCGGACTTCCTTCACTGTGGTGGGTGGTTCCAATTTCTCTATCACTTCAACTTTGGCCTTGTCAACTTCAATTCTGCTTTCTGAAATCAAGTGTCCCAAAACTATCCCTTGCTTAACCATGAAATGACATTTTTTCCAATCGAGCACAAGGTTTGTTTCTTCACATCTCTGCAAAACCCGAGATAAATTAGCCAAACAAACATCAAAAGAGGTACCATATACAGAGGAATCATCCACAAATACATCCATAAAATCTTCAATAAAATCAGAAAAGATAGCCAACATGCATCTTTGAAATGTAGCAGGTGCATTACATAAACCAAATGACATTGTCCTATATGCAAAAGTCCTATACGGGCACGTGAAAGTGGTTTTATCTTGATCATCAGGATGTATAGGAATTTGAAAAAAACCAGAATATCGATCTAAAAAGCAAAAGTGAGAATGGTTTGGCAATCTTTCAACCATCTGATCAATGAAGGGTAAAGGGAAGTGGTCTTTCCTAGTGGCAGCATTCAGTTTTCTATAATCTATGCACATGCACCAACTAGTAACAGTTCTAACAGGAATCAATTCATTATCTTTATTTTTCAGGACAGTCACCCCTCCTTTCTTAACAACACAATGTACAAGACTTAGCCATTTGCTATCAGAGATAGGATAGATAATACCTGCATTAAGTAATTTCAGAACCTCTTTCTTTATGATGCCTCGCATTTTGGTAGTAATTTTGATTGTCATTTCATGCTAAATCTAGGCTTATTTTGTCACTTTTATACTCTTTATAGGCTTATTTCCTTCATATATTCGGAATCATCACTTTTTGGTGTTTTTGTGGAATTTTAGGTGAAATCACCCTTTTTCGACGTATTTTGGAGATTCTAAGGCCATGAGACGATTTCTTATGCAAAAACGAAGCTACACGTCAAATTTGGGCCAAAACGGAGTTAGCCTAAAAAATATAGCCAGGTGAACCCCACGGGGTTCACCATCCCAGTTGCCAGCCAGCAGAACTCACAGAGAGCTTCACGGCCGGGTGAACCCCAGTGGGGTTCACCAGAATTCCTTTCGGCCGAAAATAGTCCAAAGCAATGCACAGCCAGGTGAACCCGGCGAGGTTCACCATGCTTCTTTCGCTAGACCTCACAGAATGAATCACGGCCAAGTGAACCCGACGGGGTTCACCCGTGATTCTGATCCAGGCTCATGCGCGAGACCTACCTTTACTCGGGTTTTCCTTGATTTCTCACCCGTTTGGAGTCCGAATTTGGCAAGTAAGGTGTCTATGGAAAGCTCTTTCGAAGGCGAATACGGAGGACATAAAAGACCTAATTTTTCTTGCACTAATTATCGAGTAATCACATGATGAAGTGGCATGGGCGGAAGAACAAGGTGACAACACAAGTTCGAGGTGATTTTCAGAGATTGGATCATCAGAGCATCATGATTCTTGGAGATTTGCTTCAGTTTATCCTCTCCTATCCCTTAGAAACTCCTCCTTGTGATCTTCCCATCTTAAAAGGGAGATTTTTGAGCATTTCAATGATGATTGTAGCATAAACCCTATTTCGGGGCTTGGTTGAAGCCCGTTGACAAATTTAATCGCAAACTATATCTTTATTCTATTATTTGGATTGTGTTGTGAGCATATTTTACTTTGAAATGTTTATTTCATGATTTTACCTTGGCCGAGTACTTTCACGTGTTAGCCGTTATGATTCATATCGAGAGAAGGATCGTAAGGGTGGAATCCCTTAGTAAAACTTGCGAGACCTCGACATGAGAGTGCTTGGTCTTCACTCGAGGGTTTTATAATCTGCCATAGAACTCATTGGGTTCATCTTAGAATGATCCACTGTGAGAGTAGGAGGTCGATCTAAGCCGAACACCGAGGTGTACCCTCGAGAGAGGGCACCTTGTACTTTAGGGTTAGATTCCTTGTGCAAAATCAATAATCCAAATAACCGACATCTGCCTTGTGCGATTAAAGTAGTCATCGTGGTGAAAACCAAAGCCCCGATATCTCTCTCAAATTTATTTCCCACCGTTGTAGTGTTGATTACTTATTTTCGATTTCTGCTTTCACAACCCAATTTTGATTCGCCTAGCTATTAGGACTCGGATTTTCTGGTACTCAACCTTGTTCCCTGTGGGATTTGACATCTTTTATATTACTTCGACATAATTGTGCACTTGCGGGACGTGTCACTTTACAACTTATTTCATGGAGGGGTTTAGTCTTCTTTGGAAATCTGCATGTGGCCTGTGCTCCTCTTCCATCAAGATCATGTGCATACAAAAAGAGGGGTTAATTCCTTTCAAGTCATTGATTGAGTACCCAATTAACTTTCTATGAATTCTTAATTCTTTAAGAAGCAAATCTGTCTCCCTTTTTCCTAGCTGTGCATCAACAATAATTGGGTAAGTAGAATCAGGACCAAGAAATTCATAACGAAGGTTATCAGGTAAATCCTTAAGTTCTATTTTTAGAGCCTTTCCTTCTCCACTCTTTTCATTGTTACGAGTACTGCAATTTGATAGCTCATTAGTCATAGAGTTTGTTTTTTCAAGAGCGAAGTCTAAATCACTGTCACAATCATTGATTTCGACAAATAAATTATTAAGATTATAGACAATGTCATCTATATCTTGTATACTACAACAAGATTCAGAATTTGAAGGGTTATTCATGGCTTCATGCAAGTCATACTCAATTCTTTCATCCGCAATGTTAAGTGAAAGCTTACCATTCTTTACATCAATAAGTGCTCCTATAGTGGCTAAGATGGGGATTTTTGCATCTTCTTCCATCTCAAGAACTACAAAATATGCTGGAATGAAATATTTACCCACTTGGATAGGCACATCTTCAAGAATTCCCATGGGGTATTTCACCGAGCGATCGGCGAGTTGTAGAGATATAGAAGTTGCTTGAGCTCTCCCATGTCCAATCTACTGCAGACAAATAATGGCATTAGACTCACACTTGCCCCCAAATCACATAAGGCTCGGTCAAAAGCTATACTGGAAATAAAACAAGGGATAGAAAAACTACCTGGATCCTTCAATTTGGGTGGTGTTTTGTTTTGGATAACAACACTACATTCCTCAGTTAAAGCCACAGTGCCATAGTCCTCTATTTTTCTCTTATTAGACAATATTTCTTTCGAGAATTTAGCATATGTGGGCATTTGAGATAAAGCTTCAGTAACTGGAATGTTAATGTAAAACTTTTTCAAAACATCTAGAAATCTCCCAAATTGTTTGTCTAACTTTTCTTGCATTAACCTTTGGGGAAAGGGTATAGGTGGCCTATAAGGTGTTGGAGAATTAGGGTTAGAATCCTCTTCCTTACATGACACATCCCCTTTTGGTTTATCACCCTTTTGAGGTGGCAAACTAAGTTGGGTTTGCTCATGTTTAGAAAATTTTTCTAATTCTAATTCATCATCATGATCAATGATAGGCTCTTTCTCATTGTTTTCAACCTTCCCGTTAGGTTCTTCTAATTGTTTCCCACTTCTAGTCATGATTGCATTGCAGTATTCATCAGGCATTTGATCTTCTAAAGTTTTATTGTGAATAGCTAAGAATTCTACTTGAGAGGCAAGTTGACTAACCATCCCTTAAGATCTTCAATTTATTTTTTTTTTGATTTTGCATGAGTTGACTTTGATTTGTCATAAACTTGTCAAGAAAAGATTCTATACTAAAAGAATTTACCTTTTCAGTTAGGGGTTGGCATTCCTCGCTTCCATCCTTACCATGATGATGACAATATAGCAGTTCTTCTTCAAGATCCCATTGGTTATGGTTCAAGGATATTTCTCCAAATAGGGTAAAAGTTTCTTCAATGGTCTTGCTCATGAGGGCTCCTCCTGTAGCAACATCAACGATTAGATGGGTATTATAAAGTCGACCATTATAAAATGTATGAATTAGAACCCAATTTTCAAGGCCATGATGAGGGCACTTCCGTATTAAATCGTTGAATCGCTCTCATGCCTTGCTGATTGATTCTCCATCTTTCTGTATCAAGCTCGTGATCTGATTTCTCAATTGGATGGTTTTACTTGGTGGAAAGTACTTCATCAGGAAAGCATTTGACAGTTGTTCCCATGTAGTGAGCGCACCAGCAGGTCTAGAATGTAGCCAAAATCGCGCTCGGTCCCTGAAAGAAAAAGGAAATAGTCTTAGTTTTAGTGCATCATCAGAAACTCCATAAATTTTAATGGTATCACAATATTCAATAAAAAGATGTAAATGTTGATAGGGATCTTCAATTGGAGCACCTCCAATTTGGTTCTGCTGAATCATGGTCAAGAAGGCAGGATTAATCTCGAAATTATCTATTTGAATAGCTGGTCTGACAATGCTAAAGTATATTTCTCGTGGCTTAGGGGCTGCATAGTCCCTCCGTGATCTCTGATCCACCATTAGAACTGAATTTTCTGTGCACACTAGAGTAGATGGATCAAATAATTCAAATAGACATAAAAGAATAGAAAGATAGAATATAAATAAAACCTAGTCTAGCAATACTCTCAAAATATTCAATATCAACAAAACTAAGGTCCCCGGCAACGGCGCCAAAAACTTGTTGTAATCCGAAAGGACACACTTATGAATATAAGTAGGGTAGACTTATTTCAGGTGTCGCGGCCAAAACCTAAGTGTTGGCATACATGGACTTTTGTCATTACCTAACACGGCTCGAAAAACTTGTTGTTCCTAAACTTATAGTGTCCGCAAGTGCACGGATACTCGAAGTAATAAGAAAAGTATCGATCCCATAGAGACCTATGTTGTCAAGTACCGAATAATTGATTTTTTACTATCTAGGTAATCGAAATTATGCAAGCGAGCAAATCGAAAACTAAAATGGAATTATCAAAGAGAGAAGATAGGACTAGGGTTTCATTCACTTTAATTTCTATGACTAGACTTGAATAAAGATTTCGTCAGTTTAACTTTAATATGATAAAGATGTGATTTACTTAATAAAAGGATTATCTCACTTTTATGCAGACAATCATGTAGAGATTAACCCTCACTTTCGCGCAAGATTTATCCCAAGCTGAAGATAAGTAAATCATCAAACTAAGAACTCAAGGATCACTTTCGTGCATCCGAGTCTCGACACTAGTTTTACTCATGGTTTTCCAACGTTCTGATCCTTGCTTTCGCACAAGATCTCCACGTTTGACAACTTAGACTCAATCCTAGATTCATATTAAATTCATGGCAATTAATCTCCTAAAATCAAACAAATAAGAACTAACCTAAGAAAGTTCTTAACATGCAATTCTAGGGTTCCGAGTTCTCAAGCAATTACTTTTTAGTCAATGGCGAAAACTCTAGAACATGAATAATAATATAGATCTAAGAGAATCTAAGAACAATCATGACATGAGTAAAATCATCATGCTAAGATTAAACGTGATGAAATGATAAAAAATAGTCATCTAGTCATTAAAAATCAAGTGATTACTCTCCCATGTCCCAAAGTGAGTTTAAGCTATCATAGAGGGAAGATTACAATAACTCATAGTGTTGGAAATTGAAACAGAGTGAAGGGAAGAATTACGGTACGACCGTAATGAAGATTACGGCCGTAATCTAGGCGAATGGCAGCGGCGCTCGATCTTTCATTGATTTCTCCTCCGTCTGATCTCCAATCATGCTGAAACTTCTGGGACACCCTCTCCTCCTCCATGTGTAGCTTCCACTCAAATTTCACGGCCTGAGATGCACTGTATGCTTCCCGGCGATGAAACCTAGGGCGGTGGTGTGTGAGGCAATTTCTCTCTCTCTGGTGGACGAAAATTAGGACTTTTGGTCTGCTTCCCTTCATTTTGGAAAAAGCCTCCCTTTTGCTTCTTACAACATCATATTTGGTGGCCTGGATTGATTGCAATCATCTCCAGAAAAGTCAGACTTTGGAGTTGACAGGGAAAATCGTGATCTGCATTGTAATTACGGCCGTAACGGATGTTACGGCAGTGCCGTAATTTGGACAGCGAGCTCTCAGGTGAAAGTCTTCTAGAATTACGGTACCATGAAATTCTATCTTTCGGGTGGAAAACCATCCTGAATTACGGTACCGTAAATTCCGTTACGGCAATACCGTAAACTTCATCAAGTCTCTGCCCAGAATTACACCCATATTACGGCCCGTAAAGAATTTTATGGTAGTGCCGTAATCGTCAAGAAATCTCTGGCCTGAAAAACTTCGAATTACGGCACCTCTCGGGAATTATGGCAGTACCATTATTTTGATATGCGAGTGCAGTGAAATTACGGTACCAAAATAGACTGAAAATCGTGCATTTTTGCTTGAAAATCATCAAAAACAGAAAAGAGTGTAGATTCTGCAAATATTGATAAAAAAGACATAAAAATAAGCAAAGTCTATGAATATGACACAAAAATACCAATGAAATAGTATAAAATTTACTATAAATTTCGGTGTCATCAACCCCCCAGTTCTCCAGAGGAGAACCCCTCATATCATGCAGCAGAAGCTGATGCAAGAGCAACTTACATTGATGACGAAGAAGACGGATCCATGAACACACATGAGGGAAGTACAACTCTTCTAGAAGGCACTTGGGTAGACTCCCGAGGACTTGAGGAATTTTCAGCCCGATCAGAGCTTTCCAGGCCCCGACATAGCCAGGCCGTGACGATGGACACGGCCGCGACGAGCCCGCAGACCACCTGCACGCCCGTTCCCACTACCGTGTTCAACACCACAAGACCCAGCCGACCCAGACACTGCCGGACCGTGATGGAAAGCATGGTCGTGACACGGTCGAGTAAGAACGCAAATGCAAGCATGGCCCTCGACACGCCCGTGACACCCTCCGTGACGAGTTCGGCGGAATGCGACCTCAGCGATCACGGCCGTGACAAGGAACATGGCCAGGCCGTGATCAGGTCGCCGGAAAACACTCCAGATTCTCAGCACCAAATTATGGCCTGTAATATTCATTACGGCCCCACCGTAATTTGGGACCAATATTCTATGGATTTTGGACCCGGAATTACAGCCCGTGAACCAGATTACAGCCCCACCATAATTCCTGCCGGTCAACCCCAGCGCGGCCTTGACACGGTCCAGCCGGGACGCGAATGCCGACACAACCCACGGCACACCCATCCAGCCACCCGTATTCTGCTCAACGGATCCTAGAACTTCCGAACACGGCCGTGTTCGCCAACATGGGTAGGCCGTGTTCGCCCTTGAAGTTCTAATGAAGCCCCGGTGACCCCATTTCGACATACACCACCATCCCTACCATGTTGCACCACCTCATGATGATCTAAAGGAGTCCAACAAGGTAACAATCCGGTGATCCCAACACCAAAGCAAGCCCTCGGACCGCTTTACGGGCGTCATTAGCCCCCTTTCCATCCACACCGAGGTGTTTCAGCCCAAGGACACCACAAGCCGGCCTCCGGAGGGCCCAGCTCCAAATGGGCCACTCAAACTCATCAGCAATATGACCCAAGATCGAGCTGCAATGGTGGTGACGTAGCCAACAACCTCCAAATTCTACTACTTTATCACGGTGTGCTCCGAGCGAGTCTAAACCGCCTCCGTTCGAAGACACGGGATCATACAACCAGCTTCAAGGAATATTAGTTAGTAGTTTGTTATTTGTTGTCTTGTTGTTGTAGATTGACCACTTTAGTGGCCTGCAAGGGTTTTTAGGTTGTTAAATTAGGTTGTCTTTAGTAGCCTTGTCTTGTTCCCTCCCCTCTTGTTCTATAAAAGAGGAGGTTGGGGTAGCTTCTTAGTTAGCTCTCTTAGTGCATAGAGACCTCCTGGTGAGCTGAGGGCCTCCAGCGTGTTGAAGTTGAGCCAGTGTCTCATCTTCGGAGTTGTTCGGGTCAAGAACGTCTCCTCGATTCCAAGTTGTTTCCACTTTCTGCTTTATAAGAAGTAAATCCCACCCTTCCGGTGGGTCAGGTTCACCAGTTTTCTCATTTCGTTGTGTGTTTATCCACAGTGGTTTTTCCCCTCCTTCACCCACGGCCATTTGTACGTCGGAGGCGTAGTCGGATCTCTTGTCTCTTTGGTGTTTTTCAGCTTCATAGGCGTGCAAGCAGAACCCCGTGCAACCGCAGTCCCCGACGTGTGCTGAGCTTAAAAACATTCTAAGTGAGCAGCGAAATAGCTAAAATCGCTATGAAGTTAGTGCATTACATTAAGTAGTTGTGTGCCATTGTCTTGCATTCGCATTTGTGTTGCCCCGATCGAATTCTATGCTGTTTCATTGTGTTTTCTACCAGTTTCCCTGCACTTTCCGGCGCGTTTTCACTTCCCTTGCCTCACGACCCTCTCTCGTTTTCGCATGCATCATGTAAAATCCTAGAGTACGGCATTAAGGATCCCTAACCTATTAGTCTCTTCATCATAGACTGTGCAGGAAGTTGAGATTTGAAGAAAGACAACAAGAAGACGAAGAAGTGACCTTGGCAGAACAAAGATCACTTAGGGACTATGCAGCCCCTAATCCACGTGAGATTCACTCTAGCATTGCTAGACCGGTCATAGAGGCTAATAACTTTGAAATCAAGCCTGCTTTCTTATCTATGATTCAACAGAACCAGTTTGGAGGATCTCCTCTTGTAGATCCTAACCAACACCTTTCTTTGTTTCTTAAACTTTGTGATACAATTAAGATTAATGGAGTTTCTAACGATGCATTAAAACTGAGATTGTTTCCTTTTTCTCTTAGGGACCGAGCGCTATCTTGGCTTCAAGCTCTACCTACCGGTACCTTCACCACGTGGGAACAACTATCAAATGTTTTCCTGATGAAGTACTTCCCACCAAGCAAGACCATCCACATGAGAAACTAGATTTCTAGCTTTGCATAGAGGGATCGTGAATCTTTTAGTGAGGCATGGGAGAGATTCAATGATTTACAACGGAAGTGTCCTCACCATAGCATTGAAAATTGGGTTTTAATTCATACTCTTTACAATGGTTTGCTTTATAATACTAGACTAACTATTGATGTTGCTGCATGAGGAGCTCTAATGAGCAAAACCATTGATGATGCTTTCAAGTTGCTGGGAGAAATGGCTTTAAATCATAACCAGTGGACTTCAAAGAGAGGAGTGCTTTATAAACCTTCCCAAGGTAAGAATGAAAGTGATGGTTGGCGCACCTTGGCAGAGAAAGTAGACTCTTTATGCAACATATTTGATTCCTTTAAGATGCAAACTGTTGTTGTTTCTTCATCTCTTGTTTGTGATATATGTGGTAACAATGGTCATATCTCTAAAGATTGTAAGGTCATTGCTAGTCAGGATAGTGAACAAGTTAATGCATTAGGGAATTATAATCAAGGTAGAAACAATGATCCCTATTCTAGTACCTACAGCCCTGGATGGAGGAATCACCCCAACTTATCTTGGAAAACAACAACAATGTAGGGGGACAAACTGAAAATAGAGGGTTCCAAAATAAGCCAAATCAAAATCAAAACTCAAATCAGAATTCAAACATTGAGTCCATGCTAGAAAAGATTATGACTAATCAAAATCAGTTCATGCAAAATCAAAACAAAAAAATTGAAGATCTTAAGGGAATGGTTAGTCAATTAGCTTCTCAAGTAGGATCATTAGCAGCCCACAACAAAATATTAGAAAATTAAATAGCACAACAAGCTAGTAGTTCTTACAGACCCCCTGGAAAATTACCTGCTAAACCTGAGTTGAACCCTAGGGAGCACTGTAATGCTATCACCACTAAAATTGGGAGACAATTAGAGGAACCCAAAGGGAAAGTTGTGATTAATGAAAAAGAGCCTAATGATGATCACGATGGTGAATTAGAGTTACAAAAATCTTCTGATCATGAACAAACCTAAGCTAGTTTGCCACCTCAAAAGGGTGATGAACCAAAAGGGGATGTGCCATGTGAGAAAGATGATTCTAAACCTAATTTACTCCAACTTATAGACCACCTATACCCTTTCCCCAAAGGTTAGTGCAAGGAAAACTTGATAAACAATTTGGCAAATTTCTTGAAGTGTTGAAAAAGCTTTACATTAATATTCCTTTTGCTGAAGCTATATCTCAAATGCCATCATATGCAAAATTCTTGAAAGATATCTTGTCTAACAAAAGAAAAATTGAGGACTATGGTACTGTGGCTTTAACTGAGGATTGCAGTGCTATTATTCAGAATAAATTGCCACCAAAACTGAAGGATCCATGTAGTTTCTCTATACCTTGTTCTATTGGAAGCATGTCTTTTAACCGAGCCTTATGTGATCTAGGTGCCAGTGTAAGCCTAATGCCTTTATCCATTTGCAGGAAGCTGGACATTGGAGAGTTTAAACCAACATCCATATCTTTATAGCTTGCTGATAGCTCGGTAAAGTATCCTATAGGTATTGTAAAGAATGTTGCAATCAAGGTAGGTGAATTTTTCATACCTGCAGATTTTGTAGTACTTGACATGGAAGAAAATCATAAAAATCCCATAATTCTTGGTAGACCCTTTTTGGCTACTGCTGGAGCACATATAGATGTTAAAAAAGGAAAAATCACTTTTGATATTTGTGAAAAAATAATTGAATTTGATCTTGTTAATTCTTTGAAAAAACTTTCATATTCTGGATCGTGTTATAGTATCGATATAGTAGATGATGTTGTTTATAATGTTCATGATTTATTTGATGAATCATCTAATTTTGAAACGAACAATTTTTCTGAGGATATTGATAAAGGATTACAGGAGAAAGGACATCAAATTTCTGAAAAGAAGAAGAAAAAGAGAAGAAGAATAAGAGGCTCTAAGTTGATTGAGAAAGGAAAGAAGATATTAAGTAAATTTGGACACTGTTTCAAGACTGAGCCTTATGTGATTCATAGTAATGCTCAAATCAAAGAAAAATCAGAGTGGAAATTGAAGAAATCAGAACCAAAACTGAGTGCAGAAGAGTCAAGCTAAAGACCTTTAAATTAGCGCTTCTTAGGAGGCAACCCAAGCATTCTAACTTTAGTTTTTTTTTATTTTATTCTTGTTTTGTTTTTAGAACTAATTTTTCTTTTATTTTTGTACGTAAAATGAGTTTTGGCACAAATTACGGCACTACCGTAATATATATTACGGTACTGTAATTGCAGTCTGTTTCCGACCAGAAGGTTGTGACAAGATTACGGCATTGTCGTAAGTATTTTCACAGTACCGTATTTTGTGTTCAAAATCAACCTGAGAGTATTTTTGCTTTTACGGTACTGCCGTAATACTTATTACGGTGCCATATTTTTGAGTTGATTATTATTTTTCATTTACCTAAAAAAAATCTGTGATTATTTTTACGGCAATACCGTAACCATTTTTGTGGTACCGTAATTTTCATCTGTTTTCAACCCAAAAGTTTTCACGTTTTTACGATACTACCGTAAGCATTTTCACGGTACCATAATTAGGGATGTTTTTCAACCCGAGAGTTTGAGCCAAATTACGGTACTACTGTATTCATTTTATGGCCCATGTTTTTCAATTTTGCCAAATTACGGCACTGCCGTAATGATTTTTACGGCCGTAATTCTATTTTTAAATGCGATTCCTGTGCCATTTGTTAGGGTTTTCTGGGCCGTGTTTTGAGTTTCCTCACTCGTTCTCGTGCCGACCTTCATCTCCAGACCTTCTCCGACCCTCAGAGCTCACCGGCGACCCTTCCTTTCTAGTTTTCACCGCCGATCTGGTACTCGCTCACCCGATTTCTCTATTTTGGTGAGTTTTCACGCAAGTTTCGTCCTTTTGTTTGTTTCTCTTCGATTCTTGATCGTTTTCAAAGATTCTTGTTTGCATTTACTTCTTAGATGATAGGCGACCAGTTCTTGCTAGTTTATAGCATTTTTTATCAATTTTTGTGAGAGATTTAAGCTTGAACGAGTTGGATTTGCTGAATTTCACAGTTCAAATTTCTCCCCTTTCATCTTTAACTGATTCTTTGAGTTCAAGCATGCATATTAGTTGATTCTTGTTTCTATTATGCTTCATGAGTATTGTTGTTCATAATTGGAAGTATTATTTGAGTTCAAACTTGCTATACTTTGCTATATTCCATTGTCAATCTCAAGTTGCAGCTATAAGTTCACTCATGGCACCCAAAGTTAAGCAAGTAGTTTCAAAGAAAAGAGGAAAAGGATCAGCTACATCCTCTTCACCACCAAAACCCTATGGCATTGTTTTTAGAGACAAAATTCAAGAGTCAAGGTACAATCAATTGGTGGAAAGAAGAGTTGTCAATACAAAATATGCTGATATAAGGACTTTAGAAGCACTTGGGCTCTACGAGGATGTATCTTGGATGTTTGAGCAAATTAGGGCTAGAAGATTTCTTGAGATGACGCCATATACCTATTTGCCACTTTCTTTGGAATTTTTGAGTAGCCTGAATGTGGATCTAAGAGAGTTTTCCAATGGACCTGCTGAAGGAGATATCACATTCAGAATGGCTAATGTTGAGAGGAAGTTAAATTTGAGAGAAGTCAAATCTATCTTTCACTTGGGTTCAGGAGTGTATACCCAGATACCAATTGGGTTTATAGAAAATGTGTTTTGAAACCAGATTACCCATGGGACTCACTTTTCTACTGTTTCTGCTAGAGCTTCAAAGATTGCGAATACTTGTATAAAGTATGTTCATAGAGTTCTTGCCCACACTGTCTTTGGCAGAGGAGCCAGTGATGGCATGGTAAGACAGTCTGAGCTCTACTTTCTTTGGGGGAATGCTTAATGGAGTAGTGGTAGATGTTGCATTCTTTCTAATGAAGCACATGGATAAAGTGGCTAGGGCGAAGAAGGGAGCAATTGTAATAGGAGAGCTGATTACACCTATAACCTTACATCTGAATGTTGAACCATATGGATAGAAGTGGCAAGGGGGAATGCAAGGCTTGATCTTGAGTCTTGCATGGCAATGAAAATGATAGTTAGAGAAGGGGATGTCTTCTGTTTGGTCCTGTAAGATCCAAGGATCCTAAGTCCTGGTAAGTATTATTTTTGATTTAAATAAAAGTGTTGGCGGGGATATTTTCCTATGTTTTGATTTTGACCCTGGTAATTAATTAATTAGAGCTTATTGGTTGTTAAATTATAATTAATTAATTAGTGCTTATTGGTTACTAATTTTATAATTAATTAATTGGAGCTTATTGGATGTTAATTAAATCCTTATTGGATTTTCGCTTAACTATGGGTTATTGGGTTTACACTTAAATTAGATCTAAAATTCGAATTAATTGGTTAACGGGTTTAAAATTTAAAACCGAAATTTTAAGTGGGTAATTGCGGTTAGGGAAGGAAAGTTGGCGTTTTTTTTTGGCTTGGAAGAAACCTTAGGGCGGCGGCTTGGAGTCTTGGGCGACCTTGAAGGCTTAGACGAAATTCCTTTCTTCCTCTTCTTTTCCTTTGGCCGGCGTTCTTGGGTGCTTGGTGGCGTCTCTCTTCCATTGGTGGCGACATTGGTCGACACTTAGGAGTCCACTTTTGTGAAATAAGATATAAGATGTGTCTAGTGGTTGTCCAGGTAAGGAACCCTTTGGGAGAACGAGTGATTGACGCAAAGTGCCATGTCTTGGTCGGACAGGGGCCACCTCTTGATGTCATTACTCTTAGACGTTTAGATTTTTGTGTTATGGGGTGGTGTAGATCAAGGTATCACATCTTGACCGGGTGGGGATTACCTCTTGAGTCTACACACTGTCCATGTTTATGTTGCATGTGATTTGCAGGCTTCTCCCAGTGCTTAGGCCAGAGCCGGGTTGGACCATAGTGGTCACTCTTGATTTATGCTGGACAACTAGGTCAACTAAGTGGTTGGTGGGTTTAGTTGGTTTAGAGTATGACTCTAGAACCTTGGTTACTCTGTGGTGACAAGTGTGAGATGTCTGTACATCTATTTATTTATATGAGTTCTGTTCTTTGTTTTTGTTATATGTTAACATGATGTTCTGCTAAATGTTTTTAAAATAATCTGCATGTATCTTTGATTGTATGCTATGGATGGTCGATTGAGACTATCCACTCACTGGGCTGTGTAGCTCACCCTTCACTATTTTCAGGTGTAGAGCAGGGGCGCACTGCCTGAGTTAACGTTGATATGGATATTGTGATTTTCTCTACAACCATGCTGATTTAATGTATAAAACTTTTGTGTTTAACTGGGGCCGGTTATGGCCAAACTTTGTGAAATTGTGTTGCCGGATTGTGGCAGTTTTGAGAGTTTGATTTTGTGTCACCGCGGGCTTTGACCTGGTTTCGGTGTTTGATATTATTGATGTTAGTTATGAATTTATAGAATCGACATTGTGGCTTTGGTTCTAAATTCGAGTCGATTTATATTTTTGCGATCAGATTTTATATAAATGTGAACTTGCATATGTCTAGTGCAAGTATTGCCTGGTGACAGGTACCTTTATGTGATTTATGGATTTTACGGATTTTATGTGGCTTTGATATAACTGTTGCCTTGCATATGTCTAGTGCAAGGATTGCGTGGTGGCAGGTACATTTATGAAATTGTGTTTTGTGGAGATTCTATGTATGCATTCTCAAAAATTTTCAGATCGGGTTTTCCTGAACTTGGTTTTACTTAGCATGTACATCGATCTTGTATGATAACATCCTGTTCTTCTATGACTTGTGTTGCTTGTTTGGGGTTAAAATAACGGGATGTGACAGAATGGTATCAGAGGAGTTGGCTAGCTAAAACTTAGTTCGGGGGGAAAACATGTTTGTGTATTGCTAGACACCTGATAGGTTTATGTTTGTTTTCCTTACTATGGTATGTGTGTGTAGGAATTTAAGATGGTGCGATCCAGAGGAAATGCTAGCAGCAATGGTTCCTCACGAGAACCATTGAGGCTCTGACAGGCATGGTACGGCAACAGGGTACCATGATAGAGAGGCAAGCTCAAATGCTGCAGCAGCAACAGACTCAGCATCAAGAAGCGCAACAGCAGCTCTTGCAGCACTTGACTCAGGAGAGATCCCAGACTACCACTCGGGCGGTGGGGAATGACTATCGGGAAGACGCTCACAGGCGCTATGCCTCGCTAGTGAGTGAATTCCAGAAACTGGGTCCTAGCTCTTTTTATGGGGGCTCAGAATCAAGTACGGCAGAGAACTGGCAGTTGGTTTTGGAAAAGATTTTTCAAGTCATGCGTTGCTCAGATGAGGACAAGCTGTGTCTGGCCACCTATATGATGCGTGGTGACGCAGATGAGTGGTGGAAGGGCGTGGTGAGGCTAGCTGTGGAAAGACATGAAACAGTAAATTGGCCCTACTTCTTGTCTCAATTTAACGAGAAGTATTTCCCTGATAGCTTGGTTGAGGACCGAGAGGTGGAATTTATTCACCTGGAGCAGGGTGATCTGACTGTGGACCAGTATGAGTTGCAGTTCACTAAGTTGGGAAAGTATGCCCCTCACTTGATAAACACTGAAAAGAGGAGGGCTACCAAGTTTCTCCGAGGTCTCAGATGGGACATTCGAGAGCAGGTTGGTGCTCAGCACTTGGAGACATATAGTGAGACTGTTGGGCGAGCACGCACCATCGAGAGATACATATCTGAGAGGACCGTGACTGTGATTCCTACAGCTGAGGCGGCAGCTCCTCAGTTTGGTGATGGCGGCAAGGGTAAGAAGTACCCTAAGCATAAGGACTACAAGAAGGGCAGGTATAAGCCTTACTCTCACAAGGCACCGCAGCAGTCCACGGATGCACCGCAGCAATCCAGGGATGCAAGGAACAGTAACACAGAGGATCGGGTTTGTCATCATTGTGGGCTCAAAGGACATCTGATGAGGGACTGTTATAAGAAGAATGGTGTATGCTTCAGGTGTAAGAAACCTGGGCACATGATCAAAGACTGCAAAGAGCCTGAGATGCAGCAGAGAGGCACAGATAAGCCTACAGTCCAGACTCGAGTTTATGCCGTGGCTGAGAAGGATACACGAGCTTCCCGATCCGTCGTGGAAGGTACTTTATTTGTATTCGATCAGTTAGCTCGCATCTTATTTGACCCTGGTGCAAATTTATCTTTTGTATCTGTTAGATTTGCTGCATGTTTACCTGTATTACCTAAGGTGCTGGATTATGTTGTGTCTGTAAGTACTCCCTTAGGAAAATCATCATCTATAGACACTGTTTGTGCCGATTGTGTAGTGCATGTAGAGGGTTATGAGTTTCTTGTAGATCTAATCCTTTTAGACATGCAAGACTATGATATCATCCTAGGTATGGATTGGTTATCCTCACATCATGCCACTGTGGATTGCTTTGAGAAAGTAATCACCTTGAATCTACTAGATGGGAATCGGATTTTTGTGAGAGGTCTAGTGTCAGACCAAGGACCACATGTGATATCTTTTCTGCAGGCCAGAAAGTTGCTTGCTAGTGGGTGTAAGGGTTACCTAGCACATGTTAAGGTGCAGGATGATTCTACTCCTGATTTGACCCAGATGGCGGTGGTGCAAGAGTTTCCTGATGTGTTCTCTGAAGAATTTTCAGGCTTGCCACCAATACGAGAGGTAGAGTTTGGTATTGAGTTGGTGCCAGGTACTGCACCTATCTCCAGAGCTCCTTACCGCATGGCTACCTCAGAGTTGGCTGAACTTAAGAAGCAACTGGAGGATTTGCTGGAGAAAGGTTACATCCGGCCTAGTGCTTCTCCCTGGGGAGCACCAGTGCTGTTCGTAAAGAAGAAGGATGGAACCCTGAGGATGTGTATAGACTACAGGCAACTGAACCAAGTGACTATCAAGAATAGGTATCCTCTCCCCAAAATTGATGATCTATTTGATCAATTACAGGGAGCTACAGTGTTCTCTAAGATTGATCTGAGATCAGGGTATTACCAGCTTAGGGTCAAGGATGAGGATATATTTAAGACTGCTTTCAGGACCAGGTATGGGCATTTCGAATTTCTAGTTATGCCTTTTGGACTGACGAATGCACCTGCTGTCTTCATGGATTTGATGAACAGGGTATTTCATGAATTGCTCGATTCTTGTGTGGTGGTTTTCATAGATGATATCTTGGTGTACTCTCGGACTACTTCGGATCATGTCAGTGACTTGCGCAGAGTGCTGGAGATTCTGAGGAAAAACCGATTATATGCCAAGGCTAGTAAGTGTGAGTTTTGGCTATAAAAGATCAGTTTCCTTGGGCATGTGATTTCTGGTCAGGGGGTGTCTGTGGATCCAGTTAAAGTGCAAGCCATCCTTAATTGGGGAAGACCGACTAGTGCTACTGAGATCAGAAGTTTCCTGGGTCTAGCAGGTTACTACCGGAGGTTTGTTGAGGGATTCTCCAAGCTGGCGGGTCCTTTAACTAAATTGACCAGAAAGGAGGCCAAGTTTAATTGGGATGAGAAGTGTGAAGAGAGCTTTCAGGAGCTGAAGAGAAGGTTGACTAGTACACCGATCCTCATTATTCCTAGTGATGGGGAAAGGTTTACTGTCTATACGGATGCTTCAGGCAAGGGGTTGGGTTGTGTCTTGATGCAGAAGAGTAATGTGGTAGCTTATGCTTCGAGACAACTGAAGGAGTATGAGTCGAACTACCCTACTCATGACTTAGAGTTGGCGGCCGTAGTCTTTGCTTTGAAGATATGGCGCCACTATTTGTTGGGTCAAGAGTTTGATCTGTTCACTAACCACCAGAGTCTCAAGTACATCTTCACTCAGAAGGAGTTGAACATGAGACAGAGAAGATGGATGGAGTTGATCAAAGACTATGACTTCGCTATTCAGTATCAGGCTGGAAAGGCCAATGTAGTAGCTGATGCACTGAGCAGACATCCAGTAGCTTCAGTAGCGGCACTACGGGTCAGTGAGTGGCAGTTATTGCAGGAGTTCAGAGATCTCAGGATCAGTGTTTCTCCTAGAGTTCAGTCGGGTTATGTGGCTTTCCTCAGAGTACAGTCTGCTTTGTTGCGGAAGATCAGAGATCAGCAGTCTGTGGATCCGAAATTTGCTCAGATCAGGGATAGTTTGATTGCGGGTGAAGTTCAGGATTTTAGCTTGTCTGATGATGGTGTTATCCGGTTCCGTGGAAGGGTGTGTGTCCCTGAGGAACCGAGCTTGAGGAAAGAAATATTGGAGGATAGCCATAACTCCAAATATTCTCTACACCCTGGCGTGACTAAGATGTATCAGGACCTTAAGAAGAGCTTTTGGTGGCCGGGTATGAAGAAAGAGGTAGTTGATTTTGTCTCTAGGTGTTTAACCTGTCAGACTGTGAAGGCTGAACACCAGAAGCCTGGTGGTTTGTTGCAGCCCCTTCCTATTCCTGAGTGGAAGTGGGAATGTATCAGTATGGACTTTGTGTGTGGTTTGCCCAGAACCAGATTGGGTCATGATGCTATTTGGGTGATTGTTGATAGACTCACTAAATCAGCCCACTTTCTCCCGATCAAGATGACTTATCCTTTAGAGAGATTGGCTAGGTTGTACATTGATGAGATAGTCAGACTGCATGGAGTGCCTGTTGATATTGTGTCTGATAGGGACTCTCGGTTTCTGTCCAGGTTTTGGAAGAGCTTACAGGAGGGTTTGGGTACTAAGTTGAGTTTTAGTACAGCATACCATCCTCAGTCTGATGGCTAGACGGAGAGTACTATCCAGACTCTAGAAGATCTGTTGAGAGCTTATGTGGTTGATTGGAGTTCTGAGTGGAACCGGGATCTATCTTTGATAGAGTTCACCTATAATAATAGCTTCCACTCCAGTATTCAGATGGCTCCTTATGAGGCTTTGTATGGGAGAAGGTGTAGGACTCCCTTGTGTTGGGAGGAAACTGGTGATAGATTGATTTTGAGATCTGATGCAGTACAGGAGACTACTGATAAGGTCAAAGAGATTCAGGATAAACTGAAGATTTCTCGGGACAGACAGAAGAGTTATGCTGATGACCGTCGTCGTTCCCTAGAGTTTATGGTAGGGGATCATGTTTTCTTAAAGGTGTCACCTACTAAGGGTGTTATGAGGTTTGGCAAAAAGGGGAAGCTGAGCCCTAGGTTTGTAGGCCCTTTTGACATTATTGAGAGAGTTGGTCCAGTGGCTTACAAGTTAGCTTTACCTCCTGCTTTGGAACATGTGCATAATGTATTCCATGTTTCTACTTTGAGGAAATATCATCCTGATCCATCTCATGTATTGGAGTTGGAACCTCTTCAGATTCAGAGTGATTTGACCTTTGAGGAAAGACCTCTCCGGATTGTGGATAGAAAGGATAAAGTTCTGAGGAACAAGTCTATACCTTTGGTAAAGGTTATCTGGGGAAATCAGTCGGTTGAGGAGGCGACCTGGGAGACTGAAGCGGATATGAGGAAGTTTTATGCTTATCTTTTTGATGATATGGATGCTGAGCTTTAGAGGACTAAAGCTTTATAAGGAGGGAGGGATGTAAGATCCAAGGATCCTAAGTCCTGGTAAGTATTATTTTTGATTTAAATAAAAGTGTTGGCGGGGATATTTTCCTATGTTTTGATTTTGACCCTAGTAATTAATTAATTAGAGCTTATTGGTTGTTAAATTATAATTAATTAATTAGTGCTTATTGGTTACTAATTTTATAATTAATTAATTGGAGCTTATTGGATGTTAATTAAATCCTTATTGGATTTTCGCTTAACTATGGGTTATTGGGTTTACACTTAAATTAGATCTAAAATTCGAATTAATTGGTTAACGGGTTTAAAATTTAAAACCGAAATTTTAAGTGGGTAATTGAGGTTAGGGAAGGAAAGTTGGCGTTTTTTTTTGGCTTGGAAGAAACCTTAGGGCGGCGGCTTGGAGTCTTGGGCGACCTTGAAGGCTTAGACGAAATTCCTTTCTTCCTCTTCTTTTCCTTTAGCCGGCGTTCTTGGGTGCTTGGTGGTGTCTCTCTTCCATTGGTGGCGACATTGGTGGAATTTCAAAGCCTTAGACGAGTTTTGGAGAGGATTTCACCTTGGTGTTCACGGTTCAAAATAAGAGGTGAGTGGAGTGTCTCATTCAAATTCTATCAATTTGGTTGTGTTAGTTGATACATTGGATTGATTGGAAATTTACCATGTTAGAAAACCGAAACTCAAGACTTCACCATGTTGAAAACCGAAATTTGCAAAGGAGTATTTATGTTGAAAATCGAAATTTGCAAAGGTGTATTTATGTTGAAAACCGAAATTTGCAAAGGTGTATTTATGTTGAAAACCGAAATTTGCAAAGGTGTATTTATGTTGAAAACCGAAATTTGCAAAGGTGTATCTATGTTGAAATACCGAAATTTTGCAACATGAAATTTAAGGTATTCTTATAGGGGATTTAGGTAGTATTAAATCAGTGATTCTTGAGCATGAAATTCTTGTTAACTAGGTTTAAATTTTAAGTTAGATAATATGTTGTAGAACCGTGGGCTATATGTGTTGTATTTTAATCCTATGTTAAATATTTGAATGCCCTGATAAATGCTAACAATGCTAATAATTTTATGGCCATGTATTCTGTTTGAGAAACTTGGGTGATAACTTAGCAAGGTTATACTGAACTGATCAGCATGAAACCTAAGGACTACACTACATTATGTGGTTATGTGATTTTCGAATATTATGTGTTGTGGTCTGTGTAACCATTATGGGATGGATAGGACTAAGGCTAAGTGTAACCGTGTACTCAAGGGGATAGTCTATATGTGATATGTTAGGGGTTAGAGATTTTAGGCCTGTGTTTGTGATATGTGAGGGGTTGATGTTTCAGCCGCCTGTTGTGATTATCGTGATGAAAATGACTATCCTAGAGTCTGGTCGACACTTAGGAGTCCACTTTTGTGAAATAAGATATAAGATGTGTCTAGTGGTTGTCCAGGTAAGGAACCCTTTGGGAGAACGAGTGATTGACGCAAAGTGCCATGTCTTGGTCGGACAGGGGCCACCTCTTGATGTCATTACTCTTAGACGTTTAGATTTTTGTGTTATGGGGTGGTGTAGATCAAGGTATCACATCTTGACCGGGTGGGGATTACCTCTTGAGTCTACACACTGTCCATGTTTATGTTGCATGTGATTTGCAGGCTTCTCCTAGTGCTTAGGCCAGAGCCGGGTTGGACCATAGTGGTCACTCTTGATTTATGCTGGACAACTAGGTCAACTAAGTGGTTGGTGGGTTTAGTTGGTTTAGAGTATGACTCTAGAACCTTGGTTACTCTGTGGTGACAAGTGTGAGATGTCTGTACATCTATTTATTTATATGAGTTCTGTTCTTTGTTTTTGTTATATGTTAACATGATGTTCTGCTAAATGTTTTTAAAATAATCTGCATGTATCTTTGATTGTATGCTATGGATGGTCGATTGAGACTATCCACTCACTGGGCTGTGTAGCTCACCCTTCACTATTTTCAGGTGTAGAGCAGGGGCGCACTGCCTGAGTTAATGTTGATATGGATATTGTGATTTTCTCTACAACCATGCTGATTTAATGTATAAAACTTTTGTGTTTAACTGGGGCCGGTTATGGCCAAACTTTGTGAAATTGTGTTGCCGGATTGTGGCAGTTTTGAGAGTTTGATTTTGTGTCACCGCGGGCTTTGACCTGGTTTCGGTGTTTGATATTATTGATGTTAGTTATGAATTTATAGAATCGACATTGTGGCTTTGGTTCTAAATTCGAGTCGATTTATATTTTTGCGATCAGATTTTATATAAATGTGAACTTGCATATGTCTAGTGCAAGTATTGCCTGGTGACAGGTACCTTTATGTGATTTATGGATTTTACGGATTTTATGTGGCTTTGATATAACTGTTGCCTTGCATATGTCTAGTGCAAGGATTGCGTGGTGGCAGGTACATTTATGAAATTGTGTTTTGTGGAGATTCTATGTATGCATTCTCGAAAATTTTCAGATCGGGTTTTCCTGAACTTGGTTTTACTTAGCATGTGCATCGATCTTGTATGATAACATCCTGTTCTTCTATGACTTGTGTTGCTTGTTTGGGGTTAAAATAACGGGATGTGACAGGTCCTTGGACCAAATGCCCCTACTCTACCATTACCCCATGTAGAGAAGACCTTTGTGAAAGAAAGAGCGAATTGGAAGCTTTCACAGAGCACCACTGAGGCAGCTTTTACACCACCGTTGAGTGCAGTTTGATGACACCAAAATATATAGTATATTTTGTATCATTCTATGTATCTTTTCATGCTAAATTGAGGATCTTTTTGCTTATTTTTATGCTGAATTCATCAAATATTGCAAAGTCTACTTCTATTTTGGTTTTTCATGGTTTTCAGGTAAAAAGGCATTATTTCAAGTCATTTTCAAGCAAAATCAAACACATAAAAGAGTTACCATCATCAAGAGGAGGTCACCCAATTTCACACAAAACGGAGCAAATCAGCAAAATATGGCAGTGTCGTAATCCATTTTACGGTACTGTAATTTCAGACAGTACCGTAAAATCAGAACACTGTCGTAATTTGGAGGATTTTCTGAACATAAAGTTTTTGTGATTTTACGGCACCGCCATAAAGAATTACACTGCCGTATTTTTCAGCGCTTTCATAACAGAAACCTTTGTTGATTTTACGACATGGTCGTAAACGATTCTACGGTACCGTATTTCCCAGGCGATCCAGACCAGAGAATTCGTCCGATTTTACGGCACCATTGTGAAATATTTTATGGGCCATAATTTTGACTTTCGGTGCACAGAATGCAAATACGGCACTGCCATAAATTATTACACGGCCATAATTTTCAGTCAAAATCGTGAGTTTTCCGTGGCTGAAACTTGTTCGGGCCATAACTTTTGATCCAGAGCTCCAAATTGGAATCCGAGAGTTGTAGCTGATTCGTCTTTAAGAGGAGACGACACACGCACCAAAAGGAGGAACTTTTATATAGTATCGAGGGAGCAATTGCCAGAGAGATGGCTAGGGTTTGGCCTCACGCCGAGAGGCATAGAGGGCACCTCAGACCTTGATTTTCATGCAGAAGCTTTGCCTGGATGAGAGGAAGATACCACAGAAGTTTCAGAGCGTTTGGAGTCCGATCGGAGGAGAAATCAACAAAACAACGGTGATAGCGCTGTTCATCGAAGCAAATTACAGCTGTAAACTCTTTTACAGCCATGGTGTAAAGTTCTTTCTCCTTTCTTTTCATTTTCTAATCACTCTGAGACTATGATTCATTGTATTTTTTACTCCATGCAAGCTTAGACACATTTTGGGACATAGGGTTTAATCCCTTTGATTTCTAATGATTAGATAATTCTTCTTTTTTCGTCATGATAATCTGCGTTGTGATAATTCTACTTTTGTGATGAATTGTCTTTAACTTTCCATAGATCTATGTTATTATCCATGTTTTAGAGTTTTCGTAATGAGACTGAAAGATGATTTGCTTGAGAACTTGGAACCCTAGAATTGCATGTTAGGATCCCTTCCTTAGGTTAGATCCAACTTGATTTGTTCTAGTAGATTAATTGTCATGTTTAATAATATTAATCTAGGATTGAGTTATTGTGTCAAACGTAGAGATCTTGCACGAAAGTGAGGATCGGAACATTGGAGAACCCTAGGTAGAACCTGTGTTGAGACTCGGATGCACGAAAGTGATCCTTGAGGCTCCACTTGTGATGATCAACTTAGAATTCAGATGCATGAAAGTGATCCTTGAGTTCTTTGTTGATGGGTTACTTATCTGCAGCGTTTGGATAGATCTTGCGCGAAAGCGAGGATTGGTCCCTGCGTGATTGTCTGCACGAATGTGAGATAATCCTTTTATGAAGTAAATTAGGTCTTTATCATAGCAAAATTTGATTGACGAACCTTTTATTTATATCTTATCATTGAAATCAAGGTGGATGAAACCCTAGTCCCATGTTTATCTCTCTGATTATCCTTCGTGTTAGCTATACTGCTTACTTTCATCATATTCGGTTTACTTAGCTAGCGAGAAAATAATTATTTGGTAATTAACAATAAGGTATTTGTGGATTGATATTTTTATTACTTCGATAATTCTATGCACTTGCGGAAACCTATCACAGTTCCACCACCACCCACTTGGGGTGGAAGAGATGATCCTTCTGGCAACATGCAAGATAAACTTGTGGGGCTTCTAAAAACTCATTCAAAAAGACACACCCTTTGTCTGGGATGGAGAGTTAGGTTTTTTCTCTCTCATTTTATTTCAAATCCAGAGGTTAATCATATTCTGGCAACTTTACGTAAGGCAGAGTTTGGTTTTTTGGGGGTCAAAATTTCGCAGGCGAATACTGACTGGAAAATCATGATCGGGATAGTGGACCCAAGTTTAGGCAAGTCGCTCTCTCTTCTTTTATATGAGTTGTTGGATTCAAATCGACTAATTGTGTAGGTAGAGAGATGCATCCCTATCCCTATGGCTGGACAACCCAGATAAAACGACCAGGTCTTTTCGAGCTAAAGATGTTGAGTTTACCAAGCCCAATCCGATTGAACCGGCCATGTAGCCAGTCCTCTTAGCTTTAGAGCGACACCTAAATTACTTCAGAGAAGATTACAGGGTTACTCCCCATAGCCAAAAAAAGCTTAAGCTATAATAAAAGTTATGAAATCCATTTTAAACTATAAGTAAATGTTTATAATCAGTTTGAAATATAGTAAATTAACAAAATTAGCAACTCCATGATGAAAATTACCAAGTTTTGAAAGTTGAAGTGGGATGTGATTGAGGAGTGAGCTACTATTTGGTGCTTATCAAGGATTCTCCACATAGGATTTCACCGGTGATATGGTGGAAAGGTGGCTGGAATTAAGGCTGTGTTTCCATAGATAGGAAACTAGGAGGAAAGTGTTGGTGTATATGCCCTTAGGACCTGTTGTTGGTCTATCTTATGTACTATTTGACATTGATATCTTATATATATCTTTCTGGCAATGTCATTATTATGTTATGTTTACATCTGTGAATATATACTTACAAAATAATATCCCTGGAGATAGATTATTTCTGCGCTAAAACTCTATCCCTAGTTAAGTACCTTACTGGATATGAGATAGCTCTAGGTACATGTGAGACTGGTATATGGGCTGGTTAGGCACAAGATGCTAACGCAGACATATGGGTATATCAGTGGTAGATATATTGGATCTATTGGGAAACCCCGGGGATTTTTTACAATTTTCATAGAGATTACAACACAAGTGCAGTTGAATAATATCCCCGAAACGGGCCGGTCCCAAAAACCCAGTGAAGATCGTCATGCGAGGGGGTCGACACGATGAGATAGTAAGTACCTAGAGCAAGCGTGAAGGTCAATGTCAAGGTAGGCACCCAAGGGTGCGCCCTCTGTAGTCTCACACACATGGATGCCTTGAATCCTCATCTTCCACGCCCGGTGCTAGCCTCGGGAAGAAGATCCAAGCCTTAGTTCACTTTCTATATCTCTTGAGCCACCTTGAAAGGAAGAAGCGCCAAGAGGAATGAGAGGAAGATGATGCCGCCAAGGAGAATTCTCTCTTGCGCCAAGAAGAAGAGGAGAAGACTAGCTTGTTGCCTTGGAGGAAGAGAAGTTGCGCCACTTGAGTTGCTCTTGCCTCTCTATTACTTGTTCACGCCAACATGTGCTCTAGCTCTCGCATATACACATGTATATATAGAGAGGCAAGAGGGGGCAGCAATACAGGAGGTGGACGCAACTTTCATGAAGAAATCGGCATGGAATAAGAGCTTGGGGGTGCAATTAGGGTTAGGGTTAAGGAAACTCTCCAAGAGCATTCCATAAAACCCTTCCCATTAGCCATATTCGCCAAAGACCTTCCAAAGAAGTTCCTCAAGCCATATCAGCCCCAAGACTTGCCATAGAGGCAAGCATTCCATCCAAAGAACCAAGGGGAGGCGCCAAGGCGCCAATTGCTTCCATAAGAAGCAAATTGCGTCAAGCTCACCCCATTATGCCCTTGGCGCCAATGGGGTTGGCTTTACTCCCCATTATACCCTTTTGGGTTCTTATCCCTTCATGACAACTTGTTATTGGGCCTCATTGGATAATTAGCTAGCCTAAACTTCATTGCATGGGTTGATTAAGCCATTGGATCCAATACAATGCAACCCTAACCAAATGTGACCAATCTTGGTCAATTTTGGGTCAACTTGCTAAAAATGAATTTCGGCTCCAATAACTCTCTTCTATCTCATTAGGCCCATTGGCGCTGATGAAATCTCCCAATTAGATTCGAGTTATCCAATAACTCGATCATAAGGCTTCTCGATCAATACGAGAACTCGAGTATCAAGGTGTGCGACCCTGTAGGTTCCTCTGAAGTTGGTAACGCTGACCTAAGGTCACCACAAGTAGTGAGTGTCACCTAGCAATGCATCGTTGCTACCCAAGTCATCGGAATGGATATCGATATCGACATCCCCATCAACGCAACTAGGTACAGATGCATTATAGCCTCTTTGCCAAACTGATATCCGATTGGACAAGTTTGTCACCACTTGTTTTCACCCAACCACTTGGTTATGACTAAATCAGGTTTTCACCTAGGTATGGCCGTACACTTTCAATCATAAAACCATAGAGGAGCTCCATGCATATCAAGCTTCCCACAAGAAGGGGCAAATCCTCTGTTTGTCCATTGACCTTTTTATATGGATCGTGACATACTCAATGATAACCGTTATTACCTCCTAACTACGGTGAGGTATTAGGTTGAATCAAAGCATGTCCTTAACCTTATAGAATAGTCAATGACCTCAAGTCAAGGGATCAATGCATCTCCTATGACTTGTGAGGATAACTCATGACATCAAGTCATTGCCTAACAGTGGGTCGGTCCAGTATATCCTTCACTGATATACCCATATGTCTGCGTTAGCACCTCGTGCCTAACCAGCCAATATAACAGTCTCTCATGTACCATAGCTGTCCCATATCCACTATGGTACATTGACTGCGGACAACCATTTGAGCATAGATCCAATTTGTCTCTAGGGACATTACCATGTAAGTACACAATCACATATGTAGACAAACAATGATAACGACAATGTCAGAATGATATATAAATATCATATTCAAGTAGTACAAAGATAGACCAATACTAGGTATTAGGGCATATACACCAACAATCTCCCACTTGCACTAAGACCTAGAGGTCGACCATCCTCAAGCCCATATTCTTGGCATGACCATCATGCTTCTACTACGCCAAAGCCTTGGTTAGTGTGTCTACTAGATTGTTCTTTGTGTCAATTCTGCTAATCTTGTCATCACCTCAGTCAATGATCTCTCTGATCAGGTGAAATCTTCTGTATATGTGTTTGGACCTTTGATGAGATTGTGGTTCCTTAGCTTGTGCAATTGCCCCATTGTTGTCACAATAGAGCTCAATGGGATCCACTGCACTTGGAACCACCTGAAGATATGATATGAACTTCCTTATCCAAACAGCTTCTTTGGCTGCCTCAGAAGCGGCCACATACTCAGTCTCGGTTGTAGAATTAGTTATGGTGGATTGCTTGAAGCTCTTTCATCTTGAACACATAGCTGGCCTGCAATTTAAAGTCATTAGGGTCAGACTAGCACGACGCATCAGTGTATCCCTGAACACTGATGACTCTAAATTTCATAGTGTTTTTTCATACTTATTTAGTAGTCTTTGGAACCATAATCTCACTCTCTTGCCTTGTTTTTATACCTTTTTACCAAATACTTTGGAATCTACACAATCTTTGGTTTTTGATCAATTTCAGGCAAAAAGGCATCATTATCACCGGTTTTCGAGCAATCCCGATGCATGAACGAGTTCTAGACATCAAGAGGAGTTTACACAACAAATTTCAAGTAAAAAAGGATCTTCTAGCAAAAATACGGCACTACTGTATTTTTGGGCGCAAACCCCACGGTACCGTATTTCTCATCAGACTATGGTTAGAAATTTGAGGTGAAATACGGCACCGCCGTATGAAACTACACGCTGTCGTATTTTCCAGCGATTTCAACCAGAGAGTTTCGGCAAGAATACGACATTGCTGTATGAAAGTACACAGTACCATATTCTGTGACAAAGTTGAACAGAAAGTTTTAGCAAGAATATGGCACTGCCGTATTTTTGAGAGAAATTGTCACGGTATCGTATTTTTAGCCCAGATCTTATAGAAGAATAATACGTCACTACCGTAATCCATATACGGTACCGTATTTTGAAACCCAGATTTCTAAGTTTTTCGCCGCAAATTTAAAAACACGATTTCTCGAAACTTATGGCACCAATTGAAGATCTGGAAAAAGGGGAAGACTCAAGATAAGGGTTAGAGAGAATTTGAAAGGAATGATTTTGATCCACGACTTAGAGAGAATTTGAAGAAATCGCCGCCGCGCTAGGGTTCGTCGCCGTTCGCTGTACAGACCATCTCCGGCCATGATTTTTGAAAGGAAGCTTCGCTTGAGGAAGAAGAACACACCACAGAACTTCCAGAGTGAAAGGAGACTGATCGAAGGAGAAATCATCAAAAACACACTCGCGACACTGTTCATCGCGACTGTGAAAGCAATTTCGGGTTGCATTTCTGGTGCAACCCTGTTTCATAATTCTTACTCCTTCTTTGCTATCTATAATCATTCAAAAACTATGTTTTGCTGTGTATCTTGCATTATGCTAGCTTCATTTTCTCTTGGGACATGGGGGGTGTAATTCTCTTGTTATTTCAATGACTAGATAACTTTTCTACATCGATATATCTTTGCTATGGTTATTTTGCTTATGCAATTCATGCCTTTAATCATTTTTAGTATCATGCATTAACATGTTTTGGAGTTTTATGCTATGGACTGAGAAGATGATATCATAGAACTTGGAACCCTAGAATTTATAATAAGAACTCATCGCAAGAGATTGGTTGTGTTCTTATCTTTAGGTTTTAGAAGTTAATTTCTTATTAATGTTATGACCAGGAAATTATTATTGTTTCAGACATGAAAACATGCTAGAGATAGATGTTAGATTGTTGGAAAACCTTAAGTAAAATATGTGAAACTAAGGTGCAAGAGTGCTTAGTTTCACTTGAGATCTTGGCATTGAGATGAAATGCATGAGAGTGATTCTCAATCTCTTTAACCAAAATTCACTTATACTTAGCATCGAATTAATCTTGCGCGAGAGTGAGGATTGTTCTTTGTAAATTAATTGCACGAGAGTGAGTTGGTTTGTTTGTTAAGTGAATTATATCTTAACCATGAAAAATAAATAAATTGATGAATCTTTAATCATGTATAGTCATAAATATCAAGATGAATGAACCCCTAGTCCCGATTCTCTCATTATGATTTTCTCCAATACTCGTTCGATTGCTATTTTCACGATTCTCGATTCGCTTAGCTAGTGAAAACTCAATTAGTCAGTACTTAACAACAAGGTCTCTGTGGTTCGATATCTTAAATATTACTTCGAGTATCCGTGCACTTGCGGAGTACAACAAGTTTTTGGCGCTGTTGCCGGGGACCTCAGTTTTGTTGATATTGATATAATTGTTAGTATTGCTAGACTAAGTTTTTATTTGTTTTTGTCTTTGTTTTTTTTTACTATTTTCTGTGATGGATTTTGATTTTCTTTTAAGCTCTATAATTTCTGAACTTTTCTGACATTCTACTTGTTTATGCGTAGAAATCTTAGGTCAGGACCATTAGTTCCTTTTGATCCTGAAATTAATAGAACTCTTAGATTGCATAGGAAGTTGAGATTTGTAGAAGGGAGAGAAGAAGAATCCATCATGGCAGTGAGGAGAACACTTAGAGACTATGCAGCCCCTAGTACACAGCGAATTCATTCCAGTATTACTAGGCCTGCTATAGATGCAAACTACTTTGAGATTAAACTAGCGTTCTTATCAATGATCCAACAGAATCAGTTTGGAGGATCTCCTTTGGAAGAACCAAACCAACATTTATCTGTTTTCCTTGAATTTTGTGACACCATAAAAATCAATGGTGTATCTGATGATGCTCTTAGACTAAGACTGTTTCCTTTTTCTATAAGGGACAGAGCAAAAGCTTGGCTTCATTCACATCCAACTGGGACATTCGCTACTTGGGAGTGGCTGTCAAATGCCTTCTTGCAGAAGTATTTTCCTCCCAGTAAGATGGTTCAGTTGAGGAACCAAATCTTAGGCTTTGCTCAGAGAGATGGTGAATCATTTAGTGAAGCATGGGAGCGCTTCAATGAGTTACAACGGAAGTGCCCTCATCATGGATTAGAAGATTGGGTGTTAATTCAAACTTTTTATAATGGTTTGCTCTACAACACACGCTTAACTATTGATGCTGCTGCAAGGGGAGCACTGATGAACAAGACTGTTGATGCTACCTATGCCTTGATTGAGGAGATGGCGCTAAATCACAACTAGTGGGCTTCGGAGAGAGGAGTGCTTTATCGGCCTTCTCATGGTAAGAACGATGGTGATGGTTGGCGTTTTCTTGCAGAAAAGGTAGATTCATTATGCAACCGTTTTGATTCTTTTCAAATGCAAACCACTTCTGTTTCATCTGTCATTTGTGAAGTTTGTGGGAACCATGGGCACTATGCTAAGGAGTGCAAGGTTATAGTGGATCAGGAGAGTGAGCAAGTCAATGCAGTAGGGGATTACAATCAAGCCAGAAATAATGACCCTTACTCTAATACCTACAATCCTGGTTGGAGGAACCATCCTAACCTATCTTGGAAGAGTAACAATCAAACTAGTGGGAAAAATGAAAATAGAGTTATAATCAGAGACAGTCAAACCAGAGTCAACCCCAAAAATCTAGTCTAGAAGAGATGTTTGAGAAATTCATGGGTAAGCAGATGAGAAAAAATGATGAGATTTCAGAAACCCTTAAACAGATAAACTCTAGGTTAGATGGTGTTGTTGCTCATAATAAGATGTTAGAAACTCAGATAGCACAACAAGCTAATGCATCTTATAGACCCCCAGGGAAGTTACCTACAAAACCTAAACCTAACCCTAGGGAACATTGTAATGCCATCATAACTAGGAGTGGAAAACAGTTGGAAGATCCAAGAGGACCATTAGATGATGAAGAGGTTGAGCCTAATGTCATACCTAGTGATGAACCAGTTTTGGAACCACAACCCAACAAGTGCAGTCCCTTCCTAATTCTTCTCCTTCTAAGGAGGATGAGTCTTCACATAAAGGTGACTTACCTTGTGAAGTTGAGGTACCTAGACCTAGTTCCCCACCACCATATAGGACACCTATCCCTTTTCTCCAGAGGATTGTGCAAGCTAAGTTAGATAGGCAGTTTGGGAAATTTTTGGAAGTGCTAAAAAAGTTATACATTAATTGATGTAGGAACACCACCAAGAAGGTCAACAAGACTCAAGAAGACCCCAATTCGTTATGGGATGAATGCTTGACTCTTATTAACATTTTGAGAACTCACTTAAGACTTGTTACTTTGTGTTTTGTTGCTTTGTAATATGCTAAAAACTCTATTTCTATTTTCAGCACTTGATATTATGTTGTAGCTAGGACTAGCCTAGGTTTATTTTGAAGCCGTGGTTTTATTTTGTAGTGGTTGTGATAGGTTGTCATAGTCTAGGTTTATGCACACTTGTATTGCACATGCTGCACCTAAACTCCCAACCCTGAAGTGACCTTGGCATAATGAAAAATCAGTCCATGGAGAAAAGCCAATGTCAAAGACAAACCGGTTCGTGATCAGACTCAGCTGAAGTGTCAACTTCAACACACCAGCCGAGTCCATGTCCAGCAATTCCATCCAAGTCAATCATCAAGTGTCAAATCAAATGGAGATCCCATGAAGTATTCAATCCCAAAACCAAATCAGCCGCCAAGTTAACTTGAAGATAGCTTGCACAAGTATCCAGCGTAAGAACCAACCACAACAGCCTATCAGAGTAGGCCAAAACGAAAAGGCGCCAACAAGTGAAGAATGCCAAGGGCAAAATGAAAAGGCGCCAGCAGTGAAGAATGCCAAGGGTTGTTTCTATGTTAGGAGGAAAGGTTTTAAGCTAGCTTTGTTCACCTTTGCACACTTAGTCGAATATTTTCTAAAACCTGGAAAGCCTTGTGTTTGCGTTTGTGAGAGTTGAGCGTGCTCCTCTTTGGGTTGAGCTAGCTCCCCTTGGTTCCGGTTACCATTTCCATCATCCACCTTCATCATCTTCCCTGTCGATCATCCATAGTCATCCATCCCACGATTACTGTTCCATTGCCGGTGTTGACATCTCCAACGCATTAGCATCTGGACTGGAGTTGAACTACATCAGATCTTCATTCCAACTTGTGAGAATCCGCAACCGAAGCTTCCTGCCTGGCAGGCTCAGGAGGAGTTCGAACCCTTTCCTTAAGGGTCCTAAGGTGTTTTCCTTCCATCACCTTCATTCCTGCACTTACCGTGTGTTTTAGAGCTACATACCTAGGGTGATTCTTGGGCTAGGATTCCCATCCTTCATCAGTGGTATCAGAGCAACCCTTAGGTCCTCTATGTTCAGTTGTTCTTAACCTGATTTAGGTGTGAGAAAATTTTTGTTGCTGTGTTCTGTATCCGAGCATTCTGATATTTGCTGCACTTCTGGAATTTTGTTTGCGGTTTTCTATTGCTGTGTCTGCTACTGAGTTTTGATTTCTGAAGTGTGGCCGTGGATTTTCATCTGCTACGAATTTCACCTGATTTCCTGCCTGCTGAAGCTGCATACTGTTATTTCGTTGTCGGGTTTCTGAAAATTGCACTGTCTGATTTCGGGGTTTTATCGTATTACTGGTTTTGTGCTAGTCTTCACCAACCTACACCATGGTTGTTCGCACTAGGAATAACCAGAATCCTGAAGAACCTAAAAGTCATTCCACTCAAATGGATGCCATCATCCGTATGTTCACTGAACTTTAGGCTGACATGCGCGACTTGAGATAACGGGTAGGAGAGTTAGAGAAGACTAATAGTGACCCCAACACACAACATAGTCCTTTAGATGATCCACACTTAGATGGTCTAGTTGAAACCCAGCCACTAAACCTTGTGCGATCCACAAACCATCAGTGGGGGGAGGGTACTAGTAGGCAGCCCTATGAACCTAGGGGTAGTCCCAGACCTAACTCAGAACATAATCCTGGAAGTAGAGGTGGTCATCCTAGAAATCAACCTTATACCTCCCATGGATATCACTCCGGAGATTCACACCCCAGAGCATATCACCAGCACCGAGAAGAGGAGGATATGTATCGGAACCTTAGACTTAGTACTCCCATCTTTGAAGGGAGCCTAGATACCCAGACTTTCCTAGAATGGCAAACTCAGGTTGAAAATTACTTCATATGGAGTCGGGTGCCTGAACATGGTAAGGTCCAGTGCATTAAGTTCCTACTCAGGGGATCAGCCCAGATGTGTTGGAACAGCTTAGAGCTCAAGATAGCTAGAAGTGGTCTACCTCCCATAACCACTTGGGAAGAAATGAAGTGGAAACTGAGAGAGAAGTATGTGTCTCCACATTATAGGCAGAAACTATATGACCAGCTCACCAGACTTATCCAAGGTAATGACTCGATCATTGAGTATAACAGGAAGTTTGAAGATCTATTACTTCGGTGTGACTTCAATGAGGAGCCCTGGTTATCTTTAAACCAATATAAAGGAGGGCTTAGGAATGATGTCAAGAAAGCATTTATCCAACACAGGTGTGAGACCCTAGCTAACGCTTATCAATTAGCGATGGACATCGAATATGATTTGCAACAACAATATAGATTTACCACACCGAAGCCTAGCACCATGACCTCTAACAATAAGCCGCTTGTACCCAATATTTCACCCAAAGCACCAACCATAGAGAATAGCTAGAGAGATATAAGAATGCCTACACAAACCACTAAAGTGACCTGCTATAATTGCTATCAACCCGGTCATCTCTCTAGGAACTATCCCAAGAAGGCTTTACTGATGGATGAAGTAGTGGAAGAGGAAGAAAACGAACGAGATCCCTATCATAAATGAAGTAGAGCATCACCCCGAGTACAATAGTGAAGAGGAACCCTCCCAATTTACCATGGTGGTAAGATGTAACTATATTAAGGAAGTTCCCACTAAAGATTGGAGATGCACTAGCCTATTTTACACCTACACCCAGTGCAATGGCAAAGTCTGCAAAATTGTAGTAGATAGTGGAAGCAGCCAGAATGTGATCTCTAAGCAAGCTGCTGAGAGTTTGGACTAACCCAAGTGAGACACCCTAAACCATACAACATATCATGGGTTGATAAGACTAGTATACCAGTCACTTTCAGGTGTGAAGTCCCACTGAAATTAGCAAGTCATCAAGGAAATGTATGGTGTGACATCACTGAAATGGACGTGGCAGATGTGCTCCTTGGACGTCCATGGTTGTATGATATGGATGTCATCCACTATGGGAGAAGTAATACATATGAGTTTACCGTGGGAAGAGATAAGATCACCCTTATACCTAGTCTACCTAGAGAGTTGAGGACATCACATAAGAAAGGTAAAGCGGTTGAACCAAAAAATTCCATAACTCTTTTAAGACCTCAGGCCTTCATGCAAGATGTTAGAGAAACTGGCCTCTTCTATACTCTCCTGGTGCAACAAGTGAATCTGGAATCTGAATCTCAGCACTCCCCCATTATAACCGTATTGCTCAAGGACTACCCCACCATTATCCCAGATGAACTACCCAAGGAGTTACCTCCTGAGAGAGAAATTCAGCATGCTATGGATCTTGTGCCGGGTGCCATGTTACCCCATTTACCTCATTACCGTATGAGTCCCCTAGAACATGCCGAGCTGAGAAGACAAGTAGATGAGCTGCTAAGCAAGGGGCTGATTAGGGAGAGTCTTAGTCCATGTGCGCTTCTGGCTTTATTAACACCCAAAAGGATGGTACATGGAGAATGTGCATTGACTGCAGAGCCATTAACAAGATCACTGTTAAGTACCGTTTCCCCATCCCAAGGCTAGATGACCTCCTTGACATGATTGTGGGGTCCTCTTGGTTTTCCAAAGTGGACCTTCGTAGTGGATATCACCAGGTGATGATTAGGGAAGGAGATGAATGGAAAACGGCTTTTAAAACACAAGATGGACTATTTGAGTGGATGGTTATGCCCTTTGGGTTGACCAATGCCCCTTCTACTTTCATGAGATTGATGAATCATGTCTTAAAGCCGTATATTGGTAAATTCCTTGTGGTATACTTTGATGATATTCTAATCTTTAGTAAGACTGAGGAAGAGCACCTAAATCACTTAAGGGCCACTCTCGATCTGTTGAGGGAGGAACACTTATTGCTGAATTTGAAGAAATGTGTTTTTCTTGTCCAAGAGGTTGAATTTCTAGGTTTCATCATTAATGATCTAGGTTTCAAAGTCGATCCCTCAAAGGTTGAAGCCATTGTTAATTGGCCCACCCCAACCTCTATCACCGAAGCTAGAAGTTTCCATGGTCTAGCTACATTCTATAGGAGATTCATACACGGTTTCAGTACCCTAGTGGCGCTCATAACCAACTATTTGTGCAAAGGAAGTTTTGAATGGACACCCTCAGCCGACAGAGCTTTTCAGGACCTCAAAGTAAAAATCACTACCACACCGGTTTTAAGTTTACTCGACGTCAATAAAGTGTTCATCGTGGATTGTGATGCTTCGGGAATTGGAATTGGTGGAACACTTAGTCAAGAAGGGCATCCAATCGCATTTTATAGTGAGAAGCTAAATGAGGCCAGACAACGATACTCCACTTATGATAAAGAGTTTTATGCCATAGTTCATGCCCTTAAACATTGGAGGCATTATCTTATACATAAGGAGTTCATCCTCAATAGTGACCACCAAGCTCTCATTTACTTGAACAGTCAAGTTAAACTAAATCCGACGCATGCGAAGTGGGTAGAACTTTTGCAGCAATACACCTTTGTTTTAAAGCACAAAACTGGAGTACAAAATAAGGTAGCTGATGCCCTTAGCCGCAAATTACTATTACTGAACACACTCCAAGCTTCGGTCACAGGATTTGAGAGAGTCAAAGGCGAGTACAAGGAGTGTATGGACTTTAAAAGTGTGTTCGCTACTCTGGAAGCCGAGCCTACACGCAATCCCAACTTTGAGGTTAAGGAGGACTACCTATTTAGGAGAGGAAAGCTATGTATTCCATGCACCTCCTTGAGGGAATTCTTGGTTTGGGAACTACATGGAGGAGGTACCGTCGGTCATCATGGGCGGGATAAGACCTTAGCTTTAGTGGAAGAATGATTCTATTGGCCCAACATGTTTAAAGATGTATCTAAGGTGGTTGGGCATTGTCAAACATGTCAAGTATCCAAGGCAAGGAGGCACAATACCGGGTTGTACATGCCTTTACTAATACCCGAGGGACCTTGGCAAGCCCTGAGTATGGATTTTGTGCTTGGTCTTCCTCGCACCAGTGCTCATTATGACTCTATCTTTGTGGTGGTGGATAGGTTCACTAAAATGGCTCACTTCATTCCATGTACCAAGACCATAGATGCTTCCCATGTAGCAAGGCTCTTCTTTACAAATGGGGTGCGCTTACATGGTTTGCCCCGCACCATTGTATCTGACAGAGATGTTAAATTCGTGGGGCACTTTTGGGTTACCTTATGGAAACTAATGGGCACTAAGCTTAATTTTTCCACTGCATATCACCCACAGTCAGATGGACAAACTGAAGTAGTAAACCGATCCCTGGGGAATATCCTAAGATGTTTAGTGGGTGAACACCCAGGTACATGGGACAAGCTTTTACCAACTGCGGAATTTGCCTTTAATAGTGCTGTGAATCGCACTACAGGCGCTAGTCCTTTCCAGCTCAACTATGGATTCCAGCCACGAAAACCCATTGACCCAGCTCCCTTGCCAACACCCTTTAAGCAAAACCACTCAGCTCTGTCTTTTGCTCAATAAATTGTCAAGATTCACAATGAAGTGAAAGACCAGATTGCAAAGAACACTCTTAACTATGAGTTGGCTGCTAATCCCCATCGTCATGTTATTAAATTGTAGGAAGGAGACTTAGTTATGCTGAGGAATAGGAAGGAGAGGCAACATGGCCCCAACAACAAGCTCCAACCAAGAGCCATGGGTCCTTTCTGAATATTGAAAAAAAATAAATGACAATGCTTATATGTTGGATTTACCACAGGGTCTTGGGATACATCACACCATCAACATAGAAGATCTGACACTTTACAAAGCTCCGATCCGCATTGAGGTTCCAGCCCCAGCCAAGAGGACCGGACATATACGTGAGGGACAACAACGCTGCATTAATAAGTAAATTCAGCACTATTACCTCGTTCAATGGGAAGATGGGGAAGAAGAATGGTTCGGAGGATGAAGCACGTGCACAATTACCTGCCGAAGTTGAGAGCTTCTCATTTAACTCTCCGGAGGAGAGTTCTCCCAACCCCAAGAAAGCTGATGTAGGGACACCACCAAGAAGGTCAACAAGACTCAAGAAGACCCCAATTCGTTATGGTATGAATGCTTGACTCTTATTAACATTTTGAGAACACACTTAAGACTTGTTACTTTGTGTTTTGTTGCTTTGTAATACGCTAAAAGCTCTATTTCTATTTTCAGCACTTGATATTATGTTGTAGCTAGGACTAGCCTAAGTTTATTTTGAAGCCGTGGTTTTATTTTGTAGTGGTTGTGATAGGTTGTCATAGTCTAGGTTTATGCACACCTGTATTGCACATGCTGCACCTAAACTCCCAACCCTGAAGTGACCTTGGCATAGTGAAAAATCAGTACATGGAGAAAAGCCAATGTCAAAGACAAACCGGTTCGCGATCAGACTCATCTCAAGTGTCAACTTCAACACACTGGCCGAGTCCATGTCCAGCAATTCCATCCAAGTCAATCATCAAGTGTCAAATCAAATGGAGATCACATGAAGTATTCAATCCCAAAACCAAATCAGCCGCCAAGTTAACTTGAAGATAGCTTGCACAAGTATCCAGCGTAAGAACCAACCACAACAGCTTATCAGAGTAGGCCAAAATGAAAAGGCGCCAACAAGTGAAGAATGCCAAGGGCAAAATGAAAAGGCGCCAGCAGTGAAGAATGCCAAGGGTCGTTTCTATGTTGGGAGGAAAGGTTTTAAGCTAGCTTTGTTCACCTTTGCACACTTAGTCGAATATTTTCTGAAACCTAGAAAGCCTTGTGTTTGCGTTTGTGAGAGTTGAGCGTGCTCCTCTTTTGGTTGAGCTTGCTCCCCTTGATTTCGGTTACCATTTCCATCATCCACCTTCATCATCTTCCCTGTCGATCATCCATAGTCATCCATCCCACGATTACTGTTCCATTGCCGGTGTTGACATCTCCAACACATTAGCATTTCGACTGGAGTTGAACTACATCAGATCTTCGTTCCAACCTGTGAGAATCCGCAACCGAAGCTTCCTGCCTGGCAGGCTCAGGAGGAGTTCGAACCCTTTCCTTAAGGGTCCTAAGGTGTTTTCCTTCCATCACCTTCATTCCTGCACTTACCGTGTGTTTTAGAGCTACATACCTAGGGAGATTCTTGGGCTAGGATTCCCATCCTTCATCATTAATATTCCTTTTACTCATGCATTATCTCAAATGCCTACATATTCAAAGTTTTTAAAAGAGATTTTATCTAATAAAAGAAAGATAGAGGACTATGGTACTATGGCACTAACTGAAGAATGCAGTGCTCTTACTCAAAACAAGTTGCCACCAAAATTAAAGGATCTAGGTAGTTTCTCTATTCCTTATTCAATTGGGAATGTTGCTTTCGATCGAGTCTTATGTGACTTGGGAGCTAGTGTGAGTCTGATGCATTTGTTTGTGTGCAGGAAACTTGATATGGGAGCTCCCAAGCCAACTTCAATTTCTTTGCAGCTCGCCGATCGATCAGTAAAATATCTAGTAGGTATTCTAGAGGATGTTCCTATCCAAGTTGGTAAGTATTTCATACCTACTAATTTTGTGGTGCTTGAAATGGAAGAGGATGCCAAAATTCCTATTATTCTGGGTAGACCGTTCTTAGCCACTGCTGGAGCCCTTATCGATGTAAGGAATGGTAAACTTACTTTACGAATTGGCAATGATAATATTGAGTTTGATTTAAATAATTCATTGAAAAAACCTGCATATGCTAGTTCTTATTGCACTATCCATACTATTGATGACACAGTTTATGACATTAGTTGTTTATTTGATGATTCTTCTATTGATGTTTCTATCTCTGATTCTTGTTTTGATTCCCTGGAAAATTCTTGTGAAAAATTTGATAGTTCTGATTTTAAGGAAAATTTTAAGAATAATTTTGATGATGATTTTGATGATGAAAAACATGATATTTTAGATTGTGCTACTTTTGATGATGAAAGTGAAAAGATTCCTAAAGTTGAATTGAAAACTTTACCCGATAATCTTAGATATGAATTTCTTTATCCTAAATCTACTTACCCTATGATTGTGGATGCTCAATTAGATGCCAGGGAAATTGATATGCTTTTGAATGAGTTAAGAATTCATAGAAAGGTAATTGGGTATACCATTGATGACTTGAGAGGAATTAATCCTTCTTTTTGTATGCACAGAATTCACATGGAGGATGAGCACAAGCCATATGTAGATTTTCAGAGGAGACTCAATCCATCTATGAAGGAAGTGGTGAAGAAGGAAGTACTGAAATTGCTTGATGCAGGTATTATCTACCCTATCTCAGATAGTAAGTGGGTAAGTCCTGTACACTGTGTTTATAAAAAGGGAGGTGTCACTGTAATGAAAAATAAGGATAATGAGTTGATACCTGTTAGAACAGTCACTTGTTGGCGTATGTGTATTGATTATAGAAAATTAAATACTGCCACTAGGAAAGATCATTTTCCCTTGCCTTCAATTGATCAAATGGTTGAGAGACTTGCTAAACACTCTTACTTTTGTTATCTTGATGGATATTCCAGATTTTTTCAGATTCCCATTCATCCTGATGATCAGGATAAGACCACCTTTACAAGTCCATATGGTACTTTTGCTTATAGAAGAATGCCCTTTGGTTTGTGCAATGCACCTGCTACTTTTTAGAGGTGTATGATGGCGATTTTTTCTGAATTTATTGAAGATTTCATGGATGTATTTATGGATGATTTTTCTGTCTATGGTTTTTCTTTTAATGACTGCTTGGTTAATCTGTCTCGAGTTTTACAAAGATGCGAAGAGACTAACCTTGTCTTGAATTGGGAAAAGTGTCATCTTATGGTTAGACAGGGAATAGTTTTGGGTCATCTTATTTCAGAGAGAGGAATTGAAGTGGACAAAGCCATGATAGAAGTGATTGAGAAGTTGGCGCCACCCACCACTGTCAAGGAGATTAGGAGTTTTTTGGGGCATGCAGGGTTTTACAGGAGATTCATCAGGGACTTCTCTAAACTTGCTAAACCCCTGACTGATTTACTTTGTAAATATGCCAAATTCTGCTTTCATGAGAAATGTCTGTTTGCTTTTCAGGAACTGAAAAAGGCTTTGACATTAGCACCCATCATGCAACCACCTGACTGGGAGTTACCTTTTGAGCTTATTTGTGATGTAAGTGACTTTGCAGTGGGAGCAGTTCTAGGGCAAAGGAAGGAAAAGAAGCCTTATGTGATCTCTTATGCCAGTAAAGCTTCAGATGAAACACAAAGGAATTACACTACTACTGAAAAAGAGTTGTTGGCTATAGTTTATTCGTTTGACAAATTCATATCTTACATGATAAATTCGAAAGTTATAGTTGTTAGGGAATGCCGGGTGTAATTTAAAATTTTGCAGTCCCAGGACGCAGCGGAAGAAGCATTACACCCGAAACACATTCCGGTCCCAAGGATCCATGCGAGAGAGAAGACACAAGGATGTGTTAGAGATGTACCTCTTTTGCTTGTCTAGATGTCGAAGCCATGTTGAAGGCGCCCAAGTGTTCGCCCTCTACAAGTATCCTCGCGTCGACTCCTTGATCGTTGCTCCCTTCCACGCTTGGTGCTAGCCTCGGGAAGAGAATCGAGCCTTAGGGTATCTTTATTTCTCTTGCGCCACCTCCAAGATGAAAGCGCCAAGAGGAGATGAGGAGGAAGATGATGCCACCAAGTTGCTTCCTTTCTTCTTCTTTGCTTGCGCCACCTTCAAGCAAGGTGCGCCTATGGCCAAGGAAGGGAGAGAGCTTGTAGCAAGGAGATGCCACCAAGCACTAAGAGTCCTTGCGCCAAGAAGAGAGGGAGAGGAAGAAATTGCGGCTCCAAGGAAGAAGTTTGCGCCAAGCTTTGATGTTGTCGCCCTTTGCCCTTGCTTTTGCCCCTCTATGTGTGTTCACGTCTCCAAGAATTCATCATCTAGAGAGGGCGACAATGGGTCCTATAAATAGGACTAGAGGCGGTTTGAGCAAGGGCTAGGATCATGCCAAGTGTATGCCTAGGATGAGGTGTCTTGAAGTAAGGAAAGTCTCCAAGACTTTACTATAAACCTAATTCAACCTATCCATAAAAGTCTAAACACTATATCAGCCCAAGACATGCCTCAAATGCATTCTTACCATCAAAGGCTAAGTGGCTAGGCACAACATGCATGAGGAGTTTCGGCTAGGGTAAGGGTTTTGGGAGAAACTAGGGTTTGAGGTAAGGTAAGTCTCCAAGACATTACCATATACCTCTTCCCTATGTCCATATGCGCCTAGGAACTTCCCATAAAAGTTCTCAAGCCATATCAGCCCCATGACTTACCTTAGAGGCAAGTATTCCATCCAAGGAAGAAGGACTAGGCACCCTTTACTTCCATAATTAAGCAAAGGCGCCTCCCTCACCCCATTATGCCCCTAGGCGCCAATGGGGTGAGATTTCTCCCCATTATACCCTTTTAAGCCAATTCTTCTTCATGAGAACAAATTATTGGGCCTCATTGGATAATGAGCTAGCCCAAACTTCATGGCATGGGTTGATTAAGCCATTGGATCTAATCCAATGCAACTCTAATCCAAATGTGACAAATCTAGGTCAATTTCGGGTCAACCTGCCAAAAATGAAGTTTGGCTCCAATAACTTTCTTCCAACTCATCAGGCCCATTGGCGCTGATGAAATCTTCCAAATGGATCCAAGTTATCCAATAACTTGATCCTAAGGCTTCTGAATGAAGGAACCCCTTTCAAGAGGGGGGGCGAAAACCCTATTAGGATGGCGCATAAAACCTTTTGCAAGCCGAAGAAGGGCTTTCATAGATCTTTATATCGCATATGATCAACTTAGATGGATATGAGAAGGATCCATACCGTCGCCATCTCTTGGATGGTATCTTGGAAGAAGAAAGCAAGAGAGATCTCCTCCAAAGGTTGTCGCACACAAGAGGAAGAAGGCCTACTTCTTTGGGGCAATTTGTGCTAGCAATGCTCCAAAGCTTCCTTGATCGTTTGAGGGACGAAGAGATGAAAACTTGGCCGAATCCTCTTGTCGTCAACCTTCACGCCACCAGCCGTGAGTCGTCCAATGCCAAGAGCGAATTAGCGAGAGGAATAGAGAGGAGGCGTTGCAAGTGAATGTGGAAACGTTCCCACGTTGAAAACCGAAAGTTCCCAAAATAGCAAGCCTTGATTACATGCGTTATGCGTTCACCAAGTGAACCATGCGCAACTCTCTTCTCCCACCTGAACCTTGTGCTCAACCCATGAGCCAGTTCAAGATGTTTGGTTCAATGACCAAACCAAATCAGCCCAAACATTAAGTCTAGATCGAATTAGACCCTAAGGTCCTAGATCTGACCATTCATCTCCAGATGCTTCTGATTTGATCGATCTAGCATCAACACCCTCGATCGAAGCTTACCGATCTCAAGCCCTAATCAATCAAACATGATCAGACCAGATCTCACTTACAATCAGAGTTTAAATCCCTTTAAACTGAACCGAAACAATTCAGTCCACACGATCTGACTTAAGTAAGCCATATCATCAAATTGTGCGACCCTGAGGGTTTCCTTTAAATGTCGGTAACGATAACTTACGTTATCACGATCAGTGAGGGGTATCTAGCAACACATCACTGTCTCCCGATATAAAGGAAAGAGTCTTCCAAGACTACACCCAAAACACAGCTCAAGTGTGAATCCTTTTCACTAGGCTTCACTAGGCATACATATTTCCTTTGCCACTGGATGTTCTTATTGGACAAGCGTGTCAAGCTTGTAGCTCCAATATGATGATCATGATTAGACCAGATGAACACAATCACCTGGGTATGGCCATACACTTTCTCAATCATCTCAGCCGGGGGGGCCCCTTTAGAACACCACACTCCTTAAACAAGGAGACGGCAATCCTATATCTATCACTAGTGCCCTTACCTGACTCATGATCATTATCCAAGATAGTCTATGACCATTATCTTTCAAATGATATTGAACTACCTCAAAACAATGACAATCATCATTTAGAAACACAAGTGATCTCAAGTCAGAGGAGATGTGCCACTTGTAGCAAACAAGGATTATTCACATTGTGACAAGCAATTGAATATCCTAGTAGGGTCTGTCCAGTACATCCAATGTACCCATGAGTCTACATCTTATTCCATGCTCGAAGCATCCTATAAGATTAGAACACATATTAGTCTCAAGCATATCAAGGCTGTCTCAAGTTCACCAAGATATCTCGACTAAGGACTTAACTGCATGTCAGCCTAGCTGAACAACTTTGAGACATTATTCAGAAGAACATATATTGCAGCAGACAATGTAATTAACTGAATAACAACCATGCCTTTATAAACATAATAGTTTATTACATGATACTGTTACAATCCCAAGACCTCAAACATTAGTCTTAAGGGCATATCCCAACAATCTCCCACTTGCACTTAATCTAATGGTTGAGAAATCTCAAACCCATATTATTACAGTGCTTCTCATGCTTCTGCTGGGCCAGAGGCTTGGTAAGCGGGTCTGCCAGATTGTCATCTGTATGTACCTTGCAGACTTTGATCTCGCCACGATCTATGATCTCCCGGATCAAGTGAAACCGTCTCTGTATGTGCTTGGACTTCTGGTGTGACCGTGGTTCCTTTGCTTGTGCGATTGCTCCAGTGTTATCACAGAAGATAACCAAAGGATCAACACTCGAAGGAACGACACCAAGTTCTCTCACGAACTTACGAATCCACACTGCCTCCTTGGATGCTTCCGAGGCTGCAACATACTCGGCTTCTGTTGTGGAATCAGCAACAGTTGACTGTTTAAAACTCTTCCACACCACTGCTCCTCCATTCAAGCTAAAAACATAGCCTGATTGCGATCGGAAATCATCCTGGTCCGACTGGAACGAAGCGTCAGTATATCCTTCAATACTGAGTTCTTCCTGACCACCATATATCAAGAACATATCTTTGGTCCTCCGAAGATATTTCAAAATGTTCTTGACTGCAATCCAGTGCGCCATACCTAGATTACTTTGGAATCGACTGGTCACGCTTAACCCGTAAGCGACGTCTGGGCGAGTACACAACATCGCATACATATTGGACCCAATAGCCGAAGCATAAGGCGTATTGTCCATTTCATCTTTCTCAGTCTGTGTTTGTGGACACTGACTCTTCGAAAGATTCAGACCATGTCTGACTGGAAGATATCCCCTTTTAGAATTCTCTAAATGGAATCTTTCCAGGACCTTATCGATGTAAGTACTCTGGCACAGCCCGAGAAGCCTCTTAGATCTATCCCTGTAGATCTTCACACCTAATACATAGGCTGCTTCTCCTAAATCTTTCATCTGGAAACATTTCCTTAACCATGCCTTCACAGCATGCATTTCAGGAATGTCATTTCCAATGATCAAGATGTCATCGACGTAGAGGACTAGGAAAGTAATCACGCTCCCACTAAACCTCTTATATACACACGGGTCATCCTCGTTCTTGATGAAACCAAAGTCAGTGACTGATTCATCAAAATGAATGTTCCAGCTTCTTGATGCTTGTTTCAGTCCATAAATGGACTTCTTTAACTTGCATATCTTATGAGGATCTGATGGATTAGTGAAACCTTCAGGTTGTGTCATATACACATCCTCATCCAGATTTCCATTAAGGAAAGCTGTTTTCACATCCATCTGCCAGATCTCATAATCATAATATGCAGCTATAGCGAATAGAATCCGAATAGACTTAAACATGGCTACAGGAGAGAAAGTTTCATCATAATCTATCCCGTAGATTTGTTTGAAACCTTTCGCAACAAGCCTGCCTTTATAGGTAACCACGTTACCATCCATGTCAATCTTCTTCTTGAAGATCCATTTGTAGCCTATAGGGATTACTCCCGGAGGCGGATCAACCAAATCCCAGACTTGGTTATCTGACATGGAGTCCATCTCGGCTCGCATAGCTTCAAGCCATCTAGCTGACTCCGGTCCACTGACCGCATCCGCATAAGTGAGGGGTTCATCATTATCAATGATGTAGACTCCGATAACGCTCAGGCTGTCGACGGATCCTACCCGATCTTCGCGGTTCCCGTGATATCTGAGCCTCAGGTTGTTCAATAACCTGATCTACCGGCCCAGGCACATCCATCTGTGCTTGACTACTTTGTCCATCCTCTGGATTCTCATCCAGCTTTATTTCTCTCCCACTGGCCTCTTGCAGAAGAAACTCCTTCTCAAGAAATATAGCCATCCGAGCAACAAAAACCTTGTTCTCCTTGGGATCGTAGAAATAATAACCCTTAGTTTCCTTAGGGTAACCGACAAAGACGCATTTCTCAGATCTGCTCTCCAGTTTCCCAGAGGCGAGCTTTTTGACATAAGCCTCGCAGCCCCAGATCCTGATAAATGTCAAGCTCGGCTGTTTCCCATACCATAACTCATATGGAGTCTTAGAAACTGCCTTGGATGGCACTCGGTTTAGTACCTTTGCAGCTGTTTCCAGTGCAAACCCCCAAAAGGAGTAAGGTAGAGTAGCCTGACTCATCATAGAACGAACCATATCAAGCAACGTTCTATTTCTCCTCTCGGACACACCATTCCATTGCGGTGTTCCTGGCGGAGTGAGCTGTGAGATAATCCCACACTCCTTTAGATAGTCAGTAAACGCATGACTTAGGTATTCTCCACCTCGATCTGAGCGAAGTGCCTTGATATTTCGGCCTAGCTGATTTTGTACTTCATTCTTGAACTCTTTGAACTTGTCAAAAGATTCACTCTTATGTCTCATCAGATAGACATAACCGTACCTACTGAAATAATCAGTGAAGGTAATGAAGTACTGATAGCCACCTCTGGCATGTTTACTAAATGGCCCACACACATCATTGTGTATAAGGTCAAGTAAACCTGAAGCCCTTTGACCTTTGTGAGGAAAAGGTGACTTCGTCATTTTACCCATCAAACAAGCTTTGCATGTATCAATCTCCTTATAGGAGAATGATCCCAGCAGTCCATGTTCATGCAACCGCTTAATGCGTTTCTCGTTAATATGGCCTAAACGACTATGCCATAGCAAGGTGCTGTCATCAGCATACTTGGCTTTCTTATTATCAATGTTTTGTATAGAATTTTCCATGTCCAACATGAATAACCCATTGTTAATTGAACCAGTTGCATAAACAATATTATCATAAGATAAAACACACTTTGAAATATTGCATTCAAAGGCAAATCCTTTCCTGACAAGAGCAGGAATAGAGATAATATTTTTAGTAATGCTGGGACCAAAATAACAACTGTTTAGTTCCAATACAAGTCCAGATGGCAAAGAAATGAAATAGTCTCCTACAGCAACAGCAGCAACCCGTGCCCCGTTTCTTACTCGTAGGTCTACCTCATGCTGTCCCACCTGCCTTCTTCTCTTGAGTTCCTGTACATTTGAACAAATGTGAACTCCACATGCAGTGTCCAACACCCATGAAATAGAAGAAGATGAAAACATGACTTCAGTCACGAATATACCTGAGCCAGAAGCGATGCTTCCCCTCTTATCTCCTTGGAGCGCTTTACAGTCCTTTTTCCAGTGACCTAGTGTTGGGGTATGCCCTTAAGGCTAATGTTTGAGGCCTGTGGGAATGTATCTGTATCATGTAATAAACTCATATGTTTATAAAGGCATGGTTGTTATTCAGTTAGCTACATTGTCTGCTGCAATATATGTTCTTCTGAATAATGTCTCAAAGCTGTTCAGCTGGGCTGACATGCTATTATGTCCTTGGTCGATGTATCTTGGTGAACATGAGACAGCCTTGATATGGTTAAGACTAATATGTGTTCTAATCTTATAGGATGCTTCGAGCATGGAATAAGATGTAGACTCATGGGTACATGGGATGTACTGGACAGACCCTACTAGGATGTTCAATTGTTTGTCACAATGTGAATATTCCTTGATTGCGACAAGTGGCACATTTCCTCTGACTTGAGATCACTTGTGTTTTCTAAATGATGATTGTCATTGTTTTGAGGTAGTTCAATATCATTTGAAACATAATGATTATAGACTATCTTGGATGGTGAGCTTGAGTCAGGTTAGGACACTAGTGATAGACATAGGATTGCCGTCTCCTTGTTTAAGGAGTGTGATGTTCTATAAGGGCCCCCCTGGATGAGATGATTGAGAGAGTGTATGGCCATACCCAGGTGACAGTGTTCATCTGATCTAATCATGCTCATCATATTGGAGTTACAAGCTTGACAGGCTTGTCCAATAAGAACATCAAGTGGCAAAGGAAGTATGCATGCCTAGTGAATAGGATTCACACTTGTGCTGTGGTTTGGGTGAAGTCTTGGAAGACTCTTTCCTTTATATCGGGAGACAGTGATGTGTTGCTAGATACCCCTCACTGATCGTGATAACGTGAGTTATCGTTACCGACATTTAAAGGAAACCCTTAGGGTCGCACAATTTGATGATATGGCTTCTTTAAGTCAGATCGTGTGGACTGAATTGTTTAGTTCAGTTTAAAGGGGTGTTAAACTCTGATTGAGAGTGAGATCTGGTCTGATCATGTTTGATTGATTAGGGCTTTAGATCGGTAAGCTTCGATCGAGAGTTATGATGCTAGATCAGTGAGATCTAGAGCATCGAGAGATCAACGGTGATCTTGAACCTTGTGGTTCAATAAGATCGACCATTGCTTGGGCCGATTTGGTCTTGAACCAAAGTCACTTGAACCGGCTCATGTTATGAGCGCTTGGTTCAAAAGGTTCGAATGGGAGAAGAGGGTTGCGGTTCACTTCATGTGAACGCATAACCGAAGTGAGTAATGGGTTACTATTTTTGGATAGCAACGCCCACGTTGATTAGAACGTGTTTACTCCCTTGTCGATCATCAACTTCGGACGACATCTCCTCCCTTCTCGTGTGACAAAAGTCTTGACGAGTGTAGAGGAACTTCTTCTTCGCCAAGCCCAAGGATCTCATCTCCTCCATGCGCAAAGGACCCTTGAAGCTTTGCTAGCACAAAGACGACAAGGAGAGGCCATTCTTCATCGTGTGTGCGTCGACTAGGGAGAAGACCCCTTTCGGTTTTTGCTTCCAACACTTCATCCATAGATGGCGATGGTATGAATCTTATTGGCATTTTGCAATCGATTTTTCATAGTTGATCATATATCATGCTAATGATCCCTAAAACCCTTATTTCCGCTGCGTTGAAACACATGCGCCCATTAGGGTTTTTCGCTCCCCCTTGAAGGGGACCCCTGCACCTAGCTGGCCACAGTGGAAACACCTGTATTCCTTGGACCGCTTAACCTTCTGTTTCAGAGCCTTGCTGTAGCTCTTGACAGGGGCCTTGCCCTTCTTCCCCTTCTTCTTGTTCCTTGAAGGAACCATTAAGACAGAGGTTGAAGGCTTTCCCTTCAGAGTTTCCTCAGTAGTCAAGAGCATATTCAGCAGCTCTGCCGGAGTACAGTCGATTTTGTTCATATTAAAATTAATAATGAACGCATCGAATGAAGGCGGGAGAGACTGGAGAATAATGTCCACAGCAAGCTCCTGATTGATGGTATGCCCCAGTTTCTCTAGAGCCTCTTTGTGCCCAATCATCTTGAGCACGTGAGCTCCCACTGGGCTCCCTTCAGCCAGTTTGCTCTGAAAGAAGAGCTTCGTCAGATTATAGCGTTCTGTCCTTGCCTGTGCAGCATACAGCATCTTGAGGTTCGCTATAATTTCTATAGCCGACATATCCTCATGCTGACGCTGCAGCGGTGGCGTCATAGACGCTAGCATCAGGCAAGCGACATCAATGCTATCATTGACGTGCTTTTCATAGGTTTCTCGAACCGCCCTTGCGGCGTTCGGAGCGGGCTACGGCGGTATCGCCGACTCGAGGACATACAGTTTCCTCTCTGCCTTAAGAACAATCTTAAGGTGTCCGTACCAGTCCGAGAAGTTTGGCCCAGCAAACTTCTCCCTTTCCAGTAGGGATCGCACATTGAAGCTCATGGTGTTCGTTGCTGCAGGAATCTACAACAATGCAAGAACAGCAAGGTCAGTATCAATGTTAAGAATCAATCAGGACTTAAGAATGATTCTTTTTCTCACTATTTTATCTGGCTGAAAAATCCAGCAAAACAGCCCGAAAGAGTAGAACTCTTTTAGTGAGATGGGATCCAGATTTCATACTTGGTCTCCGCGTCCCGCTCATGCGAGATAAGATGCACAGAGATGACAAGCACTAATCTCTGGTAGGCAGTCCCTGCCAATCGCCAACCCGTGCGATTCCCCTTCATCTGGGCGATCCAGCAGACTGTGCCAACTGAGTTGGTACAACACAATCTCTGATCCCACAGATGGCTGCCTCCATGTGCTACCATATGCGCCACATATGTAGCCTACATGGCCAAGCTGACCCGACCTACTCCCTGGACCACCACGTGCTATGCTGAGCAACGAGAAGCGATAAATCCCTTCTCTGTAACACGCAGGTGAAATCACACACCGTCTGAAGATAGATGGACGTGCCCACTGAGTGGGTACAACACGGCTCCAACGATAATCAGAACAGTGAGGTTTCGCGTCAGAAGGCTTACGAGCTTGATATTTAATCGTTGGATTTTAACGGTCTTTTATCTTCTTCACTATCATGCAATTCCTATGGCGATAGCAGAAGATAAACTAATCATGCAATTCTAATATTAAACAATAAAAGAAAGCATGGATCTTATGTGGTAAAAGCCCATAGCCTAAGTAAGACCTTAAATAAACTTAAGTCTTCACTTGCTTTTCTTCATGGGTCTTTTGTTGCTCATCTGGCCCAACCCAGGGCCCAAGCGCCATCTGCAGCTCAGGTGCGCCTACCAGGGAAAATGCGCCTGGTCCCAGAGTCGAACCCTGGACCTCCCTCCTGGTCAAGCCACTGCTGCAGGCGCCACTGCCAAGTGTGCTCTGTGCTCTTGTCTGATTAATTTACATATTAATCTATCTAGACAAGATTGACTCGCAGGTCAATTACATTTTATAAATTAAATGCAATGTGATTCGCAGATCACAATATAAAGATTAATTTACAAAATTTACCAGGCACGCAGGCCCCAGCACAGCACACATTTAACATGGGCAGCCCACATAAGATTAAATAAACAGGCAATATGGCATCAAACATCAGCATGTGATCCAATAAGAAAACAAAATTTCGAAAACCGCATTGGCATCAATTTTAATTTTCTTATATGCCCCCACAACCTTACAACGGTACAATAATAGGGATCCACTCATCCAATCTAGTCAGATCCTGTGCCCTTGCATGCACCAAGTCCTAACTGACTTGAGTCAACCCAGTGGTCAACTATGCATGCACCAAGGGCTGAACAACCACGATGAGGTCTGGCAAACGGGTGTGAGCCCGGGCCTAACTCATGTGCGTTCAACAGACGTCTCAACCAGACATCGCTATACACCTATGATGCAGCCGACCTATAGCCACCTCTTGCTTGCGCAAGGGTGCTATCTGGTCCACCCATCTAGGCTGTCAGATGGTCTGATCAGACTAGTTGGATCTAACCTAGAGGATGACTTCAACCCTACTAACCCGTCTAAGGGTTTATAGTAGGCGCTTAGTCTAATGATAGGCGCGCAAGTGATATTCTTTTGATAAAACATCAACAACAAAGATCACAAAGATGCACCTAGTGTGAAACATGCGCAAACATAAAACATGTGATCATATTCGCATGTAAGCTATAGATCTAAGCATGTGTTGCAAACAAGGATCACAATATAGCATTAAGCAATCATATGCATAGATATAAACCTGCTCTGATACCAATTTGAAGGAACCCCTTTCAAGAGGGGGGGCGAAAACCCTATTAGGATGGCGCATAAAACCTTTTGCAAGCGGAAGAAGGGCTTTCATAGATCTTTATATCGCATATGATCAACTTAGATGGATATGAGAAGGATCCATACCGTCGCCATCTCTTGGATGGTATCTTGGAAGAAGAAAGCAAGAGAGATCTCCTCCAAAGGTTGTCGCACACAAGAGGAAGAAGGCCTACTTCTTTGGGGCGATTTGTGCTAGCAATGCTCCAAAGCTTCCTTGATTGTTTGAGGGACGAAGAGATGAAAACTTGGCCGAATCCTCTTGTCGTCAGCCTTCACGCCACCAGCCGTGAGTCGTCCAATGCCAAGAGCGAATTAGCGAGAGGAATAGAGAGGAGGCGTTGCAAGTGAACGTGGAAACGTTCCCACGTTGAAAACCGAAAGTTCCCAAAATAGCAAGCCTTGATTACATGCGTTATGCGTTCACCAAGTGAACCATGCGCAACTCTCTTCTCCCACCTGAACCTTGTGTTCAACCCATGAGCCGGTTCAAGATGTTTGGTTCAATGACCAAACCAAATCAGCCCAAACATTAAGTCTAGATCGAATTAGACCCTAAGGTCCTAGATCTGACCATTCATCTCCAGATGCTTCTGATCTGATCGATCTAGCATCAACACCCTCGATCGAAGCTTACCGATCTCAAGCCCTAATCAATCAAACATGATCAGACCAGATCTCACTTACAATCAGAGTTTAAATCCCTTTAAACTGAACCGAAACAATTCAGTCCACACGATCTGACTTAAGTAAGCCATATCATCAAATTGTGCGACCCTGAGGGTTTCCTTTAAATGTCGGTAACGATAACTTACGTTATCACGATCAGTGAGGGGTATCTAGCAACACATCACTGTCTCCCGATATAAAGGAAAGAGTCTTCCAAGACTACACCCAAAACACAGCTCAAGTGTGAATCCTTTTCACTAGGCTTCACTAGGCATACATATTTCCTTTGCCACTGGATGTTCTTATTGGACAAGCGTGTCAAGCTTGTAGCTCCAATCTGATGAGCATGATTAGACCAGATGAACACAGTCACCTGGGTATGGCCATACACTTTCTCAATCATCTCAGCCGGGGGGGCCCCTTTAGAACACCACACTCCTTAAACAAGGAGACGGCAATCCTATATCTATCACTAGTGCCCTAACCTGACTCATGATCATTATCCAAGATAGTCTATGACCATTATCTTTCAAATGATATTGAACTACCTCAAAACAATGACAATCATCATTTAGAAACACAAGTGATCTCAAGTCAGAGGAGATGTGTAAGATCCAAGGATCTTAAGTTCTGGTAAGCATTATTGTTGAATTAAATAAAATTATTGACTGTGATATTTTATTAGGATTCAAGTAAAATTTATTGATTGTTAGTTATTTGATTTGTGAGTGGTTGTCAATTTATTGTAAATTAATTAGAGGTTATTTGTTTGATTATTGGCTGTTAATTTATGATAAATTATTATTAGTTGTTCATGATAAATTAATTAGGATTTATGGGTTGTAAGTTGTAAGTTAATTAATTTGAAATTATTGGTTAATTAATTAGATCTTATTGGTTAATTAAATCCTTATTGGATGTTAATTAAATCCTTAATGGATTTCGTTAAGTGAAGGGTTAGTGGATGTTAAATTAATTAGTTAACTAACTTATTGGATATTGGTTTAACTCTTATTGGACTTTCACTTAAACTAAGGGATTATTGGGTTAATGGGTTAGACCCTTTTGAATTAATTGGTTAGAGGGTTAAACATTAAAAACCGAAACTTAAGTGGGTAATTTCGGTTAGGGTGGAGACTTTGGCGATTTTTTTGGCTTGAAGAAAACTTGGGCGACGGCTAAGGAGGAGTGGGCGATTCTTGGAGGCGAAAATTTCTTCTTCCTCTTCCTTTTCTTCCTTTGGCCGGCATCTTGGTGTTGGAGGTGTTCCTTGTCAATTGTTGGCGTCTTCCTAGGAGCATTCCAAGGTCTTAGACGAATTCTTGTGGAAGTTTTCACCTTGGTATTTTCGGTTTAGGAGGTGAGTGGAATGTCTTATTTGATCTATTAGTTTGGTTGCGTTTGTGAATTGATACAATTGAATTATTGGAATTTTTATCATGTTAAAACCGAAACTCAAGATGTATTTTTCATGTAAACCAAATTCAAGATGTTCTTCATGGGAACCGAATCTTTGATAATTACTCATGATAATCCGAAATTTTGATGATTTTACTTATGAAATCCGAAAGTTGATAACATGAAATTTAAGGTATTTTATAGGAATTTTGGTAGCCTTAAATCATTGAATTTTGGGTATGAAGTTCTTGTTAATTATGGTTAAACCGAAATTGATGTTTGTAGTTAACATGAAAACCGAAATCTTGATGTTCTTGATAATTGTTTATGAAAACCGAAATTGATGTTTGTAATTAACATGAAAACCGAAACCTTGATGACCTTGATAATGGTCTATGAAAACCGAATCTTGGTATTTGTAGTTAATATGTTACATGTGGTAATTTGTAAAGTAATTTATGTGAATACATGTTTTAGTTTTGTTAATTTTATGGATAGTTTGTATGATCTCATGTTTTGGTTTTATGTTAATTTTTATGGATGCTTGTTAACTGAATTATTGAGAAATTGTTTGAGAAAACTTGAGTGATAATATAGCAAAATTTGATTAAACTTATCAGCATGAAATCTAAGGACTACACTATATCATGTGATATTCGAATATGAAATATTATGTATTTATTATGTGATTTGTGGGTCATGTGAATTTTTAACAATATATGTGATCTTGTGAATTTTGAACAATATGTGTGATTATGTGAATTTGGAAAAATTATAGGTTATGTGAATTTGGAAAATTATGTGATTATGTGATGGTTAGGACTAAGGCTAGGTGTAACTATGAACTCAAGGGGATAGTCCTTATGTGTTATGTTAAGGGTTTGAATTTCAGCCCTGTATTGTGATATGTGAGGAGGTTGATGTTCAGCCTGCCTATTATGATTATTGTGATGGGGGTTGATGTTCAGCCTGCCCGATGTGATTTTTGTGATGACTATCCTAGAGTCTAGTTGACACTTAGGAGTCCACCTTTGTGAAATATGTTCACCTATGTGAAATATGAAATAAGATGTGTCTGTTGTCCAGTAGGAACCTTTTGGGAGAACAGGATTTGACCCAAAGTGCCATGTCTTGGTCAGACAGGGGCCACCTCTTGATGTCATTTCTCTTTTATGTGATGGAGTAATATAAGACCCAAAGTGCCATGTCTTGATCAGACAGGGGCCACCTCTTGATGTCGTTACTCTTTATGTGATGGGGTGATATAAGACCCAAAGTGCCATGTCTTGATCAGACAGGGGCCACCTCTTGATGTCGTCACTCTGATGTGTTATGGGGTGAGGGACCAAAGTGCCACGTCGTGACCTGGCGGGGGCCACCTCTTGATTCTACTCACTATCCATGTTTATGTGTTGCACGAGATTTTGCAGCTCCCAGTGCTTTGGCCAAGCCGGGTTAGACCATATTGGTCACTACTGAATATGCTGGACAACTAGGTTGATTATGTATTGGTGTGTTTAGTGGTTTAGAGTATAACTCTAGAACCTGAGTTTGTGAACCTAAGTTATATGTGTTTAGTTGGTTTAAAATATATGTGTTTAATTGGGTTAGAGTAAAACTCTAGAACCTGAGTTTGTGAACATGAGTTTGTTATATGCTAGTGTGTACATCTGACAGTATATATGATTTCTGTTTCTTTATTTTGTTATATGTTGACATATGTTCATGTTAAAGATTTTTAAAATAATCTGCCTATATTTTTGAGTGTATGTTATGGATGGTCGATTTAGACTATCCACTCACTGGGCTGTGTAGCTCACCCCTCATTATTTTCAGGTATAGAGCAGGGGCGCAGTTAGCATGATATTGATGTTGTGATTTATGCTAATAATGCCGATTGTGGACCTATGTTTATGCTTAATTAATTTGAGGCCGGCTGTGGCCGAATATGAATTTTATGAACTATGTGAACCATGTGATGTGAACCATATGAACTATGTGAATTTGTGTTGCCAGATTGTGGCAGTCAACTGAGTTTGATTTTTGTGGCACCGCGGGCATCAGCCTGGTTTCGGTGTTTGGTGTCAGTTTATAAAATCGATTTTGTGGATTTGTTTTGAGATTGAAGTTGATGTGTATTTTTGCAATCGGTTTTGATACAACTGTAACTTGCATATGTCTAGTGCAAGTATTGCCTGGTGGCAGGTACCTTTATGGATTTTATGAATTGTAATCGGTTTTGATATAACTGTAACTTGCATATGTCTAGTGCAAGTATTGCGTGGTGGCAGGTACTCTTATGAGATTTGTGTTTTGTGAATTTGTATGTGTGGATTTATGGAATTTTTCAGATCGTGTACTTTTCTTGAACTCGGTTTTACCTAGCATATGATCGATCTTATATGAAACATCCTGTATTATTGTGAATTGTGCCATTTGTTTGGGGTTAAGAATGTGGGATGTTACAAGATGTGCCACTTGTAGCAAACAAGGATTATTCACATTGTGACAGGCAATTGAATATCCTAGTAGGGTCTGTCCAGTACATCCAATGTACCCATGAGTCTACATCTTATTCCATGCTCGAAGCATCCTATAAGATTAGAACACATATTAGTCTCAAGCAAATCAAGGCTGTCTCAAGTTCACCAAGATATCTCGACTAAGGACTTAACTGCATGTCAGCCTAGCTGAACAACTTTGAGACATTATTCAGAAGAACATATATTGCAGCAGACAATGTAATTAACTGAATAACAACCATGCCTTTATAAACATAACAGTTTATTACATGATACTGTTACAATCCCAAGACCTCAAACATTAGTCTTAAGGGCATATCCCAACACTGAATAAAGCAACGTCAAGAGTCTATTGCGTGTGACCCCGTAGGATCCATATGACGATGGCAATGATGTAAACATCATAAATAGTGAGGGGTATCTAGCAACACATCACTACTACCCATGTCATAGGACTTAAGTCATTATGGCAACAACTCCTAACAAGCAACGAGGATTCCTATTGCATTACAGATCCCTTTGCATAAGCTGATATCCTGCCATTGGATTAGTCTCAAATTTATTATCCAATGCATTGGTCATGACTCAACAAGTGTGGCCACACTTTCTTGTCATGCACCAATAAGGTGGGGCGCCCCGAGTGGATATCATGCTTCCAATAAGGAAGGGGCAAATCCTACTATTGGTCATTCATGTCTCTACATGACTTATGACATGCCCAATGACAGTCGTTTTGATCTCCCAGTTACGGAGAGACGTAAGACTGTATTAAAGCATACCCATCATCAAATCTAGACATGAATACCTCAAGTCTAAGGATCAATGCAAACCTCTTGCATGTGAGATTGACTTGTTGACTAGACAAGTCAATCCTCACAGTGGATCACTCCAGTGCATCCAATGCACCTGTATGTCTACGTTACTGTGCCCTGCACCTAACCAGCCCATACACCAGTCTCACATGTACCAAAGCTGTCCCATATCTGCTAAGGTACCTTGTTTGGGGATAGCTTATGAGAATGGATCCAATCCAAACTCCTGGGACATTATTTATGCTACTCAATACATCAACGCAGGTAGAGAAGTCTGTATAATAACGACCATGCCTCTATAAAGAGTAATAATTCTATCAAAGTACATTCAACCAATGCCTGACCATGTCCATACATTGGTCTTTAGGGCATATACACCAACAATCTCCCACTTGCACTAAGACCAAGGGCAACTGATGTTTGGTCAGTTCCAATGTCTCTAGTATGACCCATTTAGCTTCCGCTGCGCCAGAGGCTAGGTCAGTGGGTTTTTCCAGATTGCTATCTGTGTTTATTTTATCAAATTTGATCATCATCCATATCCATGATCTTTAAGATCAGATGATATGCTGCAGTACATACTTGAGCATTAAGTTCCTTCTCCTATGCTATGGTCCCAGTAAGGACTATACTGGACCATTAATCATTATGAACTAGATCAAGTTCAAATGAATGAAGCTGCCTCCTTGGCTGCCACAAGCAGCTGCAATGTACTCAGCCTTATTTGTAGAATCTTGCCACTTTGGTTTGCATAATGCTTTTTCAGCACACAACACCATAACAAGGCAAAGTGCAACTCCTGGCTATGATCAATAGTCACTAGACTGGAACGAAGTGTCAGTGTACCCCTGTACACAAAATTCTTTCCTGTCTATCATAGACTAGACTCCAATCCTTTATACTTCCCAAGTATATATATAAGGATCGCTTTCACAGCTATCTAATGTTAAACACTAAAATCTGATTGAAACTTGCTGGCTATGCTCCAAGCATTTGCCACAAATGGTCTTGAGTATATTATTCAAAACATGATCCATCCTACACACCAAATATCAGGATTTTAGACCCATGTTATTACTCTCCAACTGTGCCACAGGACACAACATCTTTGAGAGACTCAGACCATATCTTCCTGGAAGGTATCAATATTTGGAATCATCTAATATAAACCTCTCCAGAAACTCTTGGATGAACATAGATTGACTAAAGGGCAATGACTTTCTTGGATCTCTATTTATAGATCCTCATGCCTAGGATGCAGGCATCATTCCCTAGATCATTCTTCTCGAAATACATATCAAACCTTTTCTTCACCATGTGAAGAGCTGAGATGTCATTCCATGTGAGGAGAATATCATCAATCATCTAGACAAGAAATACTATTAAGGTGCTCCCACTAATCTTCTTGTAAACACAGGCTATTTCAAAACATGCTTGCATAACATCATGCATATCTATATGGCCTTGATATGAAAACCTTCTGGCTATTTCCTTATAGATATCTTTTCAGATGTCCATGCAAGAAAAGTAGTTATCATAACAAGATGCCATAATTGATCATGCAATTATAACAAGCAGATCCCTAATGGACCTAAAGCTCAGCTATTGGTGAAAATTTCATCATTATCCACCCAGTGGATTTGCCTGAAATTATTGTTCACTAGCTTGTCTTTTAAGGTAACAATGTTACCTTCCATGTCTTCAAGAGACAATGCTATAAGAGACAATGCTCACATGTATCATAATCCTGAACTAGGCTCACATGTATCATAATCCTGAAAGGATAATGATCCCAATAGTCCATGGACTTTTGGATGTGACCATTGTTCTATGGTTCAAGAGACAATGCTATAAGAGGAATTTTATTGAATCATTAGATCTGATCTTGTGTTACATATAGGACCATAAACTATTGTCAATTGTATCACTTCAATAGAACATCTCAGATTAAAGAAAAATATTATTTATTATTTCAAACTGAAGTCCTTTCCAAAAGGAATGATGTTCTAATACATAAGCTGATACAATAATAGCAAGTTCTATATAAAGTCTTCAAGGCAGTAAGATGATATCAACAGCAGCATCCAATGCTCCGTCCCTGACCCGAGAGTCGATCCCATCAAGCCTCTTCGTCCTTCTTCTTTTGAGCTCCTGCACATGTAAAACATATGTGAGCCTCACATACGGTACCCAGTATCCATGAATAAGAAGTAGACAAAAGACCTCGGTAACACAATACCTGAAGCAGATGGATTACATCCCTTCCTCTTTGCCATGCTCTTCTTGGCCATCAATCCTCTTCGAAATACCCATGCATTCCCAGTCTTCCGAAGTATTAGCTTCGAAGATACAGAACCATGGTCTTTCTCAAATTCAGGCACACATTCTGAAGATCCAACAGAACTCTCCTGATCATTGTCTATAGAGCATGGTTTGAAGAGACCCTTGAGATGTATGATTAGATCATAGATCCCCATCTCATCACATTCAACCTTGACCTCTGGGGTCATGCACTCTAAGACAAGAGCAGTGTACTGTTCGTTATCTTCACAATGTTCAAGATAGACATTCCACTCCCAGTCATTAGTGAAATATACACTGGGCTGGGATGGAGGTCTTTCAAGAAGATGCACCTTATTTTCTTGTTCCAGTATCTTGGACAAAATCTTGAGCCATTTTGTCCAATTTGTCCCATCCAGTTTATGTTTATAAAGTTTCAATCTTAGATCAAGAGATGCCTTCTACAATAAGCAAATAAGTAAAGTAAGTACAATGATAAAGCATTTAACAAGGACTTTAAATTAAATGCTATGCTCCCACTACTTCCAAAACAAATTGAGAACTCTCTAACTCAACATGGAGATGAGTGAGTAGGATCCTAATTTCACATAAGGTCTCCGCGACTCACGAGGGTGAGTTGAGATGCACAGAGAGTCTCATGCTTCCTTAGGTAGGCATGCCAGCCAATTGTGCCATGCACAATTCCTCTTAGTTAAGACAGACTAGGCGTCCTGTGTCCAGCGAGGGCTGGATACAACACAAAACCCTATCCTCTCAACAGTTGCCTCTAGTAATTCATCATGTCAATGACATATGAAAAACCAGTCAAGTCTGGTCCTAACCGTTATGCCCAGGGCCAACAAATTTCCTTGCGAAGGCACGCCCAGGTTAAAACTGGACTGGGGAAATCATTGTCACCATACACCTTCTAAAGATAAGTGGGTGTGTCCCACGAGGGTGGGAAACAGTTCACAACACCACCGATCGATAGTTTGATGAGGGCTACGCGTTAGAAGGCTATCGACTTGATATTGAATTGAGAGTTTTTTGCATGTTTGTTTTATTCTTTTCTAGCATGCAGTTTTCCTATGGTTATGGCAGCAAGGAAAAACATCACAGGCATGCTATGGACAAAATAATAAACCATCACAGGCATGCTATTTTGGTCGATATGGTCATAGCCCTTTTCATACACATAATTTGTCACGAGCCATGTGACATGTTATTGTGCATCCAAGGGTTGCGAGTCCCTGAAGCAAATCAGCCCATGCCAGAAGCCGAAAGCTAGTGTCCTTCCTTCAGCCGCAAGTCCATCACCAAGCTTCCAAAGCTGGCGCCACTCTGATATCGGTTGAAGAAGACACCTTGTTGTCTTTGTTGAACCTTAACCTATCTCATGTAAACAATTCTACATCTATTCTAAGGAAAGATGAAAATTTTACATCAAGAAGGGGAGAACCACACACAGGTGGTAGAAAGATTTTACAAGCATTCGTCACAGGTGGAAACATGCTTCCACATCACAACACAGGAGGGCACTCGCTATGACCATATCAAGCCATGGAAGAGACAAGTGGCGCATATATAAAATTTGAAAGACCGTAATAATCAAATTTTATCCCCTTATGTGCCAACTCCATCCAAAGCACTCTCTTTATCAAATTTATGCTAAAATTGGGATTAAGTTTTATGATGATTTCATGGACCCTATCGGCTGGCAATTTTGTCAGATCAAGAGACCTGGCCAGTCCGAAGACATAATGCCCGTCCTACTTGACAAAACTACGTGCGCCTTTGGTCTAAAATCCATCATAAACACAATCCAAATTTCGGCCATAAAGATGATGAAAGAAGTTTGGATGAAAGCGCCTTATATGTTAAACGCGCATGGATGAACGAAAAATTTTCCAAAAATTTTTCACAAAAGCAAATGTACACCTTGTGTTTCTCGCAAGTAGCTCTGATACCACTGTTAGGGAATGCCGGGTGTAATTTAAAATTTTGCAGTCCCAGGACGCAGCGGAAGAAGCATTACACCCGAAACACATTCCGGTCCCAAGGATCCATGCGAGAGAGAAGACACAAGGATGTGTTAGAGATGTACCGCTTTTGCTTGTCTAGATGTCGAAGCCATGTTGAAGGCGCCCAAGTGTTCGCCCTCTACAAGTATCCACGCGTCGACTCCTTGATCGTTGCTCCCTTCCACGCTTGGTGCTAGCCTCGGGAAGAGAATCGAGCCTTAGGGTATCTTTATTTCTCTTGCGCCACCTCCAAGATGAAAGCGCCAAGAGGAGATGAGGAGGAAGATGATGCCGCCAAGTTGCTTCCTTTCTTCTTCTTTGCTTGCGCCACCTTCAAGCAAGGTGCGCCTATGGCCAAGGAAGGGAGAGAGCTTGTGGCAAGGAGATGCCACCAAGCACTAAGAGTCCTTGCGCCAAGAAGAGAGGGAGAGGAAGAAATTGCGGCTCCAAGGAAGAAGTTTGCGCCGAGCTTTGATGTTGTCGCCCTTTGCCCTTGCTTTCGCCCCTCTATGTGTGTTCACGTCTCCAAGAATTCATCATCTAGAGAGGGCAACAATGGGTCCTATAAATAGGACTAGAGGCGGTTTGAGCAAGGGCTAGGATCATGCCAAGTGTATGGCTAGGATGAGGTGTCTTGAAGTAAGGAAAGTCTCCAAGACTTTACTATAAACCTCATTCAACCTATCCATAAAAGTCTAAACACTATATCAGCCCAAGACATGCCTCAAATGCATTATTACCATCAAAGGCTAAGTGGCTAGGCGCAACATGCATGAGGAGTTTCGGCTAGGGTAAGGGTTTTGGGAGAAACTAGGGTTTGAGGTAAGGTAAGTCTCCAAGACATTACCATATACCTCTTCCCTATGTCCATATGCGCCTAGGAACTTCCCATAAAAGTTCTCAAGCCATATCAGCCCCAAGACTTACCTTAGAGGCAAGTATTCCATCCAAGGAAGAAGGGCTAGGCGCCCTTTACTTCCATAATTAAGCAAAGGCGCCTCCCTCACCCCATTATGCCCCTAGGCGCCAATGGGGTGAGATTTCTCCCCATTATACCCTTTTAAGCCAATTCTTCTTCATGAGAACTAATTATTGGGCCTCATTGGATAATGAGCTAGCCCAAACTTCATGGCATGGGTTGATTAAGCCATTGGATCTAATCCAATGCAACCCTAATCCAAATGTGACCAATCTAGGTCAATTTCGGGTCAACTTGCCAAAAATGAAGTTTGGCTCCAATAACTTTCTTCCAACTCATCAGGCCCATTGGCACTGATGAAATCTTCCAAATGGATCCAAGTTATCCAATAACTTGATCCTAAGGCTTCTGAATGAAGCAACGTCAAGAGTCTATTGCGTGTGACCCCGTAGGATCCATATGACGATGGCAATGATGTAAACATCATAAATAGTGAGGGGTATCTAGCAACACATCACTACTACCCATTGTTGGGGTATGCCCTTAAGGCTAATGTTTGAGGCCTTGGGATTGTAACAGTATCATGTATAAACTCTTATGTTTATAAAGGCAATGGTTGTTATTCAGTTTGTTATATTATCTGCTGCAATACATATACTTCTGAATAATGTCTCAATGCTGTTCAGCTGGGCTGACATGCAGTAAAGTCCTTAGTCGATATATCTTGGCGAACATGAGACAGCCTTGATATGATTGAGACTAATATGTGTTCTAATCTTATAGGATGCTTCAAGCATGGAATAAGATGTAGACTCATGGGTACATTGGATGTACTGGACAGACCCTACTAGGATATTCAATTGCTTGTCACAATGTGAATAATCCTTGATTGCAACAAGTGGCACATTTCCTCTGACTTGAGATCACTTGTGTTTCTAAATGATGATTGTCATTGTTTTGAGGTAGTTCAATATCATTTGAAACATAATGGTTATAGACTATCTTGGATGGTGAGCTTGAGTCAGGTTAGGGCACTAGTGATAGATAAAGGATTGCCGTCTCCTTAATTGGAGTGTGATGTTCTAAAGGGGCCCCCTCTGTATGAGATGATTGAGAAAGTGTATGGCCATACCCAGGTGACAGTGTTCATCTGATCTAATCATGCTCATCATATTGGAGCTACAAGCTTGACACGCTTGTCCAGTAAGAACATCTAGTGGCAAAGGAAATTTGCATGCCTTGTGAATTGGATTCACACTTGTGCTGTGGTTTGGGTGTAGTCTTGGAAGACTCTTTCCTTTATATCGGGAGACAGTGATGTGTTGCTAGATACCCCTCACTATGTCCGAGAGGAGAAATAGAACGTTACTTGATATGGTTCGTTCTATGATGAGTCAGGCTACTCTACCTTACTCCTTTTGGGGATTTGCACTGGAGACAGCTGCAAAGGTACTAAACCGAGTGCCATCCAAGGCAGTTTCAAAGACCCCATATGAATTATGGTATGGGAAACAGCCTAGCTTGACATTTATCAGGATCTGGGGCTGCGAGGCTTATGTCAAAAAGCTCGCCTCTGGAAAACTAGAGAGCAGATCTGAGAAATGTATCTTTGTCGGTTACCCTAAAGAAACTAAGGGTTATTATTTCTACGATCCCAAAGAGAACAAGGTGTTTGTTGCTCGGACGGCCATATTTCTTGAGAAGGAGTTTCTTCTGCAAGAGGCCAGTGGGAGAGAAATAAAGCTGGATGAGAATCCAGAGGAAGGACAAAGTGGTCAAGCACAGTTGGATGAGCCTGAGCCGGTAGAACAGGTTACTGAACAACCTGAGGCTCAGATATCACGGGAACCCGCAAAGATCGGGAAGGATCCGTCGACAGCCTGAGCGCTATGACGGAGTCTACATCATTGATAATGATGAACCCCTCACTTATGCGGATGCGGTCAGTGGACCGGATTCAGCGAGATGGCTTGAAGCTATGCGCGCCGAGATGGACTCCATGTCAGATAACCAAGTCTGGGATTTGGTTGATCCGCCTCCGGGAGTTATCCCTATAGGCTGTAAATGGATCTTCAAGAAGAAGATTGACATGGATGGTAACGTGGTTACCTATAAAGGCAGGCTAGTTGCGAAAGGTTTCAAACAAATCTACGGGATAGATTATGATGAAACTTTCTCACCTGTAGCTATGTTTAAGTCTATTCGGATTCTTTTCGCGATAGCAGCATATTATGATTATGAGATCTGGCAAATGGATGTGAAGACAGCTTTCCTTAATGGAAATCTGGATGAGGATGTGTATATGACACAACTAGAAGGTTTCACTAATCCATCAGATCGTCATAAAATATGCAAGTTAAAGAAGTCTATTTATGGACTTAAACAAGCATCGAGAAGCTGGAATATTCATTTTGATGAATCAATCTCTGAATTTGGTTTCATCAAGAACGAGGATGACCCGTGTGTATATAAGAGGTTTAGTGGGAGCGTGATTACTTTCCTAGTCCTCTACGTCGATGATATCTTGATCATTGGAAACGATATTCCTGAAATGCATGCGGTTAAAGCATGGTTGAGAAAATGTTTCCAGATGAAAGATTTAGGAGAAGCAGCCTATGTATTAGGTGTGAAGATCTACAGGGATAGATCTAAGAGGCTTCTCGGGCTGTGCCAGAGTACTTACATCGATAAAGTCCTGGAGAGATTTCATTTAGAGAATTCTAAAAGAGGATATCTTCCAGTCAGACATGGTCTGAATCTTTCGAAGAGTCAGTGTCCACAAACACAGACTGAGAAAGATGAAATGGACAATATGCCTTATGCTTCGGCTATTGGATCCATTATGTATGCGATGTTGTGTACTTGCCCAGACGTCGCTTACGGGTTAAGCGTGACCAGTCGGTTCCAAAGTAATCCAGGTATGGCGCACTGGATTGCAGTCAAGAACATTTTAAAATATCTTCGGAGGACCAAAGATATGTTCTTGGTGTATGGTGGTCAGGAAGAACTCAGTATAGAAGGATATACTGACGCTTCGTTCCAGTCTGACCAGGATGATTTCCGATCGCAATCAGGCTATGTTTTTAGCTTGAATGGAGGAGCAGTGGTGTGGAAAAGTTTCAAACAGTCAATCGTTGCTGATTCCACAACAGAAGCCGAGTATGTTGCAGCCTCGGAAGCATCCAAGGAGGCAGTGTGGATTCGTAAGTTCGTTCAAGAACTTGGTGTTGTTCCTTCGAGTGCAGATCCTTTGGTTATCTTCTGTGATAACACTGGAGCAATTGCACAAGCAAAGGAACCACGGTCGCACCAGAAGTCCAAGCACATACAGAGACGGTTTCACTTGATCAGGGAGATCATAGATCGTGGCGAGATCAAAGTCTGCAAGGTTCATACAGATGACAATCTGGCAGACCCGCTTACCAAGCCTCTGGCGCAGCAGAAGCATGAGAAGCACTGTAATAATATGGGTTTGAGATTTCTCAACCATTAGATTAAGTGCAAGTGGGAGATTGTTGGGGTATGCCCTTAAGGCTAATGTTTGAGGCCTTGGGATTGTAACAGTATCATGTATAAACTCTTATGTTTATAAAGGCAATGGTTGTTATTCAGTTTGTTATATTATCTGCTGCAATACATATACTTCTGAATAATGTCTCAATGCTGTTCAGCTGGGCTGACATGCAGTAAAGTCCTTAGTCGATATATCTTGGCGAACATGAGACAGCCTTGATATGATTGAGACTAATATGTGTTCTAATCTTATAGGATGCTTCGAGCATGGAATAAGATGTAGACTCATGGGTACATTGGATGTACTGGACAGACCCTACTAGGATATTCAATTGCTTGTCACAATGTGAATAATCCTTGATTGCAACAAGTGGCACATTTCCTCTGACTTGAGATCACTTGTGTTTCTAAATGATGATTGTCATTGTTTTGAGGTAGTTCAATATCATTTGAAACATAATGGTTATAGACTATCTTGGATGGTGAGCTTGAGTCAGGTTAGGGCACTAGTGATAGATAAAGGATTGCCGTCTCCTTAATTGGAGTGCGATGTTCTAAAGGGGCCCCCCTCTGTATGAGATGATTGAGAAAGTGTATGGCCATACCCAGGTGACAGTGTTCATCTGATCTAATCATGCTCATCATATTGGAGCTACAAGCTTGACACGCTTGTCCAATAAGAACATCCAGTGGCAAAGGAAATTTGCATGCCTTGTGAATTGGATTCACACTTGTGCTGTGGTTTGGGTGAAGTCTTGGAAGACTCTTTCCTTTATATCGGGAGATAGTGATGTGTTGCTAGATACCCCTCACTGATCGTGATAACATAAGTTATCGTTACCGACATTTAAAGGAAACCCTTAGGGTTGCACAATTTGATGATATGGCTTACTTAAGTCAGATCGTGTGGACTGAATTGTTTGGGTTCAGTTTAAAGGGATTTAGTCTCTGATTGTATGTGAGATCTAGTCTGATCATGTTTGATTGATTAGGGCTTGAGATCGGTAAGCTTCGATTGAGAGAATAGATGCTAGATCAGTGAGATCAGGAGCATCAAGAGATCAATGGTCAGATCTTAAGCCTTAGGGGTTTATTATAATCTAGACTAATTGCTTGGTTTATTTGGTTATTGAACCAAATCGATTTGAACCAGCTCATTGGATGAGCGTATGGTTCAAGTTGGCATTTGCGATTGGGGTCACTTGAACGTTGAGATGGTTTTGCTATTTTTAGATAGCATGTCACAACGTGACCACATCTCTCTCACGTCGCCCCTCTCTCGCCCTCTTGTCGCCGTTTTGCCTTAGGCTCTTCACACATTCGTGTGAGAAAAGGTGGTAGACAAAAGAAGAAAAAAAATCGCCAAGCAAGGAAAGCTCTCTCTTCCCTTCAAACGATCAAAGACACCTTGGACGATCCTTGCTAGCACAAGGGACGACAAGAAGGAGCAAGCCGTTGATCATCTTGTGTGTGACGATTTGGAGGAGACCTCTTTTGTTCTCTTGCTTCCAAGGCGCCATCTAGAAATGGCCATGGTATGAATCGCATTCTTTCTTGCATTCAAAAGTTTTAATGTTGATCATAATACATGCATCGATCCCATGAAACCCTAGTATCCGCTGCCCATGTTTTGTATGCGCCACTTTAGGGTTTCGGCCCCCCTTATTGAAAGGGGACTTTCAATTGGTATCAGAGCGAGGTTTTATGCATCGTTTTATGATTGCTTAATGCTTGGTCTTCATGTTTGATCCATACTTGCGCATATGCTTAGATCTAGATGACATGCGAAACTAACATACATCTTAGTATATGTTTTTGTTGGCGCATGTATGTTGGCGCATCTATGTTTTCTTCAAAACTTCTTCTCATTCGCGACTCTCATTAGATCTAAGAGGCGCCTGCTTTAAACCCTTAGACGGGTTATTAGGGTTGAAGTCATCCCCTAGGTTAGATCCAAACAGTCTGATCAGATCATCTGACAGCCTTGATGGGTCGACCAGATAGCATCTGTGCGTAAGCACGAGATGGCTATAGGTCGACTGCAGACAGGCGTGTAGCGATGTCTGATTGAGACGACTAGTGAACACACATGAGTTAGGCCCGGGGTCACACCCGCTTGCCAGAACTCATGAGGGTTGTTCAGCCCTGGCGCATGCATGGTTGACCATTAGGTCGACTCAAGTCAGTTACGACTTGGTGCATGCAAGGGCAATGGATCTGACTAGGTCAGATGAGTGGATCCCTTGTAATGGACCGTTGTAAGGTAGTAGGGTCAATAAGGAAAATTAAAATTGATGCCAATGGGGTTTTCGAAATTTTATTTTCTTATGTTGGATCGCATGATGTTTGTAAGCATATGTTTGTTTATTTAATCTTGTGTGGGCTGCCCATGTTTAATGTGTGCTGTGCTGGGGCCTGCGTGCCTGGAATTTAAATGTAAATAAATATTTTTATTGTGATCTGCGCATCACTTTTCATTTAAATTATAAAGTGTAATTGACCTGCGAGTCAATCTTGTCTAGATAGATTAATTTGTAAATTAATCAGACAAGAGCATAGAGCACACTTGGTAGAGGCGCTTGCAGCAGAGGCTTGACCAGGTGGGAGGTCCAGGGTTCGACTCTGGGACCAGGCGCATTTTCCCTGGTAGGCGCACCTGAGCTGTAGATGGCGCTTGGGCCCTGGTTTGGGCCAGATGAGCAGCAAAAGACCCATGAAGAAAAGCAAGTGAAGACTTAAGTTTAATTTAAGGTCTAACTTAGGCTTAATGGGCTTTTACCACATAAGATCAGCATGCTTTCTATTTATTGCTTTTATAATTAGAATTGCATGAGTTTATCTTCTGCTATCACCATAGGAATTGCATGATAGTCAAGAAGATAAAAGACCGTTAAAATCCAACGCTAAAATATCAAGCTCGTAAGCCTTCTGACGCGAAACCTCACTGTTCTGATTATCATTGGAGCCGTGTTGTACCCACTCAGTGGGCACGTCCATCTATCTTCAGACGGTGCGGGATTACACCTGCGTGTTACAGAGAAGGGATTTATCGCTTCTCGTTGCTCAGCATAGCACGTGGTGGTCCAGGGAGTAGGTCGGGTCAGCTTGACCATGTAGGCTACATATGTGGCGCATATGGTAGCACATGGAGGCAGCCATCTGTGGGATTAGAGACTATGTTGTACCAACTCAGTTGGCACAGTTAGCTGGATTGCCCAGATGAAGGGGAATCGCACGGGTTGGCGATTGGCTGGGACAGCCTACCAGAGACTAGTGCTTGTACTCTCTGTGCATCTTATCTCGCCTGAGCGGGACGCGGAGACCAAGTATGAAATCTGGATCCCATCTCACTAAAAGAGTTCTACTCTTTTGGGCTGTTTTTGCTGGATTTTTCAGCCAGATAAAATAGTGAGAAAAGAATCTTTCTTAAGTCCTGGATTGATTCTGAACATTGATACTGACCTTGCTGTTCTTGCATTGTTGTAGATTCCTGCAGCAACGAACACCATGAGCTTCAATGTGCGATCCCTACTGGAAAGGGAGAAGTTTGCTGGGCCGAACTTCTCAGACTGGTACGGACACCTTAAGATTGTTCTTAAGGCAGAGAGGAAACTGTATGTCCTCGAGACGGCTATACCGCCTCAGCCCGCTCCGAACGCCGCAAGGGCGGTTCGGGATGCCTATGAAAAGCATGTCAATGATGGCATTGATGTCGCTTGCCTGATGCTAGCGTCTATGACGCCACCGCTGCAGCGTCAGCATGAGGATATGTCTGCTATACAAATTATAGCAAACCTCAAGATGCTGTATGCTGCGCAGGCGAGGACTGAGCGCTATTATTTGACTAAGCTATTCTTTCAGAGCAAACTGGCTGAAGGGAGCCCAGTGGGAGCTCACGTGCTCAAGATGATTGGGCACAAGGAGGCTCTAGAGAAACTGGGGCATACCATCAATCAGGAGCTTGCTGTAGACATTATTCTGCAGTCTCTCCCGCCCTCTTTCGATGCGTTCATCATTAACTTTAATGTGAACAAAATCGATTGTACTCCGGCAGAGCTGCTGAATATGCTCTTGACTACTGAGGAGACTCTGAAGGGAAAGCCTTCAACCTCTGTCTTGATGTTTCCTTCAAGGAACAAGAAGAAGGGGAAGAAGGGCAAGACCCCTGTCAAGAGCTACAGCAAGGCTCTGAAGCAAAAGGTCAAGCGGTCGAAGGAATACAGATGTTTCCACTGTAGCCAGCTGGGTCACTGGAAAAAGGACTGTAAAGCGCTCCAAGGAGACAAGAGGGGAAGCATCGCTTCTGGCTCAGGTATATACGTGACGGAAGTCATGGTTTCATCTTCTTCTATTTCATGGGTGTTGGACACTGCATGTGGAGTTCACATTTGTTCAAATGTACAGGAACTCAAGAGAAGAAGACAGGTGGGACAGCATGAGGTGGACCTATGTTACGACCTGCTTAGTAAGCAAACTATTCATTAACTTGGTGAGCCGATTTGCAACGTGGCCCAATTTATTAAAATGCTTAAGCCCAAGTTAACAATAGCAAGCTCACTAAGCCTTATAAACCACATAATAGTTTCTCCCACTTGCAATGTGGGACTATACTCGGGGTATTATAATCTCCCCCACTTAAGACTTGACGTCCTCGTCAAGCCCAAACCTTAACACATGCCCAAGAATCATCCCTTAGTCGGCAGCATGTGAGGTCAGCCCAAAGGTGGCTCCACCATCCTCGGTAGCCCTTTCCTATTGGCCTCTCACCATGCTTAGGACTAAGTTTTGCTCTGATACCATTTGTTATAACCCACTTAGTAAGCAAACTATTCATTAACTTGGTGAGCCGATTTGCAACGTGGCCCAATTTATTAAAATGCTTAAGCCCAAGTTAACAATAGCAAGCTCACTAAGCCTTATAAACCACATAATAGTTTCTCCCACTTGCAATGTGGGACTATACTCGGGGTATTATAATGGACTAAACTCGGGGTATTAAAATCTCCCCCACTTAAGACTTGACGTCCGCGTCAAGCTCAAACTTTAACACATATCCAGGACCATTGTAATACCATTCTGTAACATCCCGTTATCTTAACCCCAAACAAGCAACACAAATCACAGAAGAAACAGGATGTGTCATACAAGATCGATTCACATGCTAGGTAAAACCGAGTTCAAGAAACACGATCTGAAAATTTCCAAAAATTCATACATACAATCTCCAAGAAACACAATTCATAAAGGTACCTGCCACCACGCAATACTTGCACTAGACATATGCAAGTTACACGTATATCAAAATCGATTGCAAAAATACACATCAAACTGAAATTCAAAACAAAATCACAACGTCGATTCCATAAAGTTTCACAGTGATACCAAACACCGAAACCAGGCCAAAGCCCGCGGTAACACAAAAATCATAATATCAAAACCGCCACAACCGGCAACACAAGTTCACACATAGTTTGGCCACAACTGGCAACCCAAGTTCATATAATTCGGCCACATCCGGCCTTAGTTAATTAAGCACAAAAGTTATACATCCAACCAGCATGGAGAATCACAATATCCGTATAACATGCTAACTCATGCAGTGCGCCCCTGTTCTACACCTGAAAACATTGAGGGGTGAGCTACACAGCCCAGTGAGTGGATAGTCTCAAACGACCATCCATAGCATACATTCAAAAATACAGGCAGATTATTTTAAAAATCTTTAACAGATTATCATATCAACATATAACAAAATTAAAGAACAAAACACATATGAACAATCAAGTATACACTGCCAAGACATCACACAACTGTCCCCATAGAGTAACTAAGGTTCTAGAGCTACACTCTAAACCACTGTACACATTAACCACTTAGTTAACCTAGTTGTCCAGCATATTCAGTAGTGACCATCATGGTCTAACCCGGCTTTGGCCTAAGCACTGGGAGAAGCCTGCATGCAACATATAGATGGACAGTGTATAGAATCAAGAGGTGGCCCCCGCCAGGTCACGACGTGGCACTTTGCTCTACTACACCCCATAACACAAAAAGATGTGTAGATTCAAGAGGTGGCCCCCGCCAGGTCATGACGTGGCACTTTGCTCTACAACACCCCATAACACAAAAGAGTGATGACATCAAGAGGTGGCCCCTTGTCCGACCAAGACATGGCACTTTGCGTCAAAACTCATTCTCCCAAAGGGTTCCTACTGGACAACAGACACATCTTATATCTTATATCACAAAGGTGGACTCCTAAGTGTCAACTAGACTCTAGGATAGTCATCACAATAATCATATCGGGCAGGCTGAACATCAACCCCCATCACAATAATCATAACAGGTAGGCTGAACATCAACCCCCTTCACATATCACAATACAGGGCTGAAATATCCAACCCTTAACATATCACATATCAACTATCCCATTGAGCACACAGTTACACTTAGCCTTAGTCCTAACCATTCCATGATCACAACATATAATATTTGAAATCACATAACCACATAATATTCAAAATCACATAACCGCATAATATTCAAAATCACATAATCACATAACATTCAAAAAATCACATAATGTAGGGTAGTCCTTAGGTTTCATGCTGATCAATTCAGTGCAGCCTTGCTAAGTTATCACCCAAATTTCTCAAACAAAGATTCATGGTCATAAATAAACAAACATGACTCTTATAATATTATTAGCATTTATTAGGGCATCCATAAAAATCAACATAAGATTAAAATCCATGCTCTTACAATCTGGTTCACAAAACATCACATCTAGCCCACGGTTTCAAACATAATATCTATTTCAAACAAGATTCTCATGCTACCAAAAATCAATGATTTAATATTACCAAAATTCCCTATAAAATACCTAGTTAACAAGAATTTCATATACTCCCAATTCAATGGTTTAATGCTACCAAAATTCCCTATAAAAATACCTTAAATTTCAAGCTACAAGTTTCGGTTTTCATGGGATATACACCTATACAAATTTTCGGTTTTCATGAAGATACATCAAAATTTGGTTTTTAGCATGATAAAATTTCCAACTTAAATAAAACCTTAGTTAACAAGGAGTCTTGAGTTTTCATGATAATTATACCATTGTAACTTTCGGTTTATAACAAAGAGAAGTCTTGAGTTTTCGGTTTTTAACATGGTAAAATTTCTAATCAATCTAATGCATCAATTAACACAACCAAATTGCTAGAAATCAATTAAGACACCCCACTCACCTCTTAAACCGAAAATCCTCCACACAAAAAATCGTCTAAAGCCTTGATGTCGCCCAAAGGATCTCCAAGAACTCGCCAAGGAAGCTTCTTCACCTCAAGGAAATTCGCCAAGGGAAGAAGATGAAGAAAATCACCTCAATAATTCCAAGAACACCAAGATCGCCTTCTTCCTCCTAGCCGTCGCCCAAGGTTTCTTCCAAGCCAACAATTTCGCCAAAAACTCTACCCTAGCCGAAAATTCCCACTTAACATTTCGGTTTTTAATTTTTAACCCATTAACCAATTAATTCAAATAGGGTTTAATCCATTTAACTAACTAATTCGAATTTTAAATCTAATATCCATCTAACCCAATAACCCATAGTTTAAGTGAAAGTCCAATAAGAATTTAAATTAACATCCATTTAATGAATTCACTTAAACGCAAATCCAATAAGGATTTAATTAATATCCAATAAGCTAGTTAATTAACCAATAAGGTCTAATTAATTAACCAATAAACTCTAATTAATTAACTAAAAATTAACATCCAATAAGTTAGTTAATTAATTAACATTAACATCCAAAAATCTCTAGTTAATTAACTATTAACAACCAATACATAGAAAAAATATCACAGTCAATAATTCTATTTAAATCATGAACACAATATCACAGCCAACGAGTTTATTTAAATCAAAAATAATGCTTACCAGGACTTAAGATCCTTGGATCTTACATCCCTCCCTCCTTATAAAGCTTTAGTCCTCTAAAGCTCAGCATCCATATCATCAAAAAGATAAGCATAAAACTTCCTCATATCAGCTTCAGTCTCCCAAGTTGCCTCCTCAACCGACTGATTTCCCCAGATAACCTTTACCAAAGGTATAATCTTGTTTCTCAGAACTTTATCCTTTCTATCCACAATCCGGAGAGGTCTTTACTCAAAAGTCAAATCACTCTGAATCTGAAGAGGTTCCAATTCCAATACATGAGATGGATCAGGATGATATTTCCTCAAAACAGAAACATGGAACACATTATGCACATGATCCATAGCAGGAGGTAAAGCTAACCGGTAAGCCACTGGACCAATTCTCTCAATAATGTCAAAAGGGCCTACAAACCTAGGGCTCAATTTGCCCTTTTTGCCAAACCTCATAACACCCTTAGTAGGTGATACCTTTAAGAAAACATGATCCCCTACCATAAACTCCAGGGAACGACGACGGTCATCAGCATAACTCTTCTGTCTGTCCCGAGAAATCTTCAGTTTATTCTGTATCACTCTGACCTTATCAGTAGTCTCCTGAACTGCATCAGATCTCAAAATCATTCTGTCACCAGTTTCCTCCCAACACAAGGGAGTCCTACACCTTCTCCCATATAAAGCCTCATATGGAGCCATCTGAATACTGGAGTGGAAACTATTATTATAAGTGAACTCTATCAAAGATAGATCCCGGTTCCACTCAGAACTCCAATCAACCACATAAGCTCTCAACAGGTCTTCTAGACTCTGTATAGTACGCTCCGTCTGGCCATCAGACTGAGGATGGTATGCTGTACTAAAACTCAACTTAGTACCCAAACCCTCCTGTAAGCTCTTCCAAAACCTGGACAGAAATCGAGAGTCCCTATCAGACACAATATCAACAGGCACTCCATGCAGTCTGACTATCTCATCAATATACAATCTAGCCAGTCTCTCCAAAGGATAAGTCATCTTGATCGGAAGAAAATGGGCTGATTTAGTGAGTCTATCAACAATCACCCAAATAGCATCATGACCCAATCTGGTTCTAGGCAAACCACACACAAAATCCATACTGATGCATTCCCACTTCCACTCAGGAATAGGAAGGGGCTGCAACAAACCACCAGGCTTCTGGTGTTCAGCCTTTACAGTCTGACAAGTTAAACACCTAGAGACAAAATCGATTACCTCTTTCTTCATACCCGGCCACCAAAAATTTTTCTTGAGGTCCTGATACATTTTAGTCACGCCAGGATGTAGAGAATATTTGGAGTTATGGCTGTCCTCCAATATTTCTTTCCTCAAGCTCGGTTCCTCAGGGACACATACCCTTCCATGAAACCGAAGAATACCATCATCAGCTAAGCTAAAATCCTGAACTGCTCCATCAACCAAACTATCCCTGATCTGAACTAATCTCGGATCCACAGACTGCTGATCTCTGATCTTCTGCAACAAAGCAGACTGTACTCTGAGAAAGGCCACATAACCCGACTGAACTCTAGGAGAAACACTGATCCTGAGATCGCTGAACTCCTGCAGTAACCGCCACTCACTGACTCGTAAAGCAGCTACTGAAGTAACTGGATGTCTGCTCAGTGCATCCGCCACTACATTGGCCTTTCCAGCCTGATACTGAATAGAGAAGTCATAGTCTTTGATCAACTCCATCCATCTTCTCTGTCTCATGTTCAACTCCTTCTGAGTGAAGATGTACTTGAGACTCTGGTGGTCAGTGAACAGATCAAACTCTTGACCCAACAAATAGTGACGCCATATCTTCAGAGCAAAGACTACGGCCGCCAACTCTAAGTCATGAGTAGGGTAGTTCAACTCATACTCCTTCAGTTGTCTCGAAGTATAGGCTACCACAGAACCCTTCTGCATCAAGACACAACCCAACCCTTTGCCTGAAGCATCCGTATAGACAGTAAACCTTTCCCCATCACTAGGAATAATGAGGATCGGTGTACTAGTCAATCTTCTCTTCAGCTCCTGGAAGCTTTCTTCACACTTGTCATCCCAAATAAACTTGGCCTCCTTTCTGGTCAATTTAGTTAAAGGACCCGCCAGCTTGGAAAATCCCTCAACAAACCTCCGGTAGTAACCTGCTAAACCCAAGAAACTTCTGATCTCAGTAGCGCTAGTCGGTCTTCCCCAATTGAGGATGGCTTGCACTTTAATTGGATCCACAGACACCCCCTGACCAGAAATCACATGCCCAAGGAAACTAATCTTCTCTAGCCAGAACTCACACTTACTAGCCTTGGCATATAATCGGTTCTTCCTCAGAACCTCCAGCACTCTGCGCAAGTCACTGACATGATCTGAAGTAGTCCGTGAGTATACCAAAATATCGTCTATAAAGACTACCACACAAGAGTCAAGCAATTCATGGAATACCCTGTTCATCAAATCCATGAAGACAGCAGGTGCATTCGTCAGTCCAAAAGGCATAACTAAAAATTCAAAATGCCCATACCTGGTCCTGAAAGCAGTCTTAAATATATCCTCATCCTTGACCCTAAGCTGGTAATACCCTGATCTCAGATCAATCTTAGAGAACACTGTAGCTCCCTGTAATTGATCAAATAGATCATCAATTCTGGGAAGAGGATACTTATTCTTGATAGTCACTTGGTTCAGTTGCCTGTAGTCTATACACATCCTCAGGGTTCCATCTTTCTTCTTTACAAACAGCACTGGCGCTCCCCAGGAAGAAGCACTAGGCCGAATGTACCCTTTCTCTAGCAATTCCTCCATTTGTTTCTTAAGTTCAGCCAACTCTGAGGTAGCCATGCGGTAAGGAGCTCTGGAGGTAGCACATCAGGAAACTCTTTCACCACCGCCATCTGAGTCAAATCAGAAGTAGAATCATCCTGCACCTTAACATGCGCAAGGTAACCCTTACACCCACTAGCAAGTAACTTTCTGGCCTGCAGAAAAGATATTACATGTGGTCCTTGGTCTGACACTAGACCTCTCACAAAAATCCGATTCCCATCTAGCAGATTTAAAGTGATTACTTTCTCAAAGCAATCCACAGAGGCATGGTGTGAGGATAACCAATCCATACCTAGGATGACATCATAGTCTTGCATGTCTAAAAGGATTAGGTCCACAAGAAATTCATAACCCTCTACATGCACTACACAATCAGCACAAACAGTATCTGTAGATAATGATTTTCCTAAGGGAATTTGGTTTGGTGGTATGATTCTCTCTTTGGGTGCGAGAGGTCTATTGTAATACCCCAAGTATAGTCCCACATTGCAAGTGGGAAAAACTATTATGTGGTTTATAAGGCTTAGTAGGCTTGCTATTGTTAACTTGGGCTTAAGCATTTTAACAGATTGGGCCACGTTGCAAATCGGCTCACCAAGTTAATAAATAGTTTGCTTACTAAGCGGGTCGTAACAAATGGTATCAGAGCAAAACTTAGTCCTAAGCATGGTGAGAGGCCAATAGGAAAGGGCTACCGAGGATGGTGGAGCCACCTTTGGGCTGACCTCACATGCTGCCGACTAAGGGATGATTCTTGGGCATGTGTTAAGGTTTGGGCTTGACGAGGACGTCAAGTCTTAAGTGGGGGAGATTGTAATACCCCAAGTATAGTCCCACATTGCAAGTGGGAAAAACTATTATGTGGTTTATAAGGCTTAGTAGGCTTGCTATTGTTAACTTGGGCTTAAGCATTTTAATAAATTGGGCCACGTTGCAAATTGGCTCACTAAGTTAACAAATAGTTTGCTTACTAAGCGGGTCGTAACAACCTACGAGTTGGAAACGGGGCACGGGTTGCTGCTGTTGCTGTAGGAGACTATTTCATCTCTTTACCATCTGGACTTGTATTGGAACTAGACAATTGTTACTTTGTTACCAGCATTACTAAAAATATTATCTCCATTCCTGCTCTTGTCAGGAAGGGGTTTTCCTTTGAATGCAATATTTCAAAGAGTGTTCTTTCTTTAGATAATATTGTTTATGCTACTGGTTCAATTAACAATGGGTTATTCATGTTGGACATGGAATGTTCTATACACAATATTGATAATAAGAAAGCCAAATATGCTGATGACAGCACCTTGCTATGGCATAGTCGTTTAGGTCATATTAACAAGAAACGCATTAAGCGGTTGCATGATTATGGACTGCTGGGATCATTCTCCTATGAGGAGATTGATACATGCAAAGCTTGTTTGATGGGCAAAATGACGAAGTCGCCTTTTCCTCATAAAGGTCAAAGGACTTCAGGTTTACTTGACCTTATACACAGTGATGTGTGTGGGCCTTTTAGTAAACATGCCAGAGGTGGCTATCAGTACTTCATTACCTTCACTGATGATTTCAGTAGATATGGGTATGTCTATCTTATGAGACATAAGAGTGAATCTTTTGACAAGTTCAAAGAGTTCAAGAATGAAGTACAGAATCAGCTTGGCCGAAATATCAAGGCACTTCATTCTGATCGAGGTGGAGAATACCTAAGTCGAGAGTTTACTGACTATCTGAAGGAGTGTGGGATTATCTCACAGCTCACTCCGCCAGGAACACCGCAATGGAATGGTGTGTCCGAGAGGAGAAATAGAACGTTACTTGATATGGTTCGTTCTATGATGAGTCAGGCTACTCTACCTTACTCCTTTTGGGGATTTGCACTGGAGACAGCTGCAAAGGTACTAAACCGAGTGCCATCCAAGGCAGTTTCAAAGACCCCATATGAATTATGGTATGGGAAACAGCCTAGCTTGACATTTATCAGGATCTGGGGCTGCGAGGCTTATGTCAAAAAGCTCGCCTCTGGAAAACTAGAGAGCAGATCTGAGAAATGTATCTTTGTCGGTTACCCTAAGGAAACTATGGGTTATTATTTCTACGATCCCAAAGAGAACAAGGTGTTTGTTGCTCGGACGGCCATATTTCTTGAGAAGGAGTTTCTTCTGCAAGAGGCCAGTGGGAGAGAAATAAAGCTGGATGAGAATCCAGAGGAAGGACAAAGTGGTCAAGCACAGTTGGATGAGCCTGAGCCGGTAGAACAGGTTACTGAACAACCTGAGGCTCAGATATCACGGGAACCGCGAAGATCGGGAAGGATCCGTCGACAGCCTGAGCGCTATGACGGAGTCTACATCATTGATAATGATGAACCCCTCACTTATGCGGATGCGGTCAGTGGACCGGATTCAGCGAGATGGCTTGAAGCTATGCGCGCCGAGATGGACTCCATGTCAGATAACCAAGTCTGGGATTTGGTTGATCCGCCTCTGGGAGTTATCCCTATAGGCTGTAAATGGATCTTCAAGAAGAAGATTGACATGGATGGTAACGTGGTTACCTATAAAGGCAGGCTAGTTGCGAAAGGTTTCAAACAAATCTACGGGATAGATTATGATGAAACTTTCTCACCTGTAGCTATGTTTAAGTCTATTCGGATTCTTTTCGCGATAGCAGCATATTATGATTATGAGATCTGGCAAATGGATGTGAAGACAGCTTTCCTTAATGGAAATCTGGATGAGGATGTGTATATGACACAACTAGAAGGTTTCACTAATCCATCAGATCGTCATAAAATATGCAAGTTAAAGAAGTCTATTTATGGACTTAAACAAGCATCGAGAAGCTGGAATATTCGTTTTGATGAATCAATCTCTGAATTTGGTTTCATCAAGAACGAGGATGACCCGTGTGTATATAAGAGGTTTAGTGGGAGCGTGATTACTTTCCTAGTCCTCTACGTCGATGATATCTTGATCATTGGAAACGATATTCCTGAAATGCATGCGGTTAAAGCATGGTTGAGAAAATGTTTCCAGATGAAAGATTTAGGAGAAGCAGCCTATGTATTAGGTGTGAAGATCTATAGGGATAGATCTAAGAGGCTTCTCGGGCTGTGCCAGAGTACTTACATCGATAAAGTCCTGGAGAGATTTCATTTAGAGAATTCTAAAAGAGGATATCTTCCAGTCAGACATGGTCTGAATCTTTCGAAGAGTCAGTGTCCACAAACACAGACTAAGAAAGATGAAATGGACAATACGCCTTATGCTTCGGCTATTGGATCCATTATGTATGCGATGTTGTGTACTCGCCCAGACGTCGCTTACGGGTTAAGCGTGACCAGTCTGTTCCAAAGTTATCCAGGTATGGCGCACTGTATTGCAGTCAAGAACATTTTAAAATATCTTCGGAGGACCAAAGATATGTTCTTGGTGTATGGTGGTCAGGAAGAACTCAGTATAGAAGGATATACTGACGCTTCGTTCCAGTCTGACCAGGATGATTTCCGATCGCAATCAGGCTATGTTTTTAGCTTGAATGGAGGAGCAGTGGTGTGGAAAAGTTTCAAACAGTCAATCGTTGCTGATTCCACAACAGAAGCCGAGTATGTTGCAGCCTCGGAAGCATCCAAGGAGGCAGTGTGGATTCGTAAGTTCGTTCAAGAACTTGGTGTTGTTCCTTCGAGTGCAGATCCTTTGGCTATCTTCTGTGATAACACTGGAGCAATTGCACAAGCAAAGGAACCACGGTCGCACCAGAAGTCCAAGCACATACAGAGACGGTTTCACTTGATCAGGGAGATCATAGATCGTGGCGAGATCAAAGTCTGCAAGGTTCATACAGATGACAATCTGGCAGACCCGCTTACCAAGCCTCTGGCGCAGCAGAAGCATGAGAAGCACTGTAATAATATGGGTTTGAGATTTCTCAACCATTAGATTAAGTGCAAGTGGGAGATTGTTGGGGTATGCCCTTAAGGCTAATGTTTGAGGCCTTGGGATTGTAACAGTATCATGTATAAACTCTTATGTTTATAAAGGCAATGGTTGTTATTCAGTTTGTTATATTATCTGCTGCAATACATATACTTCTGAATAATGTCTCAATGCTGTTCAGCTGGGCTGACATGCAGTAAAGTCCTTAGTCGATATATCTTGGCGAACATGAGACAGCCTTAATATGATTGAGACTAATATGTGTTCTAATCTTATAGGATGCTTCGAGCATGGAATAAGATGTAGACTCATGGGTACATTGGATGTACTGGACAGACCCTACTAGGATATTCAATTGCTTGTCACAATGTGAATAATCCTTGATTGCAACAAGTGGCACATTTCCTCTGACTTGAGATCACTTGTGTTTCTAAATGATGATTGTCATTGTTTTGAGGTAGTTCAATATCATTTGAAACATAATGGTTATAGACTATCTTGGATGGTGAGCTTGAGTCAGGTTAGGGCACTAGTGATAGATAAAGGATTGCCGTCTCCTTAATTGGAGTGTGATGTTCTAAAGGGGCCCCCCTCTGTATGAGATGATTGAGAAAGTGTATGGCCATACCCAGGTGACAGTGTTCATCTGATCTAATCATGCTCATCATATTGGAGCTACAAGCTTGACACGCTTGTCCAATAAGAACATCCAGTGGCAAAGGAAATTTGCATGCCTTGTGAATTGGATTCACACTTGTGCTGTGGTTTGGGTGTAGTCTTGGAAGACTCTTTCCTTTATATCGGGAGACAGTGATGTGTTGCTAGATACCCCTCACTGATCGTGATAACGTAAGTTATCATTACCGACATTTAAAGGAAACCCTTAGGGTCGCACAATTTGATGATATGGCTTACTTAAGTCAGATCGTGTGGACTGAATTGTTTGGGTTCAGTTTAAAGGGATTTAGTCTCTGATTGTAAGTGAGATCTAGTCTGATCATGTTTGATTGATTAGGGCTTGAGATCGGTAAGCTTCGATTGAGAGAATAGATGCTAGATCAGTGAGATCAGGAGCATCAAGAGATCAATGGTCAGATCTTAAGCCTTAGGGGTTTATTATAATCTGGACTAATTGCTTGGTTTATTTGGTTATTGAACCAAATCGATTTGAACCAGCTCATTGGATGAGCGTATGGTTCAATTTGGCATTTGCGATTGGGGTCACTTGAACGTTGAGATGGTTTTGCTATTTTTAGATAGCATGTCACAACGTGACCACATCTCTCTCACGTCGCCCCTCTCTCGCCCTCTTGTCGCCGTTTTGCCTTTGGCTCTTCACACATTCGTGTGAGAAAAGGTGGTAGACAAAAGAAGAAAAAAAATCGCCAAGCAAGGAAAGCTCTCTCTTCCCTTCAAACGATCAAAGACACCTTGGACGATCCTTGCTAGCACAAGGGATGACAAGAAGGAGCAAGCCGTTGATCATCTTGTGTGTGACGATTTGGAGGAGACCTCTTTTGTTCTCTTGCTTCCAAGGCGCCATCTAGAAATGGCCATGGTATGAATCGCATTCTTTCTTGCATTCAAAAGTTTTAATGTTGATCATAATACATGCATCGATCCCATGAAACCCTAGTATCCGCTGCCCATGTTTTGTATGCGCCACTTTAGGGTTTCGGCCCCCCTTATTGAAAGGGGACTTTCACCCATGTCATAGGACTTAAGTCATTATGGCAACAACTCCTAACAAGCAACGAGGATTCCTATTGCATTACAGATCCCTTTGCCTAAGCTGATATCCTGCCATTGGATTAGTCTCAAGTTTATTATCCAATGCATTGGTCATGACTCAACAAGTGTGGCCACACTTTCTTGTCATGCACCAATAAGGTGGGGCGCCCGGAGTGGATATCATGCTTCCAATAAGGAAGGGGCAAATCCTACTATTGGTCATTCATGTCTCTACATGACTTATGACATGCCCAATGACAGTTGTTTTGATCTCCCAGTTACGGAGAGACGTAAGACTGTATTAAAGCATACCCATCATCAAATCTAGACATGAATACCTCAAGTCTAAGGATCAATGCAAACCTCTTGCATGTGAGATTGACTTGTTGACTAGACAAGTCAATCCTCACAGTGGATCAATCCAGTGCATCCAATGCACTTGTATGTCTGCGTTACTGTGCCCTGCACCTAACCAGCACATACACTAGTTTCACATATACCAAAGCTGTCCCATATCTGCTAAGGTACCTTGTTTGGGGATAGCTTATGAGAATGGATCCAATCCAAACTCCTGGGACATTATTTATCCAACTCAATACATCAACGCAGGTAGAGAAGTTTGCATAATAATGACCATGCCTCTATAAAGAGTAATAATTCTATCAAAGTACATTGAACCAATGCCTGACCATGTCCATACATTGGTCTTTAGGGCATATACACCAACAATAGTGTATACTGATCATGATGCAGTTAAATATTTGATGACGAAGAAGGATAGTAAGCCACGGTTGTTGAGATGGATTTTTCTTTTGCAAGAATTTTACCTGGAAATCAAAGATAAGAAAGGAACTGAGAATTTAGTTGCAGACCACCTTTCAAGGATGATTGTAGAAGATGAAAAAGGTGATATTAATGATTCCTTTCCTGAGGAACAACTGATGAGAGTTGAACAAATTAAGGCTCCTTGGTATGCAGATATTGTGAATTATCCTATTGCTAATATATTTCCTATTGATTTAAGTTACCAAGGCAAGAAAATATTTTTAGCAAATGTTAAACACTATTTTTGGGATGAGCCATATGTGTTCAAAAGATGTGTAGATGGAATATATAGGAGATGTATCCCCGAAGAAGAAATGAAAGACATATTATCGTAGTGTCATGGATCATCATATGGAGGGCATGCTAGTACTGAGAAGATAGTTTTCAAGGTATTACAATCTAGATTTTATTGGCCCACATTATTTAAGGATGCAAGGAATTTTATAATGTCTTATGATAATTGTCAAAGGATGGGGAACATCAATAGAAGGAATGAGATGCCATTGTCCACAATACTTGAAGTTGAAATATTTGATGTTTGGGGTATTAATTTCATGGGACCTTTCCCATCTTCTGGAGGTAATAAGTGTATACTTGTGGCGGTAGATTATGTTTCCAAGTGGCTAGAAGCCATTGCTTCTCTTACTAATGATTCTAGGGTTGTGGTGAAATTGTTTAAAAGAGTTATCTTTCCACGCTTTGGAGTACCACGAGTTATAATTAGTGATGGACGATCCCACTTTATTGAGCACAAATTCTCAACTTTACTTAGAAAATATGGGGTGAATCATAGAGTTGCAACACCTTACCATCCCCAAACAAGTGAGCAAGTGGAGATATCTAATAGAGAGATTAAAGGGATATTGGAAAAGACAGTGTCGAGAACAAGGAAGGACTGGGCTTTCAAGCTTGATGATGCACTTTGGGCATACCGAACTACTTTTAAAACACCAATAGGTATGTCACCATTTCAATTAATTTATGGTAAATCATGTCACCTTCCTGTAGAACTTGAGCATAAAGCATTTTGGGCGATTAGAGCATTGAACTTTGACTTGAAAAGTGCAAGTGAAAAGAGAAAATTGCAACTGAGTGAGCTTGAAGAGATTAGGCTTTCTGCTTATGAGAATGCAAAGATCTACAAGGAAAGAACCAAGAGATGGCATGATCGACACATACTCAGAAAATAATTTCGACCAGGTGACTTCGTTCTTTTGTTTAATTCTAGATTTAAACTTTTTCCTAGTAAACTTAAGTCTCGATGGTCTAGGCCTTTTCAGGTGAAGAAGACTTATCCATACGGAGCCGTCGATATATGGAGTGAAGAGAAAGGAGAATTCAAGGTTAATGGACAGAGATTGAAACACTACTATCATAGAGAACAGATTGAAGAAGGGGAGAACTATCTACTTCATGAAATACAAGCAAATCCAAGTGTGAAAAGGTCAAGCTAATGACCATTAAATTAGCGCTTCTTGGGAGGCAACCCAAGCAATTTTTTTTCTTTTCTTCTTTCTTTTTATTCTCTTTTCATTTTTATTCCCTTTGATTTTGGTTTGTTTTTGCATCAATCTACTTTATTTATGGTTAATTATTCTTTTTCTCGTTTTTAGAAATTTTTAGAATATTTTTAGTTAATTTTTTCATCTTTATTTACAAAATACAGCAGTACCGTATTTCTGATACAAATTCTCACGGTACCGTATTTTCAACCGTTTTTAAACAGAAAATTTTTGGGATTTCATGGCAGTACCGTGGTGCTTTGCACGGCACCGTATTTTTGGTTTTTTCTTTACAGAAAGTTTTTTACAGAATACGGCACCGCCATACTTTTTAACGATATCAGCACGGTACCGTATTTTTTGCCATTTTGGAACATAAAGTTTTTATGATTTCACGGTAGTACCATGGACGTTTGCACGGTATCGTGTTTTTGGGAAGATTTGAACAAAGAGTTTTTGCATTATACGGCACCACCGTGGGAGAATACACAGTGCCGTATTTGTCACATTTTCCTGCACAGAACCTGTAGCCATTCTACGGCACTACCGTATTCACCATACGGTACCGTATTTTTGTCCGACTCCAGTTGTTCACGTGCCATATTTAGGGTTTTGGCGCATTGTTCTTAGGGCTTCTTCGCTCGATTTCGCGTCGACCTTGCATTTTTCTTTGAGCTTTCGCTTCTCTAGCCTTCGTATGACCTCTCTCTACAACTTTCATCCGATTCCAAACAAAGATCTTGATGATTTCAGGCTCGATCGAGCTCGTTTTCAGGCGCGCTGAAGGTGTTCCGCTGCAATTTCGCCCCTTTCATTTCTTCCCGTCCGAGCGACGATTGGTTCGCTTCCAAGCTCAGAGATCTTCGAGGGAGGAAGGAGATTATACCCCAAGAGAATTCGAAGCTCAATCTTCCACCAGAAATCCAGATTCGAAGTGTGAAAACTAGCCCTGTTTCCAGCCGCGCGCAACCTTCGGTAACATTTTCAGTTCCCAGTTTTTCTTCAGTTGGTACTTGTTTCTTTTGCATTATACCATGTCACCTACCAAGAGGATGTCAAAGAAGAAAGGGAAAGCCCTCGCTGAACCTCCAGTGCCACCACCGAATCCGTTCGGTATCATGTTTCGAGATGAGGAGCAAGAGCAAAGATACAACATGCTACTTGCTCGACACATTGTAAAAACAAAATACACTGATGTTAGAGCTTTAGAGACCCTTGGATTGAAAGATGATGTGTTTTGGATGTATGACAAAATGGGTTTGAGAGAATTTTTTGAAATGATGCATGAAACATACTTACCTGTTGTTCTAGAATTTCTTAGTGGCCAGCAGGTAAGTTGGGAGGAATACATGGATCACACAGCTGAAGGAGAGATCAGATTTAGGATGATGAATGAAGAGAGGAGACTCTCTTTCAAGGAAATTCGGCGTGTATTTCACTTCCCATAGAAGGGACGCACAGAACCACCAATTGGATTCATTGAGCATATCTTTTTGAACTAGATCTCATCAGAGACAGCAGATTTTCAGCATCAACAGCAAGAGCCTCAAGAATATCAAACCCCTACATCAGATATGCCCATCGCGTTCTCGCGCACACCATATTCGGGCGAGGGGACAGCGATGGTATTGTCACTCATGCTGAGTTATTCCTGCTTTGGAGTATGCTTCATGGTTACACAATGGATACAACTTTCTTTTTTATGAGTGTTGTGATCTGCAAGTGCACGGATACTCGAAGTAATAAAGAAAGTATCGAATCCACAGGGACCTACATTGTTGAATACTAAATAGTTGATTTCTTACTATCTAGGCAAATCGAGATCGTGAGAATAGCAATCGGAAACTAAAAACAGGATTATCAGAGAGAAAAGCTGGGACTAGGGTTTCGTTCACTTAAACTTTTATGACTAGATATGAATAAGGATTTCGTTGATTCAATTTCATCATGAAGAAGATATTATGAAACAATGAACCCAAGGATCACTTTCGTGCATCCGAGTTCTAGGAATCTCTAGTGGAGTCTCAAGGATCACTTTCGTGCATCCGAGTCTCGCAACTAGTTTTACTCTGGATCTCCAACGTTCCGATCCTTGCTTTCGCACAATATCTCCACGTTTGACAAATAGACTCAATCTATAGATTCATATTATAATCATGGCAATTATTTTACTAGAAAAGATCGAGATGGATCTAACCTAAGGAAGGGATCCTAACATGCAATTATAGGTTTCCAAATTCTCAAGCAATTACCTTTCAGTCTCAAGCGAAAATTCCAAGAACATAATTAGTAACATGAACTTATAGAGAGTCTAAGCACAATTATCACATGAGTAAAATCATCATGCTAAGATTAAACCCAACGAAATATTGAAAAAGATTTATCTAGTCATTGGAAGTTAAGTAAATTACTCCCCCATGTCCCAAAAATAGTTTAAGCTATCATCATGAGGGAATTACAACAAATCATAGCTTCAAAGGATCGAAAATCGAAGTAAAAGAGAAGTTTAGAAAATACAGCATGGCTGTGAAGTATTTCACAGCCGTAATTTGCAAGGAACTCCGGTGAACAGTGTCGGCGGCTGGTTTTTCTTCGATTTCTCTTTCAATCGATCTCCTTTCGGTCTGAAACTTCTGGTGTGTTGTCTTCTCCCTCCGACGAAGCTTCTGTATGAAAATCACGGCTTGAGATTGTCTGGATCGATCACGGCGGCGAAACCCTTGGCGGCGGTGTCGATCCCGATTTCTCCCTCGACAGTGGATCAAATTTAGGGCTTTTGGTCTCTCTATAATCCTCTCGTCCAAAGCTCCCTTTTTTGCTTCTTACGGCTTTGAATATAAAGCCCTGGATCGCCCGCAAGAATCTTTGCAAAGATTGGGCATGAAGATTGACCTAGGAATCGCGTTCAAACACCGAAATACGGTAGCGTAATATCTTACAGCATTGCCGTAAAATCCATCGGTCGTTCTGTTCTGAAATTGCTGGAAACTACGCCACCGTAATTTTGTTTATGGCAGTGCCGTAAAATCGGCTGAACTCTCTGGTCGGATTCGTTGGGGAAATACGGCCCGTGTAATTCTTTACGGCAGTACCATAATTTCAGGGCAACTTTTTGTTCTGAAGATGCTTCAAAATATGGCCCGTAAACTGGGTTACGGCAGTGCCGTAATTTCGGTAAAAGTCTCTGTTCAGAAAGTGTCCCAAAATACGGCCGTGTAAATCCTTACGGCGGTGCCGTATTTTCGCGAAAACCTTCTGTTTGGAAAATCAGCAAAATACGGCTGTGATCTCGATAATACGGTAGCCGTGAAAAATACGGTACCGTAAAATCCTTTACGGCACTGCCGTATTTTGGGTTCTTTGCCTCGATTTATGTGAAATATCTTGGGTGACTTCTTCTTGATGATGAGAATCCTTCTATCTATTTGATTTTGCTTGAAAATGCTTAAAAATAGTGCCTTTTTACCTAAAAACCATGAAAAACCAAAATAGAAGTTGACTTTGCAATATTCAATGAATTTATTTTGAAAATAAGTAAAAGATCTTCAATTTAGCATGAAAAGATATCAAAAATGATACAAAATATACTATATATTTTGGTGTCATCAAAATACATAAGGCTCAAACTTTGCTCGTCCTCAAGCAAAAATCAAAATTTGAAATCAAGGTTTGATCAAAAGAATAACTTTTTCATGCTCAATAAATTTCTAAAATACAACTCGTCAATGAAAAATTCTATCAATTGATTTACAAAACCTCAAATAGACATATCATTCTTAGAACTCAACCTTCTAGATCCATAATTCAATCAAATAAAACTTCGCAATATGTACAATAAATAGAATTTTCAATCTCATGATTTCTCCCAATCTTCAGTTCAAATCTATCATGCTTTTGTTTATAGGAATTAGGTTTCCAAGATCTTTTTCCACTCTCTTCTCTTTTTTTTTTTTTTTGGCATCATTCTCATTCTCTAACTCGATTACCACCTTTTTTTTCTGGTGACGAGATTAGAGTGCACGGATCACATAATCGATGCAATGGAACTCATATTCTCTAATTTGGAAAGAATTTATTAAGGACGGTGGAGTTTATGTGAAATGATTTTTCTCATGGCATGTACCCACATAGATACATACTTTTTCTATTTATTATTTCAACCCATAACCTTCGGTACCACTGTGCTGAAGGAACCCCTAAATGAAGGGGGCAAAAACCCTAAGCATGGCGCAAATAAAATGTATGCAAGCGGAAGCAAGGGTTTGAAGGGTTTGAAGAACCGTTGCATGCCATATATTCAACTATTATGGATTGATAAGAAGAAGGGGAGATCCATACCAATGCCATAGGCTTGGAAATCGGCTTGGATGAAGAGAACAAGTTAGGTCTCCTCCACAAGTCCACACACAAGATGAGGGATGGCTACCCTTTAGGATCTTCCTTGTGCTTGCAAGAGATCCCCTTTCGGTCCTTGTCGTGTGGGATGATGAGATGTCCCTTTTCGAGAGCTTCTCTTGGATGAACCCTCCTCTCTTCGTCAACCACCAACGAAAGAGCTAGGCGTTGAAAAGAAAACACTCAACGCATAAGCGTTTTAGCATTGAAGCAAAACCGGCCTTGATGACTTTCCATAAATGGAAGTCAATCAAGCCTTGCGTTCAATCCAACCCAAAACGCATATGGCTTTGAACCAAGCGTTCACCCTTGTGAACCGGTTCAAGCCAAATCATCCAATCGGCTTTGGTTCATTAAACCAAACCAAAATAGCTCAAGCCATTTGGTCTAGACCAAATCGAACCCCAAGGCTCATGATCTAACCATTCATCTCCTGATGCCCCTGATCTCTCCGATCTAGCATCACCTCTCTCGATCGAAGCTTACCGATCTCAAGCCCTAATCAATCAAACATGATCAGACCAGATCTCACTTACAATCAGAGATTAAATCCCTTTAATCTGAACTCAAAGAATCCAGTCCACACGATCTGACTCAAGTAAGCCATATCATCAAATTGTGCGACCCTGAGGGTTTCCCTTAAATGTCGGTAACGATAACTTACGTTATCACGATCAGTGAGGGGTATCTAGCAACACATCACTGTCTCCCGATATAAAGGAAAGAGTCTTCCAAGACTACTCCCAAACCATTGCACAAGTGTGACTCCATTCACAAGGCATACATGTGTCCTTTGCCACTGGATGTTCTTATTGGACAAGCGGGTCAAGCTTGTAACTCCAATACGATGAGCATGAGTAGATCAGATGCACATTGTCATCTGGGTATGGCCATACACTATCTCAATCATCTCATATAGGGGGCCCAGTAGAACATCACACTCCTTAAACAAGGAGACGGCAATCCTATGTCTATCACTAGTGCCCTAACCTGATTCAAGCCCACCATCCAAGATAGTCTATAATCATTATGTTTCAAATGATATTGAACTACCTCAAGACAATGACAATCATCATTTAGAAACACAAGCGATCTCAAGTCAGAGGACATGTGCCACTTGCTGCTTACAAGGATCATTCACATTGTGACAAGCAATGGAATATCCCAGTAGGGTCTGTCCAGTACATCCAATGTACCCATGAGTCTACATCTTATTTCATGCTCGAAGCATCCTATAAGATCAGCACTCATATTAGTCTCAATCATATCAAGGCTGTCTCATGTTCACCAAGATATCTCGACTAAGGACTTACAGCCTGTCAGCCTAGCTGAACAGCTTTGAGACATTATCCAGAAGTACACTTATTACAGCAGACAAGGTAACAACCTGAATAATAACCATGCCTTTTATAAACTTAAGAGTTTCTTACATGATACTTATACAATCCCAAGGCCTCAAACATTAGCCTTAAGGGCATACCCCAACAATCTCCCACTTGCACTTAATCTAATGGTTGAGAAATCTCAAACCCATGTTATTACAGTGCTTCTCATGCTTCTGCTGCGCCAGAGGCTTGGTAAGCGGGTCTGCCAGATTGTCATCTGTATGAACCTTGCATATTTTGATCTCGCCTCGATCAATGATCTCCCGGATCAAGTGAAACCGTCTCTGTATGTGCTTGGACTTCTGGTGCGACCGTGGTTCCTTTGCTTGTGCTATTGCTCCAGTGTTATCACAGAAGATAACCAAAGGATCGGCACTCGAAGGAACGACACCAAGTTCTCTCACGAACTTACGAATCCACACTGCCTCCTTGGATGCTTCCGAGGCTGCAACATACTCGGCTTCTGTTGTGGAATCAGCAACAGTTGACTGTTTGAAACTTTTCCACACCACTGCTCCACCATTCAAGCTGAAAACATAGCCTGATTGCGATCGGAAATCATCCTGGTCCGACTGGAACGAAGCATCAGTATATCCCTCTATACTGAGTTCTTCCTGACCACCATATATCAAGAACATATCTTTGGTCCTCCGCAGATATTTTAAGATGTTCTTGACCGCAATCCAGTGCGCCAAACCTGGATTACTTTGGAATCGACTGGTCACGCTTAACCCGTAAGCGACGTCTGGGCGAGTACACAACATCGCATACATAATGGACCCAATAGCCGAAGCATAAGGCGTATTGTCCATTTCATCTTTCTCAGTCTGTGTTTGTGGACACTGACTCTTCGAAAGATTCAGACCATGTCTGACTGGAAGATATCCACGTTTAGAATTCTCTAAATGGAATCTCTCCAGGACCTTATCGATGTAAGTACTCTGGCACAACCCGAGAAGCCTCTTAGATCTATCCCGGTAGATCTTCACACCTAATACATAGGCTGCTTCTCCTAGATCTTTCATCTGGAAACATTTTCCTAACCATGCCTTAACAGCATGCAGTTCAGGAATATCATTTCCAATGATCAAGATATCATCGACGTAGAGGATTAGGAATGTAATTACGCTCCCACTAAACCTCTTATATACACACGGGTCATCCTCATTCTTGATGAAACCAAACTCAGAGATTGATTCATCAAAACGAATATTCCAGCTTCTTGATGCTTGTTTAAGTCCATAAATGGACTTCTTTAACTTGCATATTTTATGACGATCTGATGGATTAGTGAAACCTTCCGGTTGTGTCATATACACATCCTCATCCAGATTTCCATTAAGGAAAGCTGTCTTCACATCCATCTGCCAGATCTCATAATCGTAATATGCTGCTATCGCGAAAAGAATCCGAATAGACTTAAACATGGCTACAGGTGAGAAAGTTTCATCATAATCTATCCCGTAGATTTGTTTGAAACCTTTCGCAACTAGCCTGCCTTTATAGGTAACCACGTTACCATCCATGTCAATCTTCTTCTTGAAGATCCATTTACAGCCTATAGGGATTACACCCGGAGGCGGATCAACCAAATCCCAGACTTGGTTATCTGACATGGAGTCCATCTCGGCTCGCATAGCGTCAAGCCATCTAGCTGACTCCGGTCCACTGACCGCATCCGCATAAGTTAGGGGTTCATCATAATCAATGATGTAGACTCCGTCATAGCGCTCAGGCTGTCGACGGATCCTACCCGATCTTCGCGGTTCCCGTGATATCTGAGCCTCAGGTTGTTCAGTAACCTGATCTACCAGCTCAGGCACATCCAACTCTGCTTGACTACTTTGTCCTTCCTCTGGATTCTCATCCAGCTTTATTTCTCTCCCACTGGCCTCTTGCAGAAGAAACTCCTTCTCAAGAAATATGGCCGTCCGAGCAACAAATACCTTGTTCTCTTTGGGATCGTAGAAATAATAACCCTTAGTTTCCTTAGGGTAACCGACAAAGATACATTTGTCAGATCTGCTCTCTAGTTTCCCAGAGGCGAGCTTTTTGACATAAGCCTCGCAACCCCAGATCCTGATAAATGTCAAGCTAGGCTGTTTCCCATACCATAACTCATATGGTGTCTTTGAAACTGCCTTGGATGGCACTCGGTTTAGTACCTTTGCAGCTGTTTCCAGTGCAAAACCCCAAAAGGAATATGGAAGAGTAGCCTGACTCATCATAGAACGAACCATGTCTAGTAACGTTCTATTTCTCCTCTCGGACACACCATTCCATTGTGGTGTTCCTGGCGGAGTGAGCTGTGAGATAATCCCACACTCCTTCAGATAGTCAGTAAACGCATGACTCAGGTATTCTCCACCTCGATCAGAACGAAGTGCTTTGATATTTCGGCCTAGCTGATTTTGTACTTCATTTTTGAACTCTTTGAACTTGTCAAAAGATTCACTTTTATGTCTCATCAAATAGACATACCCATACCTACTGAAATCATCAGTAAAGGTAATGAAGTACTGATAGCCACCTCTGGCATGTTTACTAAAAGGCCCACACACATCACTGTGTATAAGGTCCAGTAAACCTGAAGTCCTTTGACCTTTATTAGGAAAAGGAGACTTCGTCATTTTACCCATCAAACAAGCTTTGCATGTATCAATCTCCTCACAGGAGAATGATCCCAGCAGTCCATGTTCATGCAACCGCTTAATGCGCTTCTCATTTATATGGCCTAAACGACTATGCCATAGCAAGGTGCTGTCATCAGCATACTTGGCTTTCTTATTATCAATGTTTTGTATAGAATTTTCCATGTCCAACATGTATAACCCATTGTTAATTGAACCAGTTGCATACACAATATTATCAAAAGAAAGTACACACTTTGAAATCTTGCATTCAAAGGCAAATCCTTTCCTGACAAGAGCAGGAATAGAGATAATATTCTTGGTAATACTGGGTACAAAATAACAATTGTTTAATTCTAATACAATGCCAGATGGTAAGGAAATGAAATAGTCTCCTACAGCAACAGCAGCAACCCGTGCCCCGTTTCCAACGCGTAGGTCTACCTCAAGCTGTCCCACCTGCCTTCTTCTCTTGAGTTCCTGCACATTTGAACAAATGTGAACTCCACATGCAGTGTCCAACACCCATGAAATAGAAGAAGAAGATAACATGACCTCAGTCACATATATACCTGAGCCAGAAGCGATGCTTCCCCTCTTATCTCCTTGGAGCGCTTTACAGTCCTTTTTCCAGTGACCCAGCTGGCCACAGTGGAAACACCTGTTGTCCTTCGACCGCTTCACCTTCTGTTTCAGGGCCTTGCTGTAATTCTTGACAGGGGCCTTGCCCTTCTTCCCCTTCTTCTTGTTCCTCGAAGGAACCATCAAGATAGAGGTTGAAGGCTTACCCTTCAGAGTTTCCTCAGTGGTCAAGAGCATATTCAGCAGCTCTGCCGGCGTACAATCGATCTTGTTCATATTAAAGTTAATAATGAACGCATCGAAAGAGGGCGGAAGAGACTGCAGAATAATGTCCACAGCAAGCTCCTGGTTGATGGTATGCCCCAGTTTCTCCAGAGCCTCCTTGTGCCCAATCATCTTGAGCACGTGAGCTCCCACCGGGCTCCCCTCAGCCAGTTTGTTCTGAAAGAAGAGCTTCGTCAGATTATAGCGTTCAGTCCTCGCCTGTGCAGCATACAGCATCTTGAGGTTCGCTATAATTTCTATAGCCGACATATCCTCATGCTGACGCTGCAGCGGTGGCGTCATAGACGCAAGCATCAGGCAAGCGACATCAATGCTATCATTGACGTGCTTTTCGTAGGCATCCCGAACCGCCCTTGCGGCGTTCGGAGCGGGCTGCGGCAGTATCGCCGTCTCGAGGACATACAGTTTCCTCTCTGCCTTAAGAACGATCTTAAGGTGTCCGAACCAGTCAGAGAAGTTCGGCCCAGCAAACTTCTCCCTTTCCAGTAGGGATCGCACATTGAAGCTCATGGTGTTCGTTGCTGCAGGAATCTACAACAAGCAAGAACAGCAAGGTCAGTATCAATGTTTCAGAATCAATCCAGGACTTAAGAAAGATTCTTTTTCTCACTATTTTGTCTGACTGAAAAATCCAGTAAACAGTCCGAAAGAGTAACACTCTTTTAGTGAGATGGGATCCAGATTTCATACTTGGTCTCCGCGTCCCGCTCAGGCGAGATAAGATGCACAGAGATGACAAGCACTAATTTCTGGTAGGCTGTCCCAGCCAATCGCCAACCCGTGCGATTCCCCTTCATCTTGGCAATCCAGCAGACTGTGCCAACTGAGTTGGTACAACACAGTCTCTGATCCCAGAGATGGCTGCCTCCATGTGCTACCATATGCGCCACATATGTAGCCTACATGGTCAAGCTGACCCGACCTACTCCCTGGACCACCACGTGCTATGCTGAGCAACGAGAGGGGATAAATCCCAACTCTGTAACACGCAGGTGTAATCCAGCACCGTCTGAAGATAGATGGACGTGCCCACTGAGTGGGTTCAACACGGCTCCAACGATAATCAGAAAGGTGAGGTTTCGCGTCAGAAGGCTTATCGAGCTTGATATGTTAGTATTGGATTTTAACGGTCTTTTATCTTCTTACTATCAGGCATATCCTATGGCTATAGCAGAAAATAAACTTAAACATGCAATTCTAATTATTAGCAATAAGTAGAAAGCATGATCTTATGTGGTAAAAGCCCATGAACCCTAGTAAGACCTTAATTTACTTAAGTCTTCACTTGAGCTCCTTGGCATCTCATCTGGTCCAACCTAGGGCCCTAGCGCCAAGAGCACCTCAGGTGCGCCACCAGCTGAATGCCCCTTTGGGATGTGTGCATTTGTACTCTTGTCTAATCAAATACATTTGATCTATCTAGACAAGTTTGACTCGCAGGTCAATTATACAATATCTAAATTAAAAATGTGATTCGCAGATCACAAATTAATTTACAAAATTGAATCCAGGCACGCAGGCCCCAGCACAGCACACATTTAACATGGGCAGCCCACATAAGACTAAATAGACAATCATCATGGCATCAATCAACATGTGATCCAATCATTTTGAAATTAAAAGTTTTGAAAACCCCATGGCATCAATTTTAATTTCCTTAGGTGTCCTACAACCTTACAATGGTCCATTGATAGGGATCCACTCATCCATCTAGTCAGATCCTTTGCCCTTGCATGCACCGAGTCCTAACTGACTCGAGTTGACCTGATGGTCAACCATGCATGTGCCAAGGGCTGAACCACCCTCATGAGTTTTGGCAAGCGGGTGTGACCCCGGGCCTAACTCAAGTGTGTTCAGTAGTTGTCTCAACCAGACCTCGCTACACACCTTTGATGCAGTTAACCTATAGCCACCTTGTGCTTGCGCACAGGTGCTATCTGGTCAACCCATCTAGGCTGTCAGATGGTCTGATCAGACTAATGGATCTAACCTAGAGGTGACTTCAACCCCATCAACGCATCTAAGGATTTATGGTAGGTGCCACTTAGGTCTAGTGAGGCGCGCAAGAGTTTTGTTTTGTCAAAAACAATATGTAAGAAGCGCCAATTAAACATGCGCCAACAATTACATTTGTAGAGTCCCCTTCAAGGGGGAGCGCAACTTTGTAGAGTCCCCTTCAAGGGGGAGCGCAACTTTGACAACAACAAACAACAAGCACCTATACATGCGGCTAAGAACAACAAACATCATGAATCTTTTATGAACTTGCGCATGTAACCAACCCTAGATCTAAGCATAACATGGATCACAACAGCAAACATAATAGCATGCAATGAGCCAAGCTCTGATACCAATTGAAGGAACCCCTAAATGAAGGGGGCAAAAACCCTAAGCATGGCGCAAATAAAATGTATGCAAGCGGAAGCAAGGGTTTGAAGGGTTTGAAGAACCGTTGCATGCCATATATTCAACTATTATGGATTGATAAGAAGAAGGGGAGATCCATACCAATGCCATAGGCTTGGAAATCGGCTTGGATGAAGAGAACAAGTTAGGTCTCCTCCACAAGTCCACACACAAGATGAGGGATGGCTACCCTTTAGGATCTTCCTTGTGCTAGCAAGAGATCCCCTTTCGGTCCTTGTCGTGTGGGATGATGAGATGTCCCTTTTCGAGAGCTTCTCTTGGATGAACCCTCCTCTCTTCGTCAACCACCAACGAAAGAGCTAGGCGTTGAAAAGAAAACACTCAACGCATAAGCGTTTTAGCATTGAAGCAAAACCGGCCTTGATGACTTTCCATAAATGGAAGTCAATCAAGCCTTGCGTTCAATCCAACCCAAAACGCATATGGCTTTGAACCAAGCGTTCACCCTTGTGAACCGGTTCAAGCCAAATCATCCAATCGGCTTTGGTTCATTAAACCAAACCAAAATAGCTCAAGCCATTTGGTCTAGACCAAATCGAACCCCAAGGCTCATGATCTAACCATTCATCTCCTGATGCCCCTGATCTCTCCGATCTAGCATCACCTCTCTCGATCGAAGCTTACCGATCTCAAGCCCTAATCAATCAAACATGATCAGACCAGATCTCACTTACAATCAGAGATTAAATCCCTTTAATCTGAACTCAAAGAATCCAGTCCACACGATCTGACTCAAGTAAGCCATATCATCAAATTGTGCGACCCTGAGGGTTTCCCTTAAATGTCGGTAACGATAACTTACGTTATCACGATCAGTGAGGGGTATCTAGCAACACATCACTGTCTCCCGATATAAAGGAAAGAGTCTTCCAAGACTACTCCCAAACCATTGCACAAGTGTGACTCCATTCACAAGGCATACATGTGTCCTTTGCCACTGGATGTTCTTATTGGACAAGCGGGTCAAGCTTGTAACTCCAATACGATGAGCATGAGTAGATCAGATGCACATTGTCATCTGGGTATGGCCATACACTATCTCAATCATCTCATATAGGGGGCCCAGTAGAACATCACACTCCTTAAACAAGGAGACGGCAATCCTATGTCTATCACTAGTGCCCTAACCTGATTCAAGCCCACCATCCAAGATAGTCTATAATCATTATGTTTCAAATGATATTGAACTACCTCAAGACAATGACAATCATCATTTAGAAACACAAGCGATCTCAAGTCAGAGGACATGTGCCACTTGCTGCTTACAAGGATCATTCACATTGTGACAAGCAATGGAATATCCCAGTAGGGTCTGTCCAGTACATCCAATGTACCCATGAGTCTACATCTTATTTCATGCTCGAAGCATCCTATAAGATCAGCACTCATATTAGTCTCAATCATATCAAGGCTGTCTCATGTTCACCAAGATATCTCGACTAAGGACTTACAGCCTGTCAGCCTAGCTGAACAGCTTTGAGACATTATCCAGAAGTACACTTATTACAGCAGACAAGGTAACAACCTGAATAATAACCATGCCTTTTATAAACTTAAGAGTTTCTTACATGATACTTATACAATCCCAAGGCCTCAAACATTAGCCTTAAGGGCATACCCCAACATGTGCTTTCCCACAGTGCCAAGTAGGGGAGTCCTCACCTTTATTTTGGGTATCTTGGATCCTTATTTCCCAACAAATAACAAGAATAGACTAAATATCTACTAGGTTGATCAATTGATCTCAATTCATAAATCATACTCATATACTCATTTTATTCGAAAGAAAAATTTCACCTTTAAATTTTATTCCTCAAATAATATATCTACCCAAAATTTTATGCATCAATCAATGTCATATTTCAATAGACAAATATGTATTGAAGAAATAAATTTGACATGATAGGGCTATATCTTCAATCATGAATTTGAGATCAACAATCATTCAAGTTATCAACAGTATAAATCAAGAGTGAACTCATCATCATTATTACAATATCAAATCATCAAAAATATATCACCATGTATATCATATCAAACATCAGAATATCAAAATATCATACAACCCCATCGAAACAGTAAAAATCAATATCATCATCATAATACAACCATATCGAATGAGAATAACAATATGCAGTGGTGGCAATTATGGAAGCATCATCCTTCCCTTCATCATATGAAACAATAGTGAGATAAAGAAAATCATAGTACAACAAAAAGTTAAGGGAAGATAATACTCACAAAGCCTCTACTCATCATCATCAGATCGCGTAGCCTTCGAGTCTCTCGCAATAGTCTCCTCAGGATCAAAGTATGGGGTTCTTCCCTGATCACCATGATAGCCATAGTCCCTGTGATCAGTATAACCAAAACGGTCATAGAGGAAGTTACCCATGTCTTCCATATGGTTGCATAGCCTCTCCATATCTCTGTGGATGTACCCCAGAGTCTCATCCATCCTATCCAGGCGGCGCTCCTGACTGAACATCTGTGCTGTGAGTGCCTAGAAGCCTGGATCGTGGTGGCTAGCATATCTGCCCATAGGTGTGTGTGAGGAGGTACCAGCTGGCTGTGAAGAGTCATGAGGGGGTGACTCCATCCCATAAGGATCGCTCCTACTACCCCCGGTGGGTGATGGTACTGTATCAGGTGATGGAATAAAAGCTCCCTCAGCTTCATTGAGACATAGCTTCCAATTGGCCCTTTCTCTAACTGTAGTCTTCTCAATGTAGGGTAAGGGTAGAGGAGAGATGTTTGGTCCAAGGACCAAATAGAAAGTGTCTCCCTCTCTAATTAACATCTCCATCGCTATGCAAGACTCAATATCGAGCCTTGCATTCCCTCTTGCCGTGTCAGCTCCATATGGCTCTATCCCTAAGTATCTAGCAATAGGAGTAACCAATCCTCCTGTCACCACTAATCCTCTGCTAGCTCTGGCCACTTTATCCATGTGCTTGATCATAAAATAGGCGACATCCACTACGAATCCATTAAGCATCCCCTAAAGAAAATACAGCTCATGTTGACGGACCATGCCGTCACTGTCTCCTCTCCCAAATACTGTGTGTGCTAGAACCCTATGTGCATATCTGATACAGGGGTTCACTATTTTTGAGGCTCTGGCAAACACAACATAAAAATGGCTCTCATGAGTGATTTGGTTCCATAACATGTTCTCCATAAATCCAATGGGTATGTTAGTGTAACCCCCAGTGCTCAATCCAAAGATGTCCCTAATTTCTTGCAAAGTAAGCTTTCTCTCTTCATTGGCCATTCTGAATGTGATTTCCCCTTCTGCAGGGCCATGAGAGTACTCTTTCAACTCAATTATCAGACTGCTCAAAAACACCAAGATAAGAGGTAAGTATGTGTGAGGAGTTATCTGGAAGAACTCCTTAGCTTTAATTCTGTCAAACATCCATAGTGAATCCTCATAAAGCCCTAAGGCTTCCAAGGTTCTTCTATCAGCATATTTTGAGTTGATGATCTTCCTCTCCATAATTTTATTGTACCTAGCCTCTTGCATTTCATTTCTGAAAAGAATTCCATGTGGGTTCGGTGGTTGTGAGGATTCAGCAGGGGCTTTCCCCTTTCTTCTTGGTGCAATTGATTTTGTCCTTGGTGCCATGGACTCAAGCTGCAAACTTATCATTCAAAGCAAACACAACATAATGATATAGCAGTTCAGATTAAGTCCTATTAACATGTTCTTCAAGCATCATTAACAGAGTAAAAACAGAGCTTAAACAGAGCATGTAATCCTACTCTCAATTCAAAATGGCAAGCATGAATCAAAGCCCCAACATCATTAGTCCACTAATCAAGTATGTATGAAGCGAAAATCAACCCATAACCCAAGCTCAAACTCAAAAATCAAGAAAACCGTAAATGAACAGTAACTTCGAGCGTGTTCAACGTATTTCTACTCAAATCGGTGATGAAAATTGGTCAAAACTCTTTCAAACAGCGAAGAATTGAAAGCTCATCTTCTAATGCGTAAATAGAAACAAGAATCGCTCGAAATGGTTGGGAATCGAGCGAGAACGAGCGAAAGGGGCGAAATTTCACCAAAACTCGCTAAAACGATGAAATCAGAAAAATGGGTACCTAATTGACGGTGAAATCCGATCAGGAAGGATCGCCGGCATCCACTGATGGTCGGAGACGGTCAGAGGTGAAAGATCAGCGCAAGAATGAGTGTAAAACGACAGTGAAACCCTAAAAATGGCCCAGTCAAAACCCTAAATACGGTACAGACTCGCATGTCAGAAACTACATTACGGCCGTGTAATCGTTTACGACACTGCCGTAAAATCGCGACAACCCTCGGGTCGAAACAGATTTCAGATTACGGCACCGTAAAATTGTTTATGGTAGGTGCCGTAAAATATTGAAATCCTTCTGTTAAAAAATGATGCAGAATTACGGTACCGGAAAAAAGCTTACGGTACCTGCCGTAATTCAAACAGCAAATTTTTTTTTGAAAAAAAAAATGAAAAAAAAAATTTCAGAAAATACGGCACGTAAAATATCTCACGGTAGTGCCGTAAAAATGAAAGAACACATGGGTTGATTTTGGATCAGAAATATGGTACTATGCAATCCTTTACGGCAGTACCGTAATTTCGTCGCAGCTTTCTGTTCGTAAGCTGTAACATCCCACATTCTTAACCCCAAACAAATGGCACAATTCACAATAATACAGGATGTTTCATATAAGATCGATCATATGCTAGGTAAAACCGAGTTCAAGAAAAAAACACGATCTGAAAAATTTTCGTAATTCATATCATATAAAATCCTTGAAACACAATTCATAAAATCCATAAAGGTACCTGCCACCAGGCAATACTTGCACTAAACATATGCAAGTTACAGTTGTATCAAAACCGATTTCACAGGATGTACAACAAGCCGAAAATCAAAACAAAATCACAAAATCGATTTTATAAACCCATACCAAACACCGAAACCAGGCTGAAGCCCGCGGTGACACAAAAATCAAATTCACAAGACTGCCATAACTGGCAACACAATTTCACATAGTTCACATGGTTCACATAGTTCATATAAATCATATGGTTTAGCCACAACCGGCCCCAGAAAATTTTAGCATAAAAGTTCTTAAGCAGCAAACATAATATCCACGCCAATGCACTCAAGGCATGCGCCCCTGCTCTATGCCTGAAAATAGTGAGGGGTGAGCTACACAGCCCAGTGAGTGGATAGTCTAAATCGACCATCCATGACATACATTCAAAATATATATATGCAGATTATTTTTTTTTAAAAACATTTAACAGAACATTATGTCAACATATAACCAAATAAAGAAACAGAAATCATATAGGCAGTCATATGTACAACTAGCATATAACAAATTCATGTTCACAAACTCAGGTTTTAGAATTTTACTCTAACCCAATTAAACCCATATATTTTAAACCAACTATACACATAACAACTTAAGTTTACAAACTCAGGTTCTAGAGTTATACTCTAAACCACTATACACACCAACACATAATCAACCTAGTTGTCCAGCATATTCAGTAGTGACCAATATGGTCTAACCCGGCTTGGCCAAAGCACTGGGAGCCGCATGCAACACATAAACATGGATAGTGAGTAGAATCAAGAGGTGGCCCCCGCCAGGTCACGACGTGGCACTTTGGTCCCTCACCCCATAACACATCAGAGTGACGACATCAAGAGGTGGCCCCTGTCTGATCAAGACATGGCACTTTGGGTCTTATATCACCCCATCACATAAAGAGTAACGACATCAAGAGGTGGCCCCTGTCTGATCAAGACATGGCACTTTGGGTCTTATATTACTCCAGCACATAAAAGAGAAATGACATCAAGAGGTGGCCCCTGTCTGACCAAGACATGGCACTTTGGGTCAAATCCCGTTCTCCCAAAAGGTTCCTACTGGACAACAGACACATCTTATTTCATATTTCACATAGGTGAACATATTTCACAAAGGTGGACTCCTAAGTGTCAACTAGACTCTAGGATAGTCATCACAAAAATCACATCGGGCAGGCTGAACATCAACCCCCATCACAATAATCATAATAGGCAGGCTGAACATCAACCTCCTCACATATCACAATACAGGGCTGAAATTCAAACCCTTAACATAACACATAAGGACTATCCCCTTGAGTTCATAGTTACACCTAGCCTTAGTCCTAACCATCACATAATCACATAATTTTCCAAATTCACATAACCTATAATTTTTCCAAATTCACATAATCACACATATTGTTCAAAATTCACAAGATCACATATATTGTTAAAAATTCACATGACCCACAAATCACATAATAAATACATAATATTTCATATTCGAATATCACATGATATAGTGTAGTCCTTAGATTTCATGCTGATAAGTTTAATCAAATTTTGCTATATTATCACTCAAGTTTTCTCAAACAATTTCTCAATAATTCAGTTAACAAGCATCCATAAAAATTAACATAAAACCAAAACATGAGATCATACAAACTATCCATAAAATTAACAAAACTAAAACATGTATTCACATAAATCACTTTACAAATTACCACATGTAACATATTAACTACAAATACCAAGATTCGGTTTTCATAGACCATTATCAAGGTCATCAAGGTTTCGGTTTTCATGTTAATTACCAACATCAATTTCGGTTTTCATAAACAATTATCAAGAACATCAAGATTTCGGTTTTCATGTTAACTACAAACATCAATTTCGGTTTAACCATAATTAACAAGAACTTCATACCCAAAATTCAATGATTTAAGGCTACCAAAATTCCTATAAAATACCTTAAATTTCATGTTATCAACTTTCGGATTTCATAAGTAAAATCATCAAAATTTCGGATTATCATGAGTAATTATCAAAGATTCGGTTCCCATGAAGAACATCTTGAATTTGGTTTACATGAAAAATACATCTTGAGTTTCGGTTTTAACATGATAAAAATTCCAATAATTCAATTGTATCAATTCACAAACGCAACCAAACTAATAGATCAAATAAGACATTCCACTCACCTCCTAAACCGAAAATACCAAGGTGAAAACTTCCACAAGAATTCGTCTAAGACCTTGGAATGCTCCTAGGAAGACGCCAACAATTGACAAGGAACACCTCCAACACCAAGATGCCGGCCAAAGGAAGAAAAGGAAGAGGAAGAAGAAATTTTCGCCTCCAAGAATCGCCCACTCCTCCTTAGCCGTCGCCCAAGTTTTCTTCAAGCCAAAAAATCGCCAAAGTCTCCACCCTAACCGAAATTACCCACTTAAGTTTCGGTTTTTAATGTTTAACCCTCTAACCAATTAATTCAAAAGGGTCTAACCCATTAACCCAATAATCCCTTAGTTTAAGTGAAAGTCCAATAAGAGTTAAACCAATATCCAATAAGTTAGTTAACTAATTAATTTAACATCCACTAACCCTTCACTTAACGAAATCCATTAAGGATTTAATTAACATCCAATAAGGATTTAATTAACCAATAAGATCTAATTAATTAACCAATAATTTCAAATTAATTAACTTACAACTTACAACCCATAAATCCTAATTAATTTATCATGAACAACTAATAATAATTTATCATAAATTAACAGCCAATAATCAAACAAATAACCTCTAATTAATTTACAATAAATTGACAACCAATCACAAATCAAATAACTAACAATCAATAAATTTTACTTGAATCCTAATAAAATATCACAGTCAATAATTTTATTTAATTCAACAATAATGCTTACCAGAACTTAAGATCCTTGGATCTTACATTCCTCCCTCCTTATAAAGCTTTAGTCCTCTAAAGCTCAGCATCCATATCATCAAAGAGGTAAGCATAATTTTTCCTCATATCAGCTTCAGTCTCCCAAGTCGCCTCCTCAACCGACTGATTCCCCCAGATAACCTTTACCAAAGGTATAGTCTTGTTCCTCAGGACTTTATCTTTTCTATCAACAATCCGGAGAGGTCTTTCCTCGAATGTCAAGTCACTCTGAATCTGAAGAGGTTCCAACTCCAACACATGAGATGGATCAGGATGATATTTCCTCAAAACAGAGACATGGAACACATTATGCACATGATCCATAGCAGAAGGTAAAGCCAATCGGTAAGCCACTGGACCAACTCTCTCAATAATATCAAAAGGGCCTACAAACCTAGGGCTCAACTTGCCCTTTTTGCCAAACCTCATAACACCCTTAGTAGGCGACACCTTCAAGAACACATGGTCTCCTACCATAAACTCCAAAGGACGACGACGGTCATCAGCATAACTCTTCTGTCTGTTCCGAGCAATTTTCAGCTTATCCTGGATCTCTCTGACTTTATCAGTAGTCTCTTGAACTGCATCAGATCTCAAAATCATCCTGTCACCAGTTTCCTCCCAACACAAGGGAGTCCTACACCTCCTCCCATACAAGGCCTCATAAGGAGCCATCTGAATACTGGAGTGGAAACTATTATTATAAGTGAACTCTATCAAAGATAGATCCCGGTTCCACTCAGAACTCCAATCAACCACATAGGCTCTCAACAAATCTTCTAGAGTCTGTATAGTACGCTCCGTCTGGCCATCAGACTGAGGATGGTATGCTGTACTAAAACTCAGCTTAGTACCCAAACCCTCCTGTAAACTCTTCCAAAATCTGGACAAAAATCGAGAGTCCCTATCAGACACAATATCAACCGGAACTCCATGCAGTCTGACTATCTCATCAATGTACAATCTGGCCAGCCTCTCTAAAGAATAAGTCATCTTAACCGGAAGAAAATGGGCTGATTTGGTGAGTCTATCAACAATCACCCAAATAGCATCATGACCCAATCTGGTTCTGGGCAAACCACACACAAAATCCATACTGATGCATTCCCACTTCCACTCAGGAATAGGAAGAGACTGCAACAAACCCCCAGGCTTCTGGTGTTCAGCCTTTACAGTCTGACAGGTTAAACACCTAGAGACAAAATCAGTTATTTCTTTCTTCATACCCGGCCACCAAAAACTTTTCTTGAGGTCCTGATACATTTTAGTCACGCCAGGATGTAGAGAATATTTGGAGTTATGGCTATCCTCCAATATTTCTTTCCTCAAGCTTGGTTCCTCAGGGACACATACCCTTCCACGAAACCGAAGAATACCATCATCAGACAGGCTAAAATCCTGAACTGCGCCGTCAACCAGACTAACCCTGATCTGAACTAATTTCGGATCCACCGACTGCTGATCTCTGATCTTCTGCAACAAAGCAGACTGTACTCTGAGAAAAGCCACATAACCCGACTGAACTCTAGGAGTAACACTGATCCTGAGATCGCTGAACTCCTGCAGTAACCGCCACTCACTGACTCGTAAAGCAGCTACTGAAGTAACTGGATGTCTGCTCAGAGCATCCGCCACCACATTGGCCTTTCCAGCCTGATACTGAATAGAGAAGTCATAGTCTTTGATCAACTCCATCCATCTTCTCTGTCTCATGTTCAAGTCCTTCTGAGTGAAGATATACTTGAGACTCTGGTGATCAGTGAACAGATCAAACTCCTGACCCAACAAATAGTGACGCCATATCTTCAAAGCAAAGACTACGGCCGCCAACTCTAAATCATGAGTAGGGTAGTTCAATTCATACTCCTTCAGTTGTCTCGAAGCATAGGCTACTACAGAACCCTTCTGCATCAAGACACAACCCAACCCTTTGCCAGAAGCATCTGTATAAACAGTAAACCTTTCCCCATCACTAGGAATAATGAGGATCGGTGTACTAGTCAATCTCCTTTTCAGCTCTTGAAAACTCTCTTCACACTTATCATCCCAAATAAACTTAGCTTCCTTTCTGGTTAATTTAGTTAAAGGACCCGCCAGCTTGGAGAATCCCTCAACAAATCTCCGGTAATAACCTGCTAAACCCAGAAAACTCCTGATCTCAGTAGCACTAGTCGGTCTTCCCCAATCAAGGATAGCTTGCACTTTCACTGGATCCACAGACACCCCCTGACCAGAAATCACATGTCCCAGAAAACTGATCTTCTCTAGCCAAAATTCACACTTACTAGCTTTGGCATATAACCGGTTCTTCCTCAAGACCTCCAGCACTCTGCGCAAGTCACTGACATGATCTGAAGTAGTCCGTGAGTATACCAAAATATCGTCTATAAAGACCACCACACAAGAGTCAAGCAACTCATGGAATACCCTGTTCATCAAATCCATGAAGACAGCAGGTGCATTCGTCAGTCCAAAAGGCATAACTAAAAATTCGAAATGCCCATACCTGGTCCTGAAAGCAGTCTTAAATATATCCTCATCCTTGACTCTAAGCTGATAATACCCTGATCTCAGATCAATCTTAGAGAACACTGTAGCTCCCTGTAATTGATCAAACAGATCATCAATTCTGGGAAGAGGATACTTATTCTTGATAGTCACTTGGTTAAGCTGCCTGTAGTCTATACACATCCTCAGGCTTCCATCTTTCTTCTTCACAAATAGCACTGGCGCTCCCCAAGGTGAAGCACTAGGCCGAATATACCCTTTCTCTAACAATTCCTCCAGTTGTTTCTTAAGCTCGGCCAACTCTGAAGTAGCCATACGATAAGGAGCTCTGGAGATAGGTGCCGTACCTGGCGCCAACTCAATGCCAAACTCCACTTCTCTAATTGGTGGCAAGCCTGAAAATTCTTCAGAGAACACATCAGGAAATTCTTTCACCACCGCCATCTGAGTCAGATCAGAAGTAGAATCATCCTGCACCTTAACATGTGCAAGATAACCCTTGCACCCACTAGCAAGTAACTTCCTGGCCTGCAGGAAAGATATCACATGTGGTCCTTGGTCTGACACTAGACCTCTCACAAAAATCCGATTCCCATCAAGCATATTCAAAGTGATCACTTTCTCAAAGCAATCCACAGAGGCATGATGCGAAGACAACCAGTCCATACCTAGAATGACATCATAGTCTTGCATGTCTAGGAGGATTAGATCTACCAGAAACTCATAACTCTCTACATGTACTACACAGTCAGCACAAACAGTATCTGTAGATAATGATTTTCCTAAGGGAGTACTCACAGACACAACATAATCTAGCATCTTAGGTACAACAGGTAAACATGCAGCAAACTTAACAGATACAAAAGATAAATTTGCACCAGGGTCAAATAATATGCGGGCTAACTGATCAAATACGAATAAAGTACCTTCCACGACGGATCGGGAAGCTCGTGTATCCTTCTCAGCCATAGCATACACTCTAGTCTGGACCGTAGGCTTATCTGCGCCTCTAGGTTGCATCTCAGGTTCTTTGCAATCCTTAGCCATGTGTCCTGGTTTCTTACACCTGAAGCATATACCATTCTTCCTATGGCAGTCTTTCACTAGATGTCCCCTGAGCCCACAATAACTACAAGTGATACCGTTTCTTGCATCCCTGGCATCGCTGAACTGCTGCGGTGCATCCCTGGACTGCTGCGGTGCCTTGTAGGAGTAAGGCTTATACCTGCTCTTCTTGTAATCTTTATGCCTAGGGTATTTCTTACCCTTGCCGCCACTGCCATACTGAGGAACCGCCGCCTCAGCTGCAGGAACCACTGTCACGGCAACATGAGAACTCCTCTCAGCTATGTATCTCTCAATGGTGCGTGCTCGCCCAACAGTCTCAACATAGGTCTCCAAATGCTGAGCACCAACCTGCTCTCTAATGTCCCATCTGAGACCTCTGAGAAACTTAGTAGCTCTCCTCTTTTCAGTGTTTATCAGATGAGGAGCATACTTTCCCAATTTCGTGAACTGTAGCTCATACTGGTCCACTGTCATATCACCCTGCTCCAGGTGAATAAATTCCACCTCTCGGTCCTCAACCAAGCTATCTGGGAAGTACTTCTCGTTAAATCGAGATAAGAAGTAAGGCCAATCTACAGTCTCATGTCTTTCTTCGGCAAGTCTCACCACGCCTTTCCACCACTCATCTGCGTCAGCACGCATCATATAGGTGGCCAGACATAACTTATCCTCATCTGAGCAGCGCATGACTTGGAAAATCTTTTCCAAGCACAACTGCCAGTTCTCAGCAGTACTGGATTCTGAGCCTCCATAAAAAGAACTAGGACCCAGTTTCTGGAATTCACTCACAAGTGAAGCATAGCGCCTGTGAGCGCCCTCCTGAGAGTCATCCCCCACTGCTCGAGTAGTAGTCTGGGGTCTCTCTTGAGTCAGCTGCTGCAAGAGCTGCTGTTGTGCTTCTTGGTGCTGAGTCTGCTGCTGCTGCAGCATCTGAGCTTGCCTTTCTATCATAGCACCTTGTTGCTGAACCATGCCAGTCAGAGCCTCAATAGTTCTCGTGAGGTTCGGGGTCTGCTCGCCCTCATCACTAGCATTTCCTCTGGTTCGCACCATCTTAAATGCCTACACACGCATATCATAGTCACACACATATCATAGTCAGGAAAACAATCATAAACCTATTAGGTGTCTAGCAATACACAAACATGTTTTCCCCCAAACTAAGTTTTAGCTAGCTAACTCCTCTGATACCATTCTGTAACATCCCACATTCTTAACCCCAAACAAATGGCACAATTCACAATAATACAGGATGTTTCATATAAGATCGATCATATGCTAGGTAAAACCGAGTTCAAGAAAAAAACACGATCTGAAAAATTTTCGTAATTCATATCATATAAAATCCTTGAAACACAATTCATAAAATCCATAAAGGTACCTGCCACCAGGCAATACTTGCACTAAACATATGCAAGTTACAGTTGTATCAAAACCGATTTCACAGGATGTACAACAAGCCGAAAATCAAAACAAAATCACAAAATCGATTTTATAAACCCATACCAAACACCGAAACCAGGCTGAAGCCCGCGGTGACACAAAAATCAAATTCACAAGACTGCCATAACTGGCAACACAATTTCACATAGTTCACATGGTTCACATAGTTCATATAAATCATATGGTTTAGCCACAACCGGCCCCAGAAAATTTTAGCATAAAAGTTCTTAAGCAGCAAACATAATATCCACGCCAATGCACTCAAGGCATGCGCCCCTGCTCTATGCCTGAAAATAGTGAGGGGTGAGCTACACAGCCCAGTGAGTGGATAGTCTAAATCGACCATCCATGACATACATTCAAAATATATATATGCAGATTATTTTTTTTTAAAAACATTTAACAGAACATTATGTCAACATATAACCAAATAAAGAAACAGAAATCATATAGGCAGTCATATGTACAACTAGCATATAACAAATTCATGTTCACAAACTCAGGTTTTAGAATTTTACTCTAACCCAATTAAACCCATATATTTTAAACCAACTATACACATAACAACTTAAGTTTACAAACTCAGGTTCTAGAGTTATACTCTAAACCACTATACACACCAACACATAATCAACCTAGTTGTCCAGCATATTCAGTAGTGACCAATATGGTCTAACCCGGCTTGGCCAAAGCACTGGGAGCCGCATGCAACACATAAACATGGATAGTGAGTAGAATCAAGAGGTGGCCCCCGCCAGGTCACGACGTGGCACTTTGGTCCCTCACCCCATAACACATCAGAGTGACGACATCAAGAGGTGGCCCCTGTCTGATCAAGACATGGCACTTTGGGTCTTATATCACCCCATCACATAAAGAGTAACGACATCAAGAGGTGGCCCCTGTCTGATCAAGACATGGCACTTTGGGTCTTATATTACTCCAGCACATAAAAGAGAAATGACATCAAGAGGTGGCCCCTGTCTGACCAAGACATGGCACTTTGGGTCAAATCCCGTTCTCCCAAAAGGTTCCTACTGGACAACAGACACATCTTATTTCATATTTCACATAGGTGAACATATTTCACAAAGGTGGACTCCTAAGTGTCAACTAGACTCTAGGATAGTCATCACAAAAATCACATCGGGCAGGCTGAACATCAACCCCCATCACAATAATCATAATAGGCAGGCTGAACATCAACCTCCTCACATATCACAATACAGGGCTGAAATTCAAACCCTTAACATAACACATAAGGACTATCCCCTTGAGTTCATAGTTACACCTAGCCTTAGTCCTAACCATCACATAATCACATAATTTTCCAAATTCACATAACCTATAATTTTTCCAAATTCACATAATCACACATATTGTTCAAAATTCACAAGATCACATATATTGTTAAAAATTCACATGACCCACAAATCACATAATAAATACATAATATTTCATATTCGAATATCACATGATATAGTGTAGTCCTTAGATTTCATGCTGATAAGTTTAATCAAATTTTGCTATATTATCACTCAAGTTTTCTCAAACAATTTCTCAATAATTCAGTTAACAAGCATCCATAAAAATTAACATAAAACCAAAACATGAGATCATACAAACTATCCATAAAATTAACAAAACTAAAACATGTATTCACATAAATCACTTTACAAATTACCACATGTAACATATTAACTACAAATACCAAGATTCGGTTTTCATAGACCATTATCAAGGTCATCAAGGTTTCGGTTTTCATGTTAATTACCAACATCAATTTCGGTTTTCATAAACAATTATCAAGAACATCAAGATTTCGGTTTTCATGTTAACTACAAACATCAATTTCGGTTTAACCATAATTAACAAGAACTTCATACCCAAAATTCAATGATTTAAGGCTACCAAAATTCCTATAAAATACCTTAAATTTCATGTTATCAACTTTCGGATTTCATAAGTAAAATCATCAAAATTTCGGATTATCATGAGTAATTATCAAAGATTCGGTTCCCATGAAGAACATCTTGAATTTGGTTTACATGAAAAATACATCTTGAGTTTCGGTTTTAACATGATAAAAATTCCAATAATTCAATTGTATCAATTCACAAACGCAACCAAACTAATAGATCAAATAAGACATTCCACTCACCTCCTAAACCGAAAATACCAAGGTGAAAACTTCCACAAGAATTCGTCTAAGACCTTGGAATGCTCCTAGGAAGACGCCAACAATTGACAAGGAACACCTCCAACACCAAGATGCCGGCCAAAGGAAGAAAAGGAAGAGGAAGAAGAAATTTTCGCCTCCAAGAATCGCCCACTCCTCCTTAGCCGTCGCCCAAGTTTTCTTCAAGCCAAAAAATCGCCAAAGTCTCCACCCTAACCGAAATTACCCACTTAAGTTTCGGTTTTTAATGTTTAACCCTCTAACCAATTAATTCAAAAGGGTCTAACCCATTAACCCAATAATCCCTTAGTTTAAGTGAAAGTCCAATAAGAGTTAAACCAATATCCAATAAGTTAGTTAACTAATTAATTTAACATCCACTAACCCTTCACTTAACGAAATCCATTAAGGATTTAATTAACATCCAATAAGGATTTAATTAACCAATAAGATCTAATTAATTAACCAATAATTTCAAATTAATTAACTTACAACTTACAACCCATAAATCCTAATTAATTTATCATGAACAACTAATAATAATTTATCATAAATTAACAGCCAATAATCAAACAAATAACCTCTAATTAATTTACAATAAATTGACAACCAATCACAAATCAAATAACTAACAATCAATAAATTTTACTTGAATCCTAATAAAATATCACAGTCAATAATTTTATTTAATTCAACAATAATGCTTACCAGAACTTAAGATCCTTGGATCTTACATAAGCAGACTGAAATACGGTACCGTAAATTCCGGTACTGCCGTATTTTGCTCCAAATCATGAAAAACCTACAAAAATAAAATAAAAATTAGTCCTAAGCAAAAATCAAGGTAAATAAAACTAAAATAAGGGTTAGAAAGCTTGGGTTGCCTCCCAAGAAGCGCTAATTTAATGGTCATTAGCTTGACCCTTTAACACTTGGGTTTGATCGTGAATTCCTGGATCTCAACTCTAATTTTACAACATAAGGCTCGATCTTGAAACAATATCCAAATATGCTCAGAATTCTTTCTATTTTCTCAATCAATCTAGAGCCTTTTCTTCTTCTCTTCCTCTTTGGCTTTTTCTTCTTCTGCAATTTCTCATCAATACCCTCAAAAAGATTGTTAGATTCATTATTTGAGGTTTCCTCAGATAAACTTGAAACATCATAAATTTCATCATTAAATATTTCAACACTACAACAAGATCCTGAGTATGAAAGTTTGTTCGTTGAATCATTAAGACTAAATTCAATCTTGTTGTCACATATATCAAAAGTAATATTTCCCTGGTTCACATCAATATTTGCTTTAGCTGTGGCCAATAATGGTCTACCAAGAATGATAGGATTTCTAGAATTTACCTCCATGTCTAACACTACAAAATCTGAAGGAATGAAAAACTTACCAATTTGTACAGGGACATTCTCTAATATGCCTATAGGATACTTTACCGATGAATCCGCGAGCTGTAAGGATATGGATGTATGCTTTAGCTCTCCAAGATTTAGTTTCCTGTAAGTAGAAAGGGGCATTAGACTCACACTTGCACCGAGGTCACATAAGGCTCGGTCAAAAGATAGGGTGCCAATCGAATAAGGTACAGAAAAACTACCTGGATCTTTCAGTTTAGGTGACAGTTTGTTCTGTATGATAGCACTACAATCTTTAGTTAAAGTAACAGTGCATGTGCCATACTCATCTAATTTTCTTTTATTTAACAAAATTTCCTTTAAAAATTTGGCATAAGATGGCATTTCAGTAATAGCTTCAGTAAAAGGAATGTTAACATAAAGCTTTTTCAGGATTTCAAGAAATTTGCCAAACTTTTTGTCTAGTTTATGTTGAACTAACCTTTGAGGGAAAGGTATAGGTGGCTGGTAAGGAGCAGGCAAATTAGGGTTAGGATTGTCTTTCTCACATAATTCCTCCCCTTTTGGTTCATCACCCTTTTGAGGTGATAAACAAGTTTGGGGTTTCTCATGTGAAGACGATTCTCCTATCTCCAATTCGCTTTTATTATCATTAAGCCTTTCTTCAGTGTTTTCAAACCTCCCTCTAGGTTCTCCTAGTTGTTTCCCACTTCTAGTCATGATGGCATTACAGTGCTCCCTAGGGTTTATCTCAGGTTTTGTAGGCAATTTCCCAGGGGGTCTGTAAGGTACACTAGCATGTTGTGTAAATTGATTTTCAAGAATTTTGTTGTGGGCTTCTACTCTATCTAGTCTAGAGTTGATTTGATGAAAATTTTCTTTAAATTCCTCATTTTGTTTTTCTTGCCTTGCCATGTATTCCCTTGTATCAGACATAAAATCATCAATTTTTCTATTTTGCTGATTTTGACTGGCCATAAGTTTTTCAAACATGGATTCTATATTTGAATTCTGATTTTGGTTTTGATTTTGATTAAAGTTCTGATTTGGTCTTTGGTATCCTTTGTTTTCAGTGTTCCCCCCTACATTGTTATTGTTTTTCCATGAAAGGTTGGGGTGATTTCTCCATCCAGGGTTATATGTATTAGAATAGGGATCATTAGGTCTACCTTGATTATAATTCCCTATGGCATTCACATGCTCATTACCCTGATCAACAATTCCACAATATTCAGCAGTATGACCATCATTAGCACAATTTTCACAAGTAATAATAGAAACAAAAGCAGTTTGCATGGAATTTAACTTACTACACAAAAAATTTACCTTATCTGCTAAGGAGCATATTTCATCACTTTCACCCTTACCTTGAGAAGGCTTGTAAATTACTCCTCTCTCAGTAGTCCATTGATTATGGTTTTCTACCATCTCCTCTAGAAGTCTGAAGGCTTCATCTGGTGTTTTGCTCATAAGAGCTCCTCCTGCAGCGGCATCCACAATCATTTTAGTCTGATCATATAATGTAATATAAAAAGTTTGCATTAAAGTTTGAAGTTCTATTCCATGGTGAGGACACTTCCGCTGCAGTTCATTGAATCTTTCCCAGGCCTCACTGAGCGACTCCCCACTTCTTTGTCGAAAGTTTGTAATTTGGTTCCTCAATTCAAGTGTCTTCCTTGGGGGAAAGTATTTGTTCAAGAAGGAATTTGATAGCTGGTTCCAAGTGGTGAAGGTACCGGTTGGGTGTGAATTAAGCCATGTCTTTGCCCGGTCCCTGAGAGAAAAAGGAAAAAGTCTTAGTCTAAATGCGTCGTTAGAAACACGATTCATCTTAACAGTATCGCATGGGTCAAGTAATAAGGCCAAGTGTTGGTTGGGATCCTCCAGTGGAGATCCTCCAAATTGCTCTTGTTGAAACATTGCAATGAGTCTAGGCTTAATCTCGAAATTGTTGGCCTCAATTGCTGGCCTAGCAATACTAGAATGAATTTCATGATGATTAGGGGCTGCATAGTCCCTAAGTGTTCTCTGATGGTTCTGATTGTCTCCCATCTCTAATATTTCTTCTTCTAACTCTGGTTGGGATGTCTCTTGCAATTCTTCTTATGATGTCTCTTCTAATCTCAACTTTCTGCATGCTCTTAATGTCTTATTGATTTCAGGATCCAATGGTAAAGTGGTCCTGACCTAAGGCTCCTGCGCATGCAAAGTAGATAAATCAAGTGATTTCAAGAAACAGAAAATAAGTAGTAGATAAAAAAAATAGTAAATAAAAACCTAATCTAGCAATAATCTCAATGTCTCTAATATCGACAAAACTAAGGTCCCCGGCAACGGCGCCAAAAACTTGTTGTGATCCGCAAGTGCACGGATACTCGAAGTAATAAAGAAAGTATCGAATCCATAGGGACCTACGTTGTCGAATACTAAATAGTTGATTTCTTACTATCTAGGCAAATCAAGATTGTGAGAATAGCAAACGAAAACTAAAAATAGGATTATCAGAGAGAAAAGCTGGGACTAGGGTTTCGTTCACTTAAACTTTTATGACTAGATATGACTAAGGATTTCATTGATTCAATTTCATCGTGAAGAAGATATTATCAAACAATGAACTCAAGGATCACTTTCGTGCATCCGAGTTCTAGGAATCTCTAGTGGAGTCTCAAGGATCACTTTCGTGCATCCGAGTCTCGCAGCTAGTTTTACTCATGGATCTCCAACGTTCCGATCCTTGCTTTCGCACAGGATCTCCACGTTTGACAAATAGACTCGATCTATAGATTCATATTATAATCATGGCAATTATTTTACTAGAAAAGATCAAGATGGATCTAACCTAAGGAAGGGATCCTAACATGCAATTATAGGGTTCCAAATTCTCAAGCAATTACCTTTCAGTCTCAAGCGAAAATTCCAAGAACATAATTAGTAACATGAACTTATAGAGAGTCTAAGCACAATTATCACATGAGTAAAATCATCATGCTAAGATTAAACTCAACGAAATATTGAAAAAAAGTTATCTAGTCATTGGAAGTTAAGTAAATTACTCCCCCATGTCCCAAAAATAGTTTAAGCTATCATCATGAGGGAATTACAACAAATCATGGCTTCAGAGGATCGAAAATCGAAGTAAAAGAGAAGTTTAGAAAATACAGCACGGCTGTGAAGTATTTCACAGCCGTAATTTGCAAGGAACTCCGGTGAACAGTGTCAGCGGCTGGTTTTTCTTTGATTTCTCTTTCAATCGATCTCCTTTCGGTCTGAAACTTCTGGTGTGTTGTCTTCTCCCTTCGACGAAGCTTCTGTATGAAAATCACGGCGGCGAAACCCTTGGCGGCGGCGTCGATCCCGATTTCTCCCTCGACAGTGGATCAAATTTAAGGCTTTTGGTCTCTCTATAATCCTCTCGTCCAAAGCTCCCTTTTTGCTTCTTACGGCTTTGAATATAAAGCCCTGGATCGCCCGCAAGAATCTCCGCAAAGATCGGGCATGAAGATTAACCTGGGAATCTCGTTTAAACACCGAAATACGGCAGTGTAATATCTTATGGCACTACTGTAAAATCCATCGGTCATTCTGTTCTGAAATTGCTGGAAACTACGCCACCGTAATTTTGTTTACGGCAGTGCCATAAAATCGGCTGAACTCTCTGGTCGGATTCGTTTGGGAAATACGGCCCGTGTAATTCTTTACGGCAGTACCGTAATTTCAGGGCAACTTTCTATTCTGAAGATGCTTCAAAATACGTCCCGTAAATTGGGTTACGGCAGTGCCATCATTTTGGCAAAAGTCTCTGTTCAGAAAGTGTCCCAAAATACGACCGTGTAAATCCTTACGGCGGTGCCGTATTTTCGCAAAAACCTTCTGTTTGGAAAATCACCAAAATACGGCCGTGATCTTGATAATACGGTAGCCGTGAAAAATACGGTACCGTAAAATCCTTTAAGGCAGTATTTTGGGTTCCTTGCCTCGATTTGCGTGAAATTTCTTGGGTGACTTCTTCTTGATGATGAGAATCCTTCTATGTATTTGATTTTGCTTGAAAATGCCTAAAAATAGTTTCTTTTTACCTGAAAACCATGAAAAACCAAAATAGAAGTAGACTTTGCAATATTCAATGAATTTATTATGAAAACAAGTAAAAGATCTTCAATTTAGCATGAAAAGATATCGAAAATGATACAAAATATACTATATATTTTCGTGTCATCAATGAGACACCTGAGTGAAGTGTTAAGGGCCAAGAAGGGAGCTATAGTGATAGGAGGTTTTCTTACTCCTATAGCACTACATCTAGGGATTGCGCCATATGGGATCGAGGTTGCTAGAGGAAATTCAAGGAGAGAAATTGAGTCATGCATTGCAATGAAGATGATTCAGCGTGATGGAGATACATATTGTTTGATCCTACAGCCTGGGCTTCCCATGTTGCCATTGCCTGACCCCGAACAGACCTCAGTGCAGAACCTTGAGAATTGGAAGCTGTCGCCAAGTTGTATATCTTATGCTACACCTGCACCGGAGACATCATTGCCACCACCACCTCCTACTTGGGGTGGTAACCCACTTGGTATAGGCATTGACTCCTCTCCACCTAGTGTCACCGAGCCACCGCCTCACGGAGCCGCCGGATCGTCCTCATATCATGCAGCCCCAGATCAGAGAGATTGGCAGAGTTACCGAGACCCAGGGTTTCAGACTATCACTGCACAGTTATATATGCAGGAGCAGTGTATGGAGAGGGTGATGGGAGGCATAGGAGGAATACATGAGCAGATAAGTCACATTCACATGGATGTCGAGGCGTTGGGAAACTATATAGAGGACATGGGGAATTTCCTCTATGATCATTTTAACTATGAAGATCCCAGGAGAGGTGGTATCTACGGTGATGCAGGTGAGGGAGCTTTTCACGATCCCATGGCTACTGCCTCGACTAAAGAAGATGAGGAGGAGACGCATTCAGATGAGTAGGATTTTGTGAGTATCTCATTCCTATTCTCGTACTTTATTTGAGTTCACTAATTCATGTTCATCTTAAACTCGTGTAGGGGAGGATGACTTTACAAACTTTTTGCCTCCTACTGCTACGGATTCTCGCTTCTTAATCGCTGTTGTTATGTGATTTCGATTTGGTTGTACCGACATATTTGGATGATTTGCTATACTCTCTATTCGACATGGTTGTAGTTGATATTTGATATCTGATATTCTGGATTGATGCTATGGGTTGGATATGTCATGAGATTTGTTGATGATTGTTGTTCATGCACCTATGTGGTTTGTTTATCTAAGAAAATACTACCATTATCATGCCAAAATGTTTTCTTGATGGTTTACATATTCAAAATAGAGATTAGGATTAGACCTATTATGATGAATTTATTTCTCTAATACATATCTACCTATTGAAATTCTTCATTGATTGATAAAGGGTGTTTTGTTGGGAAGTTATTTCTTTGAATAAAATCAACATATGAGTGTAATTTTTTAATTGATATTGATAGATTAATTCAGTTGATATTTATGCTATTTACTATTTGTTGGGAAGAAAGGTTCCTTGATCCAAATAAAGTGAGAACTCCCCTACTTGGCACTGTGGGAAAGCACAGTGGTACCGAAGGACATGGGTTGAAGTAATAAATAGAAAAAGTATGTATCTATGTGGGTACATACCATGAAAGACATCGGTTCACATAAACTCCGCTATCCTTGGTAAATTCTTTCCAATTAGAGGATAAGAGTTCTATTACATTGATTATGTGATCAATGCACTTAAACTTCATCACCAGAAAAAGGTGATAATCGAATTAGAGAATGTGGACGATAAAAAAAAAGAGAGAATTGATGATTATGAGTGGAAAAAGATCTTGGAAACCCTAATCTTGTAAACAAAAGTTGATAGTTATGAATTGAAAACTGGATGAAATCTTGAGATTGATATTCTGCTTATTATGCAAGTTGTGAAGTTTTATTTGACTAATTAATGAAACTTGAGGATCAAAATCAAAGGGTGATATGTCTATTCGAAATTCCATAAAACTATTGATGAAAGTTTTCATTGGTGATTGTGTTTTAGAAATTTATTCGTCATGAGAAAGTTTTCTCCTTTGATCAATTTCTTGATTTTTGCTTGAGGACTAGCAAGGTTTGAGCCTTATGTGTTTTTGATTTGAGCTCTTCCTGTCCCCCATAGAACAAATCCTTAGTTCTTGTCAGATACTTAAGGATGTTCTTTATAGCCACCTAGTGCTGCAGACCTGGATCGGATTCGTATCGGCTGGTTATGCTCATAGCATAAGCCACATCTGGTCTAGTACACAACATTGCATACATGATCGAGCCTACTATCGAAGCATAGGGCACTCGACTTGATGGAGTCAGAGACCACAAGCCATGAAGATACAAGTGGAGCCTGAGGTTACCATAGGCAAAGGCTCGGAGTTTCACAAATAAACTAGCATGCTCACTCATAAAGCTAGCTCAAAATAATGGGAATAATTACTCCAATAACTTCAAGACTTTTCAGCTCAATAAGTTGTTGTATACAACTAAAACCCACGCAGCCACGCCATGCGATCAAGGAAACAAAGCAATCATCGGCCAGCTCCAGATCAGCCGTTTAAATGCCAAGCAACGCTGCAAAGAAGGATCCGGCAACGTTCATCTTCAGCGAGCATTATACTCAACGTCTCCCTACTCAACATGGAAGTTGCAACGTCTATCTTCAATGCATCTCTGCTGCTCCAGCTATGGAAATTACAACGTTCGCTTGCAACGTCTCTCCATGCTCCAGCATATATGTATCTCTTTCACGATAGTAATCAACAGAATTTTTGAATCAATGAAATAGTTTCTTGTGTCTCCATGGCATCGGATGTCTCCTCCTTCCTCCTCTGAGGTGCTTGTGTCACCTAGCTTTCCCCTCTCCTCCTTCTAGGGCTGAGCCCCTCACTCTTCCCTTCTTCTCCAATCTCTACTTCCTCCAAAGTTTCTTGTCAGCTACAACCATCTGCAAGTTTCAGCGACACAGAATTTTGAAACTTCGGAACCTTCCCGACGGCGATCCAACCGTCCGACCATCATGCAACTTTAGCCATCCCTCCTCCTCCACAATACGAAGCAACAGCCGCCGGCATCCCCCCATCCGCCGCTTGGATGGCCAGAATCGAAGCCCCCGACAACATCCCCTGTTCTGCCCTACTTCCGCCCTAGTTCCACATTTCACCGTCGTCCTCCTCCGACCGGCCACCATCTGCCCCAAAATACCGGCCACGTCGTCACCGCAACCATACCAACCTCCAGTAATAGCAGTTTTTGATTTGGTCAACCACCGGCCGGCCGGCGACAAATCCTTCTCCAGTGCGACATCCCCTGTTTCAGCCTAGTTGCCTCCCTAGATCCGCCTTTCATCATGGTTCTCCTTCGGCCAGCCACTGCCCGTCACCAAACTCCGGCCACCTCTTCTCCATCAACATAAGGACCTATAGTAGTAGCAGGTCCGGCGATCGTACACCACCGGACGAACGCCGACGATCCCTACCCTCTTACTCAACTTCCCTCTGTTTCATATCTCTCTGCATCCTGTGTTCTATTTTGCTCAAATCTAATCTAATTAGTGTTTTCTTTGCAGGTGTTTGATGTGCTTTGATATAGTAGATAATTTGATGCCTGATACTGTTCAGAAGAGCAAGTTTTGGTCTACCTTGTGGATCAGTTGGATCTGTTGAATACTCACCGGTTGTTAGGGAATACCGGGTGTAATTTAAAATTTTTGCAGTCCCAGGACGCAGCGGAAGAATCATTACACCCGAAACATATTCCGGTCCCAAGGATCCATGCGAGAGAGAAGACACAAGGATGTATTAGAGATGTACCTCTTTTGCTTGTCCAGTTGTCGAAGCCATGTTGAAGGCGCCCAAGTGTTCACCCTCTACAAGTATCCACGCGTTGACTCCTTGATCGTTGCTCCCTTCCACGCTTGGTGCTAGACTCGGGAAGAGAATCAAGCCTTATCACTCTCTTCAAATCTTGCGCCACCTCCAAGGTAGAAGCTCCAAGAAGAGATGAGGAAGAGGATGATGCGCCAAGTACTTCCTTCTTCTTCTTTGCATGCGCCACCTTCAAGCAAGATGCGCCTATGGCCAAGGAACGAAGAGAGCTTGTGGCAAGGAGATGCCACCAAGCACTAAGAGTCCTTGCGCCAAGAAGAGAGGGAGAAGAAGAAGAACTTGCGGTTCCAAGGAAGAAGGAGATTGCGCTCCTTGATGAAGAAGGAGAGCTCCAAGCTCTCAAGTTGTCGCCACCCTAAGCTTCCAATTCTCTCCAAGAGATGTCGCCACTAAGCCCTTCTCCAAGTTACGTCATGAGGTGAAGAAGGAGAAGAAGGCTTGCGGCTTCAAGGAGGAAGAAGGGTTGTGCCACCTTCAAGTTGTCACCCTTTGCCCTTGCTCACGCCTCTCTATGTGTCTTCACGCCTCCAAGGAATTGAACCATTGAGAGGGGGCAGCTAGGGTCCCTTTTATAAGCCAAGAGGCGGTTTAGGGAGGGCCAAGATCTTGCCAAGTGGGCGGCTAGGATGAGAGGGGTTTGTGGTAAGAAAAGTTTCCAAGACTTTGTCATAAACCTCATTCAACCTATCCTTATTTGCCCAATAGCCATATCAGCCCAAGACATGCCTTAGAGGCATTCTTTCCATCCAAGGAGAAGGGCTAGGCGCAACATGCAAGAGGTATTCGGCTAGGGTAAGGGTTTGGGTGCATGTAGGGTTTATGAGATAAGGAAAGTCTCCAAGACTTTACCATAAACATCTCCCTATTTCTCATATGCGCCCAAGCTCTTTCCAAAAGAGTCCTTAAGCCATATCAGCCCCAACACTTACCATAGAGACAAGATACCATCAAGGGATGAAGGGGGAGGCGCAACTTGTTGGGGTATGCCCTTAAGGCTAATGTTTGAGGCCTTGGGATTATATCAGTATCATGTATAAACTCTTATGTTTATAAAGGCAATGGTTGTTGTTCAGGTTGTTACATTATCTGCTGCAATAAGTGTACTTCTGAATAATGTCTCAATGCTGTTCAGCTAGGCTGACATGCAGTATTGTCCTTAGTCGAGATATCTTGGTGAACATGAGACAGCCTAGGTATGATTGAGACTAATATGTGTTCTAATCTTATAGGATGCTTCGAGCATGGAATAAGATGTAGACTCATAGGTACATTGGATGTACTGGACAGACCCTACTAGGATATTCAATTGCTTGTCATAATGTGAAATAATCCTTGTATGCAACAAGTGGCATATGTCCTCTGACTTGAGATCACTTGTGTTTCTAAATGATGATTGTCATTGTTTTGAGGTAGTTCAATATTATTTGAAACATAATGGTTATAGACTATCTTGGATAATGATCATGAGTCAGGTTAGGACACTAGTGATAGATATAGGATTGCCGTCTCCTTAATAGGAGTGTGATGTTCTAAAGGCCCCCCACCCTGGATGAGATGATTGAGAAAGTGTATGGCCATACCCAGATGACTATGTTCATCTGATCTAATCATTCTCATCATATTGGAGTTACAGGCTTGACACGCTTGTCCAATAAGAACATCAAGTGGCAAAGGAAACATGTATGCCTAGTGAAGTGGATTCACACTTGTGCTGTGGTTTGGGTGTAGTCTTGGAAGACTCTTTCCTTTATATCGGGAGACAGTGATGTGTTGCTAGATACCCCTCATTGATCGTGATAACGTAAGTTATCGTTACCGACATTTAAAGGAAACCCTTAGGGTCGCACAATTTGATGATATGGCTTACTTAAGTCAGATCGTGTGGACTGAATTGTTTTGGTTCAGTTTAAAGGGATTTAATCTCTGATTGTAAGTGAGATCTGGTCTGATCATGTTTGATTGATTAGGGCTTGAGATCGGTAAGCTTTGATCGAGAGAATTGTTGCTAGATCGGTGAGATCAGGAGCATCAAGAGATGAACAGTTAGATCTTGAACCATTTGGTTCAATGTGATCTAGATCATGGCTTGGGCTGATTTGGTTTCGACTTTGAACCAAATGCAATTGGATTGAATTGGCTTGAACCGGTTCACATGAGTGAACGCTTGGTTCAAAGCATGTAAGCGTTTTGGCGGTTTCATTGAGTGGGCGCATGACTTCATGTATTTCTATTTTTAGAAAGCATGTAACGCCACTTCTTTTTGAACGCCTCAACGCCTTAAGCCGAAGTTCCTCTCTCTCGTCGCCCTCTCTCTCGTGTGGCAAAGAGACTTCACGCCTTGGAGAAATTTCGACAAGCAAAGTCTCATCTCAATTCCCTTCAAACGATCAAGGATACTTTGAAGAACTTTGCTAGCACAAAGGACTCAAAGGAGCAAGCCATCTCTCTTCTTGTGTGCGGCTACCTTTGGAGAAGACCCCTTTCGATCTTTGCTTCCAAGGCACCATCCAAGCGATGGCAATGGTATGATCTTTCTTCTAGATCTATCTACATTGCAAGGTATTGAAAGTTGATCATATGACATATAAATCGATCTAGGAAACCCTTGCTTCCGCTCGAAAATTTTTCTATGCGCCTACTATTAGGGTTTCGCCCCCTTGTTTTAGGGGACTTACACCACTTCCTTCCAAAGGAAGCAATTTATGCCACCCACACCCCATTATGCCCCTAGGCGCCAATGGGGTTGGGTTTCTCCCCATTATACCCCTTTAAGCCAATTCCCTCTTCATGACAACTTATTATTAGGCCTCATTGGATAATGAGCTAGCCCAAACTTCATGGCATGGGTTGATTAAGCCATTGGATCCAATCCAATGCAACCCTAATCCAAATGTGACCAATCTAGGTCAATTTCGGGTCAACCTGCCAAAAATGAAGTTTGGCTCCAATAACTTTCTTCCAACTCATCAGGCCCATTGGTGCTGATGAAATCTTCCAAATTGATCCAAGTTATCCAATAACTTGATCATAAGGCTTCTGATTAAAGCAACGTCAAGAGTCTATTACATGTGACCCCGTAGGATCCTTATGACGATGGCAACGATGTAAACATCATAAGTAGTGAGGGGTATCTAGCAACACAAAACTACTACACATGTCATAGGACTTAAGTCATTTTGGCAACAACTCCTAACAAGCAACGAGGATTCACATGCATTATAGATCCCTTTGCCTAAACTGATATCCTGCCATTGGATTAGTCTCAAGTTTATCAATCCAATGCATTGGTCATGACTCAACAAGTGTGGCCACACATTCCTGTCATGCACCAATAAGGTGGGGGACCCCGAGTGGATATCATGCTTCCAATAAGGAAGGGGCAAATCCTACTATTGGTCATCCATGTCTCTACATGACTTATGACATGCCCAATGTCAGTCGTTTTGGTCTCCCAATTACGGAGAGACGTAAGACTGTATCAAAGCATACCCATCATCAAATCTAGACATGAATACCTCAAGTCTAAGGATCAATGCAAACCTCTTGCATGTGAGATTGACTTGTTGACTAGACAAGTCAATCCTCACGGTGGATCACTCCAGTGCATCCAATGCACCTGTATGTCTGCGTTACTGTGCCCCGAACCTAACCAGCCCATACACCAGTCTCACATGTACCAAAGCTGTCCCATATCTGCTATGGTACCTTGTCTGGGGATAGCTTATGAGAATGGATCCAATCCAAACTCCTGGGACATTATATATTCAACTCAATACATCAACGCAGGTAGAGAAGTCTACATAATAATGACCATGCCTTTATAGAGAATAATAATTATATCAAAGTACATTTAAACAATGCCCGACCATGTCCAAACATTGGTCTGCAGGGCATAAACACCAACACCGGTTCATCCTAGGAAGCATTGCAAAAGTTGCAATCTGATAAAATTCTGCACTTTCATGATTTGATTAGCTATATTGTTACAGATGCCCTATTTGCTTGACAATTCATGACTCTATGTTTTGATACGTCTTAAAGAATTAGTTTCATACTACAACATAATTTAATCAGTTTATATTTAAGACGTATGGATTTTTCTATAGGGTATAGCAACTTTTCGTATTTGATTAGAGTTACCCTGGAATTCTGATTGTTGTTTCTTGATTGTTTTCCTCAATTTGACTTTTTAAAACTTAAAAAAAAATAAAAAAATAGTTTTAATCAGTAGATTTTTTCCACGCTCCCCCCTACATCACGACTCATGTCATCCTCTCAGCCTATGTGGTGGGACACTGGCTCTTCGTGAGAGTAAGGCCATGTCTCACTAGAAGGTACCATTTCTTAGATTACTCTAAGTTGAATCTCTCCAATACCTTATCAATGTAAATTTTTTGACTAAGGGCTAGAAGCCTCTTGGATCTATCCCGGTAGATCCTTATGCCTAAAATATAGGCAGCCTCCCCTAAGTCTTCCATCTAGAAATAATTCCACAACCATGTCTTCACAAACTGAAGACTAGGGATGTCATTTCCAATGAGTAGTATGTCATCGACATACAAGACTAGAAAAGTCACCAAGCTCCCACTGAATTTTTTGTACACACACGCGTCATCTTCACTTTTGATAAAGCCATATGCTCTCACAGCTTCATCAAACTGAAGATTCCAACTTCGAGATGTTTGCTTTAATCCATAAATGGATTTCTTTAGCCTACAGACCTTATTGTCATCTGCAGGATGGATAAAGCCGTCAAGTTGTGTCATATACACATCCTCTATTAGCTTCCTATTAAGGAACGATATCTTAACATCCATCTACCATATCTCATAGTCCTCATATGCAGCTATAGCAAGCAGAATTTGAATGGATTTAATCATGGCAACTAGCGAGAAGGTTTCATCATAGTCCACCCCGTCGACTTGTTTGAATCCTTTAGTCACTAGTTTACCTTTATAGGTAACTATGTTGCCATCCATATCAGTCTTCCCCTTGAAGACCCATTTACATCCTATGAGTTTTACCCCATCAGGTAGCTCAACCAAATCCCAGACTTGGTTAGCCGACATGGAATCCATCTCGGATTTTATGGCCTCAAGCCATCTCTCGGAGTCTGGTCCACTGATAGCCTCATCATAGGTCCTGGGCTCATCCCCAATAATGAAGACCCCATCATGTTAGGTTGGCAGTGGCTCATACCTCTCAGGTGCATGACGAATCCTCCCAGACCTACGCGGGACCTGTGTCTAAGCCTCAGGTTGCCTAAAAACCGGTGTAGGTGGCTCAGGTTCCATCTCTGTGTCGTGGTTGTACATGGACCTCGTCCAAGTCAAACTTTCTCCCACTGACTTCTTTCATGAGAAATTCTTTCTCTAGAAAGACAGCACCCTGAGCAACAAAAAATTCGTTCTCGGCGGGAACATAGAAGTAGTAACCCTTAGTTTCCTTAGGGTACCCAACAAACACACATTTATCTAATCTAGGTTCTAGCTTGCTTGAATCCTGACATTTGACATAAGCCTCACATCCCCAGATCCTAATAAATGAAAGGTTAGGGCGTCTCCCACTCCATACCTCATATAGTATCTCGGAGACACTCTTAGATGGAACATTATTCAGTATCAGAGAAGTTGTCTCAAGTGCAAAATCCCAGAATGAGGGTGGTATAGTTGCATGACTCATCATAGATTGAACCATGTCCAACAAGGTTCTATTTATCCTCTCAGACACATCATTCCATTGAGGTGTTCCAGGAGGAGTGAGTTGTGACAGGATTCCATACTCCCTAAGATAGTCAAAGAACTCACCGCTCAGGTACTCTCCAACACGATCTGATCGAAGAGTTTTAATGGATATACCAAGCTGGTTCTCTACTTCATGTCTGAACTCCTTAAATTTCTCAAAGGATTCAGATTTATGTCTCATTAGATAGACATAACCATATTTACTGAAGTCATTAGTAAATGTGATGAAGTAGTTGTACCCTCCTCTGGCTTGTTTACTGAATGACCCACACACATCATTGTGTATAAGATCCAATAATCCTCTTGCCCTCTCACCAGTCTTGGTGAAGGGCGCCTGTGTCATCTTCCCTTATAAACAAGGTTCACATGTATCAAATTCCTCCAAGGAACTTGAATCTAACAACCCATTTGCATGGAGTTGTTGAATGCGATTCTTGTTCATATGGGCTAATCGACAATGCCATGGGAAAGCACCAACTGAACCACTCAGTTTGATCCTTTTGCTATTTATGTTAGAATTATCCATGTCTAAGACATATAATCTATTGCATAAAGTACCCTTCCCATAAAACATGTTTGCAATTGAAAAAGAACAAGAGTTCTCCTTTATTTCAAACTTAAATCCTTTCTTTGCCAAGCAAGGAATGGATACAATGTTGTTAGTAAGTGAAGGTACATAATAGCAATGATCTAGTTCTAGTTGAGGTCCAGAAGGCAGGGAGAGAGTCAAAACTCCTACAGCAATAGCAGTAACTTGTGCCCCGTTTCCAACCCATAGGTCAATCTCTCTAGGCCGCACCGATCTACTTTTCTTGAGCCCTTGCATATTTGTACAAATATGAGCTCCACATGCGGTATCTAATACCCATGACATAGAAGTAGAAAGGTTGACTTCATTAACATAAATACCTGAGCTAAAAGCTAAGGCCAAGCCTTTCTTCTCCTTATTCTGAAGTTGCTTGCAGTCCCTCCTCTAGTGACCCTACTTGCCACAGTGGAAGCACCTCTGTTCCTTTGACTTCTTTGCCCTTTTCTTCAGTGCTTTGGTAGGACCCTTGGCACTGCCCTTGGCATGTGCCTTACCCTTCTTCTTCATCTTCTTGCCCACAGGGACCAGAAGAACAAAATTGGGCTTGGTCTTACCCATTTCACGCTCGGCTGTTTGGAGCATATTCAGTAGTTCCTCCCATGTGCATTCAATCCAGTTCATGTTGAAGTTTATAATAAACGGACTAAAGCTAAGGGGCAGGGACTGCAGAATAAGATCCACAACTAGCTCGTTATCTATGTTGTGTCCCAATCTCCTGAGATGATCCACGTTCCCAATTAGCTTGAGTACATGGGGTCTCACTGGTGCACCTTCAGATAACTTGCACTGAAAGATTGCTTTAGCAGTGTCATATCTCTCAATTCTAGCCTGAGCTTTGAATATCTATTTCAAATGAGCAATCATCTAAAAAGTGTCCTGCTCCTCATATTGCACTTGAAGCTCAGGTTCCACAGTGGCTAGCATGAGACATGCTACTTCCAAAGAGTCATCATGATGCTTTCTAAAATCATCCCTTTCTGCCGCACGGGTATTAGGCGCAGGAGTCGTCAGAAGAGGCTACTCAAGGACGTACAACTTCTTCTTGAGCTTGAGGGTTGTTCTCAAGTTCTGAAGCCAGTCCATGAAGTTGGATCCAACCAACTTATCCTTGTCAAGAAAAGATCGCAGTGTCAATCTGCTAGTGTTCATAGCCATTGTTCTACAATAACCAAGAAACAGCAGATTAGTACTATCTTCATATCATATAATCTGGACTTGTATTAAATGATCATGGCTCCCACTATTTTAATCGAATTGACAACCCACAAAGTCAATCAAGAAATCTAAGATTTCCTAGTGAGATGGGATCCTTATTCCACATGAGGCTTCGCATCCCACGAGGTGGGATGAGATGCACAAAGTGACCCATGCTTCTTAAGGTGGGCACGCTAGCCGATTGCACTTGGCAACTCCCCTTATTGAGACAGTCTAGGCATTTTATGTCCAACGAGGGTTGGATACGGCATGAAACCCTAACCTCTCAACAATGCCTCGAGAGTTCCACCATATGCCCAGCACATATGGAAATCTAGTTAAGTCCATTCCTAATCGTTATGCCCAGGGCTAACGAGTTTCCTTGCGAAGGCATGTCTAGGTTAAAACTGGACTAGGGAAACCATTATCACCTCACACCTTCTAATGATAAGTGGGTGTTGTTGGGTGTTGGGGTATGCCCTTAAGGCTAATGTTTGAGGCCTTGGGATTGTATAAGTATCATGTAATAAACTCTTGAGTTTATAAAGGCATGGTTATTATTCAGGTTGTTACCTTGTCTGCTGTAATAAGTGTACTACTGAATAATGTCTCAAAGCTGTTCAGCTAGGCTGACATGCATATGTCCTTAGTCGAGATATCTTGGTGAACTTGAGACAGCCTTGATATGATTGAGACTAATATGTGTTCTAATCTTATAGGATGCTTCGAGCATGGAATAAGATGTAGACTCATGGGTACATTGGATGTACTGGACAGACCCTACTAGGATATTCAGTTGGTTGTCACAATGTGAATATTCCTTGTAAGCACCAAGTGGCACATGTCCTTTGACTTGAGATCACTTGTGTTTCTAAATGATGAATGTCATTATTTTGAGGTATTTCAATATCATTTGAAATATAATGATTATAGACTATCTTGGATAATGATCATGAGTCAGGTTAGGACACTAGTGATAGATATAGAATTGCCGTCTCCTTGTTTAAGGAGTGTGATGTTCTAAAGGGCCCCCCTAGATGAGATGATTGAGATAGTGTATGGCCATACCCAGGTGACTATGTTCATCTGATCTAATCATGCTCATCATATTGGAGTTACAAGCTTGACAGGCTTGTCCAATAAGAACATCCAGTGGCAAAGGACACATGTATGCCTTGTGAAGAAGATTCACACTTGTGCTGTGATTTGGGAGTAGTCTTGGAAGACTCTTTCCTTTATATCGGGAGATAGTGATGTGTTGCTAGATACCCCTCACTGATCGTGATAACGTGAGTTATCGTTACCGACATTTAAAGGAAACCCTCAGGGTCGCACAATTTGATGATATGGCTTACTTGAGTCAGATCGTGTGGACTGAATTGTTTGGGTTCAGTTTAAAGGGATTTAATCTCTGATTGTAAGTGAGATCTGGTCTGATCATGTTTGATTGATTAGGGCTTGAGATCGGTAAGCTTCGATCGAGAGAGATAATGCTAGATCGGTGAGATCAGGAGCATCAAGAAATGAACGGTTGGATCTTGAACCTTTAGGGTTTATTGTGATCTAGACCATATGGCTTGGGTTAATTGGTCTTGGACCAAACCGACATTGAACCGGCTCATGGATGAGCGCATGGTTCATGGGAGGTGAGTTAAGGGCTTGGTTCACTTTGGGTGAACGCTTAAGCCTTCAATACTTTCCATCTTTGGAATTCGGTTTCAAGTGGATTGTGTGTAACGCCTCCACATTAGTGTGGGAGGTTACTCACTTATCGAATTCTCTTGTGAAGGCTTCTCCAATTCGGTGAAGAGACGACCGGACGAAAAACAAGAGAAAGGAGTCTCGCCAAGCAAGATTTTCCCTTCCCTTCCATACGAAAAGGAACCTTGAAGCCTTGCTAGCACAAGGACGACAATGTGTAGGCCAATTTCTTCTTGTGTGTGGCACACTTTGGAGGAGAACCCTATCGTTCTCTAGCTTCCAAGCCGAGTCCAATCCTCATGGCAATGGTATGAATTCTCTCTTATCCATTCAATCGATCAAAGTTGATCATGAGAACATGTAACATGCGATTAGTTGAAACCCTAGCATCTTCATGGATTGAATGCAATATGCGCCACCCACTCTTAGGGTTTTCGGCCCCCCTCTTGAAAGGGGTTTTATCCGCTTGCGCTCCCCCTAGAAGGGGACCCAACAATTGGTATCAGAGCAGGTCTTATATGTTCTTTTGATTGCTTTGAGTGATCCATGTATGTTTGTTGCTTAGATCTATGTTTTTTCTCTTCATGCGAGTATACTAGTTGATAGTATGTTTAGATTTGCGCATGTATAAGAGTTATCTTGGCGCTAGATGATTGGCGCATGTATGTTGGTTGCGGTTCATGTTGTTGTAATTGTGTTTTTCAAACCCTAAATGACATGCGCGCCCAACTAGATCTAAGTTGCACCTATTGTAAACCCTTAGATGGGTTGATGGGGTTGAAAGCATCATCTTGTATAGATCAAGCTAGTCTGATCAGACCATCTGACAGCCTAGATGGGTCGACCAGATAGCACCTGTGCGCAAGCACGAGGTGGCTATAGGTTGACTGCATCAATGGCGTGTAGCGAGGTCTGGTTGAGACAACCAGTGAACACACATGAGTTAGGCCCGGGGTCACACCCGCTTGCCAGAACTCATGTTGGTTGTTCAGCCCTAGAGGCATGCATGGTTGACCATTAGGTCAACTCGAGTCAGTTAGGACTTGGTGCATGCAAGGGCTTGGATCTAACTAGATTGATGAGTGGATCCCTATCAATGGACCATTGTAAGGTAGTAGGGCACATAAGACAAGTAAAATTGATTCCAATGGGATTTGAAAATTTTTATTTTGTCTATGGATCACATGATTGATTGAATGATGCCATGATGCTTGTTTATTTAATCTTATGTGGGTTGCCCTATTGTGTGCTGTGCTGGGGCCTGCGTGCCTGGTTAATTATAAGTTAATATTATTGTGATCTGCGAATCACATTTTTGTTAATCTATTGTATAATTGACCTGCGAGTCAAAGCTTGTCTAGATAGATCAAAATGTATTTTGATTAGACAAGAGCATAAAGGCACACATCCAAGAGGGGCATTCAGCTGGTGGCGCACCTGAGGTGCTCTTGGCGCTAGGGCCCTGGGTTGGACCAGATGAGATGCAAAAGAGCTCAAGTGAAGACTTAAGTAAAATTAAGGTCTTACTAGGGTTCATGGGCTTTTACCACATAAGATCATGCTTTCTATTTATTGCTTATATAATTAGAATTGCATGTGTTTATCTTCTGCTATCACCATAGGACTTGAATGATAGTGAAGAAGATAAAAGACCGGTAAAATCCAACGCTAACATATCAAGCTCGGAAAGCCTTCTGACGCGAAACCTCACCGTTCTGACTATCGTTGGAGCCGTGTTGTACCCACTCAGTGGGCACGTCCATCTATCTTCAGACGGTGCTGGATTTCACCTGCGTGTTACAGAGAAGGGATTTATCGCTTCTCGTTGCTCAGCATAGCACGTGGTGGTCCAGGGAGTAGGTCGGGTCAGCTTGACCATGTAGACTACATATGTGGCGCATATGGTAGCACATGGAGGCAGCCATCTGTGGGATCAGAGACTGTGTTGTACCAACTCAGTTGGCACAGTCTGCTGGATTGCCCAGATGAAGGGGAATCGCACGGGTTGGCGATTGGCTGGGACGGCCTACTAGAAATTAATGCTTGTCATCTCTGTGCATCTTATCTCGCCTGAGTGGGACGCGGAGACCAAGTATGAAATCTGGATCCCATCTCACTAAAAGAGTGTTACTCTTTCGGACTGTTTACTGGATTTTTCAGTCAGACAAAATAGTGAGAAAAGAATCTTTCTTAAGTCCTGGATAGATTCTAAACATTGATACTAACCTTGCTGTTCTTGCATTGTTGTAGATACCTGCAGCAACGAACACCATGAGCTTCAATGTGCGATCCCTACTGGAAAGGGAGAAGTTTGCTGGGCCAAACTTCTCTGACTGGTTTGGACACCTTAAGATCGTTCTTAAGGCAGAGAGGAAACTGTATGTCCTCGAGACGGCTGTGCCGCCTCAACCCACTGCGAACGCCGCAAGGGCGGTTCGCGATGCCTATGAAAAGCACGTCAATGATAGCATTGATGTCGCTTGCCTGATGCTAGCGTCTATGACGCCACCGCTGCAGCGTCAGCATGAGGATATGTCGGCTATAGAGATTATAGCGAACCTCAAGATGCTGTATGCTGCACAGGCGAGGACAGAACGCTATAATCTGACGAAGCTCTTCTTTCAGAGCAAACTGGCTGAAGGGAGCCCAGTGGGAGCTCACGTGCTCAAGATGATTGGGCACAAGGAGGCTCTAGAGAAACTGGGGCATACCGTCAACCAGGAGCTTGCTGTAGACATAATTCTGCAGTCTCTCCCGCCCTCTTTCGATGCGTTCATTATTAACTTTAATATGAACAAGATCGATTGTACTCCGGCAGAGCTGCTGAATATGCTCTTGACTACTGAGGAAACTCTGAAGGGAAAGCCTTCAACCTCTGTCTTGATGGTTCCTTCCAGGAACAAGAAGAAGGGGAAGAAGGGCAAAGCCCCAGTCAAGAACTACAGTAAGGCTCTGAAGCAAAAGGTTAAGCGGTCAAAGGACAACAGGTGTTTCCACTGTGGCCAGCTGGGTCACTGGAAAAAGGACTGCAAAGCGCTCCAAGGAGATAAGAGGGGAAGCATCGCTTCTGGCTCAGGTATATATGTGACTGAGGTTATGTTATCTTCTTCTTCTATTTCATGGGTGTTGGACACTGCATGTGGAGTTCACATTTGTTCAAATGTACAGGAACTCAAGAGAAGAAGACAGGTGGGACAGCATGAGGTAGACCTACGCGTTGGAAACGGGGCACGGGTTGCTGCTGTTGCTGTAGGAGACTATTTCATTTCTTTACCATCTGGCATTGTATTGGAATTAAACAATTGTTATTTTGTACCCAGTATTACCAAGAATATTATCTCCATTCCTGCTCTTGTCAGGAAGGGTTTTTCCTTTGAATGCAAGACTTCAAAGTGTGTTTTAACTTATGATAATATTGTGTATGCAACTGGTTCAATTAACAATGGGTTATTCATGTTGGACATGGAATGTTCTATACAAAACATTGATAATAAGAAAGCCAAGTATGCTGATGAGAGCACCTTGCTATGGCATAGTCGTTTAGGCCATATAAACGAGAAGCGCATTAAGCGGTTGCATGATCATGGACTGCTGGGATCATTCTCCTACAAGGAGTTTGATACATGCAAAGCTTGTTTAACGGGTAAAATGACGAAGTCACCTTTTCCTAACAAAGGTCAAAGGGCTTCAGGTTTACTTGACCTCATACACAGTGATGTGTGTGGGCCATTTAGTAAACATGCTAGAGGTGGCTATCACTACTTCATTACCTTTACTGATGATTTCAGTAGGTATGGATATGTCTATCTAATGAGACATAAAAGTGAATCTTTTGACAAGTTCAAAGAGTTCAAAAATGAAGTACAAAATCAGTTAGGCCGAAATATCAAGGCACTTCGTTCTGATCGAGGTGGAGAATACTTGAGTCATGCGTTTACTGACTATCTGAAAGAGTGTGGGATTATCTCACAGCTCACTCCGCCAGGAACACCGCAATGGAATGGTGTGTCCGAGAGGAGAAATAGAACGTTACTTGATATGGTTCGTTCTATGATGAGTCAGGCCACTCTTCCATACTCCTTTTGGGGTTTTGCACTGGAAACAGCTGCAAAGGTACTAAACCGAGTGCCATCCAAGGCAGTTTCTAAGACGCCATATGAGTTATGGTATGGGAAACAGCCTGGCTTGACATTTATCAGGATCTGGGGTTGCGAGGCTTATGTCAAAAAGCTCGCCTCTAGGAAACTGGAGAGCAGATCTGAGAAATGTATCTTTGTCGGTTACCCTAAGGAAACTAAGGGTTATTATTTCTACGATCCCAAGGAGAACAAGGTATTTGTTGCTCGGACTGCCATATTTCTTGAGAAGGAATTTCTTCTGCAAGAGGCCAGTGGGAGAGAAATAAAACTGGATGAGAATCCAGATGAAGGACAAAGTAGTCAAGCACAGTTGGATGAGCCTGAGCCGGTAGATCAGGTTATTGAACAACCTGAGGCTCAGATATCACGGGAACCACGAAGATCGGGAAGGATCCGTCGACAGCCTGAGCGCTATGACGGAGTCTACATCATTGATAATGATGAACCCCTCACCTATGCGGATGCGGTCAGTGGACCGGAGTCAGCTAGATGGCTTGAAGCTATGCGAGCCGAGATGGACTCCATGTCAGATAACCAAGTCTGGGATTTGGTTGATCCGCCTTCGGGAGTAATCCCTATAGGCTGTAAATGGATCTTCAAGAAGAAGATTGACATGGATGGTAACGTGGTTACCTATAAAGGCAGGCTAGTAGCGAAAGGTTTCAAACAAATCTACGGGATAGATTATGATGAAACTTTCTCTCCTGTAGCCATGTTTAAGTCTATTCGGATTCTTTTCGCGATAGCAGCATATTATGATTATGAGATCTGGCAGATGGATGTGAAGACAGCTTTCCTTAATGGAAATCTGGATGAGGATGTGTATATGACACAACCTGAAGGTTTCACTAATCCATCAGATCGTCATAAAATATGCAAGTTAAAGAAGTCCATTTATGGACTTAAGCAAGCATCAAGAAGCTGGAATATTCGTTTTGATGAATCAATCTCTGAGTTTGGCTTCATCAAGAACGAAGATGACCCGTGCGTATATAAGAGGTTTAGTGGGAGCGTAATTACATTCCTAATCCTCTACGTCGATGATATCTTGATCATTGGAAATGAGATTCCTGAAATGCATGCTGTTAAAGCATGGTTAGGAAAATGTTTCCAGATGAAAGATCTAGGAGAAGCAGCCTATGTATTAGGTGTGAAGATCTACAGGGATAGATCTAAGAGGCTTCTCGGGCTGTGCCAGAGTACTTACATCGATAAAGTCCTGGAGAGATTTCGTTTAGAGAATTCTAAACGAGGATATCTTCCAGTCAGACATGGTCTGAATCTTTCGAAGAGTCAGTGTCCACAAACACAGACTGAGAAAGATGAAATGGACAATACGCCTTATGCTTCGGCTATTGGGTCCATAATGTATGCGATGTTATGTACCCGCCCAGACGTCGCTTACGGGTTAAGCGTGACCAGTCGATTCCAAAGTAATCCAGGTTTGGCGCACTGGATTGCAGTCAAGAACATTATAAAATATCTGCGGAGGACCAAAGATATGTTCTTGATATATGGTGGTCAGGAAGAACTCAGTATAGAGGGATATACTGACGCTTCGTTCCAGTCGGACCAGGATGATTTCCGATCGCAATCAGGCTATGTTTTTAGCTTGAATGGTGGAGCAGTGGTGTGGAAGAGTTTCAAACAGTGAACTGTTGCTGATTCCACAACAGAAGCCGAGTATGTTGCAGCCTCGGAAGCATCCAAGGAGGCAGTGTGGATTCGTCAGTTCGTGAGAGAACTTGGTGTTGTTCCTTCGAGTGCAGATCCTTTGGTTATCTTCTGTGATAACACTGGAGCAATCGCACAAGCAAAGGAACCACGGTCGCACCAGAAGTCCAAGCACATACAGAGACGGTTTCACTTGATCCGGGAGATCATTGATCGAGGCGAGATCAAAATCTGCAAAGTTCATACAGATGACAATCTGGCAGACCCGCTTACCAAGCCTCTGGCGCAGCAGAAGCATGAGAAGCACTATAATAATATGGGTTTGAGATTTCTCAACCATTAGATTAAGTACAAGTGGGAGATTGTTGGGGTATGCCCTTAAGGCTAATGTTTGAGGCCTTGGGATTGTATAAGTATCATGTAATAAACTCTTGAGTTTATAAAGGCATGGTTATTATTCAGGTTGTTACCTTGTCTGCTGTAATAAGTGTACTACTGAATAATGTCTCAAAGCTGTTCAGCTAGGCTGACATGCATATGTCCTTAGTCGAGATATCTTGGTGAACTTGAGACAGCCTTGATATGATTGAGACTAATATGTGTTCTAATCTTATAGGATGCTTCGAGCATGGAATAAGATGTAGACTCATGGGTACATTGGATGTACTGGACAGACCCTACTAGGATATTCAGTTGGTTGTCACAATGTGAATATTCCTTGTAAGCACCAAGTGGCACATGTCCTTTGACTTGAGATCACTTGTGTTTCTAAATGATGAATGTCATTATTTTGAGGTATTTCAATATCATTTGAAATATAATGATTATAGACTATCTTGGATAATGATCATGAGTCAGGTTAGGACACTAGTGATAGATATAGAATTGCCGTCTCCTTGTTTAAGGAGTGTGATGTTCTAAAGGGCCCCCCTAGATGAGATGATTGAGATAGTGTATGGCCATACCCAGGTGACTATGTTCATCTGATCTAATCATGCTCATCATATTGGAGTTACAAGCTTGACAGGCTTGTCCAATAAGAACATCCAGTGGCAAAGGACACATGTATGCCTTGTGAAGAAGATTCACACTTGTGCTGTGATTTGGGAGTAGTCTTGGAAGACTCTTTCCTTTATATCGGGAGACAGTGATGTGTTGCTAGATACCCCTCACTGATCGTGATAACGTGAGTTATCGTTACCGACATTTAAAGGAAACCCTCAGGGTCGCACAATTTGATGATATGGCTTACTTGAGTCAGATCGTGTGGACTGAATTGTTTGGGTTCAGTTTAAAGGGATTTAATCTCTGATTGTAAGTGAGATCTGGTCTAATCATGTTTGATTGATTAGGGCTTGAGATCGGTAAGCTTCGATCGAGAGAGATAATGCTAGATCGGTGAGATCAGGAGCATCAAGAAATGAACGGTTGGATCTTGAACCTTTAGGGTTTATTGTGATCTAGACCATATGGCTTGGGTTAATTGGTCTTGGACCAAACCGACATTGAACCGGCTCATGGATGAGCGCATGGTTCATGGGAGGTGAGTTAAGGGCTTGGTTCACTTTGGGTGAACGCTTAAGCCTTCAATACTTTCCATCTTTGGAATTCGGTTTCAAGTGGATTGTGTGTAACGCCTCCACATTAGTGTGGGAGGTTACTCACTTGTCGAATTCTCTTGTGAAGGCTTCTCCAATTCGGTGAAGAGACGACCGGACGAAAAACAAGAGAAAGGAGTCTCGCCAAGCAAGATTTTCCCTTCCCTTCCATACGAAAAGGAACCTTGAAGCCTTGCTAGCACAAGGACGACAAGGTGTAGGCCAATTTCTTCTTGTGTGTGGCACACTTTGGAGGAGAACCCTATCGTTCTCTAGCTTCCAAGCCGAGTCCAATCCTCATGGCAATGGTATGAATTCTCTCTTATCCATTCAATCGATCAAAGTTGATCATGAGAACATGTAACATGCGATTAGTTGAAACCCTAGCATCTTCATGGATTGAATGCAATATGCGCCACCCACTCTTAGGGTTTTCGGCCCCCCTCTTGAAAGGGGTTTTATCCGCTTGCGCTCCCCCTAGAAGGGGACCCAACAGTTGGGGTATGCCCTTAAGGCTAATGTTTGAGGCCTTGGGATTCTATCAGTATCATGTATATAAACTCTTATGTTTATAAAGGCAATGGTTGTTATTCAGTATGTTACATTGTCTGCTGCAATAAGTGTGCTTCTGAATAATGTCTCAATGCTGTTCAGCTTGGCTGACATGCTATAATGTCCTTAGTCGAGATATCTTGGTGAACATGAGACAGCCTTGATATGATTGAGACTAATATGTGTTCTAATCTTATAGGATGCTTCGAGCATGGAATAAGATGTAGACTCATGGGTACATTGGATGTACTGGACAGACCCTACTAGGATATTCAATTGCTTGTCACAATGTGAATAATCCTTGTTTGCATCAAGTGGCACATGTCCTCTGACTTGAGATCACTTGTGTTTCTAAATGATGATTGTCATTATTTTGAGGTAGTTCAATATCATTTGAAACATAATGGTTATAGACTATCTTGGATAATGATCATGAGTCAGGTTAGGACACTAGTGATAGATATAGGATTGCCATCTCCTTGATTGGAGTGTGATGTTCTTGAAGGGGCCCCCCTGAATGAGATGATTGAGAAAGTGTATGGCCATACCCCGGTGACAATGTTCATCTGTTCTAATCATGCTCATCATATTGGAGCTACAGGCTTGACATGCTTGTCCAATAAGAACATCCAGTGGCAAAGGAAACATGTATGCCTAGTGAAGTGGATTCACACTTGTGCTGTGGTTTGAGAGTAGTCTTGGAAGACTCTTTCCTTTATATCGGGAGACAGTGATGTGTTGCTAGATACCCCTCACTGATCGTGATAACGTAAGTTATCGTTACCGACATTTAAAGGAAACCCTCAGGGTCGCACAATTTGATGATATGGCTTCTTTAAGTCAGATCGTGTGGACTGAACTGTTTGGGTTCAGTTTAAAGGGATTTAGACTCTGATTGTAAGTGAGATCTGGTCTGATCATGTTTGATTGATTAGAGCTTGAGATCGGTAAGCTTCGATCGAGAGAGATGATGCTAGATCGGTGAGATCAGGAGCATCAAGAGATGAACGGTTAGATATGGAGCCTTAGGGTTTAATATGATCTAGACCATGGCTTGGGCTTATTTGATTTGGTTTTTTTTGAACCAAATGCAATTGAACCAAAAAGAGAACCGGTTCACTTATGTGAACGCATGGTTCGAAAGGGTGAAGGCGTTTTGGTCGTTTATGAGAGCATGTCTTCTATTTATGGTAAGTCATGAATGCCTCTTCCAAAAACGCCATAACGCCAATACGTTCACCACTTCACTTCACTTGACGCTTCTTGCACTTTTCGTGTGGAGGAGAGGTTGACGAGAAGGAAGAGCTCTCGGCCAAGCAAGCAAACATCTCCTCATCCCTACCACTCGACAAGGATACTTGTAGATCCTTGCTAGCACAAGGAGATTCAAGGAGAAGCCATCTTCACCTTGTGTGCGTTGCCTTTGGAGAAGAACCATTTGATTCTTTCTCTTCCAAGCCGCCTCCTATCTCATGGCCATGGTAACGCATCTATCTTCTATTGCTCTAAGTTGATCATATGACACATACATGCGATTCATGAAACCCTTGCTTCCGCTGCCGAAATGAACTATATGCGCCACTTAGGGTTTCGCTCCCCCTTGAAGGGGACCCTTTCAGGTGTGTCCCACAAGGGTGGAAAATAGTTCACAACACCACTAATCGATAGTTTGATGACGGCTACGTGTTAGAAGGCTACTAGACTTGATATTTTGATTAAGGGTTTTTGAGGTCTCATCCTCTTAGTTTTATCTTATGTGTAACATTACAGGCGTACAATCCTATAGTGATAACATAACGATAAAACATCACAGGCATGCTTTGCATTAGCAAACAATGAAAGCAGTAAAGGGATGATGTGATCATAGCCCATTCAAGACATTGAACCGACCCATGCCAAAAGGGGTTCAACTCTTCACCTAGGACACATGCCCTAAAGACTAGACCTAGCCTAGCCGACCTCTAACTTGGTCTTCGAGGTTGGCTCCAAGGTCCACCACACCATGGTTTAGCACTCAAACCCTAGAAGAAGTTCTAGGGAAACCCTAGAAGCATGCCCCTAGGTTCAGCCAATGCCATGGGTCTTCATCCAAGCAAGGTGCGCCACCTTGCAAGCCACAAGATGTATAGCTGTCAAGCCCTAGGGCTCGGCCAATGCATCTTGCGCCCCTCATTCAAGTTGTTTGATGCGCCACCTAGTTTGCATGCATACGCCAATGTACATCAAGGATGCACCCCTAATCTTCTTCTTGAATTTTACAAAATAAAAGAAAAAGAATAGCGGCATGCAGGCCTCACAAGCATACATCGCAGGCATGCATGGGGCTTGACTAGTGATCACAACATCATGCACAAACAAGTATTTATGCAATTCTACATGCTCATGAAAAACATAAAATCTAAAATTTTAGTTTTTCATAAATCAAGTTTATTTTCCTCATCCTCTTATCATGAATCTTTTGGTTATTTGCGATTAAGTGTCATGACGATTTTATAGATCCTTTCAGCTAGCAATTTTGACAGATCGAGAGACCCAGCTAGTCCAAAGACACAATGCCTGTCCTACTTAACAAAACTACGTGTGCCTTTGATCTTTAATCGATCAGAAAAATAACCCAAAAATCCAAAAGAATTTGAAGAGAGGATAGGAACAAGAAACCATAATTTTTCCTACTTAAAAAAATCATGCGCCATGTAAATATGCAATTTGCGAAAATTGAAACATGGCATTGTTGGGACACCCCGGGGACATTTTACAATTTTCAGAGTTATGGACATACATTTTTCGCAGCGGAAGAATGTCCCCGAAACAGGCCAGTCCCAAAAACCCAGTGAAGATCGCAAGCAAGGGAGTCGATACGATGAGTTAGGAAATATCTTAAGAGCAATGTAGAGCGATGCCGATGTAGGCGCCCAAGTGTGCGCCCTCTGCAGTCTCACACACACGGATCTCTTGAGTTCTCTTCTCCCACGCCCGATGCTAGCCTCGGGAAGAAGATCCAAGCCTTAGTTCTCTTCTTGAATGCTTGCGCCACCTCCAAGGTAGAAGCGCCAATTGAAGAAGAAGAGAGGAGAAGGGAGAATGCCGCCAAGCCTTTCCTTCTCTTGCGTCAAGGAAGAAGAAGGGAAGAAACTCGCGGTTATGGAAGAAGATGCGCCCTTGTCTCAAGCCTTTCGCCCCTCCTCTTGTGTTCACGCCTTCAAGGATTGATTACTCTCAAGAGGGGGCGACTAGGGTCATATTTATAGGGCAAGAGGCGGTTAGGGTAATGGCTAGGATCATGACAAGTGTAGGGCTAGGATGAGGAGGTTTGAGATAAGGAAAGTCTCCAAGACATTTCCATAATTCTCATTCAACCTTACCTTTTGTTCCCACGCCTTTCCTTGTGCGCCAAGGCCTTGACTTGCGCCTCAAGCAATGCCATAGAGGCATGCATTCCATCCTAGGAAGAGAGGGGGAGGCGCCCTTTACTTCCATAATGAAGCAAAGGCGCCAACATGACCCCATTATGCCCCTAGGCGCCTAATGGTTCATGTTTCTCCCCATTATACCCTTTTAGCCTCTCATCTCTTCATGAGAACTTGTTATTGGGCCTCATTGGATAATGAGCTAGCCCAAACATCATTGCATAGGTTGATTAAGCACTTGGATCCAATCCAATGCAACCCTAATCCAAATGTGACCAACCATGGTCAAATGCGGGTCAACCTGCCAAAAATGAAGTTTGGCTCCAATAACATTCTTCCATCTCATCAGGCCCATTGGCGCTGATGAAATCTTCCAATTAGATCCGAGTTATCCAATAACTCAATCATAAGGCTTCCCGATCAATACGAGAACTCAAGTATCAAGGTGTGCGACCCTGAAGGTTCCTCTGACGCTGGCAGTGCTGACCAGAGGTCATCACAAGCAGTGAGTGGCACCTAGCAGTGCATCGCTGCTACCCAGGTCATTGGAATGGATATCGACATCGACATCCACATCATCGCAACTAGGTACAGATGCATTACAGTCTCTTTGCCGAACTGATATCCGATTGGACAAGTGTGTCACCACTTGTTTTCATCCAATCACATGGCTATGACTAAAACAGGTTCTCACCTGGGTATGGCCATACACTCTCAGTCATAGAACCATAAAGGAGCTCCATGGATATCATACTTCCTTAGGAAAGGGGCAAATCCTATGTCTGTCTATTGATCTTCTGATATGGGTCGTGACATGCTCAATAACAACCGTTATGACCTCCCAGCTACGGCAAGGTGTTAGGTTGTATCAAAGCAAGTCCCTAATCATATAGAATGATCAATGACCTCAAGTCAAGGGTGTTGGGGTATGCCCTTAAGGCTAATGTTTGAGGCCTTGGGATTGTATAAGTATCATGTAATAAACTCTTATGTTTATAAAGGCATGGTTATTATTCAGGTTGCTACCTTGTCTGCTGTAATAAGTGTACTTCTGAATAATGTCTCAAAGCTATTCAGCTAGGCTGACATGCATATGTCCTTAGTCGAGATATCTTGGTGAACATGAGACAGCCTTGATATGATTGAGACTAATATGTGTTCTAATCTTATAGGATGCTTCGAGCATGGAATAAGATGTAGACTCATGGGTACATTGGATGTACTGGACAGACCCTACTAGGATATTCAATTGCTTGTCACAATGTGAATGATCCTTGTAAGCACCAAGTGGCACATGTCCTCTGACTTGAGATCACTTGTGTTTCTAAATGATGATTGTCATTGTCTTGAGGTAGTTCAATATCATTTGAAACATAATGATTATAGACTATCTTGGATGGTGAGCTTGAATCAGGTTAGGGCACTAGTGATAGACATAGGATTGCCGTCTCCTTGTTTAAGGAGTGTGATGTTCTAAAGGGCCCCCCTATATGAGATGATTGAGATAGTGTATGGCCATACCCAGATGACTATGTTCATCTGATCTAATCATGCTCATCGTATTGGAGTTACAAGCTTGACCCGCTTGTCCAATAAGAACATCCAGTGGCAAAGGACACATGTATGCCTAGTGAAGTTGATTCACACTTGTGCTGTGGTTTGGGTGAAGTCTTGGAAGACTCTTTCCTTTATATCGGGAGACAGTGATGTGTTGCTAGATACCCCTCACTGATCGTGATAATGAAAGTTATCGTTACCGACATTTAAAGGAAACCCTCAGGGTCGCACAATTTGATGATATGGCTTACTTAAGTCAGATCGTGTGGAGTGAATTGTTTGGGTTCAGTTTAAAGGGATAGAGGCTCTGATTGTAAGTGAGATCTGGTCTGATCATGTTTGATTGATTGGGACTTGAGATCGGTAAGCTTCGATCGAGAGTATTGATGCTAGATCGGTGAGATCAAGAGTATCACGAGATCAACGGTTAGATATTGAACCATTGGTTCAAATGAGATCTAGACCATGGCTTGGGCTGGTTTAATTTGGTTCTTGAACCAAATTGAAATGGATTGAAGTGGCTTGAACCAGTTCACAAGGGTGAACGCTTGGTTCAAGGGGTTAGGCGTTTTGGTTCGGTAATGGGCGCATACTTCATCTCTTCCATTTATGGAAAGTATTGAAGGCGACTTCACCTTAACGCCAAAGCGTTTTTGAACGCTCGACTTCACTCCTCTCTTCTCAACGTTCATCCTTGGAGGTGAAGAAATTCGGACGAGAAGAGGAGGCAGGTTGCTCTCGCCAAGCTTGATCTCCAAATCTCCTTCACGCGACAAGGGATACTTTGGAGCCTTGCTAGCACAAGGGACGTTCA